>CM054146.1:21853341-21900841 GCA_028751875.1 Rapana venosa | reverse complement strand
GTGGAGGGCTGGGGGGGGAGGGGGGGGTTGGGAGGATGGGGGGGGAGGGGGGGCGATGAGCGTGTAAATGTGTGTGTGTGTGTCAAAGTCACAGTCAAAGTCACAGTCACAAAGTCAAACTTTTATTTTCAGATGGTACATTGAATACCTGCCCTCTTTAGGGGTCAGGGAAGGTTAAAGCAGCGAGGGAGAGGAGATGGGCGCCGCCCTCAATAATATGCCGGCCCTAGAGAAGTGAGGTCTCTGACGCCTCGCGCGCTCCCCTACGACCTTATAGGTTATGGGACTCCTTTACCTTTACCTCCTTTTTTACATTGAATAAGCAGTGCATTGGCTTTTTTTTCATCAAGCCATCTATCTAAAGAAAAGAAAAAAGCGAGAAAAAAAGATAATATATAATTATGCAGACGTAGAATTTTAAAACAAACCCTAATCAATGGTAAACCATACAAATCAAACAAGAAAAGACAATAACATATGCATACATGGAATTAAAAGCAAAACAAAAAACCCTGAAAATTGTGTGTGTGTGTGTGTGTGTGTGTGTGTGTGTGTGTGTGTGGCTCAGTGGTCGGGGCACTCGCTTTCCCCAGCTAAGGTTAAGCAGCGTCGAGCGTGGTTACCACTTGGACGGGTGACCGTTCGCGCGCTTTGGCTTCAGTACAGTTCCCCCAGTTGTATAAATGGGTACCTGCCTCTTTAGGGTCAGGGAAGGTAAAGCAGCGAGGGAGAGGAGATGGGCGCCGCGCGCTGCCTTCAATAATATGATGACCCCTAGAGAAGTGAGGTCTCTGACGCCTCGCTCCCCTACGACCACATAGGTTATGGGACAGCTTTACCTTTACCTTTTATGAGGGTGTGTGTGTGTGTGTGTGTGTGTGTGTGTGTGTGTTGACAGAGGGAGAGAAGAGGCTCTTTTGTTTATAATAATAATAATAATAATGTATGGAATTTATATAGCGCTCAATCTTGTAAAGCAACAAATCAAAGCGCTCAATATGTACATAGACATTTATTTATTTATTCATTTATCTATTCATTTATTTGTTTATTAATTTTATTCTTGTACATCAAGGATAATGGATTAAGCACTCGTGTGCTTTTTTTTATATTTTTACATCCACTCCTTGTGTGTATGCGGTTTTGTAAATTTTGGCATTTGTTCCCACCGGCACACAATGGCCTTCTCTTACGAAAAGCGGAGCAGGATTTAACGTGTGCGCAGGGGTGAGGGGTGGATAAGGGTGATGTAATGATGTTCCTGCTAGAGAAATACGTGTGCTTTTGGGCCTATACAGGGTTATTAGTAGCCTACGCTTTCCTTATTATGATACAATATCTAAAGCCAGACGTCGTGTGTGTGTTGTGTGTGTGTGTGTGTGTGTGTGTGTGTGTGTGTGTGTGGTGTGTGCATGCGTGTGTGTTTGTGTGTGTTGTGGTGTGGTGTGGTGTGGTGTGGTGTGGTGTGTGGTGTGTGTGGTGTGTGTGTTGAAGTCAAGTAAAGTAAAATTGATCTTTATTGGGGATAAAAAATTAATTTTACACAATTTTTTTTTCATCATGCAAAAAAAAAAAGTGTGTGTGTGTGTGTGTGTGTGAAGTCAAGTCAAGTCTAATTATCTTTATTGAGGATAAGAGATTAATTTGACACATTTTTTTCCATCCTGCCCATACAACAACAAAAAATGTGTGTGTGTCTGTGTGTTATCTGTGTCGTGTGTGTGTGTGCATACCTGTATGTTTGAAATCGAAAATCATCTACGGTAATGATCCTATGTTAAAACATCATGTATTCAGGAAGTATACTGTGTTCTCAAAATAAGTGTGCATCAAGTCCACGACCCTGTGTCTGTCTGTCTGTCTGTGTCTCTGTCTGTGTCTCACTCTCTCTCTTTAAAAAAAATCTACAGCAAAACAATAGAACCACATTAGGGAACTGCCTTCCTCTTTCAAAACCAAACGGAACCCATCCTCAAAAAAAAGTCTGTCTGTCTCTCTGTATCTGTCTGTCTGTCTGTCTGTCTGTCTCTCTCTCTCTGAGCAAAAAAACATCTACAGCAAAACAATAGAACCACATTAGGGAACTGCCTTTCTCGTTCAAAACCAAAAAGAAACCAACCCTCAAAAACATATTCAACTTAAGTTGTTTTTTGTTGACAAAATACTCTAATCTACTCTTCACCATTAGGAACCCATCCTTAAACAAAATATTCAACTTAAGTTTTTTTGTTGGTGGTTTTTTTTTTTTTTGGGGGGGGGGTTGTCAAAATACTCTAATCGACTCTCGACCATTACCTTTTTTCTGTCTCAGGTAAACGTCAACGCCATCGCCAGGCTGCTGAAGCTGCAGACGAACGCCAGGATGAGGAAAGTGCCCCAGAAAGAGAACGATTGCGCCAACACGATGACAACAACGCTGAACGGAATTCCCCAGCCCTGGCCCCCGCTCCCTCCCCTAACCATTTCCCCTGTTGCCTGGTAGATCATGAAACAGAACCTAAACGACCCTACCTCTCCCCCAGCCCTTCTTCTTACCACCCCCTCCTCCTGCCTGTCTGCCGCGTGTTGCTCATTCACGAATGCCGGAAGAAACACGACACAGCCATTTTGCAGCTATTTTTAGAAGTGATTAAGAAGTGTTTGCCGCGCGAGACTGCGGGTGTCAAAGTGGATTTCGAATGTCGGGGAGAGATCGAGAGGAACGTGGAGGAATGGGTGAGGTGCCAGTTGAGATCTTGCAGCAAGGTGGTCGTGGTGCTGTCGGAGAGCTTCCTCAGGGTCTGCCAGTCTTTCCAAGGTTCTAGAACGTGGCAGGTCACCAGCCCGAGCGCTTACAGCGACGTGGCTCCTCTGGTCATGCGCACTTTGGCCGCGGAAGGTTTCGCGCGTGCCGTCTTCGTTCATTTCGGCTTTGCCAGTGCCGAGGAGGCGTATCACCGGTTACGAGATATGTACCTCCGCCCGCAGAACTATTTCCTCAAAAGGCAGGACGCTTCCTTGCCTGACCGCGGTCAGCCCGCGTCCACACCGGTGGAATCTGCGGATGAGGGTAGGAGGGGTGATGGGGTGTGTCGTGGTGGTGGTGGTGGTGGTGGTGCGGACCCTTACGCTGGTGTGACTGGTCCCCGCTCTTTGTGCGTGGTCAGCCCTGTCGCTCACGGCGGTCGCGCGTTCTCTGAAGGGTGTCCTGGCGAAGGTGAGTGTGAGGACCCCTGTCTTTCTTCTTCTTCTTCTTCTGCTGTGCTGCTGAGCGGCGCTGACCACAGGTCCTTGAGCCGTTCCGCTGACCGTTCCTTCTCTGCCGCTGAGGAGGCTGCTCTCGTCCGTCATGAGGCAGCTGCTGGGTATGGCGGCTGTGGCCTTGATGCCCATGGCCGGGTTGTCTCCCTTTCTTCTTCTTCTTCTCCTTCTCCTTCTTCTCCTTCTCCTCTTCCACATCCTCCGCCTTACTCCACCATAGACCCCAACCCCAACGGTCTAGCCTGCGGCTCCTACAGCGCGGGACTGCCACACGAGGTCTGTTATCTAGACACCGACATGTCTGTCTTTTTGCATTCGGTTTACATGCCTGTGTCTTCTCCCCCGCCTTCCAGCCTCACCGAGAGGAGACCTGTCCATCACACGGCCCCTAAAAAGCGCCATCATTCCGCCCCGGCGAAATCTGACCGCGTCCCCCGTATCAACCCACCCTTGTGTCTGACCTCTCCTCTCTTAGCTAGTAGCGACTGCCCTCCTCCTCCTCCTCCTCCTCCTCCTCATCATCATCATCATCATCGCCACCACCACCACCACCACCACGGTACCCGTCCTTGTGAGGCCTATCAGCAGGCAGAAGCTTACAGGCGACAGTCTGCTGAGGTCCAGTCTGCGAGGGCAGAAGCGTTGTCAGTACATGAGCAGACCGCAAGTTCGGAACACGGTCCGCTTTCTCGGTACTGTGGCAGGACACGGCTGAGCGAGGACAGAGACACAGACACGCTCCGTGATTCGGCGACGGCGGCGGCGGCGGTGGTGGTGGTGGTGGGCAGCGGGGTCGTTCACGGTGCCTCGCCCTGCTGCGGGAACCCCGCTAGTGGAAACGGCGGGACCTGCTTCTCTGAGAGCCGTGGTTGTAGGGGAGGTCCCATCTCCCTGCGGACGGGGGAACGGCTCGGAGAGTTTCTGCAGCATCTGGGTGTTGCAGAGACCGTGCCCTCCCTCCTTTCCAAAAGCGTGGTCCAGGATTTCCTCCGAGCCGTAAACAACAGTTCTTAAGTAAGTCTGGCACCAGACCAGCAGCAGCGACTGTTAGCCTACGTCCAGTCCAAAGACAGGCTTTCTGTCGTCTGTTCACAGATATCTGGCTGAGTCGATTTTTGAGCTGAATATGTGGGGTTCTTTTTTTTTAGCATTTAGATTAGGGTAGGGTGGGGGGGGGGGGGGGCAGAAAGACTTAAAAGATAACAATTCTCTCCCATGTCGAAATCGGGTGCCTGAGCCTGACTTGTCAGGCGCTTAACGGCAGCGCAACACATTTTAGCTCATTATATGACAGACAACAATGGTTGCTGTCTGAGCGTTTGACGAAGAAGAGGAGAAGATTAGCCTTGGAAGTTAGTGTAGGGCATTTTGTTCTGATTTTGTGGTTCTGTCCACAAAGACAAAGTGACTTGAAGCATTTCTGAACAGGAATTAGGTATGTTCAGTGTTAGATGCTGAAGTTTCGAAAAGTCACCTAGAATCACAATGTGTTTCTTTCGTCAGAAAGGAAAGAATTAGCCAGAAAGGATAAATAAGGGGGGGAAACACCACAGTACAAACAAGGCTTAGTATAGGAGCGTACGTGTGTGTGTGTGTGTGTGTGTGTGTAAAAGACACACAGAGAGAATGCGCGAGCACGTGCCTACACTTGTGTGCCTGCATGTGTATATGCGCGGGCGTGCCTGCGCGTACACGCGCATGCTTGGCCATGTGCTCATGTACATTTGCAGCTAAAAACTATTGTTCAATCCGGCTGTAAATCATGGTCATTTATTTTGTTTTTTCTTCTAAAAATCAATCTTTGTCGTGAAGACCATGTTTAATTACTCGGTAAGACAATAAATATTATTTTCTTACTGAAAACTTACAGAAATTGCTCTGAAAGTTTTTAGGAACAAAAAAGAATGAGTGTACATACTATGAGGCCAGTCCAGACGAATGTTCTGGCTAAAGAATCCGTTAACATTCATCGGTTTGTTTGTTTTTTTGCCAGTCTGTAGGAATTGTTGAAAATCAGAATAGGCCTGTAAAACTCAAATTCAGTTCCTTTCGGCCAGCCAGAGAAATCTCTTTGAAGTCAGTCAGTCAGTCAGTATAAGTGCAAGTGGAGCACTTTCAAATATTTCAGTAAAATGGATGGTGCCAGACTTTTCCATGCATGTATCTTTGAAGAGAGCAGCACTTTTTTTGTGTGTGGCCTCAGTTGCATGCAGGTCATGGAGCACCATCTAGAGAGCAGCACTTACAAACTGCTTTTGTATGTATGGGGAAAAGGGGTATTTCAAGTCAGTAAGCATTTTCTCTTTGCTTGCTATAAACTGGTGGCTATTTTGTTTCGAAAGGTAGGGAAGAGAGGAGAGTTGGCTTTGGGGTAGGTCAGTAAGCATTTTCTCTTTGCTGTGAGAAACTAGTGGCTGTTTGTTTTCCAGTTGATGGGATTGGGCCTAACCTTCCAATAATTATCACCACCATCGGTGACATCCTGATTTCTTTGTTTTTTTTCTAAATTTAGGGACGATGTGTTCTTTTTAAAGGACATTGCAGACAGATAGCCTTCATCGGTTTGGAGATAGTCTTTGTACCTGACAGGGGAGGAGGGTGGAGAGGAGGGTATTAAGGAGGGTACGGAGGAGGGTATGGAGGAAAATTTATCTCACAAAGTGAGCAGAGGAGAATTTGTCTTGTAAAGGAGCGGGCAGAGGAGAATTTGTCTTACAAATGAGCAGAGGAGAATTTGTCTTGCAAATGAGCAGAGGAGAATTTGTCTTGCAAAGGAGCGAGCAGAGGAGAATTTGTCTTGCAAAGGAGCGAGCAGAGGAGAATTTGTCTTACAAATGAGCAGAGGAGAATTTGTCTTGCAAATGAACAGAGGAGAATTTGTCTTCAAAGAGGAGCAGAGGAGAATTGTCTTGAAAGAGCGAGAGAAATTTGTCCTTGCAAAGAGCGAGAAGATTTGCCTTTGCAAATGAGCAGAGGAGAATTTGTCTTGCAAAGATGAGCAGAGGAGAATTTGTCTTGTAAAGGCAGCAGAAATAGCTTCATGAGAGAGAAAGTTTGTCTCGACAAAGAGAGAGGAGATTTGGTTGAGAGGAGGAGAAATTTTCTTGCAAATGAGAGAGGAAATTTGTCCAGATGGAGCAAGAGAATTTCTTACACAGCAGAGAGAACATCTGATGTCTTGCAAGGTGGCATGAGGGATTTTTGTTCTGGGTACTTGTCCATGCAGAATGCTTCATCGACAGAGATAATGTTCTTCTTGGGGATTTTCTTGCATGGCATGAGAATCTTGTCTTTCGGGTCTAGCGACAAATGCTCCCTACTACCACCATACATCTTCCTCCCTCTCGACACATTCTCTTGCATATCGTCTCCTTCTCTCTCGTCTCTCTCTCCTCCACTCCTCTCTCTCTCTCTCTCCTCCTTCTCTCTCTCTCCTCTCCCTCCCCTCTCTCTCTCTCTCTCCTCTCTCCTCACCATCTCTCTCTCCTCCCTCACACCCCTTCCTCTCTCTCTCCTTCTCTTCTCTCTCTCTCTTCTCCTCTCTCTCTCTCCTCTCCTCTCTCTCTCTCCTCCCCTCCTCTCCCTCTCTCTCTCTCTCTCCTCTCTCTCTCTCTCCCTCTCCCTCTTTTCTCTCTCTCTCCTCCCTCTCTCTCTCTCTCCTCCCCCTCTCTCTCTCTCTCTCTCCTCCCTCCTCTCTCTCTCTCTCTCCTCTCTCCTCCCTCCTCTCCCCTCTTCTCTCCTCTCTCTCTCTCCTCTCTCTCCTTCCCTCTCTCTCTCCCCTCTCTTCTCTCCTCTCTCTCTCTCTCCCTCCCTCCTCTCTCCCTCTCTTCCTCTCCTCTCTCCCTCTCTCTCTCTCTCTCTCTCTCTCCTCTCTCCTCTCCCTCTTCTCTCCTCCTCCTCTCTCTCTCTCTCTCTCTCTCTCCCCTCCTCTCTCTCTCTCTCTCTCTCTCTTCTCTCTCCTCTCCTCTCTCTCTCTCTCTCTCACTCTCTCTCTCTCTCTCTTTTCTCTTCTTCCTCCTCTCTCTCTCTTTCCTCTCTCTCTCTCTCTCTCCTCTCTCCCCTCTCCTCTCTCTCTCCTCTCTCTCTCTCTCTCTCTCTCTCTCTCTCGCTTCATCAGTTTTTTTGGTCCTGTTCAGGCTGTCTTCTCTAGCTCTGCACACTACTCTCGTACTTCCAACTCCTGGCACAATCAGAACCTGGCAAAAATCACTGAGGCATTGGTCACGCGCGGCAAACACTGTGAATAGTTTCTTGTTAAGGAAGAAGAAGAATTGCGAAGAAGAAGAAGAAGAATTGCGAAGAAGAAGAAGAATTGCGAAGAAGAAGAAGAATTGCGAAGAAGAAGAAGAAGAATTGCGAAGAAGAAGAAGAAGAAAACAACAACAACAACAACAGAAAAGAAGAAGAAGAAGAAGAAGAACAGAAAGAAGAAGAAGAAGAACAACAACAAGAACAACACAACAACAACAGCAACAACTACAACAACAAGAAGTTAACTCAAAGCTCCTGTTCCAACAACAACAACAACAAGTTACCCCTCTCCATGAAGGTTTCCTAATAATAATTATATATAAGTGATGGCGGTTTTTGTCTGTTCTCTATAGACATTATACATTGCAGAGCAGGCAGTCTTCACTGGTTACAGGTTTCATCCCCCTTGTTCCTCCCCTCCCCCGCCCCTCCCCTTCCCCCCCCCCCCCCCCCCCCCCCTTTTATTGATATCCTCAGGGTTTCGAGTTTGGTTTGTATGGAGGTAACACTCCCCCCCCCCCATCCCCCCCCCCCCCCCCCGCGCCCCCCCCCCCCCCCCCCCCCCAAGCATGTGCAACATGATATGATTGAAACTTCCGACACCTTTGTTGTGATGATATACAAAATATACAAACAAAAAAGCATGGAGCTCCTCCTTCCTTCCACCCCCCCCCCCTACCCCCCTTCCTATGCCTCCCCCTCTTCCATCCTCCTCTCCCCCCTCCCTCCACTCCCTAGTCATTTAATCCCACTGGAAGTCCACACTTCTCTGCCATGAAAAACCACCTTGGTCAAATACAAACCAAACGCGCGCGCGCGCCGCGCGCAGCACAACACACACCACACACACACACACAACACACACAAAAAATAGCCAGAGTGACAGACAAGATGATGACGACGATAGTAGTAATAATAATGATTATTATTATTATTATCATCATCATCATTGTCATCATCATCATCATTATTATCAGCGTTAACACCATGATCCATGGCATTCCGTACTTTGTCTCTGGAAAGTGTAGGCAGAAACCATCATGTATGGTCTCCTATACATACATGTATAACAACTTTTGGGACCAGCTGGCAGATTCCTCGTTCATTTTTTTAGGGGAGCTTCCTTCCCTCTAACTGTGTAACCCACTTGATATCTAATGAGCAGACTGGAATGAACTGGCGGGGTCTTTGTGTAAGTGAAGTGTCGTGAGGCTGAGTCAGACTATGTGTGGCTTATAATAATTATTATGGTTTCAATTCATTGACTTCCTCATCTACAGAGAATGGAGAAAAGGGTGAACTTGGCTGGAACTTGTTCAGCGACCATGGAGTGGAGTAGTGCTGTGATGAAGTGTTGTGTACAGTTTTGAGTTACGGCGAAGCAAATACGTTGATATGTGTATAAACGTAAAGTTTGTTTGGGTGGGGTTTTATTTGGGTGGTGTTTCTTTTAATAGTATGAAAAAAGTCAAGTTGTTGACTTGTTAAGTGTTAAACTGAGTTGTGAGCTATGTTATTATTCGTTGATATGTTTTATGAACATTGTTTGAATACTATGAAGTCTGTCGTGTGTTTGTTGAATTTGACTTTTTTTTTAAAATTAAAATAAAGCATTTAACTGGGTTTGGAATTGTTGTGTACAGTTTTCTCAGAAACTGCTGAAGTGTTTTTCAGAGCATTTTGAGTTTGAAATTTTTATTAAGCGTTTGTTGTTGTTGTTGAAGTGCATTTTTTAGGCATTGTTTGGTCTTCTTCAGAATATGAAGTAATTGTCTAAGCAAGCTGTGACATTCAGTAGATAATTTCAATATATTGAGTGTGTATGATTTTGGTTTGTTTTTGGTTTGTTTTACGATTTTGTAAACATTTGTTTGTGTGATTTTGCAAGGCATTTTGTTTGACACCATTTTTTTTTTCAGATTTTTAAATCTTATTTTGCTTGTTTTTATGGATGTGGTTGTGACTCGGGGTGTTTTCCTCTCCAAGATATGGGGTTGTGTTTGTAAACATTAATTGGTGTTGTTTTTACCTTGCCATCTAATACAAAATGCTAATTATGACACACACACACACACACACACACACACACACACCGGTTGTGGGTTATCTTACTTTCTGTTTTGCATTAACAACTTATTTCCCTTTGCCAAAAAAACCTGAAAATTGATTATTTTGTTAAAAGACACGAATCGATGTCTTGTTTCTCCACGACTTTGTTTTGTTTGTTTGTTTGTTTTGCTTTTGAATGCTCATTCTCAGTGAGAATGAAATGAATGTTGATGTTGTTCACATCTATATATATTCTTTGATTTTCCCATATAAATTCCTGTAGTGATCTATAGTAATGGTGTTGTCACTTCCTATTGTACTTGCTTTAGAATAGAGTTCATCAAATAGAACACATCATAAGTATGGAAAGAAACAACAGAGCGGGGGAAGGGGGGGGGGGGAGTGGTCAGAGCGTTGGGGTCGTGATCTGACGGCTCGGGGTTCGATTCACCATCAATACGCCCGTTCAAGGGGATCTCCACCCCCCTCCCCCCCCCCCCCCCCCCCCCCCCCCCCCCCCCCCCCCCCTCCACTAAAGCTAACTTCAGTACTGATTCTACTCCCTCGAAAGTCCTTAGGATGAGATTGTAAAGCGAGGTCCTCTGTGTGTGTGTGTGTGTGTGTGTGTGTGAATGCACACAGAACATCTTGCGCGCACGATAAAACCGGTTCCACTTTTCGTAAAGAGTAGGCCACTGGGTGCCTGGTTAGAACGAATGACAAAAAAAAAAAACCAAAAATGTATTCTATGAATTTTAATAACGCATGCAAATAGGCGTTGAGTTTAGACATCATCCCCGAAGTCAGAATGTGGTTACTTTATTATGGGCAAAAACGGTTGCATACGTTAAAAAAAATTCACTTGGGAACTGTAGCGGAGGAGCGAAGAAGAAGGGAATAGAGTTCCTCAACATATAACCCATGAAAATTATGGGGGAAAAGACCGAATAATTATGCCCGGTAAGCATGGGGTTTTTGCTTATACTTTATCTAGTGCTTCACTTTCGGATGAATATCGCTGTGGCATTTTCATATGGAAACAAAACCATATGAAGACTGGAAAATGTCAAGAAAAAGAAAAAAAGACTGGAAAATGTTTTATTATTGAAATGGGTGGCGCTGCGCCTGCGGCGAAGGGCTCAACCCGGTGAGAGCAATGCCAATTTTATGCAGAGAATTCTGCCGTGGCTGAAAGTGGTAGGCCTATATACAATGCAATACAAAGCATACATTATAAAGACGCACAAAAAGTATGCTTGAGAAAGATCCTGTAAATTATCGTGTTTGATGCGTATGCCCTATCAAAAACACGGAATCAAAATAAAAGGCCTACCTAGCATGCATCTCAAGGATTTTTAGAGGGTCTAGGTTGGTCAGGGACGGGATAGCTCAGTGGTCGGAGCACTCGCTTTCCCCAGCCAAGTTAAGCAGCGTCGAGTGTGGTTACCAGTTGGATGGGTGACCGTTTGCGCGCCTTGGCTTCAGTACACTTCCCCCAGTTCACCCAGCTGTAAATGGGTACCTGCCCTCTTTAGGGTCAGGGAAGGTAAAGCAGCGAGGGAGAGGAGATGGGCGCCGCCCTCAATATACTGGCCCTAGAGAAGTGAGGTCTCTGACGCCTCGCTCCCCTACGACCTTATAGGTTATGGGACTCCTTTACCTTTACCTTACCTAGGTTGGTCAAACTTAAAATTTTACAAAGTGGACATTTTGGCAAACGGTTGGTATCCACGCATGATGCAAAATGTCTTGTACAAATTTGTGCTTCACTGGCAAATCTGAAACTGTCAACATTGGACGTTGATTATTTTTTTGTGTAAAGGATACAATGCTGGTCTTTAGTTTAATCTGGAAAATAATCGCTGCTCTTGTAGTGACGCGCTCTCCCCCCGGGGAGAGCAGCCCGAATTTCACGCAGAAAAATCTCGTGACTTAAAAGTGGTGTAAATAAATAAATAATCTGGAAAATAATTATCTTGTTCATGTTTGGTTGTTGTTTTTTTAACCTAGCCATAAAAAAATGTTTTATTTGTTACTGTTTTTTTTTTAAAACTGGTTGGAAGCTTGGCTGATTGTTGTTGTTGCTGTTCATTTCCTTGATTGTTTCTTAAAAGATGTATAAATCATTTGAACTCTTCTGTAAGAGTTGTAATCCTTCATTACAGTATTTTTGTCAAGAGCAGCTACAATCACCTTATTGTGTTCAAAATGAAAGTTTGAAACTAGTCGGGTTTGGAATCTCTGTAATCCCAAGTTATTGATCTCATCTCTTCCCCATTCGCTCTCAGAGGAAATCTGGGCATCTTGGACCCCTTGGAAGAATCCTTTAAGATGGATCATGGGTGGGTTGTAACTGATGAAATTTTGTTTAGGAAAGCTCGTGTTAGAGGTTACACTATATTACTGGTGCCGTCAGCGCCTGGGGTTTATCACAGTTCTTGATTAAACCATTGACACTGGGGGCAACAGCAAAGTGAGAGGTTGTATGACCAGTGGCTTTCTTTCCCACTCATGGAATTCCACTTTACAGCTTAGTCTTAAGTGATCGACTATGACTCTCTGACTAGGAGGCTTGACTTGCACAGTCCTTATGTGCTGCAGCCCTGGGGGCTAGTTGGCCTTTGGAGAACATCTCCAACGCTGACTGTCCTTATGCCCACTTGGCCGAGAGAGTGGGGATGTACTGTGGGTAAAGCATCTCCACTATAATCAAAATTCTGCCCAATTTCCGAAACAGCATTTGCCTCCTCTGCTGTTTTGGAGGTCATCGTCGAACACGACGGACAAACAAACATATTACTAAAAGGGCATCCCTTGTAAAGCATAAATAATGAGAACATTATTATGCGAGAAAAAATGATTTATAAACTATCTTTATGAAACACCCTTTGTACATTTGGGGGGGGGGGGTGGGGGGGGGGGGGGGGGGGGGGGGGGGGGGGGGGGGGGGGGTATGATATCTTTGTAATCAGAATGAAATACTAACGTGTACAATAACTGTTCAAGTCACTGCTAGACTCTTGTGTTGATGTGTTGTAGGTGTCTGTCTGGTCTGTGGGAAGGAGTGGGTGGTCTCACAAAAGCAAAACCTGTACAGATGTGAAATGTTAGCAGCCATTTCAGGATTCTGAGAAAATACTATACTATAGACCTACCGTGGTCATAATCATTGTCTGTCTTACAGCGCGTTGTGGATCAGTGGTCTAGAGGTAATGAGCCTCTTATGCCACCACTAGCGTCTCACTGTGCTGTGCGAATGCACGCAGAACATCTTGCGCACACGTTAAAAACCCGTTCCGCTTTTCGGAAGAGTAGGCCATTGTGTGTTGGTGGGGACGGATGACAAAATTTACAAAACTGCATACACACGCCGGGGACTGGATGAAAAAAAGCACATGAGTGCTTATTCCATTATCCTCAAAATAAAATGAAATAAAATAAATGAATAGTATTCATATTATTGCCTTACAGCCTTTGTGAACACATTGATTTTTTTTATGGTTTATAATTCAAACTACAACTGCTGTGTTCATATTGTCTTGATAATAATGTTGACAATACTTTTTATTTTAAATGGAGACAGCCTATTGAATTTTTACTTCGAAATTCCACCACATGTGTTTATTTATGTTCATTTCTATCTTACAGCATTGATGACTATATTCTTTCATACACTTAGAGAGGGATGTTATAGCTTATAAATACATTTATGTGGGGGCCGGATAGTTCAGTGGTCAGAGCACTCGCTCTTCCCCAAGCTAAGGTTAAGAGGTGTCGAGCGTGGTTACCATCATGGATGGGTGACCGTTTGCACGCATTGACATCAATAAATTTCCCCCAGCTGTAAAAATAATGGGTACCTGCCCTCTTTAGGAGCAGGAAAGGTAAAGCAGTGAGGGAGAGGTGTGAAGGGTGCTGCCTTCAAGATGCATGCAAGAAGCTTGAGGTCTCTGACATCTCGTTCCCCAAGGATCGCATAGGTTACCGAAACACATTTACCTGTGTGTGTGTGTGTGTGTGTATGTGTGTGTGTGTGTGTGTGTGTGTATGTAAACGCTTTATTCCAATATATTTTTCTAACCATTTAAGAGTACTGACGCTTTATTTTTTATATGATTATCATTCACATACAGTATTGAAGCTTTAATTATTGAAGCTTTATTTATGTACATTATCATACACTTAACAGTTGGCCAAACTTTTAACCTGATGAAGGTTTTATATTAAACCGAAGGTTTTTTTAGTCAACCGAAAATTTCTTCTGCCAAACATTTGGGTGTTGTGTTTTAATTTGTTTGCTCATATACACTTAAGAGTACTTAAGCCTACTTTATCACCATTTTATGATCATACACTATTGACGCTTTATTTCAAACTACCACCGGATCTGCTCAGTTCATTTTATCTTACAGAATTCTTGACAATGCTATCCCCCTCAAATAGAGTGAACTGAAACTCTATTTCAACTTCCACCAATCGTCTTATCATCGTTGACAATATATTTTTATATACATAGTTTCATTTTAAACTGGTACCAGATGCATTGTGTTCATTGCAGTGTATGTTTTCTATACAGGTACTTTGCTGTTGAGATATTATTTTTAACCACCACCAAATGTTTTGTGCTCATTATATTTTGCAATTTTTTTTTTATGTACTAAGTGTGTTGAAATAGTATTTTTAACTACCACCAAAATGTGTTGTGTTCATTGTATCTTACAATAAGTGTGTTGAAATACTATTTTTAACTACCACCAAAATGTGTTGTGTTCATTGTATCTGACAATGTATGGCTTTTTTATTATGTACATAGTGCATTAAAGTATTATTTCTAACTACCACAAGAAGTGCTGTGTTCCTAAAGCCTTAAAGTGGACCACTGCGTCATGTTTTGCAAATTTGAAATATATAATATATATTTTTTAATGCAGATAGTGTATTGAAGCTTTTTACTGTACACTATCAGATATGATGTGCTCATTTTTCCGTACAGCATTCTTCACCACACACACAGATATATATAATAATGACATGCATACATATATAACTGGAATAGTGTACCACAGCTGTATTTATTTTGTCTTGATGGCATTCATGAAACATTATTTTGGGAACAGAAAATTGGGTTTGTTGTTTTTTATACACAGTGTTTTGGCAATATTTTATGGGAGAAGTATTTGACCATGTCTTTTGACAATGTCCACATAAATGTTGTCTACTAGCCGAAACTTAAAAATACACTAGTTGACAGGAAAATGTTCAGAACTTTGTCAGGAATAAAGTGTTTGTGTTATGTGTTCTTCTACGGAGTACGGGATAGCGCAGTGGTCAGAGTACTCGCTTTCCCCAAGCCAATGTTAAGCAGTATCGAGCGCGGTTACAAAGAGGATGGCTGAGTGCGTGCCTTGGCTTCAATGCAATCCACCCCCCACCCCTACTTCACCCTGCTGTAAAATATAGGTACCTGCCCTCTTTAGGGTCAGGAAAGGTAAAGCAGCGAGGGAGCGGAGATGGGCGCTGCCCTCAATATGCTTGCCCCCTAGAGAAGTTGAGGTTTCTGATGCCTCGCTCCCCTATGACCACATAGGTTATGGGAACGCTACCTTTAATTGTAAGCTTCCATTCTTACTTTACTGAAAATCACAAGGCAGCTCGAGATTCGGTTGGTCTCATACAGTGATGTACATGACACCAAACAAGGTTTCAAAAATAAAAAATTGTTCATTCCTCAGAGTTCAGAAGTTTTAACAATGGTAAGATGTTTGTGTATGCATGGGTCCATGAAGTGCGTGGGTTCGAATCTTTGCAGCGTCTGGTGAATTAGGCGTAGGGATGTTTACGATCTCCCAGGTCAACTTCAAGTGCAGACCTGCCAGTATCTTCATTCCCTTTGTGTATATATATACACACATACAGAAGATCAAATATGCATGTTAAAGATCCTGTAATTTATCATGTCAGCATTTCATGGGTTTCGGAAACACAGGCATAGCCAGCACACAGCCCCGAAGTTGGAATGCGGTTACCATCATCGTGGGCACAGACGTTGGCATCGCAAAAATCTCACAATTGGTGAACCACGGAGCTCTAGCTGAGGAAGATAGTTAGTTGAATATACGTCTACTAGAAAAAATATACTTCCACTAGAAAAATATACTTCTACTAGAAAATCCGATCTTCAGTGCTCTCAGTGTTTGAATTATTTCTGCCTCCTCCTCCCCCCTGTATTTATTGTACCCACAACATCGAGTTTGCACTGATTAGTCATTGTGTTTTTATATTATTGATTGTATATGGTTGCTGATGTTGATTTATTTTTGATACTTGTTTGGTTGTTGTTCATTCTATTTTTGGAAATAAACTTTTTCTGGACAAATGTGTGTGTGTGCATCATTATGCGATGAACTCCTGCTTTTCAATTACTGTTAGTATTCATGTTATTTTTTGAGCATATTGCTGTTACGTCTATTCTCCTGTTCAATTTGTTTGTAATCCTCCATACCCCAAAAAAGGGGTGAAAGGAATTCATAAATCTTGAATCTTGTGAACGAGTAAGAGAGAGACACACACACACACATATACACACACACACTGTGATACACACACACGCACTCTAAAATCAATCTTCACAAACACAAGTACGACTGTTCAATTTTTTTTTACTGACAGAAACAAGGGGAGAAAACCACACGCAGCATTTTTACGATCGAGGGCGTTCCTTCTTGCCCTTGAACAGCGCCCACAGGGAAACGTTGGCCACCTTGACGATCTTGAAGCGAACACCGGGGATATCACCCACAGCGTGGCCCTTTCGTCCGAAGCCTGCGACCAGAACTTCATCGTTTTCCTGAGGAGAGACAGGGGGGGAAAAAAAAAGGGTGTCTGTTGTTATTGCTGTGCCTTATCATGCTGTGCCGAATCATAACATCGGATGTGCCTTCCTTATAGCTCTACAATGGAGTACCAAAAAAAAAACTTGCGTGCAGAAATTCAATTATCATGAGCCAAAAAGGGGTTTTTGTTTTGTTTGGATAAACGTTTCTGTTTTGAATGATGACTTGGATTAATGTTAATTATCCCAGACAAAACAGCATTATGCTGAGATTAACTTGAAACACACTGTAAAGCATACTTAACTTTGGTAAACTATGCATATCCAGAGAGACAGACAGAGACAGAGAGAGGGAGAAGAGGGAGAGAGAGGGGGAGGGAGAGAGATTTTCATTAATATTCATTTCACATCAGAGATGATGGTCACAAAAAGTAATTAACTCAATGAGGTTGTGCCAAGTCTACTCCTCTCCTTCACTGTGACATGCCGAAGCTTAAAATTCGGCAGAATTATGCATTTTTTTAAAATACACTTTAGCTATGTTCAACTCAAGGGAAAGTACTCTGGCCTGTAGGGCAGTCAATTTTCTAAACACAGTTGCTTACCTTGACCATAAGCTTGCCTAGTTTGTGTCTGTTGGCTAATTTTGTTTGACATGTCAAGTGATATTTTTGAGATTTCAGGCTCTCCAGTGTTATTTCTTTAAAACAAACAAAAAATGTTGTACAAAAAGTGACATCAGATGGATTCAGCCAACTTCAGGGAACTTTACTTTGGTGAAAAATCATCACATTGCTTGAAGGGAAATAGTTGATGAACAGTTCAAGCCATTTAAGATAAAGGAGGTAAGGTAAAGGAGTCCCATAACCTATAAGGTCGTAGGGGAGCGAGGCGTCAGAGACCTTACTTCTCTAGGGCCAGCATATTGAGGGCGGCGCCCATCTCCTCTCCCTCGCTGCTTTACCTTCCCTGACCCTAAAGAGGGCAGGTACCCATTTACAGCTGGGTGAACTGGGGGAACTGTACTGAAGCCAAGGCGCGCAAACGGTCACCCATCCAACTGGTAACCACGCTCGACGCTGCTTAACTTGGCTGGGAGAAAGCGAGTGCTCCGACCACTGAGCTATCCCTAATTTTCAAAACTTTTTATTTTTCAGCATTCAGTGACATTTTGAAAATTGGTAAAAAATAAATACAGCCATGTATTGAAAAACTGTGAAACAATTTCAAAAGTAGACATTATAAACTTTTCAATGATGTATAATGTGTATGTTATTATTATGTTGGGTAAGTCTACTGAATTTTTCAAATATAGCCAAAATCACACGTCACCACAAAATGGCGGGATCCATTTCACTGCGACTCCATTGAGTTAATAGATGAGTGAATTAATATTACAGAAGTTGAGTTGATGCATTACACTTTTTATTTATTTTATTTTTATTTTATACCACTTTAAGTCACGAGATTTCTCTGCGTGAAATTCGGGCTGCTCTCCCCGGGGAGAGCGCGTCGCCACAAGAGCAGCGCCACCCTTTCTTTTTTTTTTTTTTGGTCTGCAACTGTATTTGTTTTTACTGTTATTGCTTTACTTTTTAAAAAGTTTTCTTTTAGATTTGTAGGAAGAAATTTGGCTATAGATAGATGCTTTCCAGGCTAGCAGCGGTTGTGGTCCTACCTAAGAAAAGTGAGAGAGAGAAGGGAGGGAGGGCGGGAGAGGGAGGGAAGGTGGGAAGAGGAGGGGGGGGAGGAGAGAGAGAGAGAAAGAGGGAGAGAGAGGGAGGGAGGAAGAGAAAGAGAGAGAGAGAGAGGGAGGGAGGGAGAGAAAGTGAGAAACAGAGACACAGACAGACAGACAAGAGTGAGAAAGAGAAATGACAGCCAGACACACTATGTTTGAAAATTTTTCATGCCCAGATCTATTTTTTTCAAAACTGATCAATTTTTATAGAATATCGGAGAGACTTTCTATCTTGTGGCTGGCTCACCTCGACGTAGTTCAAGCAGCCGTCATTTGGCACGAAGGCGGTGATTTTCTTGCCGTTCTTGATCAGCTGCACCCTCACACACTTCCGGATAGCGGAGTTGGGCTGCTTAGCCTCTACTCCTCTGTAAAACAACAAAGACGAAAAAAAATAGTCAGCTAATAAATACACTGTTTCAGTATATCACATCTTTCAAGAAAAAAACAACAAACAAGTCAAAAATGAACCTACACACTCGCAGACAGACACCTACTCACACACACACACTCTCTCGCTCTCTCTCTAACACACACACACACACACACAAAACAATAACAACAACAAGGCAAAATCATATTTATTTAAGTTCCTTTTCACGCCGATGTTGGATGTGCAGGGCCAGACTTGTCAGGTGCTTAGCAGCAGCGCAACGTATTTTCATTCATATGACAGACTACAATAGTTGGTGTCTAAGCTTTCAAAAGAGAAGAAGTTCTTTTCAACTTCAATACAAAACTTACCAGCAGAACATGAAAAAAGATGTAAACAACTGAAAACTTCATGAAATGAAATCACTGGTCTTACTCTAACATTTTCAATAACTTACAAAAATGATAACAATGACACTGCGCTTTCAATAACCTGCAAAGAATAATGATGAAAAAAAAAATGATAACAACAAAAGCAAGATAACCCCATATGACAAATAATGTACACAAAGTTGACTAAAAAATGAAAATAATACATTCATTATCTTATGTTTCTAGATATTTTATACCACTTTAAGTCACGGCAGATTTCTCTGCGTGAAATTCGAACTGCTCTCCCCAGGGAGAGTGCAACACCACCCTTTTTTTTTCTTTTCCTGTCTGCACCCGTATTTGTTTCTCTATCAGAATGGCCTTTTTCTTCTGAATTTTGCCAGGGACAACTCTCTTGTTGCCGTGGAATCTTTTATGTATGCTAAATAAAATTTATGTGCAACACACGGGACCTCGATTTATCGTCTCATCCAAAAGACTAGCACCCAGACCACCACTCATGGTCTAACGGATGGGAGAAATGTTTCGGGCCCAAACGCACACTTCCGACCGGACTTTTCGCTTTCTAGGCATGTGCGTTTACCTCTAGACCACCGATCGATCCACTTACAAATGATTTTCAAACATAAACATAGAAAAAAGAAAAGAAGAAGGCAGATACAAAATCTCTTACACTTTTTCCAGAACAATGCCCTTGGCGTGGGAGGAACCCTGGAAGGGATTAGCCTTCCACCGGGTACCCAAGTGCGCCTTCTTATAATCTTTATCATGCCACTTCTGGTCGCGGCGTCTGTCCTTCAGCTTACGAGCTGTTCTCAAACCCATTGGCTTCCCTGAAAAAAGAAAAGAAGACATATAATGTATCACTCACTCACTCAGTCCCATGTCCCAAAGGACGTAGGGGGGACATGAGAGAAGACGCAACAGAGATCTTTTTATATTTAGAGATCTTTTTATCTTTTATAATGTATATTTATTTATATTAAATACAATAATAGGAAATGCAGAGGAAGAAGAATACGATAATACTGATATAAATATCTCTTTTGTATCAAGCTGCATCTAACATAAAAAAAATTTCCTTTTTGTTTTCAGAAATAAAAAGAGATTTAAACAATGTGAAACTGAAATAATGAACAACAACCCAAAAAAGAGAGATGAAATTCCATAATTACTTGATGATTCATTTCAACTCGGTGACCTTTCACAAGGCAGGAATCCACCACCTTAAGGTCAGAGTTCAGTTTAAAGAGACAGACCCTTTTAGTTTTACAGTTTGTACAACTTCGATAAAATTTATTTACTAAATTTATTTACTTTACAAGATTCGGCACTATATAACTTCCATACATGATTATTACTATTAAATGTTACACCAGTTGAGAAATGAAGAGCTATGGGAGACAACTTGCAAGAGTTACAACAACCAAAATTCTCATATTCCTGCTTTTTTTTTTTTTAAGCCATCTTGGAATGCTTATACCAATTTGAAATGTATTTTTCTTGTGTCTTTTGAGATTTATAATTATATGACCATATCAATGTGCCTGTCGGCATTGTAATTGCCCTTCATGGGATGATTAAAGTGTTTTTGATTTGATTTGACTTGACTTAGTTGTGTTTAACAAACAAATTCTAAAGCGAATCATGTGCAGTAGCTCTATTATTTTCATTTCTGAACAGAAGTCTGAACCCATGATCACTTTGTTACCTAAGACAGAACATCTTGCGCACATGTTAAATCCTGTTCCGCTTTTCGAAAGAGTAGGCCATTGTGTGCCGGTAGGAACAGATGACAAAATTTACAAAACCGCATACACATGGGGACTGGATGTAAAAAAAAAGCACATGAGTGCTTATTCCATTATCCTCGATATAAAAGAATAAATAAATAGGTTTTGGACTAAATGAGTGATTCAAATTATCTTTTCTTGCTAGCTCAGTAGCTGTTTGTGTCCCCCATCCCCCCTAAAAAAAAACCACCAAAAAATGAAATATGCAATTTGAAAAATGTGTAAAAAATGGGTAGCTCCTATTAATATTATTATCATTCTCCTGTAACTTGTGTAAGCAGTGGGTACATTTAAAAATTCAATGTTTCACAAGCCCCCTAAGTTTTATCATAAATTTATGACTTCAGTTCCACTTGCTCCGATTCAGCACTATGATCACACCCATTCATGAATGTAATTGTAAAGATTACTGGTCAACACTGTGCACTCTATACTGTATACATGGCTTAAGTTTCAGTTTCACTCACCTCTTTTCCAACACTCCTGGTTCCAGTTTCCTCATTTTGTAAAACTGTTCTAAATCTAATGCCGCGCCCCCCCCCCCCCCCCCCCCTGTACTGGCACTCAACTAGAACACCTACAGGTACAATTCATACTTTCACTGGTCTGACCCATCATATGATCATCCAAATGAGAATGTTAAGTGGTCTATTTCCAATCCTCTCTAGTCTCTACCTAGTCACCAAATCATTACTTTTTTTTTTTAATTACCTCTTTGCATACATGTACACTGGAGATCAACTTCACTGTCAGCTCACTTTAGAGCCTAAATTAGTAAATAAAAGAAAAAAATTCTATAATCAAAAGTAATTTAACTATCACCTAGTTTAGTCTTGACCTTTGTCAGCTTGGTCTCACTGTTCTATACATGTACAGTTCTTCGCCAGCACACAATGCTTTCATTCCAATTTTTACTAGCATGCATACTGTATGGTGGGTATGTTTGAGTCATCCATACCAACAGCCATGGCTCATGCTCTGGCCTACAGAGTCTTACAGTCTTAGTGTCTAGTGTCTACAGTCTTAGTCTCACAAAAATGGGAATTTTAAATGAACAAAAGGTATTATTAATTATTATGTTGGTTTCTACATGGGTGGTTAGGTTATATTATAGTCTCGTTTAAAAGACTGCAGGTGCTGCAGGTTGAATGGACCAGGACTCATGTTAATTCCAGAGGAAAATCAGCCCCTTGAACCGGCTGAATATCCCCCCCCCCCCCCCCCCCCCCCCCCCCCCCCCCCCCCTCGAACCCACGATAACCCCTTCCCCCGCCCTTCCTTCTAATCACGAATTATACGCACTCATCACTGAACCCCTTTTTACAAAGCTGTCCTAAAATACCAATTTGATTACCAGACGCTTAGTCTGGGGGGTTTTGATGGTCCAATTATGAAATAATTCACTTTCGATAGACCCTACAAAGCCACAGCCGGTCTGTGGCCATGTTGCTCATCACGTCATCTGAGACCTATCACAGAATTCTAGCATTGTTTCCTTGTTTCGAGTAACTTTCTGTTCATCTTTAAATTCTAGTAAACGCAATAAAACCCTACAGGTTCTATATTATAAAATTTAATGTGGACACGCACAGAGATCAAGAAAAGATTTTTTTGTTTGTTCACTCACCCATGTTGAAGCCTGTTCCTGGAGTGAGGGACTTTCACGTGGTAGGTCCTAGGGTTAGTGTTCAATACTAAAAAGACGGAAAGGAGAAAACATCTCTTTACGTAAACCAACTAAATTTAGCCTACAGAAAGACCAGTGCCTGAATTTGGGGAAGGAATTGGTTAAGAGGGGGTGGGGTGGAGAGGGGCGTTGCAGGGAAGTTCATGAAAACATAGTTTACTCTTTGGGCTAATAATTTGATATTATATTGACGCTTTTCTTGGAATTCTGGAAACTTGTAATGTTGGTCTTTGCATGAGACACCAAATCTATCAACACAAAATAACTTGTAACAGGACTGCCAGTCAAAGCAAACACGGACGCATCGGCTTCGAATCATAGCTTATCTTGCTATATCTGATTCTAAATTATATGCATAGAATACCAGGATCAGATGAATATCATGCATACACGTTCGCATGCAGGAAGGCATGCATGTAGCACGCACGCACGCACGCACGCGCGCGCACACAACACACACACACACACTAGTCCAGTGATGCAAACTTCCTATTATTGTTCACTGTTATTGATAAGACAAGTAATATTTATAGGTGGTTGAGAATTCAAATATGAGTATGTTTTCTGAAAATAATGGGGGCGCGGTGGAGGGGGAGGGGGGAGATACAATTGGACAGATTTCCGTAGAAAGTCATAAAATCATGTGCTTAAAGCTCCGAAATGAACCGAGTTCTTACGAAGCTTGCTGCGGAGCACCGACGTCCTTCATACTTCCGCAGGCATATGATTAGGCTAACACCAGGAAACGACGATGGCTGCTACAAGGTACCTGCTTCTGATTGTTGCGGTGTCAGCCGCGTTTGCCAGCGATGTGCCTGTCTTGATGTGGTCGCCTGAAAGGTAGAGAAGCAGTTTTTCTCACGACATATAAAATTGTTCATGAAATGTTAATTGTACTCGAATTTATGTCAGTTAGCACGAAACTTGTCACCTACGGGAAAAGCAGTCGATGTCGAGTAGCATGAGTGCAGAAAACAGTGCCATCGTTGTTTATGATGATCATGTTGATTAATACCGAATCATGTTATCACATCGGATGTATTTTTACTTGTTTAATTCAATCTAGATTTTAAATATTCAAGAGATTTTTTTACTTTTCCACAATTTTGACTTCTTGTTTGTGTTGTCTGATCATTGAATAATTCTGCCGACTGCTGTCACAACAACAATCATATGATTATGACACATGACCTTGTATGTCTCTGGTATACGTGTATTCTTTCAGTTTTTCTTCCTTTCCGTTTATTTATTCATGTTGTTACAATCTTGAATCATTTTATTCTGTTAAAATAAATGTAAAACCACCAAATATTAATTATTATCTGTCTCTGTGTGTGACTCTGTCACAGTGTGTGTGTGGTATGTGTGTGTGTGTGTGTGTGTATGTGTGTGTGGGTGTGTGTGTGAGACAGAGAGAGAGAGATGAGTTTGTGTGTGTGTATATATATATATATATATATATATATATATACATACACACACACATATATGTGTGTTTGTGTACATGTGTGTGTGTGTGTGTGTGTGTGTGTGTGTACACTACACGTGTGGTGTGTGTGTGTACTATACATCTATAGCCTATAGATCTGTGTGTGTGTCCTACCACTACAAATCGTGTGTGTGTGCGCCATGCACGCACGTGTGTTGTCTACACTACAGCCTAGTACTGTAGAAGTACTACAGTACATGTCTCTGTGTGTGCATGCCTGCACTTGCTTAACTTTTTAAATTCTATAGATCATACTAAGATAAAATGTAATTTAAGTATTACTTATGCCAATGTTGTGATGTAATTGATCAATACATAGAACTTAGCATAAAAACACTGAAACAGAAAGTCTAGGAAGGACTGGATTCTCTCTCTCATTCATGAATCTGAAAGTCCTGACATTTCATATTCATGACCAAGTTTTCAAGTGCAGTTTTACTAGGTCTAACTTCTAAAATTATTAAAATGAATGAAAAGTTGTGACCTGACTTAGGAAACCTTAGGGTCTGTGATGAAAAGAGTTAACTTTTTTCTGACAAAGCTGGAGTCATGAGTGTGATACAATAGTCTTATGATCCCACCAAATGGTTCAAGGCAAAATAGAGTGTTGTTCATTCATTCTTTTGCAATTGAAACTTTCTCTCAGGAAGGACCTGAAAGTGGAAAGAAATGGAGTACATTCTGTAACATAACATTCTACATAACTTTGATTGGAGCTTTTTTTTTTTAGATGTAAATTTATAGTATTGAAAATAAAAACACACTTGTAAACATACGAGATGCTAAGACTTCAAACAACAACAACAAAAAATTTTGGTTACTTCCCTTAAATTTGATAAATTACGTTTTAAAAGTTGGTTGGCAATAATTAATATTTTGGAGAACAGCCACTGTATCTTTTCTTGTATATTATTTTCTTCAAAATTGGATTTTTTTGGAAATTATCTTAATGCCAAGACCTGTATGTACTTAGCCTTAGGTTGCAACTGTATTTTTGAAGTTTTTATTATTTTAAAATATATATATGTAACTCAGGAAACAAAATAATAGAAAACATGTAACTGTAATGCAATATTCTAGATTTTCATCTGCAATATTAGACATAAAAAGAATTGTAACAAAGGTAAAGTTATTTTATCAAACAAGGAACAGGACTTGGTATAAGACTGCCAATTAGGGGAGGTAATTAAGTCTTTTTTTTAATTCATTCAGTAATAGGTTATCTCCCATCATATTTAATATTCATGTGAATATAGTGAAATATTTAGCTTTGCAGCTGTACAGTACTGTCAGTAGGGCTGTCTTGAGTTCTATAGTTGTAAAAGATTTGTGTAATCTTCAGAGCATGATATTGGCATATATAATGATCTGTTATTTCAATTTCCACTTGAGTTTCTGTAGTGGTGTGGAGGAGGTAAAAAAAAAATTGCAGTAAATAAAGTTATAATCTTATACACACACAAACATGTGTGAACATACACACAAAAACATGTGCACATACACACACAGATCATCTTGCGCACATATAAAAACCTGTTCTTTTCGAAAAAGTAGGCATTTGTCACGATTGTGTTCTGGTGGGAACAAATGACAAAATGTACAAAACCGCATACACATGGGGACTGGATGTAAAAAAGCACATGAGTGCTTATTCCATTATCCTCGATATAATAGAATAAATAATGAATTAAAGAAACTCTCTCTCACACATACACACACAAGTAGGCATTTCATCCAGATCAGAGCATTGAATTCTATTTGCTACACAAGAGAACCGAAAACCTCAACACGATGACAGTTTGATTCCATCTAAAGTGTCTTTTCTGAAATTCATCCCCTCACTGGAACTGAAATCAATAGACAATCGAATTCACACAGCAAGGTAAATGATTAGTGAAAGGAACCATGTGAGTTTACTGGAAAGAACTAGAAGCTGTAAGTTTAATCATCGCGGAAAGTCATTTTAGCACTTGAAAGAAAGTAACTTTAAGACCATGGTGGTTGCTAATTTTGTTGCTGTCTGATGAAATCATGTTGCAGACCATTGAGTGATTTACCGCAAGCACCAGCTTTGGACAGAATCCCTCAGGACACCTTCCACTCCAACTACCTGGCTCATCTTCTCGGCAAGGAATCCAATGTCCTTGTAGCATTTGTGCAGGATAAGGTAAAGGGTTGCACTAATATTAAAAAATTTACATATATTTGCATGACCAGTCAGGGCTTAAACGTTATTAGTATTATTGCTGTTGTTGTTGTGTTTTATTGTCTGTATGAAGAGCTGTTTGAGATGGGAAGTTAAAACTGTTAAAGGAAATATAATGTTAAAATGGGTGTCTGTATTGTTTCATTGACTGTAAACAAAAAGAGCAATGTTTGGTGATGATTGTGGGTTTTCTTTGGTTGGTGGTGCTTTTAGGTTTGGATGGATTAAAAGAATTATTTTAACAAACAAATGAACACCCAAAAACTAATTTTCTTTTGTCAGGGGAAAAAAAATTGTTGTTTTGTTTTTGTTGTTGTTGTTGTTGTTTTATTATATATAGCTAATTTTCTGTTAGTTGTAATGAATATCTAGTTGGTTGGGTTTTTTTCAGATTCTAAGATTTCATTGTTACACAAGGCAGTGACTTTCTTTGTGTCTCTTTTGACAAAACAGCTTGTACTTTAGGGAATATTTTTGTTTTATTAACCAAAGTATATTTTATTTCTCTTTACAGAACTTTTTAAAAGACACTTCCCTGTATCCTCTGCTTCAGATTTTCTTTTCTTTTGTCTTTTTTTTTCTGTAGTACTCAGTAAGAACATTAACAACAAAACTTGTTGGATGCAGTTTTTAAAATAGTCATTGTATGTCATGACCTATTGTTTTTCTTACTTTGAGCTGTGGAATCTAATTTGATTTAAGCAGATATGTTCAGGGGGAAAAAAATTATGTTTTTGTTTCATTGGTTGTTAGTGGTACTGGTATATATGTGCCTGTCAGTATCATGTAATTTATCAGAGTTTTTTTGTTTGTTTGTTTTATTCCAGCTGAACATCAATGATATTTCCAAGTATGCCGATGTATACAACCCTCAGAGTGATGGAGGCGCCTTCAAGAATGTCAAGGTTTGTGATGGGGGATTAAACAGACGTCGTGAAAACAAAATCAGTAGCAGAGGCATGACAACTACAGTTTGAAGGCAAAGCATACATTGGGCACGAATCATACCTCCTCCACAAAACAGAAACATCTTCCAGTTTACTGACTAACACACTCATATACACACATGTACACACATGTACACTCGCACGCACACATTAAAATCAGGTTAAGAAAGTAGACTATTACAAACAGCAAAAAAGCTACAACTTTATCCTCTTCATTATGATCATTCACACACACTCACACACACACACACACATTAAAATCAGGTTAAGAAAGTAAACCATTATAAACATAAAAAAGCTACAACTTTATCCTCTATATTATGATCATTCATGCACACTCACACACACGCACACACATTAAAATCAGGTTAAGAAAGTAGACAGTTACAAACAGCAAAAAAGCTACAACTTTATCCTCTCTATTATGATCATTCACACACACTCACACACACACACACACTAAAACCAGGTTAAGAAAAAAAAACGTAACAAACAGCAAAAAAGCTACAACTTTATCCTCTCTATTATGATCATTCACTCACACACACACACATTAAAATCAGGTTAAGAAAGTAGACAGTTACAAACAGCAAAAAAGCTACAACTTTATCCTCTCTATTATGATCATTCACACACACTCACACACACACATTAAAATCAGGTTAAGAGAGTAAACAGTTACAAACAGCAAAAAAGCTACAACTTTATCCTCTCTATTATGATCATTCACACACACTCACACACACACACACACATTAAAATCAGGTTAAGAAAGTAGACTGTTACAAACAGCAAAAAAGCTACAACTTTATCCTCTCTCTTATGATCATTCACTCACACACATGCACACACACACGCACACACACACTTTGGATGAGACTATAAACCGAGGCCCCGTGTTCGAACGCACGCAGAACATCTTGCGCACACGTTAAATCCTGTTCCGCTTTTCAGAAGAGTAGGCCATTGTGTGCCGGTGGAAACAGATGACAAAATTTACAAAACCGCATACACACGGGGACTGGATGTAAAAAAAGCACATGAGTGCTTATTCCATTATCCTCGATATAAAAGAATAAATAAATAAATAAATAAATAAAACAAACACTTGTTAAAGCCAGATTCAGAAAACAGAAAGACACAAAACAGCAAAACCACGCACACACACACAATCACAACACAAAAAGAAAAAACGCAACACACCTCCTCCACACTCTCTCTTATCACCACCACCACCATCGTCAACGGACTCTCCTCTTCGGCTCATGCAGGGCTTTCTGGACGAGCTCTTCTCCTTGGAACTCCCACGGGTCCTGGGGTCGCACCTGGCCCTCGATTCCTTCCGGGACACCTTTGCCGGCAGCACCCATGAGGTCACATCCCTCGCTGACCTGGATGGCCTTGACCTTGGAGATAAGGGAAGCCACCTGGTGATCGTGCGGCTGCAGCCCGTGGCTGAGGCCCACAATGTGGAAGCCGCCATTGCTGCCAACGGTGAGCTTTGTTTCATGTGGGGGGAAAAAAAACCCCACATATATATGTGTGGATTGGTGGTCTAGAGGTGATGCACTGCTAGAAAGTGAAAAGTCATAATGTCATCATCATCATCAGACCCGTGACCTTGGCGGTTGTGGGGGAGACACGAAAGACGATGCCGTGGTAAGCCTCCTCCATCCATCTTGGTCCTCGGCTCTGCGCAGTAGTGTAGAAAAGAAAGAAAAAAGCTGTTCTGATAGGGAGGGAAACAATTACAGTTGCAGACAGGGGGGGAAAAAAATGAATAATGGGTGTCGCTGCTCTTGTGGCAAGGCACTCTTCCCGGGGAGGGAGAGCGGCCAATATTTATGCAGAGAAATCTGCCATGACTTAAAAGTGGTATGAAAATGGGGAGGAAAAAGTCTTGTATGAAGTGTTTGGTGGTTTGATCCCCATTTGTGCCTGAACCCCCCCCCCCCCCCCCCCCCCCTCTGCCATCCACTAGACCGTGAGTGGTGATCTAGGTGCTAGTCTTTCGGGTGAGACAATAAACTGAGGTCCCATGTTCAACACGCATTTAGCACACGTAAAAGAACCCACAGCAACAAGAGAGTTGTCCCTGGGAAAATTCTGTAGAAAAAAGCCACTCTGATAGGGAAACAAATACACATGCTGACAGGAAAAAGGAGAAAATAAACAAATGGGTGGCGCTGCTCTTGTGGTGACACGCTCTTCCCGGGGAGAGCAGTCTGAATTTTTCACACAGAGAAATCTGCCATGACTTAAAAAGTGGTATACAATATTAGACAAGCTGCTTTGCGGCCATCTGTCTTTACCCACTATTATGAAAGACCTTAAAAACTTGTCTTTTTATAAAAAAAACCTGTGGTACTGTCATATACTGATTGTTTCCCCTTTCTGTGTATGTTCCTTTTCTGCTCCTAGAAATATTGATATATTCATGCTGTTTTAGACAGTACTGGGGAAGAAATAGATTATGATGAACAGGGAATTGGGTGGGGGTGGGGGGATAGTTGAAGGGGGAGTGGAAGTGAGAAGTTTGGGAGAGAGAGAGAGCGAGAGAGAGAGCGTCTGCATCTAAAACAGAAGAGCTATGTTACAAAGTACTTGCAGCACCTTTCGATTCAACATATTTTATCGGGTTACAACTGACCATGTGATCAAATACCTGAAATGGAATAATTATGTCTTTAAAAAAAAAACTTTTGTACATATATATTTCCTTCTAAACCATCTCCCCAGGTACTTTTCACCGGCCACTCCAAATCACACACACACACACTCACTCACACACACACACACTTGAAGAAATCTCACTCAACAACTTTTCACGTCAGTTTTAAATATTAATGCTTCTTTAACTTTGATTACCAAAAAAAACGCAACTGCATTGCTTATTCAATGTACCATCTGGAAATAAAACTTTGACTTGACTTGACAATATGCGATTTGTCTTCAGACGACCTGATAGGGCAAGTGTCCCGACAGCTGCTGAAGATGAAAGTGAAGTTCACGGCTCTGTACACCGCCCGGACATCACAGGAGGTGAGCGTGGTGGCGTCCTGTAGTTTGTGTTTTTTCAACGCAGTATCTCTGTGTGTATGGGGACGGGATAGCTCAGTGGTCGGAGCACTCGCTTTCCCCCAGCCAAGTTAAGCAGCGTCGAGCGTGGTTACTAGTTGGATGGGTGACCGTTTGCGCGCCTTGGCTTCAGTACAGCTCCCCCAGTTCACCCAGCTGTAAATGGGTACCTGCCCTCTTTAGGGTCAGGGAAGGTAAAGCAGCGAGGGAGAGGAGATGGGCGCCGCCCTCGATATGCTGGCCCTAGAGAAGTGAGGTCTCTGACGCCTCGCTCCCCTACGACCTTATAGGTTATGGGACTCCTTTACCTTTACCTTTATCTCTTTGTGTGGTGAGCATGGCGGCGGCCTGTAGTTTGTGTTTTTTCAACGCAGTATCTCTTTGTGTGGTGAGCACGGTGGTGTCCTGTAGTTTGTGGTTTTCAACGCAGTATCTCTGTGTGTGGTGAGCGTGGTGGTGTCCTGTAGTTTTATGTTTTTCAACGCAGTATCTCTGTGTGTGGTGAGCGTGGTGGTGTCCTGTAGTTTGTGTTTTTCGACACAATATCTCTTTGTGTGGTGAGCATGGTGGTGTCCTGTAGTTTTATGTTTTTCAACGCAGTATCTCTTTGTGTGGTGAGCGTGGTGGTGTCCTGTAGTTTGTGTTTTTCAACGCAGTATCTCTGTGTGTGGTGAGTTTGTGTTTTTCAACGCAGTATCTCTGTGTGTGGTGAGTTTGTGTTTTTCAACGCAGTATCTCTGTGTGGTGAGCATGGTGGCGTCCTGTAGTTTGTGGTTTTCAACGCGGTGTCTCTTTGTGTGGTGAGCGTGGTGGCGTCCTGTAGTTTGTGGTTTTCAACGCAGTATCTCTGTGTGTGGTGAGCATGGTGGCGTCCTGTAGTTTGTGTTTTTCAACGCAGTATCTCTGTGTGTGGTGAGCATGGAGGCGTCCTGCAGTTTGTGTTTCTCAACGCAGTATCTCTGTGTGTGGTGAGCATGGTGGCGTCCTGTAGTTTGTGGTTTTCAACGCAGTATCGCTGTGTGTGGTGAGCATGGTGGTGTCCTGTAGTTTGTGTTTTTCAACGTAGTATCTCTTTGTGTGGTGAGCATGGTGGTGTCCTGTAGTTTGTGGTTTTCATGCAGTATCTCTTTGTGTGTGTGTGTGTGTGTGGGGGGGGGGGGGGGGGGGGGGTAGCCTGGTTGGTTAGAGCATTGTGCTCGTAATCTGCTGACCTGGGTTTGAATCCCATTCAAGGGGATTTTTTTTCCTGGAGGTAACATCAGTGCTGACTCCACTTCCCCCAGAAGTCCTTCGGATGAAACTATAAAGCGAGGTCCTGTGTGTGAACGCACGTAGAACATCTTGCGCGCACATCAAAGCCTGTTCGGCTTTTCGGAAGAGTAGGCCATTGTGTGCTGTTGGGAATGGAGGAGGACGGAATTGACAAAACTTCATACTCAGGGCGACTGGATGTAAAAAAAATTTAAAAAGCACACGAGTGCTTATTCCATTATCCTCAAAATAAAAGATTTGAAAGAAAGAAAATTTGGATGCATGTATGATTATACAGGAACATGGTCACGCAAGTGTGTGATTCATCTGTGCAAAGACACATATATTTACTGAGCAAAGACAGACATGACAGTGAAAGGGAAGCTGATAGAAACATGTCAATGTCTATTTCAGACAGAAGCTTGATACTTTCATTTGTTCTTTTATCTGTCCAACTGACCTTGAGCAGCCTTCTACAGAACCACATCTCAGCTGCTTCGATTCTTTCCCCCTTTTAAAAAAAATTTTTTCCAGGATTCACAGCTAAAATATAGCATGACAGGCCATATTAAGCATTTCATTATTTTCATTGCAGTGATCTTTCCAGATGTTACATAGTGGGATCATGCTATTTTTAGCCATGCCTATTCTTGTACAGAAAGCAGGATGACAACAACAACAAATGAAAAATTCACAAAGTATGTATGTTATGAGGATGGGATAGCTCAGTGGTTGGAGCACTCACTTTCCCCCAACTAAGGGTAAGCAGCATCGCGCGTGGTTACCACTTGAATGGGTGACTTTGCACGCCTTGGCTTCAGTACAGTTCCCCCTAGTTCACCCAGCTGTAAATGGGTACCTGCTCCTCTTTAGGGTAAGGGAAGGTAAAGCACGAGGGGGAGGAGATGGGCGCCGCCCTCAATATGCTGGCCCTAGAGAAGTGAGGTCTCTGATGCCTCACTCCCCTATGACGGGATAGCCTAGTGGTCAGAACATTGCGCTCGCAATCTGACGACCTGGGTTCGATTCCTGTTCAAGGGGATATTTTCCCGCGGAGTTAACATCAGTGCAGACTCCACTCTCCCCAAAAGTCCTTCAGATAAAGACTATAAACTGAGGCCACATGTGCAAACGCACGCAGAACTTCCTGCGCACACGTTAAATCCTGTTCCGCTTTTCGCAAGAGCAGGCCATTGTGTGCTAGTGGGAACAGATGAAAGACTTGACAAAACCACATACACACGGGGACTGGATGTAAAAAAAGCATACGAGTGCATATTCCATTATCCTCGATATAAAAGAATCAATAAAAAAATTTTTTTAAAGTTACCACATAGGTTATGGGAACACCTTTACCTTTTGTATGTACGTTTACAGAGAGAGAAACGAGATGCTCGTCACTCCAGACAGCTGATGCAGGCGCCCCAGGATGCCACGGACATGGGCGTCTTCTTCAACGTGTCCTACGGCAACAGCAGCCTGTACGCCTACCTGATGTCGGTGTACGTCTGCGCCGTGCACAACGACCCGGACCACATGCCCTCCTACTGCCCGCTCAACCTCACCATCGACGCCAAGGCGCTGGCATCTGCAGACCTGAGCGTGCAGGCTGGGGACAACAGTACAGTGACGTGAGTTCCTATCAGGGGTTTTGGGGGGTTGGTTTTTTTTTTTTGTGTGTGTCTGTTTAGTAATTGGTGTGTGTATGTGTGTTGGTGAGGGGAGGGTTGGGGGGGGGGGGGGGGGCGGGAGAGTCAAATCAAGTCGAAAACGCTTTAATTAATTATCCCATGAAGGGCAATTAGAATGGGATGATTAAAGTGTTTTTGACTTGATTTGACTTCGCACACGCATGCACGCGCACACACACACACACACACACACACAACAGAGTGTATATCTTCAGTTAAACGTCTATTCACATTTAGTGATTTTAGACGGATGTGTGAGTGTGTGTGTGTGGCACATTGGGATTTGTTTGCACTTAGTTGTTTATGTGGTGTTTCAGGTTTTCATACATACTGGTTTGTGTGGGGGGGGGGGGGGGGGGCGCTGTTTGAGTTTGTCTGCAGAGGTTGGGTGTGAAGTGTTTCATGGTTCATGCGCCTGTAAATGAACAGCATTTTGTGGTATTTTCGTCATCAAAATTCAGGGATTGCAAAAAAGGGGCAGACAACAATAGAACCTTGCCTGAAAGCTTGTAGAAACGTTGAAAGTACAGTTTATGTTCCTTTGATCTGTCGGCAAGTGACCAAGGAGTAGTACTGTTTTTACAGCTGACACTTCAGAAACTTTTAGGCAGAGTCCCTTTACACTTGGATTGTGGTGTGCCCTCACAATGTATACAGTATCAGCAATAACAACAATGCTGGGTTTGTTAAGCCACTGTCAGATGTTGGGCAAGGTGTTTAGCACGGCTGTCAGTTTCCCACACTTTCACAGCTGCTCTCCATTCCAGCTCAGCCCAGCCCAGCTGGGGGGCCAGCCGGCTGCTAATTGACTGGTCAACACTTGGAACTAGGTATAAGGAAGGGGTACGCTGGATGTAGTACTCACGACTGAGTGGTGTGTCAGTAAACACTCAACATAATAATAATAATGTATGGAATTTATATAGCGCTGAATCTTGTAAAGCAACAAATCAAAGCGCTCAGATGACTTTTTTTTTTATATATCGAGGATAATGGAATAAGCACTCATGTGCTTTTTTGGTGTGTTTTTTTACATCCAGTGACCATGTGTATGCGGTTTTGTAAATTTTGTCATCTGTTCCCACCGGCACACAATGGCCTACTCTTTCAAAAAGCGGAACAGGATTTAATGTGTGTGCAAGATGTTCTGCATGCGTTTGCACACGGGGCCTCGGTTTATAGTCTCATCCGAAGGACTTCAGTTGGTTTTTGTAAGAGTTTGATTTATGGGTTGCGGTATATGTTCAAAAAGTGTTGTTTTTTAAGGGAAAAAAAGTGGTAATGATATGTGGTTTTTTTCCTTTCAAGATCAACAAAATCCAAATTGTTTCGTTCACCAAATTTTACCCAAGGGTTAAATTTACAAATAAAAAAAGAAAACAGGGGTCATAAATCTTAAGAGAAATCTCAAGAAACACACTAGCAGTGAACAGAATCCTTTGGTGAACCTTCCAAAGAAAGCTCAGTTCAATTTTGCCCCAGCACACACACACACACACACACACACACACACACAACACACACAAGGTGGAAGGAAGGTGGTTTTGGGTTGGTTTTTGTCTGTTGAGTAGTTGGTGTGTGTGTGTGTGTGTGTGACGGGGGAGGGGGGGGGGGGGGGTTAAGACGCTCGCCTGCCAACAAGTAAACCGTGAGGTTGTGGGTTCAATTCCCAGCCTCGCCCTTTCTTCCCAGTTTGACCAAAAAATCAAACTGAATGTCAAAGTCCTTTGGATGAGACTATAAACCGAGGCCCCATGTTTCGAACGCACGCAGAACATCTTGCGCACACGTTTAATCCTGTTTCGCTTTTCGAAAGAGTAGGCCATTGTGTGCCGGTGGAAACAGATGACAGAATTTACAAAACTGCATACACACAGGGACTGGATGTAAAAAAAAGCACATGAGTGCTTATTCCATTATCCTCGATATAAAAGAATAAATAAATTAATTTAAAACAACACAAAATACAAAACTCCAGGTAAATCATGGCAGGGAAGGGGTTAATTAAACAATGTCAGTTAAAGGAAAGGGATCATGCATACTGACGTACGTAACAGTTGTTTTTTGAGGGGGTTGGTTGTTATTGTTGTTTTTTAATGTGCCGTTCCATCTCTGACGATTGTTAACGTTATTTGTGTTATGAATGATGCTTTTTGGTGTCCTTCCAGGGCTGTGCTGACAATGAAAAATGTCAAGAGAAACACCTCCTCAGAAACCTACGACATCACCTTCACGTGAGTATTACAGGAATTTTTTTGGGGGGGGAGGGGGGGGGGGCTGGTTGGTTTTGGTTGGTGTTTTTTTTTTCTCCATTCATCAGCTAGAGCTCTGAGGTCTAGCGATGGTGATATTTTGCGTGTGCTATGTTTACCCACCATTGAGGTAGCCACATACCGACTTCAGGGTGATGGGTTTTTGTAGGGGTTTTTTGGGGGGTTTTTTTGGTTGGGTTGTTGTTGTTGGGGGTTTCTTTTTTTTTGGTTCCTCAGCTAGAAAGTCGAGGTTCACCAATGGTGAGATTTTGTGTATGAGACTGTTTTTGCCCACAACTTTGGGTATGGATGATATTTATGCTTTTTTAAAAAAAAAATTTTAATGTTGTCATCTGTTCCTATACCTGCACAAACTGACCTTACTCTTCCGAAAGGCAGATTGGGTTTTTACTGCTGTGTGTAAGATCTTCTGCATAAGTTCACACATGGAACCTCAGTTTGTAGTCTCATCCGAAGTTACCATTGGGGCAGTGGAGTCAGTACTGATGTATATGTACTTCAGGGGGGGGGGGGGGAATTCCCTCAAACAGGTGGCTAGAATCCAGCCGTCAGATCACGAGTGCATTGCTCTAATTAGTGAACTATCCCTCCCTCACAGATGTTTCGATGGGAAAGATAGTTGGGTGTTTGTGCATATGCTTGAGCAAGGTGATATTATGGTGGGGATTGGGGTTTTTTTTACACAAAGGAGTATAAACTGATTTAAATACTCCACTCCTGTTCAAGCCATTAAAAAAAAAAATTTTAATTCTTACTTTATCACATATGTTGCTTTTGTATTGTAATGGTTGCCCTTCCATCATAAATGATTTATTGTCATGTCTCAGGAAGTAGAACAGACTTTAAGTCAGTTGTGTTTGCACAGGTGTAAAATTTTTTCTTTGGTGGGGGCCCAAAAAGCCTGCAGAAAATGTGCACATAGAAATTGAACAGTTCATGGGTGTAGTAAGACATGGGGAGAGTACTGTAAATAGAAAGTTTCTCTTTTTTTATGTAATTGTTAGTCGCTTTTAAAACAAAACAAACAACAACAAAAAGGGGAGGGGGGGAGTTATTAGTTTGATTTGAAAAAAATGTATGTATTTAAAAAAAGTTGATATGGATAACAAAGTTTTGGGGTTGTTTTTTTTAATTGAATTGCAACATTTTACTTTTTTTCTACACAGAATTTTCGTTTGCAAGTGAAGAGTTAATTTGGATAACAATGTGATTTCAGTGCCGTGTGATGTAATGCTAGTGCAAGACTATAAACACATGCTGCATACATGCACGTGTGTGCCTCACACACACACAATTCAAACACACAATGCATTCATTGCACATGATCCTCAGAATAACAATATAAACACACACACTCACTCACCACACACACATCACTCACACCCCCACACGCACACTCACTCACCATCCACCCACCTATCACTTCACAAACACTCACAAATAAATAACATACACACACACACACCACCCACTCACACCACACCTCACCCACCCACCTACTCGCTCACACACACACCCTACACCAATCTGCACACACACTCGCTCAACACACAGCCCCTATCACTCACACAAACTACTCTGCCACACTACCATACTCCTTTCCACCTTATCGACAACACTAGCACTAATCACTACACACCACCCACCATTACAAATCACACAAACCGCATACCACGGACGAGTTTAAAAAAAAAAAGCACTTGATGCTTATTCCATTATCCTTGATATAAAAGATAAATAATTTAAATCCACCACCTACCTACTCACTCCTCACACACACACACCACCCACCCACTCACTCACAGATTCACCCCTCTTCCCACCCCTACCCCCACCCCCCACTCCACCCCCTTCCACACACACACACACACACACTATAAACGCACACAGAACATCTTGCGCACTTGTTAAATCCTGTTCCGCTTTTTGAAAGAGTAGGCCATTGTGTGCCAGTAGGAACAGATGACAAACTTTACAAAAACCGTGTACACATGGGGACTGGATGTAAAAAAAAAAAAGCACTTGAGTGCTTATTCAATCATCCTCGATATAAAAGAATAAATAAAATAAATCCACCCACCCACCTACTCACTCTCACACACACACACACTCACCCACCCACTCACTCACTCACAGATTCACCCCTCCCTTCCCCCCCTCTTCCCCCACCCCCACTCCCTACACCCACCTACATACCCACACACACACACATACACTCACACACACACACACATACATACACTCACACACATACACTCACACATACACTCACACACACACACCCACCCACCTACTCACACACTCACTCACCCACCTACCCACTCTCACACACCCACCCATCCACCCACTCACAGATTCACCCCCTCCCTTCCCCCCCCCACTCCCCCCCCCCCCCCTCTCCCCACCCCACCCCCCCACCACCACCCCCACTCCCCACACACACACACACTTACAAACAATATAACCAAACAACAACAACAACGAACAACAACAAAAAACCCCAAATTTTCAAAATAACAAAAAACCCACACTCTCTTTTTTTTTCTTTCTTCTCTTCCCTTCCCTCTCCCTCTCCCCTCCTTCATTCCTTCCTTCCTTCATTGCAGGATGCCGTTCAAGCACCAGCAGGACCGGTGGGAGATCATGGCCGGGCAGCTGGTAGTCAGCAACTCCTCAGGGAAAGTGGTGGACAGCCCCATGCTGACGCGAGGCTACGACCCCGTGGTGTCCCTGCTCTACTCCTTCCACTGCTCCTCCATGGAGTGGTATCCGGCCAACAAAAACGGCTCCACCCTGGGCTACATCACCCTCTACGGATTCCAGGTTCGAACCCCCTACCCCCTGTTTGTGTCCCTTAGGGGGGGGTTTGTCTCTCTTTTTTTTGATAGAGAATAAGGTTGCAGTCCCCACAGTCAAATCACAAGACCAGCATTGCACTGGACCCCCAGAAGGAAGGAGAAAGAAAAGGAAGACCAAAAAGCAACAGCGGAGGAGGAGGAGGACTGTAGAAAGTGAAGATGAAGGCCATGCAGCAAGCACTCTTGGGGGGGATCAGTGACTAGGTTGTGGCCCAGGATAGGTTAGGAGTGGAAGCGCTTTGTTTGCTGCTGCCCTACACACCACTGGGTGTAATGGTTGATGATGATGATGGTGATGATGATGATGAAGGTTGCAGTCGGATGCGCTGGGCCTGACTTGTCAGGCGCTTAACGGCAGTGTTACCGCATTTTCGCTCGTAGAGCGAGACAACACTAGTTGGCTGTCTAAGCGTTCGACGACGAAGAAGAAGAAGAAGTAGGTTGCAGTCCCAAGAAAGAAGGTGGTAGGATAGTTAACCTTTTTTTTCCTATGAGTAACCCGGTATAGGGTAATCAACCATGTACTGACCCTTCCGTCTCTGTATCGCCCACAACTGGGTTACGGTAGCATAAAAATGTGCGGTTAACATCACTGCTGACTCCACTCTCCCCGAAAGTCCTTCTTCGGATGAGACTATAAACCGAGGTCCCGTGTGCGAACGCACGCAGAACATCTGGCGCACACGTTAAATCCTGTTCCGCTTTTTGTAAGAGTAGGCCATTGTTTCCCGTTGGGAACAGTCAACAGAATTGACAAAACCGCATACACATGAGGACCGGATGTAAAAAAAAAAGCATACAAGTTCTTATTCCATTATCCTCTTATTCCATTATCCTCGAATAAAAATAAAACAATGCGCTTGTACTGGGATAGAGGGGTTCTCTCCCTTATCGTAAGGAGAGTGTTAAGACGATCACCTGTCTTCTTCTTCTTCCTTTTTTGTCATGTTTCTCCCAGGGGAGGTTTGACATTGATGAGCCTTCAGCTTGACAAGTAAACTGTGTGTTCCACTTCTAGCCTTGCCCCTTTCTTCCCTGATAGATGAGAAACTTGAACTCGAATGTCAAGAGTCCTTCGGATGAGACTATAAGCTTAAGGCCCTGTGTGCAAACGTACGCAGAATATCTTGCGCAGGCAGTAAAAACCCATTCCGCCTTTTTGAAGAGTAGGCCTTTTTGTGCTGGTAAGAATGGATAATTTTTTGTTTCTTTTAAAAAAATATGCGTACAGGTGTTTAAACACCATTTTCAAAGTCAGAATGCGACTACCTCAATTGTTTTGGGGGGGGGGGACGAACGGTTGCATTTGCAGAAATGTTACCATTGGTGAACCTTGGAGAACTAACTGAGGAACAAAACAAGAAAAGAAAAAAAAGATTGCAGTCTGAAACCTATTCTCCTCTTCTTCACCTTCCTTGTTGTTTTGCCTGGTTTTTGTTTTTAGCATTATCTGGGGGGGGGGGGGGGGGGGGGATTTTTGTTATTTTACTTTATTCTTTTATTTCAAGGATAATGGAATAAGTATTCATGCATTTTTTAAAATTATCTAGTCCCCGTGTGTATGCGGTTTTGTAAACTTTGTCATCGGTTCCCACTGACACACAGTTGCCTACTATTCCGAAAAGCACGGCAGGCTTTAATGTGCACATAAGGTGTGCATGCATTCACGCATGGGTCCTCAAATTATAGTCTGATCCATAGGACTTCTGTGGAGAATGGAGTTGGCACTGATGTTACTCTAGGTGGAAAAATCCCCTTGAACGGGATTCAAATCTGGGTCAGCAGATCACGAGTGCAATGCTCTAACCACCAGGCTCTCCCAGCACCCCACCCTCACCCCTACCCCCACCCATTTTCATTGGGTGAGCTCTGCTTCAGAATTTTGATCCAGTAATCACATTCAGCTCTGATATAGAACTTGTATCTTAGTTTAATGCATCCAATAAAACGGAAAAAAACTTTTGTCTTTTCTGTACATGTGAAAACAATGACATTCCATGTAAAATTCTGTGAGAAAATAATCATGATGATACACTGACGAATTATTTTTCATATAGCACAGTACCCAACTTACATGAACATGGGGTTGACTAGCTCTTTGTGCTCATAGTGTATTTCTTTTGTTATGTGTTTGAATAAGTCTTTTTGTTGTGTAGTTACCTGGTTCTGTGCATACCTGACATATATTTGCATTCATAATGTATATTTATTTTTTTGTTGTTGACAAATCTGCATCCTCATGGGTTCTGTGCATTCCTAAAAGTATATTTGCATTCGTCATGAACATATTTATTATGCAGTTGACAAACCTGCATGCTCGTAGTAGATTTTTCGTTCATGGAATGCGTTGATCTGTCTATACCTGACACCTTCCTCTATGTGTGTGTGTGTGTGTGTGTGTGTGGCAGGTTCAGCCCTTCAACATGCAGGAAGGCAAGTTCCTGCTGTCTCAGGACTGTGTGGGCTGGTTCTCCGTCGGCATCTGGATGGGGCTGGTGTCTGTGGGCCTGCACATCGTCATCCTCCTCTTCGGCATCTACATGATCATGTCGCTCTCTACCAACGACCGGTTTGACGACCCCAAGGGCAAGGCCCTCATTATCAATGCTGGCGAATAAGATCAACCTTGTGTGTGTGTGCGATAGTGGTAGATGTGACCCCCATGTCAAATCTTGGAGGTTTTCGTTTGGGTGTTATTTTGCTGAAATTTCTTTGTTAGGTGTGATTCGTATCAAAACTGGTTGGTTGGTTTTGTGTGTTTCTGTTGAGAGATGTGATTTCCAACTTCTAGTAATACTAAGACTGTGTTGTAGATGTGTGCCCAGAGTTGATATACTTGCAAAAATGAAAGAAGGTCATGCATACCAATGCGTTTGAAGCCAAACAAACGCTTTTTTGTTGCTCATGGAGTTGAGGTTGTCACACATTATCTTCCAGGGTGTGCGAGAAGCCTTTAAAACAATCAGTGTCAGATCTTCTAAACAAGAAAAGCAAGATGAAGGAAAGTTGACAAACCCTACATTTGTTAGAAAACCACAACTAGAATTATTATCAACTCGATAAAAGTGGGGAGAGTACAGGTGAAGATTTGTGCTGGGAAAGTCGGGAGAGAAAGGATGAAGATTTATATGGGGGTCACTTCTGTTATCGTATTATGGCTGGTCTCTTTTTTTTTTTTTTTAGACACTGCTGAAAAAATTATGAAAGATAGATGGAAATTTGATTCAGTCGTTAAGTTAAAAGCATTGTAGATAGAGTTGTGTGTGTGAGCTGTGTGTTTGAATCAAAAGTTTGATAAATACGTTCGGTGAAAAATATCTTACGATTAGGCTTTTATATGTCAGCATTGTTAGATGCGGTAACTAAACGGGTAGAATTTTAACAACAGCAGGCTGTTTGTATACACTTTTTTGGGGTTTCTTTTCCTTTTAGAGGGTGGGGTTAGGATAATCATTTTTATACTTTTTTGGTTGTTGAAAACTGCTAAGGGGCTTTGACTGTCGTTCACATAATATTGCTGCTATGCTTAACCATGGAGTAGATTATTCTTTTCTTGTTGTCTGCTATTTCATACTAGCAACCCAAATCATGGAATTTTAAATAACAGAGACTTTAAGTACTAGGGAATCTGGACAAAGATTATGTCAGTTTGGGATATGGTTTTGATTGAATACAAGCCCCATTTTTTTTTTTTTTTTTGGTACAAAGGTTTTGTGGATGAACTACATTGAACTATATACCTATTTTAGTATTTGTTGTTTTTCACATACTTTTTTTTTTACATGTTTAAATTAAATTTGTTATGTGACATTCCGTTGTAGATATTCTAAGGCCTAGCCTTAAGATTCAGTGTGGTTTGACATCAATAAACGTGGACTGAATTTTAATCTTTGTAACACTTATTGTTCATGAGTGCATGGTTGTAAGAAGTTTTGAGAATGCAATTCATGTAACAGATATGTTCAAAAGCTTTCTGCAGTCATACACATTAACAAAAAAGAAAGATGCATGCCAACACAACTCCCAGAAAGATCATAACAATGGTTGTATTATCAACAATGATATTCATTACTTTAAGTCAATGTATATGATTTTCCTTTCCTATTGGAGTATCCCGAGTGACATTCAGTTTGAGAAATGCAATTGCACATGCACAGTACCAATAGACTGCACTGGTTTGGGCATGTTCAACGGAAAGCAGACCACCACATCATAAAAAGAGCAATGAACTTCGTAGTGGATGGAAAGAGACCAAAGGGAAGACCTAGCAAAACTTGGGCTGCCTGTATTGCAGATGATCTTAGAGAAAGGGGCATAAATAAGGAGGAAGCTCAAAACAGAGAGAGATGGAGAAGGCTCATCAATGTCAAACCTCCCCTGGGAGAAACATGACAAAAAAGGAAGAAGAAGAAGATGCACACTTCTTTTCTCTTCCTTGAGGAATCAATGAGGCACTGCCCTTTATTTTTCATGCCACGTCTCCTGAACAAATTCAACCTAGCAGAATCCCCAATGCTGGAATGCGGAGACCTTCATGGTGGGCATCGCATATGCAAAATCTCACCATTGGTGAACCTCTGAGCTCTGGCTGAGGAACCAAAAAATCTAACAAAAAGCGCACACAGTCATTTCATGTTCATTTACTTCCTCACCAGTATTAAAAAAAATGTGTGCCTCCACCCCCAAACACTGACACAGTCTCTCCACCCCCCTGTCCACTTCCCTGTCTAATATCACAATTAGTGAAGAGATGTAAAATGAATCGAACACAAAACCCCTAGCAGAGCCCATCCTGCTCCAGGCGCAGGGTGCATGCTGGGCTTGTTCATGTTTCCATAACCTACAGACCATTACCGTGGATTACAGGATCTTCAGTGTGCCTGTTTCATCTTCCGCATGAGACGAGGCTGCATCAGACCTGTTCTCCTGTATGGTTCGGAGACATGGGTTTTCACAAAAACGGTCAAACGTTTGTTGAAGAGCTGTGAAAACCGAATGCTATGCTACATGACCAAAGATCAAATGGGAAGACAGGATCACGAATAAAGAACTATGGAGAATGTGCAAAGTTGATGATCTGAAGTCTGTAGCTAGTAGAATAGACTGCGCTGGTTTGGGCACGTTCAACGGAAAGCAGACCACCACATCATATAAAGAGCAATGAACTTCGTAGTGGATGGAAAGAGACCAAAGGGAAGACCTAGCAAAACCTGGGCTGCCTGTATTGCAGATGATCTTAGAGAAAGGGGCATAAATAAGGAGGAAGCTCAAAACAGAGAGATGGAGAAGGCTCATCAATGTCAAACCTCCCCTGTGAGAAACATGACAAAAAAGGAAGAAGAAGAAGACAAGTTAAAGGCATTGTTAGATCTGCGCTTAAATTTAACTAGGAAGACAGTTAAAACTTCCACCCATATTTCACCATACATTGCTGCCAAGATTTGAAATCTGTGATGTCATGGACCCACAAAGATGCAAGTCAAACTTGAACCCATTGAGTTACAGCAACCAACATACTCTGCAATAGTATCCATGCCACACAATCGCCTATATATATATATATATATATATATATATATATATAAATATATGCACATACCCAAAATAGCCATGATCTCGATGCTGAGTGCTGATTGTTCTGGAGGATACTGGTCATCTCTTTGTGATAGATCATGGTGTATTTCAAGTGATCAGACTGAACCTTTTGGACATGTATGACATATTTGCAGTGAGAGGAAATCCCTTTGGGATCCAGTGTGCCCTGTCTTCCCTGACCAGATGTTTGAAACAGCCTGTGTGTCACCACCATTACAAAATTTAATAACAATAATTATGTACAACTATAGCTATAGTATATATTTTGGTTTAAGGTAACACATTCATGAAGAAAGCTAGAATCTCGGAAAGCTAGAATCTTGTAAAAAAGAAACTACAAGGTACCAGTTAGTCCTGGAGTGATGATGTAACCCATGTATTCTCTTTTGATAAGATCAAATGTCCTAATTTACATGAATATAGAAATGTTATATCTCTTATCTACAGGTTTAAGCTCAATGCTTTTAGAACTAAATTTTCAAAAAAAGCAACATGTATCTGTGGCGAAAATCTTACCAACGATCATATTCTTTTAGGATGCAGAGATCTGAAAAACTTTTTACCTGCCTTCCCAGTCCATAGCTTACAGCAAATTCTAAAAGACATTCCATTAATGAAACAAATTGTATTGTCATTAAGTCATACTCCTATTTTCAGACTCCTTTAATGTAAGGATAGCTTCTGGTTTTATGAATTGTAAAGTTAATATTTTAGCTGTTCATTTTTTTCTTTTCATAATTCTTGTTTATGCTTTTTTCATAGTAGTTGTTTATTGCGATTGATTAGTTATGTGCATACCCCTCCCCCTACACACTCACACACACACACACACACATACACATACACTTTCCCCCTCTGATATCACTGTTTAGTGGAAGGACGTTAAACTGAAGAACTACTAGAATCTCAGGTTCAAATCCATCTAAACAAATAATGTCTAAGCCAAATAAAAAACAAAAAATGTCAGGCTTCATGTATGTACAATGTGCCATGTAAATTGTCCTATGCTGTCAATAATGTCCAGGCCAAGAATAATAATAATAGATAATAATAAATGGAATTTATATAGTGCTATATCTTGCAGAGACAAATCAAAACGCGTTCACTCAACTCATCCTTACACAGTCATAAAACCAGTAACAATTAATAGTTCCAACAAGTCCAAATGTGCATGCACGCACGTGCCCGCGCGCACACACACACAGGTCACACACCCTGGCAGGGCGATAGAATCTCGGCTGTTGAAGGCAGGGAAAAGCTATGAGATGAAGCAGGAGAGGAAAATCTTAGGTTTGAAATAAATATGTCTTGAGACTGGATTTAAAAGTTTCATAAGAAGGCTTTTGGCGAAGAGAGAGAGGGAGGTCATTCCAGATCGATGGACCAGAAATAGAGAAAGAGCGACGGCCAATGGTGGATTGGTTGAATCTAGGTATTGGTAAGGACAAGGTATCTGCAGCAGAGTGGAGAGAACGAGAAGGAGTGTACAAGTGAAGACATTCACAGAGGTAGGCAGGTGCTGTTTTGTGGAGACATTTGTAACAGAGGGTACTGATCTTATAGTTTACTGTCATTAGATAATACAAACAATGTGCCTGACCTTAACCATCAGTGGGAACAGACGACAGAATTGACAAAACCGCATACACACGGGGACTGGATGTAAAAAAGGTACATATGTGCTTATTCCAGTATCCTCCATATAAAAGAATTTTTTTTAAAATCTGAACCAATAGATGAAAAATATGCTCAAAGGCCATCAATACAGTGTTATAGAAATTCCCTTGATTTGTCACTGATACCATACTGAAAAGGAAAAAAACCGACCTCACATAAAATAAAATGCAGTACAATACAACACAACACAATACCATACAATAAAATACAATACATTTGCTCATACAGTCACCAAATGAAGACTGGGGTCATCATCTCTCAGCCACTAAAACTGGCAATTGCATTGTCTTGAGGTGTCCCCCCCCAAAATAATAAAGCAAACAAAATGTGTCGTTCCTCGGCTAGAGCTCCATCCAACGTTCACTAATGGTGAGATTAGCGTATGCTACCGTTTGCCCACCATGAAGGTAGCTGCATTCCAACTTCAGAGATGTCAGAGAAACAAAAGTGACCTCTTACACTGAAATGCATTTTGTCCAACAGTTTTAAAGCTACATTCAGTTTCCCCAGCCGCCAGAAACTCACCATTTATCTTAGCTAGTTATGAACTGCAAAAGTTTATTTAGAAACAGTTCAGGGGGAATTTTATACTCATCATTCTCCCGTCCTCCTCCCCCCCCCCCCCCTCCCTCCTCCTCGTGGGGATGCAGGGAAGCCTGTCAGTATAAAATAGCATCCCCACTTTCCGGAAATTCTGTGCCAAGAATTCCCTCTTTTCCATCCCTCTCTTTGTTTCTGCCTGGTTCCATTTTCTTGCTGTCACCTCCTTCTTGTCTGGGTTTTTTTTTTCCCTTCTTGGTCACTTCTCCTGCCAAGTGTTAGCTTTAAAAAAAAAAAAAAGTATTATTGGTCTGTATGTGGGTGGGTCGGTGGGTGTGTGTATGTGAGTGTGTCGGTCGGTGTGTGTGTTGTGTGTGTGTGTGTGTGTGTGTGTGTGTGTTATTTTATTTATTCTATTATATCGAGGATAATGGAATAAGCACTCATGTGCTTTTTTACATCCAGTCCCTGTGTGTATGCGGTTTTTGTGTGTGTGTGTGTGTGTGTGTGTATGTGTGTGTGTGTGTGTGTGTGTGTGTGTTGTGTGTGTATGTGTTGTGTGTGTGTGTGTTGTGTGTGTATGTGTTGTGTGTGTTGTGTTGTGTGTGTATGTGTGTATGTGTGGTGTATGTGTTGTGTGTGTGTGTTGTGTGTTGTGTGTATGTGTGTGTGTGTGTATGTGTTGTGTGTGTGTGTGTGTGTATGTGTGTGTGTTGTGTGTGTGTTGTGTTGTGTGTATGTGTGTGTGTGTGTGTGTGTGTGTGTGTGTGTGTGTGTGTGTGTGTTGTGTGTGGGGTGTGTGTGTGTGTGTGTGTGTGTGTGTGTGTGTGTGTGTGTGTGTGTGTTGTGTGTGTGTGTGTATGTGTGTGTGTGTTCGTGAGTGTGGCAGGCCACACTAATGGCTGGTTTCCATCTTAAAGACAAGTTTCTTTCTGGATGGAAGGCAGCGGGGGTACCTTCAGTTCTCCCAGCGCCATGGCATCACAGCATGCAAGTCTTAGCAGAACCCAGTCTTCCCTCCATCCCTCTCAGACATAGACAAACAGACAGACAGAATGACTGAGGTACTGAGAGATAGATGTACACACATACACGTGTTTGTTTGTATGTGTGTGTGTGGGGGGGGGGGGGGGAGAGGTGTGTGTGTGTATGTGTGTGTGTGTGACCAGCCGCCATGGCGCAGTGGTTAGCGCCTTGGGTTACGGACTGGAAGGTCGCGGGTTCGATTCCCATAAGAGTCATAGGGTTTTTTCGAACTCCGGCCGGCTCCTACCCAGAGTGAGTGTGCCGTGGGCTCAGTGGAAAGACTGGGACCACACAGTCGAGCTTCATCCACTTAACGGATGCGAATTTGAGAGTGTTGCTCAAATTACCTGACCAACACTGCAGGTGTCTGTTTCTCTCGGGCCCGGTTGACGCCGGGATATATTATGATAGTAAACGTAGAGTACAACCCTGTCAAGTAGTCTCAAAGCATATGCACTTCCACAGCACCATCATTACGTCATCCTCATTGTCATTGATCATCACGCAATTA
>CM054146.1:21838341-21840841 GCA_028751875.1 Rapana venosa | reverse complement strand
ACACACACACACACACACACACACACACTCGCGTACACACTTAGGAGGTGAAGGATGCTGTTCAAAATTAGGGACAGATATGAGGAGAAAAGTCTCAGGTAGGAAATAAGTGTGTTTTGAGGCTGAATTTGAAGGCATCAAGTGAAGACTTTTTGGCGAAGTGAAAGAGGGAGGTCATTCCAGGTGGATGGACCAGAAACAGAGAAAGAGCGGCGGCCAACAGAAGTTTGTTTGAGTCAAGGTGTTCGAAAGCACAAAGTATCTGCAGCTGAACGAAGGGAACAGGATGGAGTGTACAGGTGAAGACAGTTACAGAGATAAGAGGGTGCAGATTTGTGGAGACATTTGAAACAGAGGGTATTGATCTTATACTTCAGTGGAAAGATAGAAAAGAATAGATTCAGATAGAAAGACCCCCCACATCCTTCATCCACATACCACCCCATTTTCAACTTTTCCCACTCATCCCAGATTCCACAAGCAGGTCTCAGCAGTTGAGGTTTCATCGTTTGTTTGTTTTGATAAGTATGCAGATTTCTTTGAGGGAATGAACATAACAGAGTTTGTTAGCGCCGACTGTGAAAGCATGAATACATAAAGGAAAGAAAATTTATGGGGTTCCAATTTGGTTTTTTTATTTCTTGTTTACTTGCTGTACTAGTAGTAGTTTTGTGGGGTACAGTGTTTAGTTTAGTTTAGTTTATTCTCTTATTTCGAGGATAATGGAATAAGCACTCATATTATTCCGCCTAAAATCTCTAAATGTGAATAGACGTTAAACTGAAGATATTACTCGTGTGCTTTTTTCATCCACTCCCCGTGTGTATGCAGATTTGTCAATTTTGTCATCCGTTCCCACCGGCACACAATGGCCTACTTTTCCGAAAAGCGGAACAGGTTTTAACGTGTGCGCAAGATGTTCTGCGTGCGTTCGCACACGGGACCTCGTTTATAGTCTTCAAGACTTGCGTAGTTATGCGTACCACACGAGATGCTGCATCACATACCCAGAACACATACACGATACACGTGTGAAGTGTTGTCGTGTGTGTTGTGTTTGTCATGTTGTGTTGTGCTGTCTCCGAGCTGTGTGTTCTGTGTGTGTGTGTGTGTGTGTGTCTGTGTATGTGTATGTGCGTGCGTGCGTGTATTCGATTTCATTTCACTTCTCTTCACAATAACTATATATATTTGAGGGAGGAAAGTGTTGTGTGTGTGTGTGTGTGTGTGTGTGTGTGTGTGTGTGTGTGGTGGTGTTTGTGTGTGTGTGTGTGTGTTGTGTGTGTGCGCGCGTGTATGTGTATGTGTGTCAAGTCAAGTCAAAATTTTATTTGTCTGTGTGTATGTGTCTGTGTGCAGGCGCACGCGCACGCGTTATCGTACGCATACACACAAACGTATGCATGTAGATGTCGTTATTGTCGTTGTAGTTGTTGTTGTTGATGTTGCGTGTTCCCTATCTTAACACCCTGAGGATCACCCAGAATAATATATACACTCCGACACTCATCCCTACCTAGGAATTGCCGTGAGATTGTCAGCACAGGCTGGATGAGAGGGTTGCGTGTAGTATGGCAGTTGTCAAGTACCTCACGATAGATAATACAGGCGTGGGGTCCGTTTCATATTCAATCTGTGGATTGGCAGATTTGTGTTGATGCGGGAAAACGTAAACATCCTACGGCGTGTCATTTAGGGGGTGGGGGTGGGGTGGGGTATGGGGGGGGGGGGGGTAACTTAGACAGAAAACGTATATATAAGCGGTTGCGTAATACGCAGTAGACAATACTTTATCATTTCAATAAATAGAGAAATTCATGTGGGTTTCATGCCATATATACATGAGAGCAATAAACAAGATTTTCATCGTAGAAAAGAATAAAATGTCAATGTTAAAAGAAATCTACAGGCACGAACGCATAATAAAAAGTATGCCCCCTTCCCCATACCCCCCCCTCTCTCTCTCTCACACACACACACACACACACACACACACACACACACACAACACACACAAACACACACACAACACACACACACACACACACAGCACATACACGCAATCATGCACACACATGCTCTCTCATCTCCTCTCTCTCTCTCTCTCTCTCTATCTCTCTCACACACACACCCACTCATCCTCACATGCTCTCTCTTCTCTCTCTCTCTCTCTCTCTCTCTCTCTCTCTCTCTCTCTCTCTCTCTTGTCCATTTTGGAAGATCATGGATAGGTGCCGTGTGTGTGTGTGGCGCGTGTGTGTTGTGTCTGTGTCTTGTGTGTCTGTGTGTGTGTATGTGTCTGTGTCTGTGCCTGTGTATATGTGTCTGTGTGTCTGTATATGTGTCTGTGTGTGTGGAGGCCTGTGAGATGTGTCAAACCTATTGTGACAAAGGGAAATGTAAACATCCCTCTGCATTTCAAATTGAGAGAAGAAGAAAAAAACCTTTGACAGGCAGCAGACATAACTGCACCCCACTGCTCACAGCCAAACAGACACCC
>CM054146.1:21828341-21833341 GCA_028751875.1 Rapana venosa | reverse complement strand
CACGCCTGTCACGAAACCATTCCCACTGTAATAATGAGATTGTGAGACCCGATTACTACTACTGCTGCTGTAGTCGTGATCTCATGGAAGAAAAAGGACACAGGGCCCCACCCATGTTACTTACTTACTTAGGCCCATCACTCCCCCTGGAGCATAGGCCGCCGACAACAGTCCGCCAGAGTCCTCTGTCCTGGGCTATTCTCTCCAGCTGTCTCCAGGTATATCCCATCTTCCTGGTTTCTGCCTCAAGGTCGCGTCGCTAGGTGTTTCTTGGCCTTCCTCTTTTTCGTTTTCCCTTGGGGTTCCATGATAGTGCCTGCCTTGTGATGTTGCTGGCTGGCTTTCTCAGGGTGTGCCCGATCCATCCCCATCTCCTGCGCCGGATTTCATTCTCGGCTGGCAGCTGGTTGGTATGTTGCCCATGTTATTTCTGCTTTAACTTTTCTCTTGCTCTCCTTCACCTCCTCCTCCTCTTCCTCCTCCTCCCTCCTCCCTTTTCACCTACCTCTCTCCTGTTTTCTCCACTACTCTCACACCTTCTCTCCTCCCCCATCCATGCAATTCTTTATTACCCTTGGCTTTCTACTCTCGCCGGTTCCTGTAGTTGCTGGTTTTAATCTCCTTCTCTCTTTTCTCTCTACCCTGACAACTTATCTCTTCCAGTGCCCTTCCTCTTCCACCTTCTACCTCTCTCTTCTGTTCCCTTTATTGCCCAACACCCTCTCTCCTCCCCCATCTTTGCAATTTTTCATGTCCCTTGGCCTTCTACTCTCATAAATTCCTGCAGGTGATGGTTTTAATCTCCTTCACTCTTTTCTCTCTACCCTGACATTATATCTCTTCCAGTGACCTTCCTTCTTCATCAGCCCTCTCCCTCTCCCTCTCTTCCGTTCCCTTTAACCCCCCACACCTTCTCTTCTCCCCAACCCATACAATCTCCATGATGATTAGCCTTCTACTCTCATCACTTTCTGCAGTTGATGGTTTTAATCTCCTTCTCTCTGTTTTCTCTCTACCCTGACATCTAATTTCTTCCAGTGACCTTCCTCCTCCACCCTCTGCCTCTCTTCTGTTGTTGGTGGGTTTGTTTGTTTTTAAACCCACACCTTCTCTCCTCCCCCACCCATACAATTCTCCATGTCCTTCAGCCTTCTGTTCTCATCACTTCCTGCAGGTGATGGTTTTAATCTCCTTCACTCTTTTCTCTCTACCCTGACATCTTATCTCTTCCAGTGACCTTCCTTCTTCTTCTTCAGCCCTCTCCCTCTCCCTCTCTTCTGTTCCCTTTAACCCCCCACACCTTCTCCTCTCCACCACCCATACAATCTCCATGGCGATTGGCCTTCTACTCTCATCACTTTCTGCAGTTGCTGGTTTTAATCCCCTTCTCTCTTTTCTTTCTACCCTGACATCTTCTCTCTTCCAGTGACCTTCCTCCTCCACCCTCTGCCTCTCTTCTGTTTTTTTTTAAAACCCACACCTTCTCTCCTCCCCCACCCATACAATTCTCCATGTCCCTCAGCCTTCTGGTTTCATCACTTTCTGCAGTTGCTGGTTTTATTCCCCTTCTTTCTTTTCTCTCTCCCCTGACATCTTATCTCTTCCAGAACCCTTCCTCCTCCACCCTCTATCTCTCTTCTTTCCTCCATACCCCAACACCATCTCTTCTTCCTCATCTATGCAATTCCAGGTGACTGTTCGCTTTTTGCTTTCATCCCTTTCTGCAGTTGCTGGTTTTAATCCCCTTCTCTCTTTTCTCTCTCCCCCTGACATCTTATCTCTTCCAGTGACCTTCCTCCTACACCCACTACCTCTCTTTTGTTTTTGTTTTTTCACTACCCAGACACCTTCTCTTCTCCCCATCCATGCAATTCTCCATGACCTTCAGCCTTCTGCTTTCATCACTTTCTGCAGTTGCTGGTTTTAATCTCCTTCTCTCTTTTCACTCTCCCCTGACATCTTATCTCTTCCAGAACCCTTCCTCCTCCACCCTCTATCTCTCTTCTTTCCTCCATACCCCAACACCATCTCTTCTTCCTCATCTATGCAATTCCAGGTGACTGTTCGCTTTTTGCTTTCATCACTTTCTGCAGTTGCTGGTTTTAATCCCCGTCACTCTTTTCTCTCTCCCCCTGACATCTTATCTCTTCCATTGACATTCCTCCTCCAACCCCCTACCTCTCTTCTGTTTTGTGTTTCCCTTACCTCAACACCCTCTCTCCTCCCCCATCCATGCAATTCTTCATGTCCCTTGGCCTTCTGTTCTCATCAATTTCTGCAGGTGATGGTTTTAATCTCTTCCCTCTTTCTCTCTACCCTTACATCTTATATCTTCCAGTGACCTTCCTTCTTCATCTTCAGCCATCTCTCTGTACCTCTCTTCCGTTCACTCCAATGCCCAACACCTTCTCTTCTCCACCCCCCCCCCCCCCCCCTTACCCATGCAATTCTCCATGACCCTCAGCTTTCTGCTTTCATCACTTTCTGCAGTTGCTGGTTTTAATCTCCTTATCTGTTTTCTCTCTACCCTGACATCTAATTTCTTCCAGTGACCTTCCTCCTCCAACCCCTACTTCTCTTCTGTTTCTTTCACTACCCCCACACCTTTTCTTCTCCCCGTCCCATGCAATTCAACATGGCCCTTGGCCTTATACTCTCTCATCACTTCCTGCAGTTGCTGGTTTTAATCTCTCTCTCTCTCTCTCTCTCTCTCTCTCTCTCTCTCTCTCTCTCTCTCTCTCTCTCTCTCTCTATCTATCTATCTATCTATCTATCTATCTATCTATCTATCTATCTATCTATCTATCTCCCAACATCTTATCTCTTCCATTGACCTTTCTTCTTCAGCCCTCCCCCTCTCCCTCTCTTCTCTTCCCTTTAACCCCCCCCCCCCCCCCCACACCTTCTCTTCTCCCCAACCCATACAATCTCCATGATGATCAGCCTTCTACTCTTATCACTTTCTGCAGTGGCTGATTTTAATCTCCTTCTCTCTACCCTGCCATCCTATCTTTTCCAGTGACCTTCCTCCTCACCCACTACCTCTCTTCTGGGTTGTTTTTTTCATTACCTCAACACCGTCTCTCTTCTCCCATCCATGCAGTTCTTCATGTCCCTTGGTTTTCTACTCTCATCCCTTCCTGCAGGTCCTGGTTTTAATCCCCTTCTCTCTATCTATCTACCCTTATATCTTATCTCTTCCAGTGACCTTTCTTCCTTCTTCTTCAGCCCTCTCTCTACCTCTCTTCTGTTGTTGTTTACACTACCCCCATACCTTCTCTCCTTCCCCCATCCACACAATTCTTCATTGCTCTTGGCCTTCTACTCTCTCATCTCATCTCTTCCAGTGACCTTCCTTCTTCTTCAGCCCTCCCCCTCTCCCTCTCTTCTGTCCCCTTTAACCCTCCACACCTTCTCTTCTCTCCCCACCCATACAATTCTCCATTACCTTCAGCCTTCTGCTTTCATCACTTTCTGCAGTGGCTGGTTTTAATCTCCTTCACTCTTTTCTCTCTACCCTGACATCTTATCTCTTCCAGTGACCTTCCTCCTCCAACCCCTACTTTTTTTCTGCTGTTTTTTTTTCACTACCCAGACACCTTCTCTTCTCCCCCATCCATGCAATTCTCCAAGGCTCTAGGCCTTCTACTCTCTCATCCCTTCCTGCAGTTGCTGGTTTTAATCCCCTTCTCTCTGTCTATCTACCCTGACATCTTATCTCTTCCAGTGACCTTCTTCCTTCTTCTTCAGCCCTCTCTCTACCTCTCTTCTGTTGTTGTTTACACTACCCCCATACCTTCTCTCCTTCCCCCATCCACACAATTCTTCTTGTTCCCTTGGCCTTCTACTCTCTCATCCCTTCTTGCAGGTCCTGGTTTTAATCCCCCTTCTCTCTCTCTCTCTCTCTCTATCCTTATATCTTTTCTCTTCCAGTGTCCCTCCCTCTCCCCCCCCCCTCCCTTCCTTCTTCTTCTCCTCCTCCTGTCCTCTCCCTTATTTTTCTTTCTTTCGTGATGTATTGGTTCTCTAGAGTCTCTGTACTTTCTGGGAGAAGGATGGAAAGAGGGTGTTTTCATGAAGGTTGTTGTGTTGTGTGTGTGTTATGTGTGTGTGTGTGTGTGTGTGTGTGTGTGTGTGTGTGTGTGTGTGTGTGTGTGTGTGTGTGTGTGTGTGTGTGTGTGTGTGTGTGTGTGTGTGTGTGTGTGTGTGTGAGTGTGTGTATTTGAGTGAGGAGGGATACGTGAGAGGGGGGAGGGGGAACTGTGTGTGTCAAGTCAAGTCAAATTTTTATTTCTAGATGGTACATTGAATAATCAATGCATTTGCTTTTTTTTTCATCAAGCCATCTAACTAGGGACAAAGGTGTGTGTGTGTGTGTGTGTGTGTGTGTGTGTGTGTGTGTGTGTGTGTGTGTGTGTGTGAGGGATGTGTTTGCGTGTGTGTGAGGAGGGATGTGTGTGTTTGTGTGTGTATGTGTGAGGAGGGATGTGTGTGTGCCTGTGTTAGTGCGTGTGTGTGTGTTTGTGTTTTGTGTGTGAGTGAGGAGGGATATGTGTGTGGGTGGGGGGGAGGGGAGCTGTGTGTGTGCGTGTGTGTATGTGTGTGAGAAGGGATGTGTGTATGTGTGAGGAGAGATGTGTGGGGGAGAGGGAACTGTATGTGTAAATTCGTGTGTGCATGTGTGTGTGTGAGAGGAGGGATATGTGTGTGAGAGGAGAGATGTGTGTGTGGGGTGGTGGTGGTGGTGGTCTGTGTGTAAATGTGTGTGCATGTGTGTGTGCGTGCGTGCGTGCGTGTGTGTGTGTGTGTGTGTGCGTGTGTGTGTGTGCATGTCTATGTGGTGTGGTGCGGTTTGGTGTGGCGTTTGTGTGTGTGTGAGGGAGGGGGAGATGTATGTATGTAAATGTGTGTGTGCACGCGTGTGCGCGTTTGTGTATGTATTTGTCTGTCTGTCTGTCTGTCTAACTGCTTGTGTCTGTGCCCGTGCGCTGCGTGCGTGC
>CM054146.1:21813341-21815841 GCA_028751875.1 Rapana venosa | reverse complement strand
TCTTCATCTTGTTCCTGTTTTACTTGTTAGTCTTCTTTTGTTGTTTTTGTTGTTGTTGTTGTTGTTGTTGTCCTCCTCCTCCTTCTCCTTCTTCTTCTTCTTCTTCTTCTTCTTCTTCTTCTTCTTCTTCTTCTTCTTCTTCTTCTTCTTCTTCTTCTTCTTCCTCTGCTTCTTCTCCTCCTCCTCTTCCTTGTCTTCCTTTTTCTTCTCCTTCTCTTTCTCTTTTAATTTATTTTCAATTTATAAAGAAAAACATTTTGTAGCATCAATTTTAAAAACAAACAAACACAAACAACAGTAACAAAAACAACAACAATGACACAAAAACCAAACCCCAAAAAATGTTCAATTACTTTGAATGCAACTGAAGCTGCAACCCACCACCCCTCCAACCCCTCTACCACCACCACCACCCTCCACCACCACCCCTCCACCCCTCCACCCCCTCCACACACACACACACACACACAAAACCCTAAGTATATCAAGGGGTATTAGTATGCTAATGACACCAGTGACTGCACTGACTGACAGATCCCCTTGATAAAGAAGCTCCACCCCAACTCTTGGCCAACTTGATGTTCACTCCTCATGCCATTGTACGTGATTGATGATCGCTTTGGCCACACACTTTGGGTTGAGTTAAGGGGTTTTTTCCTTTTGTTTTGTATCAGTCTTTTTGTTGTTGTTTTCCTCTCTTTTCCTGTTGGGGCTTTATTGAGTGAAAAGATGCAAGTGTTGCGTGTTCGTGCAGCTGCATACATGCACGTGCATGCAGTTGGGTCACATGTGCTGTACACATGTGAACGTATGAGTTATGCAAGTTTGCTCATGCTTGCAGTATTTTTTATATCAAGGCACAACTATGAAGTGTGTGTGTGTGTGTGTGTGTGTGTGTGTGTGTGTGTGTGTGTGTGTGTGTGTGTGTGTGTGTGTGTGTGTGTGTGTGTGTGTGTGTGTGTGTGTGTGTGTGTGTGTGTGTGTGTGTGTGTGTGTGTGTGTGTGTGTGTGTGTGTGTGTGGGAAACATAATTGAATACTCTCTCTTCTTTGTGTGACATAGTAAATCTTATCATTTGTTATCAAGCAATCCTAATCAGTAGAAGCTCAAATTCAAAATGTTTCTTCCTGTGTGCATTAGTGTATATGAAACCTGTGATAGTTGTTGCTTTACAACTCGTGTTTGTTGTAGTATTAAAGATGAGGATGTAAAAGAAAAAAAAGAAAAAAAGACACATAAAAGTGTGGATTTTTTTCCGTTCTTCTTTCAGTTTTTCTCGTTCTTCTTTATCTTGTTCTTGTTTTACTTGTTAGTCTTCTTTTGTTATTGTTGTTGTTGTTGTTGTTGTTATCCTTCTTTTTCTTTCCCTCCTCCTCTTCCTTGTCTTCTTTTATCTTCTTCTTCTTCTCTTTTAATTTATTTTTAATTCATAAAGAAAAACATTTTGTAGCATCAATTTTAAAAACAAACAAACACAAACAACAGTAACAAAAACAACAACAATGACACAAAAACCAAACCCCAAAAATGTTCCATTACTTTGAATGCAACTGAAGCTGCAACCCACCACCCCTCCAACCCCTCTACCACCACCACCTCTCCACCACCACCCCTCCACCCCTCCACCTCCCCTCCACACACACACACACACACACACACAAAACCCTAAGTATATCAAGGGGTATTAGTATGCATAATTACACGAGTGACTGCACTGACTGACAGATCCCCTTGATAAAGAAGCTCCACCCCAACTCTTGGCCAACTTGATGTTCACTCCTCATGCCATTGTACGTGATTGATGATCGCTTTGGCCACACACTTTGGGTTGAGTTAAGGGGTTTTTTCCTTTTGTTTTGTATCAGTCTTTTTGTTGTTGTTTTCCTCTCTTTTCCTGTTGGGGCTTTATTGAGTGAAAAGATGCAAGTGTTGCGTGTTCGTGCAGCTGCATACATGCACGTGCATGCAGTTGGGTCACATGTGCTGTACACATGTGAACGTATGAGTTATGCAAGTTTGCTCATGATTGCAGTATTTTTTATATCAAGGCACAACTATGAAGTGTGTGTGTGTGTGTGTGTGTGTGTGTGTGTGTGTGTGTGTGTGTGTGTGTGTGTGTGTGTGTGTGTGTGTGTGTGTGTGTGTGTGTGTGTGTGTGTGTGTGTGTGTGTGGTGTGTGTGTGTGTGTGTCTGTGCGTGTGCAAACATAATTGAATACTCTCTCTCTTTGTGTGACATAGTAAATCTTATCATTTGTTATCAAGCGATCCTAATCAGTAGAAGCTCAAATTCAAAATGTTTCTTCCTGTGTGCATTAGTATATATGAAACCTGTGATAGTTGTTGCTTTACACCTCATGTTTGTTGTAGTATTATAGAAGAGGATGTAAACACACACACACACACACACACACACACACACACACACACACACACACACACACACACACACACACACACACACACACACATAAAAGTGTATTTTTTGTATGCTTCTTCTT
>CM054146.1:21805841-21808341 GCA_028751875.1 Rapana venosa | reverse complement strand
TACCACTTGGATGGGTGACCGTTTGCGCGCCTTGGCTTCAGTCCCCCAGTTCACCCAGATGTAAATAGGTACCTGCCCTCTTTAGGGTCAGGGAAGGTGCATTCTTCTTCCTCTTTGCATCCTTTTTATTCCCATCCTTTTTCTTTGCATTATTCTTCTTCTTTGTATTCTTCTTCTTCTTTGTATTCTTATTCTTCTTCGCATTCTTCTCCTTCTTTGCATTCTTCTTCTTCTTCTTTTTTGCATTTTTCTTCTTTGTCATAGTCATCGCTATCGTTGTCGTCTTCTTTACATTCTTCGTTGTCGTCATCGTCTTCTTTGCATTCTTCTTCTTTATCTTCTGTGCATTTGTTTTTGCATTCTTCTATGCATTCTGGGGTTTGTTTGTTGGGGGGGGGTGCATTCTGCTTTTCATTTTTCATTTTGTGTGCATTGTTCTTCTTTTTTGCATTCTTCTCCTGTTGCGTTTTTCTTCTGCTTTTATGCATTCTTCTTCTTTAATGCATTCGTCTTCTTCTCCTTTGCATTCTTCCTCTATTGTTGTTGTTGATAATGTAGTTGTTGATGTTGTTGTGAATGTCACTGTTGTGGTGCTTTTGTTGTTGTTGGTGGTGGTTGGTTTGTTCTTTGTAGATATTTTCCATTCCTTCCTATTTTCTGTTTGTCTTGTTTTCTCTTCCGATTCTGTCCTGGTCTGATTTCTGCTGTTGACAGTGCAAGAGCCCACTGTCGGTGTCTCTGTGTGTCTGTGTGTCTGTCTGTCTCTGAGTGTCTGTCTCTGTCTGGATGTCTGTCTGTCTGTCTGTCTGTCTCTCCATCAATTAACATCCATCTGCTGGCATTAAGTTAAACAAAACAACTCCTATCAGAACACAACTGGATTTATAACCCATTGCCAGTGTTTACATGAAATAAAAAGCTTGAACCTTACACACACTCACAACACCACACACACAACACTCACACACACCCACACACACACACACACACACACCACACCACACACACACACACACACACAACACACACACACACACAAACACAAGCCTCCTATGACACTGACACGCAAGTCCTCTGACAAGATTGCATAATTCTGAGTGCAGCTGTCAGGGTAAGATTAACAGTTTCTTCTTTTTTTTAAACTTATCACCCCACACACACACTCTCTCTCTCCTCTCCTCTCTCTTTCTCTCTCTCTTTCCTCTTTCTCTCTTCTTTCTTCTCTCTTTCTCTCTCCCTCTCCCTCTCTCCTCCCTCTCTCTTTCTCTCTCCTTCCCTCTCTCTCTCTCTCCTTCCTCCTCCCTCCCTCCTTTCTCTCTCTCTCTTCTCCCCCCCGTCTCTCTCCCTCCCTCCCTCTTTCTCTCTCTCCCTCTCTCTTTCTCTCTCCCTCCCTCTCTCGCCCATCTCTCTCTCTCTCTCTCCTCTCTCTCTCTTCCCCCCCCTCTCTCTCTCTCTCTCTCTCTCTCTCTCTCTTCTCTCTCTCTCTTCCTTCCATTCATTTTACTCCCTTCTCTTTCCCCCTTTAAATCTTTTACAGATATTCTTTCTCTGAGGTATTCCAGTTTGGCACACATTGCGATGAGAGCTTGAATTATTCAAGAGCTTAAGCATCACTTTAGTTTCATTTTCTGACTTTCCGTTCTTTTCTTTTCTTTTTTGTTGTTGGTCTTCTCATTTTGTTGTTGTTTTTTTTGAGTGATTGTTTTGAGTGTTCTTAGTTGGTGTTGTTTGATGGATTTTGACAAAAAATATATGATTTATTCTATTCAGTAGTTTGTCTTTTTTGCTTTATGGTGTTGCTTTTCAAAAGTTTATTATTACAATCATAATTACCGATATAATTTTAATATTCATTTCATTATCATTTTCTTCTTCTTGCTCCTCTTGTTCCTCTTGTCCCTCTTGTAATTGTCCTTGATCTTCTTTTTCTTTTTCTTCTTCTTTTCATTCTCCTTTTTTTGCAATCTTCTTCGTCGTCTTCTTCTTTGCATTCTTTTTCATCTTCTTTGCATTCTTCTTCTTCTTTTCCTCCTCCTTTCAATTCTTCTTCTTTGCATTCTTCTTCTTCTTTGCGTTCTTCTTTTTCATCTTTTCAATCTTCCTCCTTGCATTCTTCTTCTTTGGATTCTTCTTCTTTGAATTCTTCTTCTTTGCAATCTTCTTTGCATTCTTCAAATTTCTTCTTCTTCTTCTTTGCAATATTATTTGCATTCTTCAAATTTCTTCTTCTTCTTCTTTGCATTCTTCACATTCTTCTTCTTCTTTTTTGCATTCTTCTTCTTTGCATTTTTCTTCTTTGCATTCTTCTTCTTCTTTCTTCTGCTTCTTCTTCTTAGTTCTTATTCTTCTTTGCATTCTTCCTTTCTTTGCATTCTTATTCTTCTTTGCATTCTTATTCTTCTTTACATTCTTCTTCTACTTCTCCCTCTTCTTCTTTACATTTGTCTTCTTTACATTCTTTTTCTTCTATTCTTCTTCCACTTCTTTACATTCTTCTTTC
>CM054146.1:21763341-21775841 GCA_028751875.1 Rapana venosa | reverse complement strand
TTGGTCGGCTGACTGGATTGGGACTTTTCGATTCGATTTGAAATTGGAATTTCGGAGGACTGGGAGATTTTGTTTGATTGCTTGCACGCTGTGTAGGTTGTATTGTTGTGAGGTCACGTCAGTTCTCAGCAAAGGGCTTCTTAACTCGTAGCTGTGTCGCGAAGAGAGAGAGTGATTGTTGGGCCGTTGTGGGGTTTTTTCGGTGGATTTTTCTTTCTTGAGTTGAAGGTTTCTTTCTTCTTTTTTGGAGGGTCTGTTTTTTTCATCTTGTTGTTGTTGTTGTTGTGAAGAGGAAGAAGAAGAAGAGGAGAAGGAGGAATAGATAGATCCAGCGATTTTGTGAAGGTTAGTATGTTTTATTATTATTGTTGTTGTGGTTGGGGTGTGTGTGTGGGAGGGGGATGTATGTGTGTGTGTGTGTATGTGGGGGGGGGGGGGTTGTGTGTGTATGGGGTGGTGGTGTATGTGTGTGTGTGTGTGTGTGTGCGGGGGGGGGAGGGGGTGTGTATGTGTATGTGTGGGGGTATGTTTGTGAGTGTGTGTTGTGTTGTGGTGTGGTATGGGTGTGTTTAGTGTGTGTGTGTTGATCGGAATATGTGCCTGTATGTTTGTAGTTGTTCTTGTTTTTAGTTGTTCTTGTTGTTGTTGTCGTTGCTGTTGCTGTTGGCGGTGGTGATGGTGCTGTGATATCGATGCTGTTGCTGGTGTTGCTGCATCGTGATATCTGTGTCTGTATCCAAATCTGTGCTGGTATGATTGTTTGTTGTTGCTGTTGTGGTTGTTGTTGCTGCTGCTGCTGATGATGATAGTACTGTTGTTGTCGTTTTTATTGGATTGGGGTGTATCTGTCTGCATTTCAATCGGTGCTTGTATGAATGTTACTGTTGTTGTTCTTGCTGTTATCATTGGGATATATAGGAATATGTGCTTGTGTGGTTGTTGTTACTGATGTTGTTGATGATGATGTTGCTGTTGTTGTTGTTGTTGTTGTTTTTAGACAGGTTATATGTGTCTATAGGCCTGTTGGAATCTGTGCTTGTATGGTTGTTGTTGTTGTTTTTTGTTTGTTTGTTTGTTGATGTTTTAGAGGGGGTTTATGTGTTTGTATGAGAATATGTGCTTGTATCGTGATTGTTGTTGTTGTTGCTTGACGACGACGACGACGACGACGACGATGATGATGATGATGATGACGATGACGATGATGATGATGATGATGATGATGATGATGATGATGATGATGATGATGATGATGATGATGATGATGATGATGATGACGACGACGACGATGACGGTGACGGTGACGACGACGACGACGACGACGACGATGACGATGATGATGACGACGACGACGATGACGACGACGATGATGATGATGATGATGATGATGATCGCTGTTGTTAATGCTGATGTTGTTGTGGTTGTTGGGATTTTTTTTAAAGAACTTTATGTGTGTTTTATGTGTGTATGTCTGTGTGTGTTTGTGTGTGCATGTGTGTGTTTGTCACTCTGCTTCTGTGTTTGCTAGTTTATCTTTTGGTCTGCCATCTGGTGTGTGTGCTTGCGTCCGTGCGTGCGTTCGCGCGCGCGCGCGTGCGCGTATGTGTGTAGTTTGTGTGTGTTTGTGTGTGTCTGTATGTGTGTGCGCTTGTGTGCGTGTGTGTATGTGTGTGTGCGTACTTGCGCGCACGCGTGTGTGCGTGATTGTCTCTGTCTTCTTAGTGTGTGTGTGATTGTGTGTGTTAGCGCTAGTGCATATATATGTGTGTGTAAGCTCTGTCTGTCTGTCTGTCTGTCTCTGTCTTCTCTCTTCTCTCCTCTCTCTCTCTCTCTCTCTCTCTCTCTCTCTCTCTCTCTCTCTCTCTCTCTCACTCACTGACTTACACACATGCAAACAAGCACTCTCTCTCTCTCACACACACACACACACTTTCCTACACATACACACTCACACACACACACACACACACACACACACACACACACACACACACACACACACACACACACACACACACACACAACGGGAGGAAAAAGAGTTGGAGGGAGGTAGGGAGGGGGGTGGGGGGGGGGGGGGGGAGGTGGGAGAGAGAAGATGGAGGAGGGGAGAAAAAAAAGTCGAAGACTTGCAAGATCAGCCAGACATCAATTCAGCCTGTCTGATGTGGACCCTGGTCAGAGAGAGAGAGAGAGGAGGGGAGGGAGAGGAGGGAGAGAGGGGGGAGAGAGGGGGGAGAAAGGGGGAGAAAGAGAGAGCGAGAGAGAGGGGGTGGTGGTGGCAGAGAGAGAAATGAGCAGAGAGAGATAGGGAGAGAGGGAGATGGGGGAGGGGAACTCGAACTCGAACTCGAATATTTTAATGAGGGTAATTGGATAAGCCAGAGGCTTCTTTACACCAGGCCCTCATGGGCAAAAAGGGAAACAAACATGAATAAACCAATGAATCAACAAACAAAATAGTGTCAAAAAGCAATGAAATGAATCACACAATTTTTTCAATAATCAAGAAATCAATGAAAGACCACAAAAATTAACCATCGATTGAATAAACAAGAGAGAGGGGAGGGAAGAGAGAGAGAGGGGGGGAGAGGGGGAAGAGAGAGGGGGAGAAAGGGGGAGAAAGAGAGAGGGGAAGGGGTGGTGGCAGAGAGAGAAATGGGCAGAGAGAGATAGGGAGAGAGGGAGAGATGGAGAGAGGGGGGAAGAGAGAGAGAGGGGGGGGGGGAGAAAAGGGGAGAAAAAGAGAGCGAGAGAGGGGGGGGGGGAGGTGCGGCAGAGAAACGGGCAGGAGGAGATAGGGAGAGAGGGGGAGGGGAAGAGAGAGAGGGGGAGGGGGAAGAGAGAGAGAGGAGAGAGATGGAGAGAGGGGGAAGAGAGGGATGGGGAAGAGAGAGAGAGAGAGAGATGGAGAGAGGGGGAAGAGAGAGGGATGGGAAAGAGAGAGAGAGAGATGGGAGAGAGGGAGGAATAGAGAGGGGTAAAAAAGAGAGATAGAGGGGAAGAGAGGGGGCGGGGAGTTAAAGAGAGAGGGAGATGTAGAGAGAGACAGGGGGAGAGAGGAGACAGGAGAGATAGAGAGCGAGGGAGACAGACAGAGGGGAATAGAGGGAGGTGGAGAAAAAAGGGAGAGAGAGAGATGAGAGAGAGGGAGAAAGAGGGGGCGAGAGAGGAAGACGGGGAGAGAGCGAGAGAGAGAGATGGGGGAGAGACAGGGAGACGGAGAGGGAGCGAGGTAGGGAGAGGGACATTAGAATAGGAAGAGGGAGAACTCGAACTCGAAGGGAAGAGGGAGAGAGAGGAGAGAGAGTGGAGAGAGAGTGATGGATAGAGAGGGCAGAGAAAGAGAGAGAGAGAGAGAGAGAGAGAGAGAAGAGAGAGAGAGAGAGAGAGAGAGAGAGAGAGAGTGGTGGACAAACAGAGAGAGAGAGCAAGAGAGAGAGAGATATTCAATGATTTCATGACGGAATAACTGAAACGATTTCATTCTTTCGCCATAGAATATTGCACAATTATTCTGAACAACACACACACTAAAAAGACAAAACCCCACAAAACTTGAGTAAGTAAAACGTAAGAAAAAAAATCAATTTCACAGACGATTTTCTGGAACTCCGTATGTACATGTAATATACACATAATTGTACACAAATTCGTACATCTTCGACTCATAACAAGCCATCGTTTCTTGCAAACGCTACACTAGAAATTGGCAAAAGTTTTTGTTGACGATTTGACCGTTTTCCGCAAACAAAAACGAAAACAAGTTTGAAAGAAACTGGGTTTGCTGTTGTGTAACTTTATGATGGAAGCTGACAATAGAATATTTGAATGCAGCACTGGGCTATCACACACACACACACACGCGCGCGCGCGCGCGAGTATGCACGCACGCACGCACGCACGCACATACACAGATGTGGGAGTAAGGGGGTAGGTAAGCAGACAGACAGACAGGAAGGTAGGCAGAATAGAGAGACAAACAGACCGACAATGATCAACTGAAACATTGCGACATAGAGAGGAACAGACAGACACAGAGTCAGAGAGAGAGAGAGAGAGAGGAGAGAGAGAGAGAGAGAGAGAGAGAGAGAGAGAGAGAGAGAAGAGAGGAGGGAGAGAGAGAGGTGGGGGGCACGCAGAGAGACAGACAGACAGACAGACAGGCAGAAGACAGAGACAAACAGCCCGACAAAGATCAATTGAAACACTGCGATATGGAGAGGAACAGACAGACACAGAGTCAGAGAGAGAGAGAGAGGGGGGGAGGGAGAGAGAGAGAGAGAGAGAGAGAGAGAGAGAGAGAGAGAGAGGCACGCAGACAGACAGACAGACAGACAGGAAGAAGACAGAGACAAACAGACGACAAAGATCAACTGAAACATTGCGACATAGAGAGGAACAGACAGACAGAGTCACAGAGAGAAAGAGCGAGAGGAGAGAGGGGGGTGGGGGGAGAGAAGGGGGGAGGGGGGCACGCAGAGAGACAGACAGACAGACATACATACATACACGCAGAAGACAGAGACAGACAGACACAGATCAACTGAAACACTGCGACATAGAGAGGAACAGACAGACACAGAGTCAGAGAGAGAAAGAGAGAGAGAGGAGGAGAAGAGAGAGAGGGGGGGAGGGGGTACACATAGAGACAGACAGACAGACAGACATACAGGCAGAAGACAGACAGACAGACAAAGATCAACTGAAACACTGGGACATAGAGATGTAGAGATAGAGAGAGAGAGAGAGACATACAGATATTGAGAAAGAGAGAGAAAAAAAGGAATAAATGAATTAATTAAGTAAGTAATAAATTAATAAATAATCTTTATCTTATAAAGGTTACAGATAAGCATTCACATACTTTTTTCATTCGGCTCTTGCCCTGATTAGAGACTATCAAAGCAAAACAAAACAAAACAACACAAGCGAAAACAAAACAAACAAACAAAAAACTAACAGCAAAACCCACAACAACAAAAATCGAACAGCAAAAACAGCAACAAAAGTTCAACCAATAAATTAAAGAAAAGGAGAAAGATAATTATGTATTCAACAAACTACATAGTCCCCAACTGACCTGGACATTAATGTAAAAGCAGATACAACGGTTATAATTATTTCAACAAAATAAACAAATATGTATGCAACAAACACCTAATAGGGAGAGACAGAGACAGACAGACAGACAGGCAGGCAGGCAGGCAGGCAGACAGACAGACAGACAGACAGAGGGAAAGACCCAATGATTGAGGGAGAACCAGCGACTCAACTAGTTCCATAGTTTTTAACCATAGAATATCACAAAACGGTAAACAACACATATCATCACGAATACAAATTAGCAACAGCAACAAACAGAAACAAAAGGTAAGGAAATCAAAATTTTGAACGTAAAACATTTATATATATATATATATATATATATATATATATATATATATATATATATATATATATATATATATATAATCCACACGATATACATATCTCACCTCGCAACATATTCTTATATTTTCTGAAAACAAAACATGATCAAATGGGTCAAGTTTGTCACGATTTTGGCGATTTTCCATAAAATAAAAGGAGGACAATGTTATGGAAACTTATTTTATTCGAGATGCTTATGGGTATGCCGTGTCTACAGAATGTGTGTTGTATTGGGCAACGTAACAGAAACAGAGAGAGACAGAGAGATTTATTCATTTATTTATTCTTTTATATCTAGGATAATGGAATAAGCACTCATGTGCTTTTTTACATCCAGTCCCCGTGTGTATGCGGTTTTGTAAATTCTGCCATCTGTTCCCACCGGCACACAATGGCCTACTCTTACGAAAAGCGGAACAGGATTTAACGTGTGCGCAAGATGTTCTGCGTGCGTATAGTCTCATCCGAAGGACTTTTGGGGAGTGGAGTCTGCACTGATGTTAACTCCAGGGGAAAATATCCCCTTGAACGGGAATTGAACCCGGGTCGTCAGATTGCGAGCGCAGTGTTCTAACCACTAGGCTATCCCGTCCCCAGAGAGAGAGAGAGCGAGCGAGCGAGAGAGAGAGAGAGGGGAGAGAGAGAGAGAGAGAGAGGAGAGGAGGAGAGAGAGAGAGAGAGGGGATAGATAACGATAACGATAACGATAACGATATCGAAGTTTTATTTTTGAGGGCAATAGAATAAGTACAGACTTTTTTACATCCAGAGAGAGAGGGGACAGACAGACAGACGACAGACGGGACAGAGATAGAAACAGGGGAGACAGAGAGACAGACGGGACGCACAGACACATACACACAGACACAGACACACAGACAAAGACACACACACAGACAAAAGACACCACAACACACACACACACACACACACCGCGCGCGCGCGCGCGCGCGCGCGCGCGCGCGCACGCACGCACAGAGAAAGAGGACAGACAGAGACAAGAGAGACTCAGAGTCACAGAGAGAAACCCCGAGAGACACCGAAAGACAGAGACAGAGAGAAAGACAGACTAGACAGAGAGGGAAGAGGGGAGGAAATAGCAAGAGAGAGAGAGAGTGAGAGAGAGAGAAACATCGAGAGACACAGATAACACTGAACACTGAATACTGAAAATAATTTATTGCCATTAACAATACAGTCTTTTTGGCAAGGAGCACAGTATAAACACAATTTAAACAATATGCTTTTTGCAACAAGGAAATAATAAAAACCGAAAGAGGAAAAGGCATTTCCAATAACTATATTCAACCGAATGCATTAATTATTATCATACATTAATTATTATCAAAAGCTTGCCACCACACACTCACACAACACACACACACACACACACACACACACAACACACACACACACACACACACACACACACACACAATGTCATGTTACCTGCAAATCAGCAACAGTGTAGGACAAATCGACCACCCGACCCTCACATTCAAATAAGGTAATTTAGCCAATGGAAATCGTATTCCACAAATATGAAAAACAAAATAGTGTTACATTGAAAAGGTATATCAATTAGCTGCAGTTTTCTTTTTTCTGCTGTGCCAAGCAATGGAGATAAATTTTGCAAGTGAATAATTTAGAAATTCTTCATCTTCGATCAAGAGAATACTAATTTTTTAGATTTCTTCATTAAATATGAGGCATTTTTTATGGATGTCATCGTACGAATTACAATCAAACAAAAAATACATTTCATCTTCAGTCTGCGCGCCACACATGGGGCATGGAGACTGTGCAGATTTGTCAGTGTAAAACCATGTTTTGCAGGCATTTAGGCCTAAAGTTCTTAATCTGAATCGAGCAAGATTACTCCTATACCATGTGTTACAACTGTAACATATTTTTCTGTTTGAAAATCACTTTTAAAGAAAGAGTACCAGTTATACTTTTCTGATTCTTCTATGCAAGCATGCCAGTCTTGTTTGTAGGAAGCTATCAGTCTGTCTTTAAATTCCCACAAAAATCCTTGCTCAAATCCAACTCCCTGGCACATCCCAGAGAGAGAGAGTGTGTGTCTGTGTGAGGGGGGGAGGGGGGAGTGCGCGCACACCCGACAAACTGACAGACAGGCAGGCAGACAGCAGACGGACCGACAGAGAGGAATAAAATGAAAGTAATCAAACACACAAAAAAGTTGCAAGGGGTTGTTTAAAGACCAGACACACTGGTAGTAAGTAAAAAAAAAAAAAAAAAGCACACCTCTGATCGATACTGCAGTCACAAAACGACCGTTATCTAAAACTTTCAACTTCAGGCTAGAACCACTTTCTAAAGATCTTTAAAAAGAAACGGTACATAGACAAGTGAAAGCAGTCGAAAGAAAATGAATTGGAAACTATGAATATTCATGACTCAACAGTACAACTTTAAAAAGAAAATCACCTTGATCCTGTGCGTAGCTGGAGAAAGATATTCAGAAGAACTCGAAGGATCACAGTCTGTAAGAAGTATAACAGCAGAGTAAAGGACACTTTGTTATTGATTCTCCTGTTCGCAGAAAGCCAGTGAAGGCGTTTGACAAAATAAGAGTTGTGAGCGGGTCGATAACTTTTAAAGGTCAGTCTAGATTGTTTATGGGGACGGGATAGCTCAGTGGTCGGAGCACTCGCTTTCCCCTCCAGCCAAGTTAAGCAGCGTCGAGCGTGGTTACCAGTTGGATGGGTGACGGTTTGCGCGCCTTGGCTTCAGTACAGTTCCCCCAGTTCACCCAGCTGTCAATGGGTACCTGCCCTCTTTAGGGTCAGGGAAGGTAAAGCAGCGAGGGAGAGGAGATGGGCGCCGCCCTCAAAATGCTGGCCCTAGAGAAGTAAGGTCTCTGACGCCTCGCTCCCCTACGACCTTATAGGTTATGGGACTCCTTTACCTTTTTACCTAGATTGTTTGGAGGGATTTTTTTTTCGTTCCTCGGCTAGAGCTCCGAGGTTCACCAATGGTGAGATGTATACGTGTGCGACCCCCCCCCCCCCCCCCCTCCCCTCCCCTTACCATTTAGGTAGCCTCATTCCGACTTCGGGGATGGTGTCTAAACACGACACCTGGGTGCTTGCTGGGTTTTTTCTGTCATCCGTTCATACAGGCACACAATGGCCTACTCTTCCGAAAAGCGGAAAAGGCTTTTAAGTACGTGTGTGTGTGTGTGTGTGTGTGTGTGTGTGTGGTGTGTGTGTGTGGTGTGTGTGTGTGGTGTGTGTGTGTGTGTGTGTGTGTGTGTGTGGGGTGTATGTGTGTGTGTGCGTGTGTGTGTGTGTGTGTGTGTATGTGTGTGTGTGTTTTGTGTGTGTGTATGTGTGTGTGTGTGTGCAAAAGGATGTTCTGCGTGCGTTCGCACACAGGGCCTCGGTTTATAGTCTCATCCGAAGGACTTTGACATTCAGTTCGATTTTTTTTTCTCTCGTCAAACTGGGAAGAAAGGGCGAGGCTGGGAATCGAACTCAGAACTTCGCGATTGACTTGTAAGCAGGCAAAACGTCTTAACCATCCTGCCAACATCCTTGTCCAATTGTATTGTTCAAAGAAAATAATTCTTGAAAATGTAAGGATGCGTAGTAATTTTCCTACTAAGAACAAATGTTTTCCATTGCTTAGTCATTAAAATACAGTACTCAACAGGTCAACTTGGCCGTGTGGTCCTCAAAGTTCTGAGATCACAACTTCAAATCCGGGTCTTACATGTTCTTACTGTGTTCTTTTTTTTTTGGTAAGACGCCATGAACTGTGTCTCTGATTTCTGGGAACTGCTCTGTCTGTCTGTCTGTCTGTCTGTCTGTCTGTCTGTCTGTCTGTCTTCTTCTCTCTCTCTCTCTCTCTCTCTCTCTCTCTCTCTCTCTCTCTCTCTCTCTCTCTCTCTCTCTCTCATAATCAAAAATGAGTGTTGATGGTGATGTGCACTGTTTTGAGAATTATATATTTGATATTATCTCTGAAATACACTCTCTCTCTGTCTCTGTCTTCTCCTCTCTCTTCTCTCTCTCTCTCTCTGTCTCTCACTCACCTTTTATCGTTTTACTTATAGTTATAGTGTATCCTGATAAAGGATTCATACTTTATATTTTCAATACTTTATTGGGCTTGTCGGCCCTTCTTAAGTTTTAATGAATGCCCTATTTCAATATCTTACTGTTATATGTAACAAGTATGTGTACCATTTGACAATGTGTATCTGTTTATTTTTATGACTTATTAAGTTTGGCTTTTGTTATTTTTCTTGGTTTTGTTGTTGTTGTTGTGTGCTGTTGTTTGTTTATCTTTTGTATTTTTTCTTCTAGTGTTGGTTTGTTTTTTCTTTTTCTTTTGTTGTTTGTTTGTTTGTTTTGGGTGGGGGGATGGGGTGGTGTTTTTAGGGTTTTCTTTTTATTTGTTTGTTTGTTTGTTTTTGTTGTTGTTTTGGGTTTTTTCTCTTTGTTTCTACTGTGTGAGAGTATAAGTATTGGGTTATTATTAAGATGTATCCCTACGGGCGGAGACTGGATGTAAAAAAGCACATGAGTACTTATTCATTATCCTCGAAATAAAAGAATTTGTCATTGTCACTCTCTCTTCTCTCTATCTCTCTCTCTATCTCTCTCTCCCTCTCTCTCTCTCTCTCCCTCTCCTCTCTCTCTCCCTCTCTCTCTTCCTCTCTCTCTCTCCCTCTCTCTCTCTCCCCCTCTCTCTCTCCCCTCTCTCTCTCCTCTCTCTCCCTCTCTCTCTCTCCCTCTTCTTCTCTCTCTCTCTCTCTCTCTCTCTCTCTCTCTCTCTCTCTCTCTCTCCTCTCCCTCTCTCTCTTTCTCTCTCTCTCTCTCTTCCATGCTGGTACTGTGGAGTAGGTTGGTATCTCTTTCTTCCCTTGTTGCCTATCAAGTCTACGCTCGCTGTGCACAAAAGCTGCTGTGCGTTTAAGCCTGCGCTTTGCGGGATCTTACACGCTCTTGAGCATTGGGCGGTTCTTCAGCCTCTTGAATTAAGCAGCTTGTATCAGAACGTTCGGTGTCTCGCCTGCTTCCAAGACTCTTGAGAGACCAGTCACAGAGGCATTTCTCCCACGACAGTGTTCTTTCCTCTTGACCTGTCCAGCACACCCAAACCTGAAGGCCAATATCTGGCCTACTGACCTACCGATGAGGGATAAGCTCTTTTGGACCCCTGGAGGGGGGAGGGAGGGCCTTCAGCGTACCACGACATTTTTTTGTCAGGGCCTCTGGAGTTGTGTGAGTGTTCGATGAAGAAAGAAGGAAGAAGAAGAAGAAGAAGAAGAAAGAAGAACAACAACAACAACAACAACAAAACAACAACAAGAATAAGAAGAAAAAAGAAGAAAAGAAAAAAAGAAAAGAAGAAAAAACAACAAAAAAACAACAAAAACAAAAAAACAAAAACAAGAGGAACAAAAACAAAAGAGAAAAGAAAAAAAGGAAGAAAAGAAGAAAAAAGAAAAAACAAAAAAACAACAACAAACAACAAAAAACAACAAAAACAACAACAAAAAGCAAAAAGATAAGAACAAAATAAAAAAAGAAAAAATGCAAAAAGAAGAAGAAGCAAAAAAAAAAGAATAAAAAGAAGAACAAGAACAACAAAACAAAAAACTAGAAATCCGAGTGTAAATAAAGGAAACGGGGGGAGCAGAAAAAACACCCCAAAACCCTTTTGTCGGTTTGGGCCCCTGCCTCCCCTTGAGTGTAAACACTTGTTAGAAAGGGGCAGGCTTCTTCTGTAGGATCGGCTGTGTAGCTCCCCTTATTTCTCCTCTGATTTCTCTGGGAACTCAAGAACGACTAAAATGACCAATCTACGGGGAACCCTGAGAAGAGATGGTGAAGCTTTTTCAGGAAGGGTAGAAAGAAAGTAACGAAGAGACGATGTGTTCCAAATTTTTCTTTTTCTTCTCTTGACATTCTTTTTTTCATTTTCTCTTTTTTGCTTTCTTCTTTTTTGCTTCTTTTCTTCGCTTTGCATTCTTTTTCTTTGTTTTCTTCTTGTTTTTTTTTTTTGCATTCTTCTTTTTTTTTGCATTTTTTCTTGTTTTTTGCTTTCTTCTTTTTCTTTGCATTTTTCTTCTTTGCAATTTCTTCTTGGCATTCTTCTTCTTTATTTTTCTTTTTTAAAATTTTCTTCTTCCCAAATTCTTCTTTTCCCTAAAATTTTTCTTCTTTTCAAATTCTTTGCATTTTCGATTCTTTCGTTACTTTTTCTTCACTTTATTCGCATTTTTTTCTTCGGATTTTTTTTTGCTTTTTATTTTTTTTCTTCGTTTTTTTCTTCTTATCATATTTTTTTTTGTATTTCTTCGATTTTTCTTTTTCGCATTTTTTTTCCCTTTGCATTCTTTTTTCCCTTCCCTTTTCTTCTTTTTTGCATTTTTTCTTCTCCTTTCCCTTTTTTCTTCTTTTTCATTTTCTTTTTCCACTTTGCTTTTCCTCTTCTCCCTTCACTCCTTGAGAGTCATGAAAGCACTGGCTTGACAGTCTGCTGTTTCAAAGCCTTTTTTCCTGGGAAAGTTTTTCCCGTCCATTAGCCGTTGTTGTACCTTTAGGTTTTTTTCTCCTTTTTTTTAAAAAAAGTTTTTTGGTTATTTGTTTGTTTTTTGTTTCTTTCTTTCCCCTTCCCTTTTTTCCTTCGGTTTGGGTTTGTTTTTTTTGTTTTTTTTGTTTTTTCGGGGGTCTGTTTCTTTGTTTGCAGAACTTTTTTTTTTTCCCCTTTCCCCCCGGGAGTTCATGGAGAATACTTTTAAAAAGGCCCTTAATTCTGTAAAAGTGGTTATGTATCATTATTGTGGGGTTTTTTCTTTACTTTTAATTTTTGCTCCTTTTTCGGCAGATTTGAAAATATCCAACATACGTCTTTTTCTTTTTCTTCTTCTTCTTCTTTCTTCTTCTTCCCTCCTCCCCCTCCTTCTTCCCCTTTGAAGTATCTGAACCTGACGGGGTAGGAAAAAGTAATGGATCTAAAAAAGACCTTGTTTTAGTCCAAGTTTTAAAAAAAGTTGCCAGCGTCATCCCTTTTTTTAAAACCCCGTTTCACAC
>CM054146.1:21755841-21758341 GCA_028751875.1 Rapana venosa | reverse complement strand
GGGGGGGGGGAAGATGGGGGGGAAGGCATCGTCTGGTGTTCTACGCTCCCCAGGGATTTTGGTCTTTTTTAACTGCTTGGACCTCTCCAGTGCAAAGCAAATTCAACAGAAAATAAGGTAGTTCTTTTTTCGTTTTCATTCCTACGATAGGGCTCCTACATTCTTCACCAACGATGAATTTTTTTTTTTGCCTGTGCTACCTTCTTTCCCCTCCATTAAGGCAGCCGCATTGCATTCCGACTTCGGGGGAGAGAAAATAAGTTTGTTTTTTTTAAAAAAAAGGTTCATGTTTTAGTTTTCAATGATTTTAAAAGATGTCTTGTGCAACAGATGAATAAGTGTGACATGTGTGCAATGTGGAGGGAAAAACCCGCAGTATTCTAAATTTTTCACTTTTTTTGGTTTTATTTTATTTTATTTTATTTTCATGTTTATTTTATACCACATTAAGTCACAACAGATTTCTCTGCGTAAAATTCAGGCTGCTCTCTCCAGGGAAGATCGCGTCGCCGCAAGAGCAGCGCCATCCATTCGTTATTTTGGCATTTTTTCCTGTCTGGAACTGTATTTGCTTCCTTATCAGAGTGGTGTGTTTTTTCTACAGGATTTTTGCCAGGGACAACTCTCCTGTTGCCGTGGGTTTCTTAACGTGTGCTAAATAATTATGAGTAACACACGGGACCTTGCTTTATCGTCTCATTCAAAAGACTAGCACCCAGACCACCACTCATAGTCTAATGGATGGTGGGGGGGGGGGGGAGTTTCGGGCCCAAACGGGATCGAACCACCGCACATTTCTGACCCGGACTTTTTTTGTTTTCTAGGCAATTGCGTTACCTCTAGACCACTGATCCATCTTCAATTTCGATCCATTTTGAAACTGATACATCGCCTAGAAAATCGTGTTATTCGTTCTCTCTGTCTCTCTGTCTCTCTCTCTCTCTCTCTCTCATCTCTCTCTCTCTTCTCTCTCTCTCTCTCTCTCTCTCTCTCTCTCTCTCTCTCTGTGTCTGTCTCTCTCTCTCTCTGTCTCTCTCTCTCTGTCTCTCTCTCTCTGTCTCTCTCTCTCTCTGTCTCTCTCTCTCTCTCTCTTCTCTCTCTCCTCTCTCTCTCTCTCTCTCTCTCTTTCTCTTCTCTTTTCTCTTTCTCTCTCTCCTTCGGATGAGACTATAAACCGAGGCCCCGTGTGCGAACGCATGCAGAACATCTTGCGCACACATTAAATCCTGTTCCGCTTTTCGAAAGAGTAGTCCATTGTGTGCCGGTGGGAACAGATGACAAAATTTACCCCAAAAAAATGCATACACACGGGGACTGGATGTAGAAAAAAATTCTAAAAATGTCATATGAGCGCTTTGATTTGTTGCTTTATAAGATTCAGCGCTATATAGATTCCATACATTATTATTGTTGTTATTATTGTTATTGTTAATGTTATTGTTGTTATTATTATTATTATTATTATTATTATTATTATTATTATTATTATTATTATTATTATTATTATTATTATTATTATTATTATTATTTTTATTATTATTATTATTTTGAAACTGATACGTCGCCTAGAAAGATCGTGTTATTCGTTCTCTCTCTCTCTCTCTCTCTCTCTCTCTCTCTCTCTCTCTCTCTCTCTCTCTCTCTCTCTCTCTCTCTCTCTCTCTCTCTCTCTCTCTTCTCTCTCGCTCTCTCTCTCTCGCTCTCTCTCTCTCACCATGATCAGAGATTGTAGAGGTGTCATGACGGACCATAAGTTGCCGTGACTCTTGTGTTGCAATGATACTCTGTTTTTAAAGAGTTTTTTTTTTATTTTCTTGTTATAAGTCAACATCGGTCTAACTATCAAGGTATACCGAAGTCTTTGATCCATCGGGGCCTTTATGAAGGAGCTCCTGACTTCAGTGAATAAACTCAAATTGAAGTGGCACGGGCGCGTCATAGGAACATCTGGACTGGCCAAGACTTGTCCTACAGGGAACAAGTACAAGGAGAGAGACGAGACGAAGAGGCAGTCAGAGAAAACGATGGGAAGTCAATATCAGAGAGTAGACTATTACCACTACTGCTGCTGCTGCTGCTGCTGCTGCTGCTGCTGCTACTACTACTACTACTACTACTACTACTGCTGCTGCTGCTGCTGCTGCTGCTGCTGCTGCTGCTGCTGCTGCTGCTGCTGCTACTACTACTACTGCTGCTGCTGTTACTGATGCTGCTGCTTCTGCTGCTACTACTACTACTACTACTACTGTTGATGATGCTGCTGCTGCTGCTGCTGCTACTACTACTACTACTACTACTACTACTACTACTACTACTACTACTACTACTACTACTACTGCTGCTACTGCTGCTGCTGCTGCTGCTGCTGCTGCTGCTGCTGCTGCTGCTGCTACTACTACTACTTTTGCTGCTGATGCTACTGATTCTACTACTACTACTACTACTACTACTGTTGCAGCTGCTGCTACTACTACTACTTCTACTACTACTACCACTACTA
>CM054146.1:21728341-21730841 GCA_028751875.1 Rapana venosa | reverse complement strand
CTCCCTCCCTCCCTTTATTTGTCTCTGTCTCTCTCTATCTGTCTGTCTGTCTGCCTCTGTCTCTGCCTGTCTGTCTATCTATCTATCTATCTATCTGTCCCGTAGTCTGACGACCGTGGGGGCACCCTCAAAGACTCAACAACCAGTTCCCTCCATTCCTCTCTCTGTTCTGCCTTTCTCAGGGTTTTGTTGAGTTCTAGGCCTGTCCATTCGCTGATGTTATCCTCCCAGCTCTTCCTTGGTCTGCCTCTTCTTCTTCCTCCTTGGACAGTGCCTTGCAAAACTGTCTTTGTAATTCCTTGGGATCTTGTGACATGCCCATACCATTTAAGTTTACGCTTTTTCACGATCGTTAGAAGGTTCTCATAGGGTCCAATGGTTTGCTGGATTCTGTTATGCACGCTTTCGTTGCTTATGTGGTCTTTGTAGGAGATGCCAAGGAGTCTTCGAAAGCATCTCATCTCCACTGCCTGTACTCTTCTCTCCAAATCTGCAGTCAGGGTCCATGATTCACAGGCATACAGAAATATGGATATGACAAGGGAGCGCATTAGTCTGATCTTGGAGATAAGTGAGATATTCTTATCTCTCCAGATGGTGTTTAGTTTTGACAAAGCTGTTATTGTCTGTGCAGTCCTGCATACTACTTCTGGCTTGGATCCCTGGTCTGATACAATGGCTCCCAGGTACTTGAAGCTTTGAACTGTTTCCAGCTTCTGGTCATTAACCCTGATATCAGTGCTAATGCCGTTGGTGTTATTAGTCATCAGTTTGGTCTTCTCTGCACTGATTTCCATGCCGTATGTTTTGGAGGCCTTATCCAAGTGTTCTGTTAGGCTGGCAAGCTCTTTTTCTGATCCTGCTATTCCATCAATGTCATCTGCGAAGCGGAGGTTTGTGATCGTTCTGCCACCAATGCTGACTGATCCTTCATGATGTTCCAGTGCATCAGCCATGATTCTCTCAAGGAAGATGTTGAAAAGAGTGGGTGAGAGTAGACAGCCCTGCCTTACTCCAACTGTTGTTCGAAACCATTCTCCAATGTTGTTGTTGTAGTACACTGCACTGGTGGCCTCGCTGTACAGCTGTTTGATGACTCTGATCAGGTTTGCATTGATGCTGTACAAATTCATGGTTGCCCACAAAGCTGCATGCCACACCCTGTCAAATGCCTTCTTAAAATCGATAAATACGTGGTAAAGGTCTTGTTGATGTTGAAGGTACCGCTCACATAGTATTCTGAGGTTGAATATCTGTTCTGTTGTGCTGCGCCCTGCTCTGAAACCTGCTTGTTCCTCAGCAATGATGGTCTCTGCTTGTGGCTTCAGTCTATTCAATATTATCTGCAGCATGACCTTACTTGGGTGACATATGAGGCTGATTGTGCGGTAATTATGGCATTGTTGTAGATTTCCTTTCTTGGGGAGGGTGATGATGAGTGACTGTCTGTCTACCTCTCTTTATTTGTTTTTTTAATATATTTTATTCTTTTATATCGAGGATAATGGAATAAGCACTTATGTGCTTTTTATATCTAGTCCCAGTGTATATGCGGTTTTGTCAATTTTGTCATCTGGTCCCACTGGCACACAATGGCCTACTCTTACGAAAAGCGGAACAGGATTTAACGTGTGCGCAAGATGTTCTGCGTGCGTTCGCACACGGGACCTCGGTTCAGGTCTCATCCGAAGGATTTTAGGGGAAAGTGGAGTCTGCACTGATGTTAACTCCGGAGGAAAATATCTCCCTTGAACGGGAATTGAACCCGGGTCGTCAGATTGCGAGCGCAATGTTCTAACCACTAGGCTATCCCGTCCCCCTCTCTAAGTGTGTGTGTGTGTGTGTTTCTGTCTCTCTGACTCTCCCCTCTCTCTCTCTCTCTCTCTCTCTCTCTCTCTCTCTCTCTCTCTCTCTCTCTCTCTCTCTCCTCTGTCTGTCTGTCTATCTGTTTCTCTGTCTGTCTGTCTGTCTCTGTCTCTCTCTCGCTCGCTCTTGCTCTCGCTCGCTCTCTTTCTCTCTCTCTCTCTCTCTCTCTCTCTCTCTCTCTCTCTCTCTCTCTCTCTCTCTCTCTCTCTCTCTCTTCTCTCTCTGAGCAGGGTGATCTCCCTTGGATATAGACCTGTACGATTTCAGCTGCGTTAATTTTTGGTTAAAAATCCAATATTATCCAGCATTATGCCCGTTGTCGGATTACCCACGACGGTGGAAGTTACCCTAGGTGCCCTGCTACAGAAAAGACACCTGACCTCCTGGAAAATCTCTGGAGAAGGAGACAACACCACTGTTGTACTGAGACTGAGGACAGGTTCTGACACTGTCAACATGGCGGGACAACAAGCACCTTCAGTCTTGCAGTGTTATCGTAAAAAAACTCCCAGTCAGCTGGACAGGGACAGACGAAGGATGGCGGAGAAAAGACGGGCAGAACAGAGAAGACAGGCAGAGGAGGAGGAGAGGAGACAGGCAGAAGAAAGGAGAATGGAAACAGCAAGGCAAGAAA
>CM054146.1:21720841-21723341 GCA_028751875.1 Rapana venosa | reverse complement strand
CGCATTATCTTCTTCGCATTTTTCTTCTTCGCATTATTCTTTGCATTCTTCTTCGCATTCTTCTTCTTCGCATCGTTTGCATTCTTCTTCTTCACATTCTTCTTTGCATTCTTTCTTTACATTCTTCTTCTTCGCATTCTTCTTCTTCCTCCCATTTTTTTGCATTCTTCTTTGCACTCAGAACCAAAGATAAAAGCAATACAGTATAAAATACAAAAAGCCCTTCACATTAGCTATATCTTACCAAACACATTCAACCATTACCTTTCTACATTTCTAATCTGTTCTTCTGCGAGAATCATGTATATAACTACACATACCTACACACCGGTGTTATTATTGCAGCTGTGGAAATGCGGATATGAGATTTCCTTCGTTTTATGATATCTCCATAGTGAATCTGGAATCTTCTCTTCTCTCTTATTCTCTTCTCTTCTCTCCTCTCCTCTCTCTTCTTCTCTTTCTCTCTTCTCTTCCTCTTCTCTTTCTCCTTCTTCTCTTCTCTTCCTCTTCTCTTCTCTTCTTCTCGCCCTCTCTCCCCCCCTCTTCTCTTCTTCCTCTCCCTCCTCTCTCTCTCTTCTCTTTTCTCTTCTCCTTCCTTCTCCCTTCTCCTCTTTTCTCTTCTCCTCTTCTCTTCTCTCTCTCTCCTCTTCTCTTCTCTTCCTTCTCCTTCTTCTCTATCTCTTCTCTTTCTCCTCTCTCTCTCTTCTTCCTCTCTTCTTTCTTTCTCCCTTCTCTTCTCTTCTCTCTCTTCTCTCCCCTTCTCTTCTCCTCTCTTCTCTCCTCTCTCTTTCTCTTCTCTCTCTTTCCTCCTCTCTCTCTTTCTCTCTCTCTCTCTTCTCTTCTCTCTCTCTCCTTCCTTCTCTCTCTCTCTTCTCTCTCTTCTCTTCCTCTCTCTCTCTTCTCTCCTCTTCTCCTCTCTTCTCTTCTCTCTTCCTCTCTCTTTCTTCTCTTCTCCTCTCTCTCTCTTCTTCTTTCTCTCTCTCCTTCTTCTCTCTTTCTCTCTCTCTTCTCCTCTCCTCTTCTCTTCTTCTTCTCTCCTCTTCCTCTCTCTCCTTCTCTCCTTCCTCTTTCTTCTCTTCCTCTCCTCTCCTCTCCTCTTCTCTCTCTCTCTCTCTTCTTTCTCTTCTCTTCTCCTCTCCTCTTCTCTTCTCTCTCTCCTCTCCTCTTCTCTTCTCTCTCTCCTCTTCTCTTCTCTTCTCCTCTCTCTCTCCTCTCTCTTCTCTTTCTTCTCTCCTCTTCCTCTTCTCTTCTCTCTCCTCTTCTCTCTCTTCTCTTCTCTTCTCTCCTCTCTCTCTCTTCTCTCTCCTCTCTCTTCTCTTCTTTTCTCCTCTCCTCTTCTCTTCTCTTCCTCTCCTCTCTTCTCCTTCTCCTTCTCTCTCTCTCCCTCTTCTCTCTCTTTCTTCTTCTTCCTCTTCCTCTCTTCTCTTCCCTCTTCCTTTCTCTTCTCCTCCTCTTCTTTCTTCTTCTCCTCTCTTCTTTCTTTTCTCCTCTTTCTTCTCTTCTCTCTCTTCTATTCTCTCCTCTATCTTTTCTCTCTCTCTTCTCTCTCTTCTCTCTTCTATCTTGTCATCTCTCCTTTCCTTTTTTCTTCTCTCTCTCCTTTCTCTTCTCTTCTCTTCTATGTTCCCTTATCATTGGGTGGGGTGCAGTGTGTCATGCCTGGTCTTCTCCTGTGTTTGTAACTCTGCAGGAGGTCTGCCCTTTGGCCTCAGCTGACACATTCCATCTTCAGAGCACCTCATTTGTGTTATTTATTTACTTATTTATTTATACCACTTTAAGTCACGGCAGATTTCTCTGAGTGAAATTCGGGCTGCTCTCCCCGGGGAGAGCACGTCGCCACAAGAACAGCGCCACCCTTTTTTTTTCTTTTTTCCTGTCTGCAACTTGTATTTCCTTCCCTATCAGAGTGGCATTTTTCTACAGAATTTTGCCACGGACAACTCTCTTGTTGCCGTGGGTTCTTTTACGTGCGCTAAATAATTATGTGCAACACACGGGACCTCGGTTTATCGGCTCATCCGAAAGACTAGCGCCCAGACCACCACTCATGATCTAAAGGATGGGAAAAAAGTTTCGGTCCAAACGGGATACGAACCACCGCACACTTCCGACCCGGACTTTTCGCTTTCTAGACAGGCGCGTTACCTCTAGACCACCGATCCACATTTGTGTGTGTGCGTGCGTGCGTGCGTGCGTGCGTGCGTGCGTGCGTGCGTGCGTGCGTGTGTGTGTGTGTGTGTGTGTGTGGTGTGTGTGTGTGTGTGTGTGTTGTGTGTATGTGTGTGCGCGCGCGCGCGCGCGCGCGGCGTGTGTGTGTGTGTGGTGTGTGTGTGTGTGTGTGTGTGTGTGTGTGTGTGTGTGTGTGTGTGCGTGTGTGTGTTTATGTGTGTGTATGTGTTGCAGAACGCAAACTGGGATATGTTCGTGTTTCAGTAACCCACCAAACCCTGCAATGGGATACAAGCAATTTCTTTCTCTCTTTTGAGATAATAAA
>CM054146.1:21703341-21715841 GCA_028751875.1 Rapana venosa | reverse complement strand
CTTTCTAGCCAGGCGCGTTACCTTTAGACCATCGATCCACTTTTAAGACGTTCACCTGCCTACCAAGTAAACCGTGAGGCTCTGGGTTTCATTCCCAGCCTTGCTTGCCCTTTTTTCCCAGTTCGACCAGAAAATCAACCTAACTGTCAAAATCCTTCATCATCATCATCAGACCTGTGACCTTGGCGGTCGTGGAGGAGACACGAAAGACGATGCCGTGGTAAGCCTCCTCCATCCATCTCGGTCCTCGGCTCTGCGCAGTAGTGCCGAGTCATTCATCCTGGTCCATTCTCTGATGTTGTCCATCCATGACTTGTTCTGTCTTCCCCTCTTTCTGCCACCTTCGAGTGTTCCCTGCAGTACTGTTTTTGGCAGCGTGTTGTGGCGGGTGACGTGGCCGAACCATGTCAGCTTTTTCTTCTTGACGATGGTGAGAAGGGGTTCCTGTGGACCTGCCAGCCGTGTTATTTGACTCTTGACAAATTCATCGGTCTTTCGTTCTCTCCAGGATATGCCCAGCAGTTTTCTATGGCATTTCGTTTCAAATGACTGGATTCGCTTTGCTGTCTCAGCAGTCAATGTCCAGGTTTCAGATCAGAGTATAAACCGAGACTTCTCCCCTTCCCCCCTCCCCTGTGTGCGAATGCACGCAGAACATCTTTTGTCCACACACACACACACGTTAAAAACCCGTTCCGCCTTTTCCAAAAGAGTAGGCCATCCCTGATTGCCGGTAAGAACGTATGGCAATTTATAGATTTTTTTAAAAAATCAAAATAAAATCAAATGCATGCACGCAGGAGTCGTGTCTATATAGACACCATCCCACGAAGATGAGATGCACCTACCTAGATTTTTTTCTTTTTCGTCGAAAACGCTCAGACAGCAGGTTTTGATCATCAGGAAGGAAGATGGCAGGATGGTTAAGACGTTTGCCTGCCAACAAGTAAACCGTGAGGTTCTGGGTTCGATTCTCAGCCTCGCCCTTTCTTCCCAGTTTGACCCAAAAAAATCGAACTGAATGTCAAAGTCCTTCGGATGAGACTATAAACCGAGGCCCCGTGTGCGAACGCACGCAGAACATCTTGGGCATACGTTAAATCCTGTTCCGCTGTTCGAAAGAGTAGGCCATTGTGTGCCGGTGGGAACAGATGACAATTTTTTTTTAAAAACCGCATACACACGCATAAATTTAAAAAAATAAATTTTAAAAGAAATGTCATCTGAGCGCTTTGATTTGTTGCTTTACAAGATTCAGCGCTATATAAATTCCATACATTATTATTATTATTATGATTATTATGATTATTATGATTAAATTTTGTTGTTGTTGTTGTTGTTGTTGTTGTTTTTTGGGTTGTTGTTGTTTGTTGTTTTTTGTTGTTGTTGTTTTTTGTGTGTTTTTGTTGTTGTTGTTGTTGTTGTTGTTGTTGTTGTTGTTGTTGTTTTTATTGTTGTTATTATTATTATATTATTTATATTATTTTTTTAATATTGTTGTTATATTATTATTTCTCGATAAAACCCCCCACCCTCCAGGGGGCGGGGGGGGGGGGGGTGGGGGGGGGGGAAGGGTGTCATCCTCACTGTGTACAGACTAGCAAACTCCTGTGGCCCTGACAAAATAATGCTGCGTGGGCTGATGAAGCCCTCCTGGACCCCAAGGATCCAAAGGTTTGTGGGTTTTGGTGTGTGTGGGTTGGGGGGGGGGGGGGGGGAAGGGGGGTTTGTCCCTCATCAACTACCTAATTATTTTTTTTAATTCTTTTTTTATCGAGGATAATGGAATAAGCATTATGTGCCTTTTTTTTTTTTTACAAACAGTCCCCCGTGGTATGCGGTTTTTGTGAACCCGTCTCTGTTCCCCCCGGCACACAATAGCCTATACCTTAAATCCTTGTTCCGCTTTTCGAAAGGAGTGGCCCATTGTTTTGGGGTTTGGGAAAATGACAAAATTTACAAAACCGCATACCACGGGGGGACTGGATGTAAAAAAATTAAGCACATGAGGCTTATTCCATTAACTCGATATAAAAAGAATAAATTTTTTTTTTAAATAATCTCTTACAAAAGCGGAACAGGATTTAACGGTACGCAGATGTTTCTGCGTGCGTTCGCACACGGGGCCTCGGTTTATAGTCTCATCCTGAAGAACTTTTGGGGAGGGAGAATGGAGTCGGCACTGATGTTAACTCCAGGGGGAAAATAATTATCCCCCCCTGAACGGGAATCGAACCCGGGTTGTCAGATTGCGAGCGCAATGTTCTAACCACTAGGCTATCCCGTCCCCCGTACATCCCCATGACGTCCACCTATACCTAAATGATGGGAGGTGGGGAAGGGGAGAGAAAAACGGTCGCATGACTCGTATGCGAAAAACAATCTCACCACGGGCGAATCTCATAAGCTCTAGCTGAGGAAAAGAAGAAGAAAAAGAAGAAGAAGAAGAAGAAGAAGATAGAAGAAGAAGAAGAAGAAGAAGAAGAAAAGAAGAAGAAGAAGAAGAAGAAGAATGCAAAGAAGAAGAAGAAAAAAGGGAAAGAAGAAGAAGAAGAGAAGAAGAAGAAGAGAAGAAAGAAGAAGAGAAGAAGAAAAAGGAGAAGAAGAAAAAAGAAAAGAAGAAGAAGAAGAAGAAGGAGGAGGAGGAGGAGGAGGAGAAGAAGGAGAAGAACAAGAACAAGAAACCAAGAACAAGAAAAAACAAGAACAAGAACAAGAACAAGAACAACAAGAAGAACAAGAAGAACAAGAAGAAAATATTTATTTATTTATTTATCTATTCATACCACTTTTTTTTTAAAGTCACGGCAGATTTCTCTGCGTGAAAAATCGGGCTGCTCTGCTCTCCCCGGAGAGAGCACGTCGCCACAAGAGCAGCGCCACCCATTATTTTTCTTTTCTTTTTTTTTTTACCTTGTCTAAAAGATTAAAAGAACAGACATTACTTTTACACCAGCAAAGTGAGCAGTATAGTACTCAACCTAGTAGCGACCCCAAAAAAACAAGCAACAACAACAAAACCAAAGTTTTTTAAAAAGCCCAATAACTCCCCCCCCCCCCCCCACCCACCCCCCAAATAAAAGTCCCCCCCCAAAAAAAAAAAAACCAACCTTATTGATGGTTCCCAGTTGATTGCTGGCTCTTGAAAAGTGTGACAGACTAAGTCTGGGAGTCTTGGCCATGCATGGTTTAATCGGAATGAGAAATGTAGTTCCAGAACGTCTGGAAGACAGACAGAAAGAATCAGGAATTGGGGTGGTAGAGAGGGGAAAAAAAAGAGAGGGAAAAGGGGGGGATGAAAAAGAGAGAGAGAGAGGGGGGTGGAGAAGACGGGGGAAAGGGGAGAGAGAGGGAGGAGAGAGGGGGGGGAGGGTTTGACGCAAGGAGAGCTCAAATCAGATCAAATTTTTTATTTCGAGGATAGTAATGATAAAGCATTCATGTGTTTTTTTTACATCCAGTCATCAGAGAGAGAGACAGAGAGAGAGAGAGAGGGGGAGAGAGAGAGAGGAGACAGTCAGGAGAGACAGAGAGAAACAGACAGACAGACAGAGACACAGACAAAGAGACAGAGACACAGAGAGAGAAAAGAGAAAAACAGAGACAGAAAGAGACACAGAGAGACACAGAGACAGAGAGAGAGAGACAGAGAGAAACAAACAGAGACACGGACAAAGAGACAGAGACACACAGAGAGACAGAGAAAAAACAGAGACAGAAAAAGACAGAGACATAGAGACAGACAAAGAGAGACAGAGAGAAACAGACAGGACAAACAGGACACAGACAAAGAGGCAGAGACACAGAAAGAGAGAGAAATAGAGAAAACAGAGACAGAAAGAGTAGGAAAGACACAGAGAGGACACAGAGAGAGACAGAGAGAAACAGACAGACAAACAGAGACATAGACAAAGAGGCAGAGACACAAAGAGAGACAGAAAAAGACAGAGAAGAACAGGAGGAAGAAACGAGACAAAAGAAAGACCAGAGAGAGAGACAGAGACACACAGAGATAGAGAGACAGGAGAGAGAAAAGGCAGAGAGAGGGGCAGAGACAGAGAGAGATGGACACAGAGACAGAGAGACACAGACACAGAGACAGACAGACAGACAGTCAGACAGACAGAGACAGACAGACAGACAGACAGACAGGCAGATTACAGTCGAACACACGGTAAAGTGTTCGTTTCTGTGACTTGCATTCTCGCTCTACTCTCGGTTTCGCAAGGACAGAACTTGTCAAGCAAACAGATGTATAAAAATGGACCCAGCAATTATTGCTTCAGGCGCCTAGCTTTAATTAATCATGTTAAGGGTGGTTAGACTCCATTGAAATCTGTGGTGGTGGTGGTGGTGGTGGTGGTGGCGATGGTGATGCTTCGTTTTATTTTTAGAATTTTGCACTCTTGCGCTCTTGCTTTCTTCTTCTTCATCATCTTCGCACTCTTCGCATACTTCGCATTCTTACATTTTCTTCTTTCTTCGCATTCTTTTGCATTCTTCTTATTCTTTTCTTCTTCTTCTTTGCATTCTTCGCATTCTTCTTCTTCGCATTCTTCGCATTTTCTTCTTCTTCGCATTCTTCTTCTTCGCATTCTTCTTCTTCGCATTCTTCTTCTTTGCATTCTTCTTCGCATTCTTCTTCAAATTCTTCTTCGCATTCTTCGCATTCTTCTTCAAATTCTTCAAATTCTTCTTCAAATTTTTTTTCAAATTCTTCTTTTTTCCCTTCGTTGTCGTCGTCAAACGCTCAGACAGCAACTGTTTTTTGTCAGTCATATGAGCGAAAATGCGTTGCGCTGCCGTTAAGCGCCTGACAAGTCAGACCCAGCGCATTCGAGTTTGCCTTAGGAGAGAATTGTTATATTATTTTCAGCCTTTCTGTGAGGAAAACAAACAACAAAGGCAGGAGAATGGACCAAGAAGGCAAGAAAGCAGACAGGGAAGGAGGTGACAGGAAGAAAAGGAACAAGGCAGAAACAAAGACGGGGGATAGAAAAGAGGGAATTCCTGGCACAGGATTTCAGAGGGGGGCATGTTTTTATACTAAAAGACCCCCATCACCTAGGGGGGAAAAAAATCACAACATTCTGCCCGTAATATTTTATGGGGGTTTTTTTAATTATTTTTTATTTTATCCCACTTTAAGTCAGAATTTCTTGCGTAAAATTGGGTGCTCCCCGGGGGAGAGGCGTCCCCCACAAGGCGCGCCACCCTTTTTTTCTCTTTTTTTTCTTTCTTTTGGTCTGCAATGTATTTTTTTCCCTATAGAGTGGTTTTTTTCTAAGAATTTTCCCAGGGCAACCCCCTTGTTGCCGGGGTTTTTTAGTGCGTGAAATTTTGTGAAACAAGGGGCCCCTCGGTTTATGTCTCATCCGAAAGTTTTAGCGCCCAGAACCACTATGGTCTAATGGATGGGGAAAAAAATTTCGGGCCCCACGGGGTTAAAACCACGCATACCCCCGACCCGGATTTTCGCATTCTGACGGCGCGTTCCTCTGACCCCCGCCCATGATCTAAAGTGCTGGTTTTTGTTGGTGAGGACCTTTGTTTAGTGAAATATTCTTGTTCTCTTTTGTTAGTGTGTGCTATCTGCCTTTGTGTTGGTTGTGTGGTGTTTTGTGTGTATGTGTGTGTGTCGTGTGTGTGTGTGTGTGTATGTGGTGGTGGTGTGGTGTGTGTTTTGTGTGGTGTGTGTTTGTGTGTGTGTGTGTGTTGTGTGTGGTGTGTGTGTAGGGTGTTGTGTGTGTGTATGTGTATGTGGTGTATGTGTGTGTTGTGGTGTATGTGTTGTGTTTGTGTGGTGCTTATGTGTGGTGTATGGGTGTGTATAGTGTGTGGTGTGTATGTGTGTAGTGTGTTTTATGTGTGTGTGTGTAGGGTTGTGTTGGTGTGTGTACATATGGTTTAGGCCTTTTGCAGAGGAGTGGGTGTGATTAAAGAGAGAAGAGAGCGAGGGAGAGGAGATGTGGTGTGTGTGTTATGTGTGGGGTGGCGCGCGCGGAATGCGTTTTTGGGGGGATGCTGCGTGCGGCGTGTGGTGCGTGGGTGCGTGGTTGCGGAAAGCTCTTTTGTAGGAGATCCCTGTAATAAAGAGATTTTCAACATACACCCAAAAGAATAACAACTGATAAGGAGGCCTTGACATTTTGCTAAATCAAAAACTTACAGATTTTGGCCCTGGGCAGTCTGTCTGACAAAGAAAAAGAATTTTAAAAAATCGTCAAAACCCAACGAGAGAAGAAATCCCGGTATTTTTTTTTTCTGTTATATGTTGCAAAATATAAGAAAATCACTTTGCAGTGTACTTTTAGCAAACATTTGAAGAGTCAAAGAATCACACAAAATCCCGTGCACTAATTTTTTCCCCAAACTCACTGGATATTGTTAGTAATGCTTGCAGAGTAGTTTATGTGTGCGATTTATTAGAGCTGCATACGCCCCATTTCTTCAAGAAAAAGGAAAGAAGCTAAATTGAGACAGACAACAAAAAGGGGGGGGGGGGGGAAATGCGCCAATAGAAAAATTATTGTGTGTATAGTCATCGTGTTTTGAGCGAGGTAAAAAAAATGTATGGTTGTTTCTTTCTGAATCCCTTTGTAATTGTTTAGTAATTTTTTTGTTTTATATCTTATTTGTTTCTTTAATTTTGCTTATTTTTTTTTGGTTTTTTTTTCATTCTTACATTTTACCTACCCTTTTTTTATTCCCGTTTGTAATTTTTGATCCCAAATTCCTCCAACAATTTAAAACTAAACCCACCCCCCCCCCCCCCCCCCCAAAGAAAACCCATTACATCAAACAAACCAAAAAAATTTAAAACATCTCAAACTTCTCTCCAATATCAAAAAAACACAAAAACTTGTTCGTGACAGTGAATGACAGCGCTCAGAAACGTTTTGTCCCCCTGTTGTTTTGTTCAGAAAAAACAAGTGGATTTCGGCGAAAAAATGCCTTTCACAAAAACTGTGTGTTTTGTGGGGGGGGGTGTCTCTTCATGGAAACCCATAGCTTCCCCCCCTGTGTTTTGGTCGTGATTGCTGCGACTGTGGAAAAGACTGAATGGCCTAACACACACACACTTGAAAAGCGAAACAAAATTGAAAGGCTGGCGTAGCGGGTTTTTAAGGGGGGGGGGGGGGGGGGGGGGGGGGGGGGGGGGGGAATTTCTTTTTGTGTGTGTCAAAGTAAATCAAAGTCAAACTTTTTTTTTCAATGGTACATTGAATAAGCGTGCATTTGCTTTTTTCATAAAGCCATCTATCTAAAAAAAAAAAAAAAAGCGGAAAAAAGATAAGTTAGCAGTTAGAATAAAAAAACCTAATCTTGGTAAACTATAAAAATAAAACAAAAAAAAAAAATAACATATGCATATGTGGGAATTAAAAAAAAAACAAAAAACCCCGAAAAATATTAACCTGCAAATTTAAAAAAATTCAAAAATTTTTGTGCGGGTGTGTGTGTGTTTTTTTGTGGTTTGTGTGTGTGTTTTGTGGGGCGGTTGTGTGTGTGTGTGTGTGTGTGTGTGTGTGCGTGTGTTTGTGTGTGTGTGTGTATGTTTGTGTGGGTGTGTATGTGTGTGTGGGTGTGTGTGTGGTTGTGTGTGTGTCTGTTTTTTGTGTGTGTGGTGGGTGTGGTTGTGTGTGTGTGTGTGTGTTGTGTGTGTGTGTGTTGTGTGTGGTGTGTGTGTGTGTGTGTGGTTTTTTTGTGTGGTTGTTTTTGTGGATGTGTGTGTGTTGGGTTTTGTGTTTATGTGTGTTGGTTGTTTTTGTGTGTTGTGTGTGTGTTGTGTTTGTGTGTGTGTGTGTGTGTTTTGTGTGTGTGTGTGGGGTTGTGTGTGGGGGGGTTTGTGGGGGTGGGGGTGGGGGTGTGTGTGTGTGTGTTTGTGTGTGTGGGTGGGTGGGTGTGGGTGTGGGTGTGGTGTTTTGTGTGTGTGGTGTGTTGTGTTTTGTGGTGTGTTGTGTGGTTGGTGTGTGTGTGGGGTTTTTTTGGGGTGTGTGTGTGTTTGTGTGTGTGTTGGTTTTTGTGTTGTGTGTGTGTGTGTTGTGTGTGTCTCGTGTGTGTGTTTTTTGTGTTGTGTGTGTGTGTGGTGTGTGTGTTGTGTGTGTGTGTGTGTTGTGTGTGTTGTGTGTGTGTGTTTTGTGTGGTTGTGTTGTTGTTGTGGTTTTGTGTTGTGTGTTGTTGTGTGTGTGTGTTTTTTTGTGTGGGTGTTTTTTTTGTTGTGTTTTGTGTGTGTGGTGTGTGTTGTGGGTTGGTGTGTGTGTGTGTGTGTTTGTGTGTGTGTGTGTGTGTGTGTGTTGTGTGTTTGTGTGTGTGTGGTTTTGGGGTGGTTCGTGTTGTGTGGTTGTGTTGTGTTTTTGGTTTTGTGTGTGTGTTGTGTGTTGGTTGGGGGAGTGTTTGGGTATGTGTGTGTATGTGTGTTGTGTGGTGTGTGGTTTTGTGTGTGGGTTGTGTGTGTGTGTGGGTTTTGTGTTGGTTATGTGTGTTGTGGGTTTTTTGTGTATGTGTGTGGGTTTGTGTGGGTTTGTGGTTTTGTTTTTGTTTTTGTTGGGGGTGGGTTTGGTGTGTGTGTGTGTTTTTGGTTTGTGTGGTGTGTTGTTGTTGTGTGTTGTGGGTTGTGTGTGTTGTGTGTGTTGTGTGTGTGTTTTGTGTGTGTGGTTTTGTGGGTTTTGTGTGTGTGTGTGTGTTTGTTTGTGTTGTGTTTTGTTTGGTTGTTGTGGTGTGTGTGTGTGGTTGGTTTTGTGTGTTGTGTGTGTGTGTGTTGTGGTGTGTGTGTGTGTGTGTTGTGTATTTTTTGTGTGTGTGTGTGTGTGTTGTGTTGTTGTGTTGTGTGGGTTCGTGTGTGGTTGTGTGTTGTGTGTGTGTGTGTGTGTTGTGTGGGGTGTTGTGTGGTGTTTTGTGTGGTGTTGTGTGTGGTGTGTGTTTTTTTTTGTTTTTGGGGTGTGTGTTGGTTTTTGTGTGTGTGTGTTGTGGGTTTTGGGGTGTTTGTGTTTTTTGTGTGTGTGTGTGTGTGTTTTTGTGTGTGTTGTGTGTTTTGGGGTGTGTGGTGGGGTTTTGTGTGTGTTTGTGTGTGTGTGTGTGGGTGTGGTGTGTGTTTTGTGTGTTTTGTGGTGTGTATTTTTTTGTTGTGGTTTTTTGTGTTTGGGGTTTGTTTTTTTGTTTGTGTGTGGTTTTTGTTGGGTTGTGTTGTGTGTTTTGTGTGTTTGTGTGTTGTGTGTGTGTGTGTGTGTGTGTGGGGTTTTGTTGTTGGTGTGTGTGGTGTGTGTGTGTTCTGTGTGTGTGTGTGTTGTGTTTTTGTGTGTGTGTTGTGTGTGTTTGGGGGTGTTGTGTTTGGGTTTTTGGGGGTTGTGTTTTGGTATGTGGGGGGGGTTTTGTGTTGTTTTGTGTGTGTATGTGGTGTTGTGGTGTTTTTGTTGTTTTTGGTTTTTGTTTTGTTTGGTGTGTTTTTGTTTTTTTGTGTTTTTTTGTGTTGTGTTTTTTGGGGGTTTTTTGTTGGTGGTTGTTTGTGTGTGTTGTTGTGTTGTGTGTGTGTTGTGTGTTGGGGTGTTGTGTTGGTGATTTTGTGTGGTGGTTGTGTGTGTTGGTGTGTGTTTTGTGGTTGTGTGTGTGTTGTGGTTTTTTGTGTGTGTTGTTTTGTGGTGTGTGTGTGTGTTGTGTTTGGGGGTGTGTGTTTTGTGGTGTATTTGTGTTGTGGTTTTGTGTGTTTGTGTGTGTGTGTGGGTGTGTGGTGTGGTGGGTGTGTGTGTTGGTTGTGTGTTTTGTTTTTGTGTGGGTTTTGGGGTTTTGGGTGTGTATTTTGTGTGTGTGTGTGTTGGTTGTGTTTGGGGTGTGTTGGTGTGTGTGTGGTTGTGTTTTGGTTTTGTGGTTTGTGTGTGTGTTTGGTGTGTGTGTGTTTTGGTTGTGTGTGTGTGTGTTTTTGTGTTTTGTGTGTGTGTGTGTGTATGTTTGTGGTGTGTGTGTGTGTGTCTTGTGTGTGTTTGTGTATCCTCTGTGTGTGGTGTGGTTATGTGTGTGTGTATGTGTGTGTATGTGTAGAGTGTACATACTGGTTTAGCAGCGTTGGCATGTAGGAGGTGGGTGTTGATTAGAGGAAAAGACAGAGACAGTGGCTTTTTTCAATGACAGCAGCTTCTATACTATAACTGAGCGGATACGAGGGGAGGGGGGGGGTAGTGTGGAGTGAAGTCAGTACTGGTGTTACTCCAGAAAAAGCCTGAATGGAAGGCATGATCAAGCTTTCAATTTGGAAGGCAGATTTATTTATATATTTCGTGAATAATGGAAATAGCACGGATATATTATTATATTTAATTATATATATATATATTATTATTATACATACTTTTTTTCTACATCCCGTCCCCGTGTGTACGCACTTTTGTCAATTTTGTCATCCGTTCCCAACGGCACACAATGGCCTACTCTTTCGAAAAGCGGAACGGATTTTAACATGTGCGTAAGACGTTCTGCCCGCGTTCGCACACGGGACCTCAGTTTATGGTCTCACCCGAAGAACTTTTAGAAGGGAAGTGGAGTCAGCACTGATGTTAAACTCCAGAGGAGAAAACAAAAACACCTCTTGAATGAAATACGAACCCGGGTCAGCAGATCACGAGCGCAACACGCATCACTCTAACCACCAGGCTATCCCGTCTTCGATGTCCTGTGCTGAATAGAAGACGGATCAATCTTTGGAGAAGGTTCCTAAAGGCAAGATTCACAAGGGGTACTGTCGACAGAGCGAGCGACATGCCGATAGTCATTACTTCTGGCATGGCATCTCACTCAGTCTGGCTTTCGCGACAAAGCTATATTGTCGACAGTGAAAGCGGGATAGGGGTAGGAGGTGGGAGGGTGGGGGGGTGAGGTGGGTTGGGGGTGATTATGAGAAGGCGGGTAGGTTTTTGGTTGGTGGGGGTGAAGGGGGAGTGGTGGTGTTATGGTGGAGGGTATGTGGTGGGAAGGTGGGGGGCTAGGTGATGGGGTGGGGTATTTGGGGTGGAGGTGGGTGGGGGGTGTCTTGTTTTATGTTGGGATCACAACAGCAAAACACTGAACACCACTTAACGACCGAAGGAGACAGGAAAGGCAGACAAACAAACAGACAGGCAGAGACAGACAGAGACAGACAGAGACAGACATAGAGAGACAGAGACAGAGACACAGAGATCATCATCATCATCATCATCATCAACATCATATTAATCACAATCAGTCCAATGAGGAAGATCTCTTGAGTTGCAATATTGGGAAAAGGGATTAATAATATATTCATTGTCATCTCTTTCGTTCATCTATCTACCTACCTACCTATCGCACTACCTACCTACTTACCATCATGCCTGTCGATTTATTCATTTATTTACCTACTTATTTAACTAGCTATTTATCTAGCTATCTAGCTATATCTATATATTTATCTGTTTAGCTATATCTATATATATATATATATATATATATATATATATATATGTCTATATCTGTCTATATCTATCTACCTGTACATATGTATGTATGTATGTATGTATGTATGTATATAATCTATGTGTATCTATATATCTATCTATCCATATTTGTCTGTCTGGTTTTCTATTCATTTTGTTGTTAACCTCATGTCTATTTATCAGCCTATATATATATATATATATATATATATATATATATATATATATATATATATATCGATTTATTTATCTATCTATCTATCGACCTATCTATCTACATATCTACCTACCTACCCACCAACCTATCCATCAATCTATCTAGACAAGTAAGACATTAAACAAAACACACCATCATCATGTCCTCCTTATTTTTTCCAGGTTACAGAGCAAAAAACCCAACGATATTCCCTGGACCCAAAATCCTTCCCCTTCTCTCTCTCTGTCTAGCTCTCGCTCAGCCCTCTCCTCTCTACTCTCTACTCTCCCCTCCTCCCACCACCACCACCACCCACCTCCACCCACCTACCTACCCACCCACCCACCCACCCAGCCAGCCATCATGTGCAGCATCAAAGTGGAGGACATTCAGATCACCCCCTTCACCGACGGCAAATTGCGCGTCTGGTTCCACATGATTGACGTCACTAGGGACGGTTACATGTGCAAGAACGACTTCCTCACCATCGCTGACCGCTTTGTCAAGGTAATTCTGACCACGCGAAAGCGAAAGCGAAAGAGACATCATCATCAACAACATTGTGGGGGTTTGTTTTTTCTTCTAATGCCATATAATAAAATATTATGGAACGTAAGGTGATTTCGGCAATACGCATCTTCTTGGTAGGGTATGATTTTTTTTTGTGGAGGGGGAGTGGGGGGGGTTGGGGAGGTTAGGGGGGGTTGGGGAGGTTAGGGGGGGGTTGGGGGAGGGGGGAGGGTTAGGGAGGGGGTGGGTGTGGGTTGGGGGTGGTCGGGGGTGAGGGGTGGGGGGTGGAGGGATAGGGAGGTTTTAAGTCGTGCAGTGTGCTAGTCTTTAGTTTATTGTTGGTGGTGGTG
>CM054146.1:21695841-21698341 GCA_028751875.1 Rapana venosa | reverse complement strand
TCATCTGTTCCCACCGGCACACAATGAACTACTCTTACGAAAAGCGGAACAGGACTTAACGTGTGCGCAAGATGTTCTGCGTGCTGTTCGCACACGGGGCCTCGGTTTATAGTCTCATCCGAAGGACTTTTGGGAGGATGGAGTTGCTCTTGGTTGGATTGATGGGTGTGTGGTGTAGTGTGTGGATGTGGGTAGTGGTGTGTGTAGGTGTGGGTGTGGTGTGTGGTGTGTGTAGGTGTGTGGTGTGTGGGTGGAGTGTGGTGTGGTAGGTGTAGGTGTGTGTGGTGGGTGGGTTTGTGGTGTGTGTGTGGTGTGTGGTGGGTGTGTAGTGTGTGGGTGTGTGGTGGGTGGGTGGTGTGTGGTGTGGTGTGGGTGTGGGTGGGTGGGTGGGTGTGGTGTGTGTAGGTGTGTGGGTGTGTGGTGGGTGTGTGGGGTGTGGTGTGTAGGTGTGTGGGTGTGGGTGGGGTGGGTGTGTGTGTAGGTGTGTGGTGTGTGGGTGGGTGTGGGTGGGGTGGTGTGGTGTGTGTGGTGAGGTGTGTGGGTGTGGGTGGGTGTGGTGTGGGTGTGGTGTGTGTAGGTGTGTGGGTGTGGGTGGGTGGGTGGTGTGGTGTGTGTAGGTGTGTGGGGTGTGGGTGGGTGGGTGGGGTGTGGTGTGTGTAGGTGTGTGGTGTGTGGGTGGGTGGGTGGGGTGTGGTGTGTGTAGGTGTGTGGGTGTGGGTGGGTGGGTGGGGTGTGGTGTGTGTAGGTGTGTGGGTGTGGGTGGGTGGGTGGGGTGTGGTGTGTGTAGGTGTGTGGGGGTGTGGGTGGGGGTGGGTGTGGTGTGGTGTGTGTAGGTGTGTGGGTGTGGGTGGGCTGGTGGGTGGGTGTGTGTGTGTAGGTGTGGGGTGTGGTTGTGGTGGGTGTGTTGTGGGTGGTGTGTGGTGTGTTGGTGGTGTTGGTTGTGTGTTGTGGGTGGGTGTGTGTGTGGGGGGGTGGGGGGTTGATGTGTGTGGTGTGTGTATGTGTGTGTGTTGTGTGTGTGTGTTATGTGTGGTGTGTGTATGTGCGTGTGTGTATGTGTGGTGTGTGTATGTGCGTGTGTGTGTGTGCGTGTGTGTGTGTGGTGTGTGTGTGTTTGTGTGTGTTTGTGTGTGTGCGCGCGCGCGCCCATTTTGACTCACCATTAAGGTAGCCGCATTCTGACTTCGAGAATGATATTTAAACACGACACTAGTGTGCATGTGAATGTTTCATTTGGAGTGGGGGGTTTTAGGGTTTGTTGTAGTTTTGTCTTCTAGATCTTACCGGCATGAATGGCCTACTCTTCTTAAAGGCAGAAACGGTTTTAACGAGTGCGCAAGATGTTCTGCATGTGTTCGCGTACGGGACAGGATAGCCTTGTGGTTAGAACATTGCGCTCGCAATCTGACGACCCGGGTTCGATTCCCGTTCAAGGGGATATTTTCCCCCTGGAGTTAACATCAGTGCAGACTCCACTCTCCCCAAAAGTCCTTCGGATGAGACTATAAACCGAGGCCCCGTGTGCCAACGCACGCAGAACGTCTTGCGCACACGTTAAATCCTGTTCCGCTTTTCGTAAGAGTAGGCCTTTGTGTGCCGGTGGGAACAGATGACAGAATTGACAAAACCGCATAGGCACGGGGACTGGATGTAAAAAGCACATAAGTGTGTGTGTGGTGTGGAGTGTTTGTGTGTGTGTGTGTGTGTGTGTGTGTGTGTGTGTGTGTGTGTGTGTGTGTGTGTGTGTGTGTGTGTGTGTGTGTGTGTGTGTGCTTGTGTGTGAAGGTGTAGATGTAGGTGTGTGTGTGTACATATATATAGATATATAGATAGATAGATAGATAGATAGACAGATAGATAGATAGATAGATAGATAGATAGATAGATAGATAGATAGATAGATAGATAGATAGATAGATAGATAGATAGATAGATAGATATACTTACATGCAGATGATCAAAACATATACATTAATAAAGAGACCATGATACACGTCAGCCTTTGGTAAGTTACAGAAACACGAACATACCCAGCATGCATGCCCCGAAGTCAGAATGCAGCCACCTTCACAGTGTGTGTGTGTGTGTGTGTGTGTGTGTGTGTGTGTGTGTGTGTGTGTGTGTGTGTGTGTGTGTGTGTGTGTGTGTGTGGAAAAAAACACAAAAACACAAAAAGAAACCCAGTCCCATACGCAAAAAATCTCACCATTGGGTGAACCTCGCAACTCTAAACGAGAAACCAAACAAACAAAATTTTATCTTTTTTTTAGTTGTTGTTGTTGTTGTCAATTTTGACACGGTGGTTTGGATTTCTCTCTCTCTCTCTCTCTCTCTCTCTCTCTCTCTCTCTCTCTCTCTCTCTCTCTCTCTCTCTTTCTCACTCTCTCTCTCACTCTGTCTCTCTCTCTCTCACTCTCTCTCTCTGTCTCTTTCTCTCTCTCTCTCTCACTCTCTCTCTCTCTCTCACTCTCTCACTCTCTCTCTCTGTCTCTTTCTCTCT
>CM054146.1:21688341-21690841 GCA_028751875.1 Rapana venosa | reverse complement strand
TATATATATATATATATATATATATATATATATATGCATACACCCATATATACATGCATAGTAGATGCTGTTCGGGTACTCACATAAAACACATATACACACAAATGCACGAACACACAAATGCACGTACACACAAATGCATGCACACACGCGTGTACGCTCACACGCACTCACGCACGTACACACACACTACACATACGCGCGTGTTCACAACACGTACAATCACACATAACAACACACACACTACACAATACACATACTACACATACTAATAATAATAATAATAATAAATAGCATTTATATAGAAACATTCTAAAAGCAATGACTCAATGCGCTTTCATACCATGCGCATCTATACACATGCACACACAGCACATAATAACAACAACAACAACAACAACAATGTAATGAGCATTTCTAAAGCGCAAATAATTTACCAGAGATTACCTATTGCACTGTAGAGGCACACACTTGCGTCCGGGCACACACTAGCAGGGCAATTAACATACACTCAAGAAAAGGCACTAGCAATAACATAACTAAAAAAACAAACAAAAACCCCATAACCAACAGCCAGGCATGCACATGAAGTAGCCTACGTGTGAACAAACGGCGACCGTCAAGACAAGCACAATATATATTAACTAGCTAAGAAATACATTAAAGAGATGTGTCTTCAATGAAGACTTAAACTGGTTTAAAGTGGGAGCATGTCTGACGGCTGGTGGCAGAGAAGTTCCAGATCGTGGGCGCAGCAACACCAAAAGATCTACGACCTGCGGTTTTGAGGTTGAAAAGGGGGTAAACAAGTAAGTTATCATTCGAAGACCGCAGGGTTCTAGTTGTGGTGCGTGATTTCAAGGCAGCTGACAGGGGATGGAGCAAGCGAGCCTTCAGAGTGACGGGATGCCAAGACCGCAACTTGTACTGACAGCGTGCCCTTACAGGTAACCAATGAAGCTCCCTAAGCATGGGAGTCACATGGTCCCTTTTGCTCCTTCCAGATGAGCCCGGCAGCAGAGTTTGAATTCGCTGCAGGCGTGAAACTGGTCATCAAATTATACCGATAAAAACAGGAGTTGCAATAGTCCAGTCGCGACAAGACGGTCGCTGAAACAAGCTTGATCACTGCATCACGAGGCAAGAATTTCTTAATGTGTGCAATACGGCGCAGCTCTAGAAAGCATGCTCTGCAGGGCGTTACTAATGTGGTCTTCATGGAGAGAGTAGGGTCTAGCTGGACACCCAGATACCGCACAGAACTCTGAATAAGCTATGTCACAGCCACCAAGACCACAGAACTCTCCGACACCCGCATAAGACTAGATGGTGAACCAACTGCCATAACTTCTGTCTTGTCTGTATTTAATTTTTAGTTTGTTGCTGTCCATCCACTGAAGGACACGTGCGTGCAATCTGCCAGTGTGCGCGTGGCGTCTGAAAAATTTTGAGGTGTTGCATTTGCCGAAATTTCGTATCATCTGATATTTATGAAACTGGCAATCATGTAAGGGCATCACATTAGAGAGAGGCTGAGAATATAGTGTGAACAAAACGGGACCCAAAAAAGAACCTTGAGGTACGCCATACAGGAGGGGGGCAGGTTGTGACTTAACTCCCTCTATCAGCCAACGCTCTGCACCTATCAGGACATAAGAGGTAAACCATGCCAAGGCAACACCCTTATTCCAAAAGAGTTTTCTAGTCTTTGAGCAAAATAGAGTGGTCAAGCGTGTCGAATGCCCCCACTGAGGTCCAACAAGCCCCCATTGGATGACACCCCTGGGGGTCGTCATTCTGCAAAAGCAGGCGCTGGTGACACTCAGTACGGCAGTCTCCGTGCTGTGACCAGCCCTATACGCGACTGATGATCTTCCAAAAAAGGGGGTTACAAGTAGGTGCTTCTGAAGCTGTTTGAGGACAACTCCTCCAGAACTTTTGAAATGAAAGGAAGATTGGAAACCCGGGCCCGTAATTTTTCATGTTATTGCAGTCTAGACCTTTTTTTTTCTTTGAGGAGTGGGATAACAATAGCATTTTTGAACTGACGGGTACAGAGCCCGCCGACAAAGATGCATTGATGTGTTTTTACCATAGGTGCCAAAATTTCAAGGTTTTGCTTTATCAAAACAGTGGCAGAGGATCTAAAACAACGCTTTTTGTTGGCATGGACAGAAATTCTTCATGGATGTCTTTCCCCAGAAACTGGTTGAAAGGATGACAAAATGGGACCATCATACGAAGGAAACTAGGTGGAACAGATGGTCGCTGATCAAGATCATCGCGTAAATTTTTCTGATTTTAAACCCTGAAAAATTACAAAAACTTTGTGGAATCGTGTAGGGGCACATTTGTGGGAAGGGAGGTGGTATTATTCTTACCCAGGGGGCTGTTAGCTATAGAGAAAAATTTTTTTTGAGAACGACATGATTTCATTTCCCCACAATAAAATTCTTTTATCTTTGACTCTTTCAGATTCCTGTATACCGCATTTTCCTTG
>CM054146.1:21680841-21683341 GCA_028751875.1 Rapana venosa | reverse complement strand
GTGTCTATGTGTCTGTGTGTCTGTGTGTCTGTGTTTCTGTGTGTGTCTGTGTGTGTGAGTATACCTTTCAAGAATTCAAATCTCTATTTTCTGGGTATCACGCTTGTTTAGGACGTACATTTCCGAGCCTACATCCCCTCGATATATATTTTTTTTAAGTTGATATGTGTAGGAGCAGCGTCCTTTGCATACAAACATTCGTCTTCTGGGTATAAATCAATATGCATTCATCTTATTCTCAAATGTGGGTTTATTTCCACCCACCCACCCCCCGATATCCATCAGTGTGCATATATATATATATATATATATATTATAATATATATATATATATATATATATATATATATATATATATATATAATATAATATATATTTATATATATATATATTCAGTCTATATATTTCCAATATCAAATCTATTTATTGATGTATCTTCAAAACATGCTAGCTCTTACGTTCTTAACATCAACTTCATATCATATACATCTTTTTAAAATTAAAAAAATCTTATTTTTTCCCAGTGTCAGCTTATTCAATACATATGCGGCACGCTTGATCGTTCTATTACGTTTAACCGTTATATGAATAATCATGATGTCCTTAATAACACTTTGTCCTTATTTTCTTTTTTATGTATTTGAAATGGCTGTTAGTTCTGAGCTTTTGTGTTAGGTGGGCGATGTCGTTGCTGTGTTAGAACCGAAATGGGACAGGCTGTTGATACGATGCAAGAGCTGGTATGCAATGTAAAGTATGGTGGTCTTCTTTTTGGGCTTGTCTGTTATATACTTTTTTTTTGGTTCATTTGTTGTTGCCGTTGTTGCTATTGTTCCGTAACTCGGATGTAATAACTATAATCATCATCATTTTAGTTAACGATTCTACCGTCACGATCATCACTATCGTGTCGATATGATCACCATAACAACAAATCAACAACAACAACAACAACAATAACAAACGTATTCTGTCCAAATCTTTCTTTTAATCTTACCTTCCCTCAGAATCGTGTTTCTCTTGTGTCATTAGAGTGTAAGGCTGTCAGGGTGTTCTATTTTTAGCCAAGCGACTGCAGAAACCCAAGAGTTACCATTCCTAGGCAAGCTACCTTCCATGGCTATATCTAATTTCTCAACACCAGCTTTAAAAGTAACCGATTTACACTCTTTATCTACAACAACAATAACAACAACATCAACAAATACCAGCCACCGTAGCGCAATGGATAGCAAACTCAGTCACTGGCTGGAAGATCGCGGGTTCGAATCCCATGAGATTCGCAGAGATGCTTTGGAATCCGACCAGTAACTACCCAGAGTGGGATTACTATGCGCTCATCGAAAAAGAACTGAAAGCATTATGGATAAACCCTCAGTTCACAGACAATTTATAAGATGAAAAATGATAAACGCAGACAGAGATACATTTCCTATGAAAACAGAAAGAAACACAGTACAGATAAATCTGATGACGAACAGTTCTCCAAGGTAAGGCTGAGGACAATAATAATAATAATAATAATAATAATAATAATAATAATAATAATAATAATGATGATGATGATAATGATAATGATAATAATAATAATAATAATAATAAATGGAATTTATATAGCGATGTATCTTGCACAGACAAATCAAAGCGCTATAGAAGGACAAGAAAGAAAAGAGGCAGACCACCACCAACATTCTACATTGCCAACAACGTCACTGAGATCAGTGGTCTGGGAGGGCGGGCTACAGGAGATCGTAGAACTCAGCAGAGACAGACAGAGAAAGATGGCGAACCCTGGTGGTGGCATTGCGTGGAGATCCTACCACGGACGACAGCGGCGATGAAGACAGGTGACCACTTGACCATTTAGAAAGGTGGGACGATACAAATGAGCGTCATACCTATCGTAGATGCGATTTGGGGAATGTTTATGATTTAAAAAAATGAAACATGATTTGAATTCGCGATACTATAAAAGAACAATGTAAAAGAGAGTATGCAATTTGATCAAGATAAATTGGGGGGTCTGTGTGTCTTAGTCTTGCAATAGTTAATTAAAGAGCCGTGAGACCATACTGCACGAGGAGAATATTATATAACAAAAGAAAATGTCTCGGTCAAATTCAATATCTGGTGGTTGCCTTTTAAGCAGAGAAAACCAACCAGCCCAAACTGCAAACAAACGACAAATTGGTGGTCTGTGTGTTAGTCTTGCAATGTCATTTTGAAGAGGTGTATGGCAAAATAGTACGATAAATGTCATGATCAAAAAAATGTTCAAGACCAATTCCAATGTCTGGTTGTTGCATTTTGAGCAGGAGAAAACAACCAACCAACCAACCAACCAACCAACCAACCAACCGACAGACAAACAACAATTTGCCGGTCTGTGTGCTAGTCTAATCAGCACTATTTGAAGAGACAATATGGCACAATAAGGATACCTTGATAAAAAAAAAAATTGTCCCGGCCAATTCAATATCTAACATATGTAATTGTGGCC
>CM054146.1:21643341-21675841 GCA_028751875.1 Rapana venosa | reverse complement strand
GTCATACAGAAAAATTAGGACGATTAGAAAGAAACAAAAGGAAAAAAAACTCTCCCTAAAACACAGATTATGGGCGTGACCCCTTGTGATGGAATCTGGATGAGGACCGGAGGGGAGGAGGGACGAGGGGGAGGGAAGAGGAGGGAAGAGAGATGAGGGAAGGAAGAGGAAGGGAGGGGGGAAAGGAGAGGAGGAATGAAGGGTGGGGTTAATAGCTTTGCAGTAGCGTGGAAGATGACACCGCAACATCAATATCAAAATAGAAGCAAAACAGCATCACAAATAGCATTAGCATTAGCATTAGCAGCAGCAGTAACAACAACAACAACAGCAACAACGATGGTAACGAAGACATCAGAGAGAGAGAGAGAGAGAGAGAGAGACAGACAGACAGACAGACAGACAGATAGACAGACAGACAGACAGAGACACGGTGACAGGTAGAGAGAAACAGAGGCACAAAGAGAGACAGACAGACAGAGAGACAGGCAGAGACAGACATAGACAAAGAGAGAGACACACAGAGAGAAATTATTTTATTTATTCATTTGTTTGTTCCTTTATTTCGAGGATAATAGAATAAGCACTTGTGAGCTTTTTTTACTTTTTTACATCCAGTCCCTGTGTATATGGGGTTTGATTAAGGCAGAAGAGATGGATTGGGAGAGACAGACACAAAGACAGAGAGACACCGAAAGAGAAAAGCAGAGGCAGAGAGATAGAAAGAGAGACAAAGACACTACGAACAGACATTCAGACAGACAGACAGACACAGAAAAAGAAAAGCAGAGCCAGAGAGACAGAAAGAGAGACAAAGACACTACGAACAGACACTCAGACAGACAGACAGACAGACAGACAGACAGACAGAGAAAGAAAGAAAGAAATGAAGCATGCTCACTGACATACGACCTGACATCAAAATGCCCCCCAACACCAAATGACTTAGTGGTCACGCAGACATCGTTAGAGAGTTTGCCATCACGAACAAGGCAGCCACCGCAGCAAAATAATCTCCCTTTGAGCTCCCCCCCTCCCTGCCCCCCCCCCCCCCCCCACACACACACACACACCCCACCCCTAACCCCCACCTCTCCATGTATGAACAAAGGATTTCTTTTTTTTTTTTACCGGACAAGCTTCTTGTTTACTGCAATGATCTTTGGGGTGGGGGGGATGTTGGGGGTGGGATGGGGTTGGGGGACGGGGGTTGATGGGGGGTGTTTGGTTGTTTATTTTTCTTTCTCTACCTTTGCAGACAGACAGCATGTTTATGATTATTGTATCTGTAGGCAATTCAACCTTCTGGTATTTACAACTCTCTTTAAACATTAATTTGACCTGCCCTCCTTTTTTGTTCTTTTTATTTTTTGTTGTTCTTCTTCTCACTTTGGTGGGGGCAGGATAGCTCAGTGGTTAGAGCACTCGCTTTCGCCCAAGTTAAGGTTAAGCAGAATTGAGCGTGGTTAGCAAGTGGATGGGTGAGACCTTTTGCGCGCCCTGGCTTCAGTACAGTCCCCCCAGTTTCACCCAGCTGTGAATGGATACCTGCACCTCTTAAGGGCCAGGCGGGAAGGTAAAGCAGCGAGGGAGAGGAGATGGGCGCCGCCCTCAATATGCTGGCCCCTGGAGAAGCTGGAGTCTCTGACATCTCGCTCCCCCCAACGACTTCATAGGTTATGGGAACATCTTGACCTTTTTACCACTTTTGCAGTCTGCATTTTTACCTATCTTTACGCAGTACAAGCTCCTGTGATCTGGAACTCTCTACCATTCTCACTTTGACCCGTTTTCCTCTACCTCCCGCCCTGTCCTCTTCTTTTTTTTCCCCAGTCATTGTACATTATGGTCGATCTTTCCACAATCAGGTTCCTGTTCTCTGGAATTCACTACCATATTCACTTTGATCTGTTCTCCACCTCCCCTCCCGTCCTTCCCTCCCTCCTCCCCTTCTTTTCAACTAATCATTTTACATGATAATTGAACCGTCAGCTATCACTTTCCTGGGTGTTTTTTTTAACTTCAGCGCCTGGGCTTATTACAGCTCTTGATTAAACCATTGACGCTAGAAGCAACAGCAAAGTGAGAATGTAGGCTTTGACCAGTGACTTGCCCGCTCAGGGAATTCCACTTTACAGCTTGGAAACAATGCGAGTCTTCTTCGCCATTGCCTCCGCTGTGCTACACACACACACACACACACACACACACAAACACACACAACACACACACACACACACACGTACACACACAAACACAAACACCTTCAGATGAGACTATAAACTGAAGCCCCGTGTTCGAACGCATGCAGAACGTCTTGCGCACACGTTAAATCCTGTTCCGCTTTTCGGAAGAGTAGGCCATTGTGTGCCGGTGGAAACAGATGACAAAATTTACAAAACCGCATACACACGGGTACTGGATGTAGAACAGCACATGAGTGCTTATTCCATTATCCTCGATATAAAAGAATAAATAAATACACACACACACACACTTTTGTCAAAGAATAAAATCGTACCAAACAAAAAAAAGCACGCATCCACAAAAGATAAAGGAAAAAAAAGACTGAACGATCAAGCCCGCTGTGTTTATTTCCAGCTTTCAAACCATGAGGCTGTGCAATTTCAAGCAAAATCCATCACACACAAAAATCATCGCAAAAAGATAACACCAGATTGATATTGCATACTTTTGGATAATATGAATGTGAAACATATACCGTGTCCTATACTTGATAAAAAAGAAAAACAAACAAGCAAACAAGCATGTAACTCACACCAGATATTTTGTGATACACACTGGAAAAACTCACTATTAAAATAACAAGTCACTATTACCGAATATATATACAGAAAATAATACTATAGCACAAAGACAGACTGCACTACCATCTACAATAAAAAGTGAAGAAACAGATAAAGGCGTTCTCATAATTATTCTATGCAGTCATTGGGGAGCGAGGTGTCAGAGACCTCAGCTTCTCCAGGGGCCAGCATATTGAGGGCGGCGCCCATCTTCTCTCCCTCGCTGCTTTTACCTTCCCTGACCTTAACGAGGGCAGGTACCCATTTACAGCCGGGTGAACTAGGGGAACTGTACCGAAGCCAAGGCGCGCAAACGTTCACCCATCCACTTGGTAACCACGCTCAATGCCGCTTACCCTTAACTTGGGGAAAGCGAGTGCTCTGACCCCTGAGCTATCCGGTCCCCTATTTATAAAAAACATATATATATATATATATATATATATATATATATATATATATATATATATATACAAACAAAAGAAACTCACATCATATAAGATCCTTTTTTTCTTTTTCTTCTTTTTTATTTCGAGGATAATGGAATAAGCACTCATGTGCTTTTTTTTGTCATCCAGTCCCCGTGTGTATGCAGTTTTGTCAATTTTGTCATCCGTTCCACCGGCACACAATGGCCTACTCTTCCGAAAAGCGGAACGGGTTTAACGTGTGCGCAAGATGTTCTGCGTGCGTTCGCACACGGGGCCTCAGTTTATAGTCTCATCCGAAGGACTTTTTTGGGGAGAGAAAGGAGTCGGCACTGATGTTAACTCCAGAGGAAAAATCCTCTTGAACGAGATTCGAACCCAGGGTCAGCAGATCACGAGCGCATCACTCTAACCACCAGGCCATCTTGTCCCCGTCCTTCGACTATCATACATTTACCTATTCGTTGTCATCACGAAGTATTGCATAGCCCTATCTTGAGAACTTTTAAGACAGAAAACAAATGAAACAAAAACATTTTAATCCTTCTTTTCCAAAAACTACATAGAACTTTGAAGAATTTATTCATCTGAGTTCCAGGGATATTATTGTGTGAACCTTATAATAAATAAAAAATACCGAGCAATATCATTCGACCCAGCGCAATTCATTCTAAAGCAAATGTGTTATATATATATAATATATATATATATATATATATATATATATATATATATATATATATATATATATATATATATATATATATATATATATGTGTGTGTGTGTGTGTGTGTGTGTGTGTGTGTGTGTGTGTGTGTGTGTGTGTGTGTGTGCGTGCGTGCGTGCGTGCGTGCGTGTGTGTGTGTGTGTGAGACAAACAAGAAAAAAATCGATTTACGACCCCAAGAAAAAAATGTATCGGGAATGACTTTGGGTGCACCAGCGTTTTCAAACAACACAACTGTGGCAAACATAGAATTGTACATTGAAAAAGTCAACATCATTGAGGGTTTTTTCATCACAAAACTTGCACTGAAAACAACTTGTGCGATATCAAATTACCAGCTAAAGAGAGAGATGACCAGAGAGAGAGGAGGAAGGGATAAAAGGAAAGAGGGGGGAGAGAGAGAGAGAGAGAAAGGGGGGGGGGGGTGAGGAGGAGGGGAGACAGAGATCAAATCAAATCAAATCAATTTCTTTTATTTCGAGGATAATGAATAAGCACTCGTGTGCGTTTTTACATCCAGTCCCCATCCTTATTATCAGAGATATATCAAGAAAATAAACAAAAACAAAAAAACAACAAAATAACCCCCAAGCACACCCAATAACAAAAAAATCAAATACTACAAACAACAACAACCAAATAGACAAACAACAGCCACATCCAACAACAACAACAACAAAGATAACAACAACAAATAATAAACAAACAAACAAACAAAAAGGAGAAAAATAAAAGGGAAAAAACCAAAAGAAAAGAAAACTCCATATAATTTTATATATATATATATATAATAACAGCAACTAGCCTCAAACAATAATAACAATTGTACAAAATAACTGTTTTGATGGTCGAAGCAACAATGTAATGTTTAATCATGAGGGAGAGGCAGATGGCAAAAAAGAGATCAGGAGGAGGAGGAGGAAGAAGAGGAGGATGGTGAGGATGATGAGAAGAAGGAGGAGAAGGAGGAGGAGGGAGAGGAAGAAGATGAGGAGGAGGATTGTGAGGATGATGAGAAGAAGGAGGAGAAGGAGGAGGGAGAGGAGGACGAAGAGGAGGATGGTGAGGATGATGAAGAAGAAGGAGGAGAGGGAGAGGAAGAGGAGGATGGTGAGGAGGATGAGAAGAAGAAGGAGGAGGGAGAGGAGGAAGATGAGAAGGAGGAGGAAGAGGAGGAGGATTGTGAGGATGATGAGAAGAAGGAGGAGAAGGAGGAGAGGGAGAGGAAGAGGAGGAAGATGAGGAGAATTATTGTGAGGATGGTGAGAAAGAAGGGGGAGGAGGGAGAGAAGGAAGATGAGGAGGGGAAGAAGAAGAGAAGGATTGTGAGGATGATGAGAAGAAGGAGGAGAAGGAGGAGGAGGAAGAGAAGGAGGAGGAGGAGGAAGAGGAGGATGGTGAAATAGTAACGAGGAGGAGGAAGAGGAGGAGGATGAAAATTGTAAAAAAAAAGAGGAGGAGGAAAATGAGAGGAGGAGGAGAGGAAGAGGAGGATGGTGAAAATTGTGAGAAGGAAGAGAAGGAGGAGGATGGTGAAAATAGTGAAAAGGAAGCAAGAAAGGTGAACACCAACATTACTGAGCAATGAACAATATTACAATAACATTTCTTTTCATGCTGTTGTGTCGGAAAATTCCAAGATAATACTACTAATAATAATAATAATACAAAAAAGATGCAACACTTTGATAAGACACACACAAATTTTCTTCTATCATCTGTTCTGTGAATGCATATTATTTTACACTAGCACAACAAAGAGGAAAAAAAAAACATCATTTCTGTATTGTGTTGCATTTTAGACTTTATTCCTCAAACAAAATTTCGTGGCTTGTACTTCATTTTTACAATTCTATGAACACAATAACTTGGGAATCGACTTGACAAATGTTAGGACATAATAACTACTAGATAATGGGTTTTTTATAACAAACACTTTTTGTTTACCCTGAGACATGATTCGCACTGAGTATCATTTTCCTTCATTCAGTTAAAATCAGAGCTAATCCTTTCAGAGGATGTGAAAGGTTCGAAATTCCCGGAAGTCGGAATGTGGCTATCTTAATAATGGTGGGTAAAAACGGTCGCATACGCAAAATCTCGCCATTGGTGAACCTTGGGGATGTAGCTAAGGAACTTAATTTTGTTTTTAAAGCTTGATTTTCACTAATGATTGTTTTGTGTGTGTTTTTTTTCACTGAGACATCATCGCTGTGTAAAATTCGCAATTTTCTTTCATTTGACTAATTTTTTTTTTTTACAAACGAATACCTTTCAGTGGGATGTACCATATCTTATTGTGGACGTTTTTAGAAACATGGTCAGAATAACAAACAAATATAAAAAATAAAAATAAAAACAGACACCAGGGGCACATACATGTACATGCGCCAACACACTCAGGGGAGTGTGAGTTAATGTGTGTGTGTGTGTCACTCTGTGTGTGTGTATGTAAGTGTGTGTGTGTGTGTAAGTGTGTGTAAATGTAAGTGTGTGTGTAAGTGTGACTGTGCGTGTATGTATAAGTGTGTGTGTCTGTCTATCTGTCTGCGTGTCCGTCTGTCTGCCTGTCGCCTGTGTGTGTGTGTCTGTCTATTTCTCTGTATGTCTGTCTGTCTTTCTGTCTGTGTCAGTCTCTGTCTCTGTATCTGTCTGTCTACCTATCCCTTTATCTATCCATCAATCTCTCTCTTTCTCTCTCTCTCCCTTCTCCACAAAAGTAAGTAAAAACAGCTCTAAAACCAAGAAACGTAAATCACTCTTTCCCCCATCTACTCCTACTCCTCTCCCCCCTCCCTCTCCTCCCTCTCCTCTCTCCCTCTCTCCCTCCATCCCTCCCTCTCCTCCCTCCCTCTCTCTCCCTCCCTCCCTCCTCCTTCTCTCCCTCCCCCTCTCCCTCTCCCTCCCCCTCTCTCCCTCTCCCTCTCTCTCTCTCCCTGTCCTTTCAAACAGCCAGCTGAACGGGAGCAGCGCTGGAGCGTTGCATAGAAGTGATGGCCAGCATCTCATCCCCTACTACATCATCAGCGCCCTTCCTAGGAATCGAGGGCAGGGGAAGGCGCCCAGCGGACCTGTTCGTCAGCACCATCTGGCGCTCCACGGTGGGCAAGTTCTTGTCGTAGGCCGAAGCCATCTCCTGAGGCAGCAGCTTGGTCCGGTACAGGGTGCTGATGGAACTCGCCGCCGCTAGCGCCGAAGCCACTTCAGCCGGAAGAGCTTCTCGAGGCGAGTTCAGTACCGCGCCGGTCTCCTCTGTCTTGCGGGCTGTCGGCGCCGCGTTAGGATGAGGCGGGTGATCCAGTCTCGGGCTTCGGAAAGTTGTCCTGGAACTGTTGTTGTTGTTGTTGTGGTGGTGGTTGTTGTTGTGGTTGTTGTGGTGGTAGTGGTGGTTGTGGTTGTGGTGGTTCTTGTGGACAGATCGAGGGTTTTTGTCGGCTACGTTTCGAGGCGATTTCTCGGCAGCCATGAGTTTTTTGATGTGAGGTACCTGGGACTGGTTGGAGGAGAACTTCGGGGAGTTGTAAGGCAGCGGCATGGTGTCTGCGGGCCACACAGCGTCTGCTGGGGCGTCTTCTTCGTCGTCTTCGTCTCTGGAGTTGGGGGCTTCTCGCGGGCTGAGGAGCTTGCTGTTTTTCAGGCTGGTCTGCTTGGATTTGAAGGAGGCTTTGCTGTCGGTGATGATGCTCATGCTGCTGCTGATGCTGCTGCTGCTGCTGTTGTTGCTGACGCCTCCTCCTGTGGCGCTGGTGTCTGTGCTGATGACGCTACTGGCCCCTTTCTTGTGGAGGCCCTGCCCTGGCATCTGGTGGAGTTGAGAGAAAGCGGTGGAATTTAGAGAAAGCGGTGGAATTTAGAGAAAGCGGTGGAATTTAGAGAAAGCGGTGGAATTTAGAGAAAGCGGTGGAATTTAGAGGAAGCGGTGGAATTTAGAGAAAGAGGTGGGTGGTAGGATAGGAGTGGGTGGGTGAGTGAGTGGGTGTGGGTGTAGGGGTGTGGGTGTAGGGTGTATGTGTGTGTGTGTGTGTGTGTGTGTGTGTGTGTATGTGTGTGTGTGTGTGTGTGTGTGTGTGTGTGTGTGTGTGTGTGTGTGTGTGTGTGTGTGTGTGTATGTGTGTGAGTGTGTGTGTGTGTGTGTGTGTGTGTGTGTGTGTGTGTGTGTGTGTGTGTGTGTGTGTGTGTGTGTGTGTGTGTGTGTGTGTGTGTGTGTGTATGTGTGTGTGGCTGGGCGGCTGGGTGGGTGGGTGTGTGTGTGGATATGTGGTGGAGGGGGGGTTGACTGATGTAGTACGTGTGCCATTGTTTGTATGTATGTATGTATGTATGTATGTATGTATGTATGTATATGTATGTATGTATGTATGCATGCATGCATGTATGTATGTATGATGTATGTATGTATGTGTGTACGTACGTATGTATGTGTGTATGTATGTATGTATGTATGTATGTATGTATGTATGTATGTATGTATGTATGTATGTATGTATGTATGTATGTGTGTATGTATGTATGTATGTACGTATGTATGTACGTATGTATGTGTGTGTATGTATGTATGTATGTATGTATGGCATGTTAGGGTTAATGTCCAGGTGCTATAAAGATACATGCATGTATGCACGTACGCACGCCCCACGCTCATAGACACAGACAGACGCAGGCACACACGTATAGACACACACACGCAATCACGCACGCACGCACCCACACACACACGTACGCACACGCACACACTCACAAACATACACACTCACTCACACATTCTCACAGACACACACTCACACACACTCGCACGCACACTCACACACAAGCGCGCACACACACACTCACACACACCATACCTTCCCCCACTCACCCATAACCACCTCTCCTTCACACACACACACACCACCACCACCACCACCACCATCACCACCACCCACACCTCACAACCCCACCCACACCTCACAACCCCACCCACACCTCACAACCCCACCCACACCTCCCACCCACACCTCAAACCCCCACCCCACCTCACACCTCAACCCCCCCCACCCCACCACCCCACCCACACCTCAACCGCCCACCCCACACCCCAACCTCCCACCCACACCACACCTCAACCCCACACCACACACCCCCACCTCCCACCCACACCTCAACCCACCACACCTCACCCACACCCACACCTCCCCACCCACACCTCAACCCCCCACCACCACACCCACACCCCCCACCCCACCCACACCCACACCTCAACCCCCACCCACACCTCCCACCCCACACACCCACCCAACCCCCACACACCCACACCACACTCCCACCACCCCCACACCCAACCCACCACCAACCCACACCACACCTCCCACCCTCACCCCCACACCACCACCACCACCACCACCTCACCCCACACCCACCCAACCACCCCACCCACCCCACACCCCCACCACCACCCACCCACCCACCCACTCAACCCACACATACAATACCTGCTTGAACAGCACGTGGATGTGGGTGTGGCTGTGAGGGCTGAAGTACTTGTGTGGTACAAAGCTGGTTCCGCTCTGCGCCGCTTGGGATTGGACCCCGCTACCCCCAGCACCAACGCCACCAATGCCACCACCGGCATTGCGGTTCACCGGCGACTCCATCTTGGGCGAATGCGTGCTCTTCACCGAGCGGGGACTCGGGGTGGCGTCGGGCAGCGGCGACAGTTTTAGTTTAGGGATCAGCAGGCTTTTGAAGCTGCGCGGGTCTTCCTTGCTACGTTCAGACGTCTGTGTGGGTGGGGATGGGGGGGGGGGGGTGGAGAGGAAGGAAAGGAAAATAGAGATTTTGTGTGTGTGTGTGTGTGTGTGTGTGTGTGTGTGTGTGTGTGTGTGTGTGTGTGTGTGTGTGTGTGTGTGTGGGTGTGGGTGTGTGTGTTTGAAAAGCAATCGGTTATTCAATCTGTCCGTTTATTAATCCATTCATCTATTCATTCATCCATGTGGCGATCCACCCATTCGTCCATCTATCCATACCATTCATTCATTCATTTGTCGTTCCATCTATCCATCCGCCCGTTCTTCCGTCAGTCCATCTATATATCTATCTACCTGTCAGTCTATCCATTCATCCATCTATCCATCCATTCATTCATTTATCTTCCGTTGTACATCTGTCCGTCCACCTATCTGTCCGTCCATCCATCCATCCACCATCCGTCCGTATCCGTCTCATCTGTCCTGTCCGTCATATCATTCTATCCATCGTCCATCCATTACTTCAACCATCCAAAAATTTTCATCCATTCATCCACTTCCTACATCCATCCATTCGTTCTTCATTTCGTTCCATCCATACTCGTCCGTCCATCCGTCGTCATCCATTAATCTATCTGTCATCTATCCATTCAGCCATCTATCCATCCATCCATCCATATTCATCCGTTCCGTAGCCATCAATCCCATTCATTCTTTCATTTGCCTTTCTTTCCATCCATCCTCCATCCATCTCCTCCTCGTACATCTATCTGTCAATCTATCAATTCATCCATCCTCCATCCATTCATGTATCTATCCATCCAACCATCTATTCATTTATCCATCCACCCAAGAACTATCTGTCCATCCACCTGTTCACCATTTAATCAACCAGCAACCTAAACTGCTGACCATCAACCAGTATGTTAAATCAGTCAAACAATCAATCAATTGATCGATCAGTCAAACAGCCAATAAATGAAACAAAGAGACTTAGTGTCTGTCAGTACTATGCTTCATCGCTCTGTTCACATTATAACAACTCACCATCATCACAAACAATCAAACAATCAATCAATAAGAAGAAACAGATATGAAACAAGGACTACCAACATGTCTCTAAACTTACTCACTCACTCATTCAATCACATCACAACATTACTCCAATCACAATCAACTTAAATTGAGACAGAATAAGAGAGAAACAGAATGGAACAAGTGACTACCAACTAATGTCTCTAAAATTTACTCACATATTCATTCAGTCACTCACTCAATTACTCAATCAATCAAGCAAACAATCAATTCAAAATTGAAACAGAATAAGAGAGAAACAGAATGGAACAAGTGACTGCCAACTAACTAACGTCTCTATCACTTACTCACTCATTTGCTCACTCACTCACTCACTCAATTACTCAATCAGTCAATCAACCAATCAATCGATTAGAATTAAAACAGAATAAGAGAGAAACATACTGGAACGGAGTAACAGAGCGACAGAATAACTGAGGCAGAATAACAGAATTAGAATGTGGCCAGTAGGAAGTAAAACATATCAAATAAAGTCAAGTCAAGTCAAGTCAAAAGGATCTTTTTTTAAGGTAAAAGATTAAGTTTACACAACTTTTTTTTCATCCTACCCTCTCAACATGGAATAGAATACGAGGTAACAACATGAGACCAACAGAAAAGAAAGGAATGAAAGAACAATAGAACAGAACAGAAACGGACACGAGATAACATCAGAACGAAACAGAGATTTTAATTTTTTTTTAAACAGACGGTAAGAAGGTAAAGTAGCGAGGAAGAGGAGATGGGAGCCACACCCTCAAGATGCTGGCCCCTAGAGAAGTTGAGGCTTCTGACGCCTCGCTCCCCTACGACCTTATAGGTTATGGGACACCTTTTCCTTTTTTATTGAAATACTTATCCATTGTCTTTACTGTCAAAGAATAGAAAAGAACAGTAAACAAGACTTGATGGAACAAAACAGAGCAGAAATAAGTGAAGAATAGACTGAAGCAGAAATATAGAAACAGAATGGAACTGGATTCGAGAACAAAATATAGAAAATAACAGGAGAAGAACAGAACAAAACAGAAAAAATTCAACGGAACAGAATTAAAAACACAAAAAAACAGAATGAAATAAGATTAGAATAGATCAAAGAAAAGGTAACTGGCCACAATGAAATGAGAATGAGATTAAATGATTACAAAAAGGAAAGAAAAAAGAGGGAAAAAATGATAGAAAACAGGGTGAAAAATACAACTAAGAAAACGGAGTGAAATGAGAAACAAGAATACAGGCAAAATGAACAGAATAAAATAAATAAATAAATAATCCAAACAACAGCACAGAATGAGGTAACACGACTGGAAGAAAATACCAGCTGCAACAGTAGGGGGAAAATAGTCAACAAGTCAACAACAACAAAACCCAACAAACAGTGGTGTGTGGGGGTTGGTTTTGTTTTTGTTGTTTTTGTATGTGTCTGTGTATGTATGTTGTTGTTGTTGTTGGGGTTTCTTGTTGATTATTGTTCCCTGACTAGAGCTCCGAGGTTCACCAATGATGAAATTTTGCAAACTATGCCACCGCATTGGCCCACCATGAAGGTAGCTGCATTCTGACTTCGGGAATATGTGTGTAGGCTATTTAAATGAATGCAATCTCAGTCAGGAAGCTGGCAAAAACAAATAGTACAAATTTTCAAAGAAACTGACAAGACTCAAAACTTCATCTTCGTCGTCGTCGAACGCTCAGACAGCAACTATTGTTGTCTGTTATATATAAGCGAAAATGCGTCACGCTGCCGTTAAGCGCCTGACAAGTCAGGCCCTGCGCATCCGACTTCGGCATAGGAGAGAATTGTTATTATTTAAGTTTTTCTGGGCGGGAGGGGGGCGGGGGAGGCAGGAGAATGGACCAAGAAGGAATAAAATAGACAAGGAGGAGGTTACAGGGGAAAAAAGGAACAAGGCAGAAACAAAGAGAGTGATAGAAAAGAGGAAATGTGTAGCTCAGAATTTCCAGAATGTGGGGATGTTATTTATACTGATAGGCTCCGGGCATACCCACGGGGAGGAAGTCGAAACAAACAGGCCAACAGATCAATCAACCAAAGAAACAGACAGATACAAAAAATAAATAAATCCCACTTGATCTGCAGAGGCAGACTCTGGAGCTGGCCATAGTACCCTCCTTGAGAACGTTCAACGTCTCTCTGAAGACGTCGGAGATAGGCCGAAGCCGCATCAGCCCGATGTTTACTCGTCACTCGATTCAAATCGGGTGCGTATTGGGTGCCCAAGACCCGCGAAATTTCGTAATAGTTTTCAGGCTTGAAGCGGCACCCTTCCATCGCTCGCCGTCGCTCTTGCAAGAAGGAAGTGACGGGAGCTTTGCTGCTTCCGGTTGCCGCCATGATTGGATGACGTCTGTGTGACGTCGGCTCGTGGCTGGTTTATGAAAGCTTGGGGGTAAAGATCTGGTGAGAAAAAGGCTGCACACACACAAAAATAAGAAATAAAACAGGGATTAGATGAGGTTTGGGTAAATCTGTTGTTGTTGAAGGTTGTTTGTTTTTTTTAATTTTGCTGTTGTTTTGGTTTGTTTTTTGGGTTTGACTTTTGGGTGTGGGGTGGAGGGAGGTCATTGGGGAAGGAAGGGTTGGTTTGGTTTGGGTTTGTTTCGCTGTGTTCTCCCCCCCACCCCCACCCCCCTACCCATGCAATTGGGCAATGCCAGCTTATGGTAAGTCAAAATTTGAAAGACTTACTGGATCAAAATCATCAACAACTTAAATGAAGACTTTTTTTTTATTATTCATCAACAAAATGAATAGTAACTGAATAAAAACTTGTATTGATTGCCATCCTAAACAAAATTTGCAATGGTGTACGGAAATACTTATTCATTACCTTATAATGTTGAAGTCACTGCTGCCCTTGTAAAAAAAACAACAACAACAACAGTGCACAAACCAATAAATTAATGCATAAAACAAATAGATACAGTTTCAAAATATTCCTCAATTTACATAAATGTCCATATTTCTGACCAAATACTATTAATTTAGAAAACTTTTTACCTCGTTGATGTTTTATATTTATTTATTTTTTACCTTCTGGTTAAATTTTACCGTGTGTTGCATATGAATGTAAGCCATGTTCATAACGTTGATCAGATAAGAAAAAGTTCTAAAATTGTATGCCCTAAATTGTATGTGTGTGTGTGTATGTGTGTGTGTGTGTGAATGTGTGTGTGTGTGTGTGTGTGTGTGTGTGTGTGTGTGTGTGTGTGTGTGTGTGTGTGTGTGTGTGTGTAGATTTATATGTTCTATTCTGTGTGATGAGAGAGAGACAGCGAGTCTTCTTCTTGTTTCAGAAACATCCAAACAAACCCAGGCACCTGCCGCACGAATCCATATTACCAACAACAAAAAAGTAACAACACCATAAAAAACCACCTTTTCTTCAAAACTGATATGCTTTATTATATACTACTAACATCATGCTACTTTTAATCAAGGGTGAGCAAATATGGTCACATAGCGCAAAAAAAAAAAAAAAAAAAAATCTCACCATTGGTGAACCTCGGAGCTCTAGTTGAGAACGAGGGGGGGTAGGGGGGGGGGGGTAGGGGGGGGGGGAGGGGGGGGTGAATACTAACGTTACATTTTCAGAGAATACCTCAGACTCTCTACTAGTAACCCTCCCTAAGAATCCTCATACTTTTACTTTTTTTTTTGGTTTAGACTGACTTCTTTTTTTTTTAACTCCCTGGGAAGTTATTAGGCTTTATACCAATAAAGTTTTTCAAGCATTTTTGACTGGGACAAATTGAATCTGGTTGTAGCTTTTACGTTGTAAGTCATAGAAGTTTTGAAAAGACGAAAAAAAAAATCAAATGGAGCGTAGCTACAGGATTTGTTCATGAAATAAGAAGACTCTGCTTGATGTTGTTAAAAGGATTAGTACTATCAGAATCCCAAGGAAGTTATTAGGCTTATACCAATAAAGTTTTTCAAGCTTTTCTGTCTGGGGCAAGTTCAACCAGGTTGGAAGATCATACGTACTTCTCTAGATCTCAAGAAGTTTTGAAAAGACAAAAAAAAGAATCAGCTGGAGCCTAGTTACAGGATTTGTTCATCAAATAAGAAGACTCTGCTTGATGTTGTTAAAAATTATTAGTACTATCAGAAATAAACGTGTAAACTTGAGTTCCAAGAGTTTGGTAATGTGTTAAAAGACAATTGTTGTTCTGTAGTAATGTGTTCAAATATCCAGTTACATGGTGCATGTATGATGTTCATGTATGATTTTGTTCATTGGTATTGCGTAACATCCTCCATATCCCTAAAGGGATGGCAGGAAATAAAGAATTTGAATTTTGAAATTTTTTGTTCCGAGCTGAGTAAATACTTTTATTTGGAAGCAGTCTTCTTTCAGTGACCGGTCTTTCTCTATAGAAAAAAAAGGTATTAGGTAGAATCTCTTTCTCTGTCTCTCTGTCTCTGTCTCCGTCTCTCTCTGTCTCTGTCTCTCTCTCTCTCTCTCTCTCTCTCTCTCTCTCTCTCTCTCTCTCACACACACACACACACACACACACACACATACACAAACACACACATCTGTCTAATATCACGTTTTAGTGGACGTTAAAACTAAAACACACAGACACATAAACACACACAACACACACACACACACACACACACACACACACACACACACACACACACACACAACACACACACACACACACAAACACACACAACACACACACACAACACAACACACACACAACACAACACAACACACACACACTCACACACACACTCATTACACATTTCCCTTTCACCTCGTCGGAATAATTAATTATAAAGAAACCAATGGTGCATCATAATCACTAACGCTTCCACAGATACAACCGATCAAGTGGAAGAAAAAAATCGTTGCAACATCAATCGAGTTATTTTCGCAAGATGTGGACAAAATTAGCCCAGTTAAGCAGATTAAATCTTCCGGTGCTTAGCAGGCAAAAAAATATCTCTCTTTACCTGTGTACGTGGAGCATTAAATATTCTACTGCTGCTGCTGTTGTGTGTGTGTATTAAAAAGTATCTTTTGCTTTGCGCGGTTTCTTTTCGTGATTAGACTACTTTTCCCCCTCTCGCATTTTTCAGTAGGGCCTCCACCACCACCTCAATTCTCATACACCCCTTGTATATATGTTTGTTTCTCCTCGTCTAATATCACTGAGAGTGAACAGACGTAAAATCGAAGACAACAACAACAACGTGGAGCATTTATGAATGAAATGTTATTGGTACCAGTTTGTCATGTTATAGTCTTTTATGATTTGTATTCTATAGTAAAGGTTTTAAGCGAATGTTCACACACACACACACACACACACACACACACACACACACACACATACACACGCACACGCATGCATGTACATGTACATAAACACACACACACCACACACACACGCATGCACGCACGCACGCACGCACGCACACACACACACACACACACACACACACACACACACAGAGCAGCAGCAGCAGTAGAATTTGTAGCAGCAGCAGCAGTGACAGCAGTTCTAGTAGGAGGCGGAGGGAAAAGAGGAGGAGGAAGAGGGGGAAAGAAGGTGGTGGAGGAGGTGTGGTAGCAGTAGTGGAAGGCGGAAGAAAGGCGGCAGGATGGTTAAGACGTTCGCCTGCCAACAAGTAAACCCGTGAGGTTCTGGGTTCAATTCCCAGCCTCCTCGCCCTTTCTTCCCAGTTTGACAAAATAATCGAACTGAATGTCAAAGTCCTTCGGATGAGATTACAAACCGAGGCCCCGTGTGCGAACGCATGCAGAACATCTTGCGCACACGTTAAATCCTGTTCCGCTGTTCGAAAGAGCATGCCATTGTGTGCCGGTGGGAACAGATGACAAAATTTTAAAAACCGCATACACACGCATAATTTTTTTTTTTTAATTTAAGTCATCTGAGCGCTTTGATTTGTTGCTTTACAAGATTCAGCGCTATATAAATTCCATACAGTAGTAGTAATAGTAGTAGTAGTAGTAGTAGTAGTAGATGTAATAGTAGCAGTAGCAGCAGCAGTAGAAGAATTAGTAATCAGTATGACCTTTCTTTCAGTAGTCAGTATGGCCTATTTTAGTCAGCCTAGAGGCATTCAGACACAAAATTTACTAAACAGTTAGCATGCAGCTTCTAACTTTTAGTACAATGTTTCGTTAACGTTAAAAAAATACAACGTAATCCACACACATACCACCAAAAGAATACTTTCTCTGTCAATCTGGTTTAAGGAAGAAGAAGAAGAAGAAGAAGAGGAAGAAGAAGAAGAAGAAGAGAAGAAGAAGAAGAAGAAGAAGAAGAAGAAGAAGAAGAAGAAAGAAGAAGAAGAAGAAGAAGAAGAAAGGCTCTGAGAAAGGGATGATAACTGAAGAAAATGATTATGTTAGACTCTAGAATAATGCATGTTTACTTAGAGTTTCACATTCAGAAAACCTACATCCTTGATATTCTAGCTTTCGGACAGTAACCAAGTTTTGTTTCTAGGTTTGCTTTTTGCTGCTGCTGCTGCTGCTGCTGTCGTTGTTGTTTTGTTTTGTTTTATTCGAGGGGTTGGGATTTGGGGGGTAATTGTTTGTTGGGGTTCTGCTGTTATTTGGGGGATTGGCTGCTTGTTTCCTTTGGTTTTGGTATTCTATTACGTTGCTTTGCTTTTGGTTTTGTTTGTTTGTTCGTGGGTTTTGGTGTGTTTTTTGTTGTTGTTGTTTGTTGTTGTTTTTTGGGGGGGGGTGTCGTTGTTTCTTTGTTCTGTTTTTATTGTTTGGTTTGTGTCCTGGAACAGAAATTACAGGGCCAAAGATGAACGCTTGACGCAAAATAACACATCGTCCGCAAGCCTGGAATTTCTGTCGATATTTGTTACGTCTGCTTAGCGTAAATTGCACTTGTTGTAGCCACTTACATTTTCGTGATTGTTTTTCTTGCTTTTTTGTGGCCAAAACGAAAAGCAAATTGCAATGAAGAAAGACAGAGAAATCAAATGACGAAAGAAGAAAAAAAAGAATAACAACAATGACGACACCCAAACAACAACAAACAACATCAACATCAACAAGAAGAAAAAGAAAAAAAGAAGAAGGGGAGACGGAAGAAAAAGAAGAAGAAGATGATGATGATGACGATGACGAAGAGGAGGAGGAGGAGGAGGAGGAAGAGGAGGAGAGGAGGAGGAGAAGAAGAAGAAGAAGAAGAAGAAGAAGAAGAAGAAGAAGAAGAAGAAGAAGAAGAAGAAGAAGAAGAAGAAGAAGAAGAAGAAGAACAACAACAACAACAACAACAACAACAACAACAGCAACAACAACAATAACAGCAGCAGCAACAACAACAACAACAACAAGAATAAGAAGAACAAGAAGAACAAGAACAAGAAGAACAAGAGGAAACAACGACAACGACAACAACAGCAACAACAGCAGCAACAACAACCACAATAAATGTCAGAGGCTAAAATAAAATAAAGACAAGAAAGGTAGAACTCGAAGAGAAACGGGGAGACGACAAAAGACAAAAGAAAGCAGCGGCTCTTAAGCCACAAGAACTCCTTCTAGGAATAATGATAATGTTGTCACTCTTCATCCCCCTTCTCCTCCTCCTCCGCCTCCTCCCCATCCACCACCACCACCCACCTCCCCCGGCCTCCTCTTCCTCCTCCTGCTCCTTCTCCTCCTCTGCTTCTTCTTCTTCTTCCTCCTCCTCTCTCATCCTTTTCCTTTCTCCCCTCTTCCTCCTCCTCCTCCTTCTCTTCTTCTTTCTTCTTTTCTTCTTCTTCTTCTTCTTCTTCTTCTTCTTCTTCTTCTCTCTTCTTCTTCTTCTTTTTCTTAGCAGTCCTTCTTAGCATTCTTCTCTTCTTCTTCTTCTTCATTGCCATTGTTGTTGCTGTTTTGTGTCGTCCGTCGTTGTTTTGTTTGTTGTTGTTGTCGTTCATCGTACCACGTAGTCAGTTGTCATCGCAGCTGTCATTACTAGTAGTAGTTGTTGTAGACGTAAAGTTAGTAGTGGTAGTATAGTAGAGAGGAGGAGAATGAGTCGTAGCAGCAGTACAGTAGCAGTAGCATAGTAGTAGTATAGTATAGTAGTAGTATAGTATAGTGGAGTAGCAGCAGCATTGATAGTAGTGTAGTGTATGGTAGTAGTAGATAGAGTAGTAGTAGTAGTAGTAGTAGTAGTAGTAGTAGTAGTAGTAGATAGAGTAGTAGTAGAAGCAGCAGTAGTAGAAGCAGCAGTAGTAGTAGCAGCGGCAGCAGTAGTAGCAGTAGCAGCAGCAGCAGTAGAGGTTGCAGCAGCAGCAGTAGTAGTAGTAATAGTAGCAGCAGCAGCAGCAGCAGCAGCAGTAGCAGCAGCAGTAGTAGCAGCAGCAGCAGTAGTAGCAGTAGTAGTAGTAATAGGGGTGGTGGTGGTGGTGGTGGTAACAGAAGCAGCAGCAGCAGTTGTAATAGTAGCAGTAGTAGTAGTAGTAGTAGTAGTAGTAGTAGTAGTAGTAGTAGTAGTAGTAGTAGTAGTAGTAGTAGTAGTAGTAGTAGAAGCAGCAGCAGCAGCAGTGATAGTAGTAGGCAGCAGCAGCAGCAGCAGCAGCAGCAGCAGAAGCAGAAGCAGTAGTAGTAGTAGTAGTAGTAGTAGTAGTAGTAGTAGTACAGATATCCTTCTTCGTCTTCATCCACTTTTATCATCATCATCATTATCATCATCTCTCTTCTGGGTAGCAGCAGCAGCAGCAGCAGCATTAGAATATATAGTGTTACAGTTCTTCTTATTGTTACGTTCTCTTTGGTGTTCTGTTGTTGTTCCTTTCCTTATTGTACTAATACCGTCACCGTCATCACCAACACACACACCCCACCCACCACTATCGTTATCACCATCACCACCTATCACATTGTATAATATTATAAGCCTACTTTTGAAACAGTTGACAATCCAGTTCTATTGTGCTGCATTCTAAATAGAATCTTCTATAATATATCAAAGACACGAGTGAAGAATGGTCTACGAGGAAAAGAATACCTATTGTTTGATATCAAAGGCGTGCATTCTCTCCACCCAAGACTTCTGTCATAATAAAAGGCGAAAAGATCAATACGCTCCTCTGTTGCTTTTTAATATATACTTTTTTTTATTTTGCTTTTTTAACACTATTTTTTTCTCAATGTCTAGCTTTTTTTGCCAGGCGAAACTATGCACTTGTGATAGTGGTAGTTCACGTTATGAAGTGTTGTTGTTGTTGTTGTTGTTGTGGTTGTGGTTGTGTGTGTAGTGTTGTGTGTGTGTGTGCGTGGTGTGTGTGTGTGTGTGTGTGTGTGTGTGTGTGTGTGTGTGTGTGTGTGTGTGTGTGTGTGTGTGTGTGTGTGTTGATGTGTGTGTGTGTGGTGTGTGTATGTGTGGTGTGTGTGTGTACCTAATGACTTTGATGTCTTTCTGCTGTCCGATACTTCTGCTGCTGCTGTTGCTGTTGTTGCTCTTTCTGCTTCTTCTTCTTCACTACTTCTACTTCTTCCCTTTTTCTATTACTTCTTCTTCTTCTTCTTTTCTTCTTCTCTACTTCTTCTTCTGCTCTTCTGCTGCTGCTGCTGCTCGCTGTGCTTCTTCTTTTTCTTCTTCTTCTTCTTCTTCTTCTTCTTCTTCGCATTCTTCGCATTCTTCTTCACATGCTGCTTCTTTTTGTCTACGTCTTCTTCTTCTTCGCATTCTTTCTTCTCGAATTCTTCTTCTTCGTATTCTTCTTAGCGTTCTTCTTCTTCGCATTCTTCTCGCATTCTTCTTCGCATTCTTATTCTTCTTCGCATTCTTCTTCTTCCTCTACTTCTTCTTCGCATTCTTCATCTTCTTCACATTCTTCTTCGCACTTTTCTTCGCATTCTTCTTCTTTGCATTCTTCTTCGCATTCTTCTTCTTCTTCCTTCACTTCTCCTTTTCCTTTCTCTCTTCTTCTTCTTCTTCTTCTTCTTCTTCTTCTTTTTCTTCTTCTTCATCTCTTCTTTTTCTTCTTCTTCTTCTTCTTCTTCTTCTTCTTCTTCTTCTCTCTCTCTCTCTCTCTGACCGACGACGATCGATCGTTCCCTGAATAGTCAAAAACAATAAAACAGAGGTGTGTGTATGTGTGTGTGTGTGCGTGCGTGCATGCGCGCGCGTGTATGTGAGTGTGTGTGTATGTGTGTGTGTGTCTGTGTCTATGTGTGTGACTCACTCACACTGTAGTGCTTTAATGTGCATAATAAAATATTCCCAAAAATGTATTCTCACTGTGAAAAGACCACCAGCTGCCAGCGTTCTTCATGAAATTTTCCTCAGGTCAGTTCAGCTAGCTAGACATGCGAATAATGTCTACTGACTCGTAAGTTGATGATATGTCATCGGTGTCCATGTGTCAGGGTGTGTTTAATCACAGCAAATCTAATCACAGTATATTTGTTTGGAATTTTTAAACCAATATTATGAAATGTAGCTTTCTTGTGTCTTTTGAGATTATGACACGTATCAATGTGCCTGTCAGTATTGTAATTGCCCTTCATGGGGTGATTAAAGTGTTTTTGACTTGACTTGATCTCTGCATATGCCACCGAGTCTACAATAGTATCACCATGTCACATTTCTTTGCAAATATCACCTTTGTAAGAAACTGTGTCAAGAGATCAAATAGAATTTTAAAATATCTTTAATTGTCCATTTGGAAATTACAGGACACATTCGCATGCTTGTTTTTCGCTCTGTAAATTCATTTGACGAATCAAAGACAATATTATTAATAGGTGTATAAACAGTATTGGAGCTATCTAAGAAATTTTAAGTAAAGCTTTCACACACACACACACGCACACACACACACGCGCACGCACGCACGCACGCACACACGCACACACACAAACACACACACACACACACACACACACACACACACACACATCAAACATACAAATCAAACAAAAACAGAGATTTTAAAAAAGACAATGTCAAAGTGTGTGCTGGTTTCATTCTTGCAAAATTTCAGAACTGGAGGAAGAAAATGAGGACCGACAAGGATGGCTAAATGTTATGATTACATTCAAGATACCCAAACAGCACAGCCCAAAGCAAAACAAGTCAAAGATTGAAACTGAAACTAGATTTAACACAAACAACAATTAGGTATTCCTATTTTGCTTGTAAAACTAACCAACAACAAAAACTGAAACTGAATTTAAAAAAGCAAACAACTATTAGATATTTCTATTTACCTGTAAAACACAAACAGCTATTAGGCATTCCTATTTACCTGTAAAACACAAACAACTCTTAGATATTGATATGTACCTGTAAAACACACACAAACAACTACTAGATATTCCTATTTACCTGTACAACACAAACAACTATAAGATATTTCTATTTACCTGTACAACACAAACAACTATGAGATACTCCTTTTTACCTGTAAAACAAACACAAACAACTATTATGTTTGTCTGTCATGTTTGACAATGACCTCCAAAACAGCAGAGGAGGCAGCTGCTGTTTCGGAAATTGGGCAGAAATTTTATTATAGTGGAGATGCCTTGCCCACAGTACATCCCCACTCTCTCGGCCAAGTGGGCATAAGGACAGTCAGCGTTGGAGATGTTCTCCAAAGGCCAACCAGCCCCCAGGACTGCAGCACATAAGGACTGTGCGAGTCTAGCCTCCTAGTCAGAGAGTCATAGTCGATCACTAAAGACTAAGCTGTAAAGTGGAATTCCATGAGTGGGGAAAGCCACTGATCATAGTTTACAGCCTCTCACTTTGCTGTTGCCCCCAGCGTTAGTGGTTTTATCACGAACTGTGATCAAATCCAGGCACAAAACAACTATTAGATATTTCTATTTACCTGTAAAACAAACACAAACAAGTATCAGCTATTCTTATTTATCTGCAAAACAAACAACTATTAGACATTCCTTGGTTTTTTTCAAAAGACATTCCTATTTACATGTAAAACAAACCACAAACAACTGTTAGATCTTCATATTTATCTGTTAAAAAACCCCGCAAACAACAACAGCAACACACAAACAACTATTAGATATATCTATGTACCTGTAAACAAACCACAAACAACTGTTAGCTATTCTTATTTATCTGTAAAACAAACAACTATTAGACATTCCTATTTACCTGTAAAACATACAAACAACAAACCTCACTCACCTCAGACAAGGCTCTTGAAAACACTGAATCCACAAGAAGACAACAACAGGCAGATTAAGGAGCTGGAACACTCCTTTGTCTGGCGGGGAGTATAAACATTGCTGGCTATTCCACACAAAAATACTTGCAGCTGTGTACTCTCCACTTGGCTTGTATCGCGCTACACGCTCTTTAGATAGATTCCTTTCAAACAATTCCGCTCTTGTTCAGCTTGACTGAATCAACTTTGTTGAGGATTATAGCGATCATAGACAGCTTGTTCTTTTCCCTCACTGATTAGAAGAGATATACTAATGCACACACTTTACAGCTGTGCCAAAATATGCTCCTTGTGGTTGGTTTATCTCGCTGCAACTTTACTTTTAAGCCAATCAGAAAAAGACTTTTAAATCTCTGAGCTAGAACGTGCGAACATTAGTATTGTTTTTCTGTCCTCTGCAGAGCACGGAGTTGGGATGTTGGGGATTAAAAGATTTCAAGGGATAATCCGATCAATCAACCAGGTGTAAAAGGTAAATGCTCAGATTTGGCAACGACGAGCGTGGAAGGACAGCTCACAGAAAGCGTGGAAACCACCTACTGGTGGGTAATGAGATTTCCTGCATCAGAGCTAACATGTGACTCAAGTTTTTTGTATAAATGATTTAATACAGCATAATATACGCATATGGCAGTATAAAGCTTTTGACTTCGGCTGAGATAGAGTATAGACTAACGCTGCTGGGAAACGAGAACAAGAGGGATACATATGTTTTGGTTTTTTGGTTTGGGGGTTGTTGTTTTTATAGAGAGAGAGGGACCAGATATAGGACCGAGGGGTTGTGGGAGTGGTCGTGGTATATGTGGGTGGGGGGTGGGGGAGGGGGGCTCTTCGAGTTAAAGACGACCAAGATCATTATCAAGATAAGCAGACACGCACAAATGACGCTTAATCATGTTGGTTTGGGGGGGGGGGGGGGGGGGGGGGGGGGGGGGGGGGGGCATGATTTGTGTAATAGTCAACAGAGTGTATAAAAATGTGTTAAATGCTCTCAATGTTGACTATAGTCCTAGCAAACAAACAAATAAATAAATAAAAATTTTAAAGTATACAATATTTCAGGGGGAGGGGGGGAGGGAGGGGAACTAGGAGAAAAAGAAGGGATCGGATCAGCCTCGAATAACAGTTGTTACTGAAGGTGATGTGACGCGCGTTACGTTATTAAGGACAGAACGTTATGCGTGCAGATATCCAGTTGCGTGTTACACAGTCGTCTTGCTTTACGCGCGGTGACCGTGTCAGACACGAATGAATGTAAAGTGCTGGCAATACATTCCAGTTCTCTTAGAAATGGATTCGCTACTTTCTTCACTTCGTGTGTGAGTGTGGAAGAAGAAATCGATAGCTGCGATAACTCGTCTCTCCACTTCATCCCACCCTCCCCACCGCCCCCTCCACACACACACACACACACACACACACTTTCTCTCCCCCGCCCCCTCCACACACATACACACCTTCCTCGTCTTCTCCTTTCATGTACCCTTTTCCTCTGTATTTGTATCATTCCCATCTCCCATGCTGGTTTTTTGTTTGTTTATTCGTTCGTTCGTTTGTTTTGGTGGTGGTGGTGTGTGTGTGCTGTTGTTGTTTTGTTGTTGCTGGTGGTGGTAGTGGTGTGTGTGTGTTGTTGCTGTTGCTGTTAGTGGTGGTGGTGGTGTGTGTGTGTGTGGTTGTTGTTGTTGCTGCTGCTGATGATGATGATGATGATGATGCTTCTGCTGCTGCTGGCTGCTGCTGCTGCTGTTTCTTTGTTTTGTTTTGTTTGGGGCGGGGGGGAGTTGGAGGGTGTTGTTCTTTCTTTTTCGCCTGCCCTATCAATCCCACTGGTATGGATGCTCATGGCTCTTTTCATCCTCACTCGCCAAACTCTGCACATGGAAGATCCCCATAATTATATTTTAAAAAACCCAAAATAAACAAACAAATAAGTGGGTGGATGTCTGTTTTATGCCCGAAATCCATTATTTAGGACTGATGTGAGTGATTTCGATCAAAAACAACAACCAAAAACGCATCAAAGCAAGCAAAAATTAATAATCCATTTTTGTAAAAAAATAATGACAACAAAATCACCTAAAAATCATCACAAAGCAAGTATCTCAGTATCTATAAAAGGCTACAAAGCTTTGTCGTTTGTCGATGGAAGCAAAACGCCACGCTCTGCTTTATTAAGACATTGTGTTAGGCTTTGTAACGGTATGTAAAGATCATTTTCATCCATGGCAAACTCCTGGTTGATTGGTTGATCTGATTGGTTGTTTGCTTGTCTATTTGATGAGGGTTTTTGGGTGGGTTTTTTTTATAACTTTTTTAATTTTCGTTTTGCATTTACAAAGAATTACAAACAAAATGTTTCTAACAAGAAAGAAATAAACAAATAAACTTAAAGTAGGTACAAATACAATTCTTTTTCATAAACAAGTGATACCATCTGCTTTTCAAGTACTTAATCAACCAAAGCACACACACACACACACGCACGCACGTACACACACACGCGCGCGCGCGCGCGCGTTTTTCATGCCATCGTGAGAAAAGCAATATTTGTACGCCTCTGTCAATTCTGTAAACCTATATAATTGCACTCTTTCATCCATGAGGAATATCACAATGTGCCAGTGTCAGTGTAATTACCCAATGTATGACAGCATGGCCTTGGAGAGTAAAAACAATGCATGCACAATTCCATCTTTTCTGTTATCACATGGTTGCTATTCAGCAAAAACATATGGTCAGACACCTGTCTCAGTTATATAAATCTAATCTGTTCAGTCAAGCAATGGTCTATAGTGACTCCATTCAAAAGTGATTTGATGAGTTTGGTTGGTTGTGGTTGATTGGTTAGTTGGCTGGTTGGTTGGTTGGTTGGCTGGCTGGTTGGTTTGCTTTCTCGCCTGTTTAGGCCTGTTTGGTTTTGGTTGTCTAGTTGGTTGGTTCGCTGGCTGGTTGGTTTGATTTTTTTTTCTTTCATGAAAATCAAGTACCTTCAGTTGTTGCTGTTGTTTTTGTTTTTTCACAGAAAGGTTCTGACCTTTTCTGCAATCTGTGGCTTTATGTTGAAACATTTAGTCAGATTTTTTTTTGTGGACAAGAGGGGAAAAAAAGTATATACTGTTGGTTGGTTTGTTGGATTTTTTTTCTTTCATGAAAATCAAGTACGTTCAGTTTTGTTGTTGTTTTTTAAAGAAAAGTTCGGTTCTTTCCTGCAACTTGTGGCTTTATTTCAACATTTAGTCAGATTTTTATGTGTACAAGAGAGGGGGAAAAAAGAGTATTGCAGTGACCTCACTCTAACATGATTATTATTGCTGCTGCTCTTCTGTTGTTGTTGTTGTCTATGTATTGTTTTTTATGCCTGTTGTTTTATTATCGTTGTTGTTGTGTGGTCATTCTTTTCATCTGCCATTGCAGTAAAGAAAAAAAGAAGAAAAAATCAACATGTGAACGAGTACAAAGGGCAGATCCAGAAGAAGCGAAATGCTTGGATTCACACAGAAGGGATTAACACCGATTTCACCTGACGCACAGGGATTAAGAGATTAGCGTTAACGCACCAATGGCCTAATCCTTGCGTCAGTTTTCATCTGAACGATCTCTGACGGGCCTAAGGGATAATAATACTGAAGGGTGGGGGCAGCTTTCAATAACTGCCAGCAAGGAACTCGTATTGCAGTTTTCCGTGAGAGTTAGTTCAGACATGTGTGCACTGATCTTATAATTACGATGTTGTTTTAATGGAACATAGGCATGTAGATGTACATGCATAGGCATAACACATACACATGTGCATGCACACGCACACATACACCGTCTTTTGTACATAGATAGATAGATAGATAGATAGAGAGAGAGAGAGAGAGATAGAGAGAGAAATAGAGAGAGATAAAAATAGAGAGAGATAGATAGATAGATAGAGGTAAAAATAGATAGATAGATAGATAGATAGATAGATAGATAGATAGATAGATAGATAGATAGATAGATAGATAGATAGATGTAAAAATAGATAGATAGATAGATATACATATATACATACATATCTATAACATGTGGGACACACAAAGGTAGCATATATTCACCCAGACACAAAGTAACACATATCTTTATAAAACAATTACAAGGACTTTGAAAACTACCAAAAAAAAATAACAACCAGAAGACAAAATAAAATAAGAAATGCACGCACACTGGTGTCATGTTTAATAATAATAATAATAATAATAAATGGAACTTATATAGCGCTATATCTTGCAAAGACAAATCAAAGCGCATGCATTCAACCTAATCTTACACAGTCATGCAATCAATGATAAATAATCAAAAGTTTAAACAAACAGATATTTACAAACATGGTGCGATGCAGACAAAATCTATGAAATAAAATTTCGATAGTCAAATGTTTTTCAAAAGCACACATACACTCGCACAGGCCGTATACTTTAGCAGGGTGATAGAACATGGGTTAGATATGAAACAGGAGGGGGGAAGTCTTAGGTTTGAAATAAATATGTTTTGAGGCTGGATTTAAAAGTGTCATAACTAGGTTTCTGGCGAAGAGAGAGAGGAAGGTTGTTCCAGATGGATGGACCAGAAATAGAGAATGAGCGGAGGCCAACAGTGGATTGGTTGAATCTAGGTATACGTAGGCACAAGGTATCTGCAGTAGATCGGAGGGAACGTGAAGGAGTGTACAGGTTAAGACATTCACATAGGTAGGAAGGTGCAGTTTTGTGGAGACATTTGTAACAGAGGGTACTGATTTTATAATCTACTCTCTGTGTCACAGGCAGCCAGTGGAGAGATCGCAAGAGAGGGGTAATGTGCTCCGATTTTTTCTTTCTGAGAACTAGTCGAGCTGCGGAGTTTTGTATACGTTGAAGGGAGTGGATAGATGTTGCTGGCAGACCAGCTAAAAGAGAATTGCAATAGTCCAGACGTGAGAGAATGAGAGAAGTGACAAGTTTGGCTGTTGCATCAGTGGACAGGTACTTTCGAATTGCACTAATACGCCGTAATTGATAGTAGCACGACTGACAGGTCTGGGTGATGAATTTTTTCATAGAGAGTGTGTTGTCGATAACGACACCTAGATACTTCACGGAAGTGGATAGAGGGACTGATGTATTGCCAAGTTCTATTGAAGTTGTTGTAATGGAAGAGAGTTTAGACATCATCCTCAAAAGTTGGTATGTGGCCACCATCTTAAATGGTGGGAAATCAACTGCCTGTGTAAAGTTCACCATTGGTGAACCTATACAAAATTTCACCCTTAGTGAACCTTGGAGCTGTAGCTGAGGAAAGGAGAGAGAGAGAGACAGAGACAGACAGAGACAGACAGACAGACAGAGAAATATACACAAGCATGAGAGAGAGAGAGAGAAAGACAGACAGACAGATAGACAGAGACAGACAGGCAGGCAGACAGACAAGAGGCAGACAGGAAGATAGACAGACAAGAGGCAGACAGACAGACAGAGACAGAGAAATATACACAAGCATGAGAGAGAGAGAGAGAGAGAGAGAGAGAGAGAGAGAGAGAGAGAGAGAGAGAGAGAGAGAGAGAAAGACAGACAGACAGATAGACAGAGACGGAGACAGACAGACAGACAGACAGACAGACAGACAGAGGCAGACAGACAGACAAGAGCAGACAGGCAGACAGAGAAATATACACAAGCATGAGAGAGAGAGAAAGACAGACAGACAGACAGACAGAGAAATATACACAAGCATGAGAGAGAGAGAGAGAGAGAGACAGACAGATACAGACAGGCAGACAGACTGAGGCAGACAGGCAGGCAGACAGACAGAGAAATATACACAAGCATGAGAGAGAAAGACAGACAGACAGACAGACAGACAGAGGCAGACAGACAGACAAGAGGCAGACAGGCAGACAGAGAGACAGAGAGAGAGAGAGAAATATACACAAGCATGAGAGAGAGACAGACAGACAGATAGACAGACAGGCAGACAGACAGGCAGGCAGGCAGACAGAGACAGACAGGCAGACAGAGAGACAGAGAGAGAGAAATATACACAAGCATGAGAGAGAGACAGACAGACAGGCAGACAGACAGGCAGACAGACAGAGGCAGACAGACAGACAAGAGGCAGACAGGCAGACACAGAGAGAGAGAGAGAGAGAGAGAGAGAGAGAGAGAGAGAGAGAGAGAGAGAGAGAGAGAGAGAGAGAGAGAGAGAGAAATATACACAAGCATGAGAGAGAGACAGACAGACAGGCAGACAGACAGGCAGGCAGGCAGAGACAGGCAGACAGACAGACAGAGACAGACAGGCAGACTGAGGCAGACAGACAGAGAGAGATACACAAGCATGAGAGAGACAGACAGACAGACAGACAGACAGACAGGCAGACAGACAGACAGAGACAGAGAAATATACACAAGGATGAGTGCAATTATAATCACACACACACACACATTCTCTGCATACACAAATATTTTCCATACAACACAAGACACTCAATTCATAGGTACATACAGATGCAGACTTTCACTGGTGTTCACTCTCTCTCTCTCTCTCTCTCTCTCTCTCTCTCTCTCTCTCTCTCTCTCTCTGTCTCTGTCTCTCTTACACACACACACACCCTTTCTCTACATATACAAATATTTCCCATACAACACAATCCACTCAATTCATAAGCACATACAGATGCAGACTTTCACTAGTGGTGCTCTCCCTGTACCTACTTTTACACTCTCACGCACACACACACACACTCACACACACAAGCAAATGACCGCATACAGCCATACACATAAAGAAACGCATAAAAAGACATCCAGCTATTTATTTTCAATTTATTCCAGATGAACCCACATGAATTATGTACATGGTGTAATATTCATATTTTACAGAGATTCACATATATCAAATACTCTATATGTACACGCTCTCTCTCTCTCTCTCTCACACACACACACACACACACACACACACACACACACACAAAATCACTCCCATTCAAGTACATTTCTGAGAGCACATTTGCAATCATGAAAAACCAAACCGAAAATGAATCCCTCGTTTGTTTTGTTTTGTAAGATTTTTTTTAAGGGTTTTTTGGGTTTTTTTGCTTGGCTTGGGGGAGGAGGGGGTTGTTTATTTTACTGTTGGTTAGTTGGAAGTTTCTTGTGCTTTTTAACATTAGACATAAATATCCTACATCTACATGCAATGATCAAACTTCCTAAATCCTCATTAAAAAAAATAATGCAGGTATCAATATCTCAAAAGAATAATATCTTTTATAAACATTTTGTTTTTTGCACTTACCAAATTATTCGAAAGAGACACACAGACAAAAATGTATATAAACACAATGAGAGAGAGAGTCAAAAATACCCACAACTGATGTATAGTGAAACATATCACTTGCATATCAAGAGAATCACTCACATGGCACTGAAGACCAATTTTTCACACCCACACACACACACACACACATACACACACTAGCTGGCTGCAGAGAAATCCTATCTCTCCTCTAAAAAGACCTGGCCTAAGCCAACAGCTCTGTCAGTTATTGTTGTAAGCCATACACCAAGACCTACTTCAAAACGCTTTGAAATTACACTGTCTCTTTTTAATATTTGTTTATATTCCTCGGCTAGAGCTCCGAGGTTCACCAATGGCGAGATTTGTGCGTATGCGACCGGTATTTTCCCCATCCTTTAGGTAGCCACATTCCAACTTTGGAGAAATATACTTTCATGTTGTGTTTTCAACCATGACAAGCTTTTCCTAGCATTAGGTAAAGGTAAAGGTAAAGGAGTCCCATAACCTATAAGGTCGTAGGGGAGCGAGGCGTCAGAGACCTCACTTCTCTAGGGCCAGCATATTGAGGGCGGCGCCCATCTCCTCTCCCTCGCTGCTTTACCTTCCCTGACCCTAAAGAGGGCAGGTACCCATTTACAGCTGGGTGAACTGGGGGAACTATACTGAAGCCAAGGCGCGCAAACGGTCACCCATCCAACTGGTAACCACGCTCAACCCTGCTTAATTTGGCTGGGGGAAAACGAGTGCTCCGACCACTGAGCTATCCCGTCCCCTAGCATAACCAACAAAAATCCTCTGAAATGAATTTTTTGTTTCATCATCATCATCATCATCATCATCATCATCAACCATTACACCCAGCGGTGTGTAGGGCAGCAACAAAGCGCTTCCACTCCTGTCTATCCTGGGCCAACCTAGTCACTGATCCCCAAGAGTGCTGCTGCATGGCCTTCATCTTCACTTTCTACAGTCCTCCTCCTCCACGTTGCTTTTGGTCTTCCTTTCTTTCTCCTTCCTTCTGGGGTCCAGTGCAGTGCAATTTTTTTGTTTAAGTCCTCTGAAACGGGAGTATGGCTACCACACAACGACATGGTACATGTAAACGGCCAGACATGCACGTGTCCTATCACATGTGTGTACCTATGGTCTCACGATAATTTCAAGGACAGACGTGCGAGACATAGTGCATACCCTGGGTGACCCACAGGGTGGGTGTGTGCGTGCGTGCGTGCGTGCATGCGTGTCTTCTTTTAAATGTCTATACACCCAAAAAAGTGATTTTAGATGGTCCCACAGGGTGTTAAAAAGAGCATTTAACTTCATAGTGGATGGAAAGAGACCAAAGGAAAGACCTAGCAAAACCTGGGATGCCTGTATTTGCAGATGATCTTAGAGAAAGGGGCATAAATAAGGAGGAAGCTCAAAACAGATGCCCTTTTTTTCTCTTTTTTTTTATATCGAGGATAATGGAATAAGCACTCATGTGCTTTTTTACATCCAGTCCCCGAGAGAGATGGAGAAGGCTCATCAATGTCAAACCTCCCCTGGGAGAAACATGGCAAAAAAGGAAGAAGAAGAAGAAGAAGGGTGTTAAGCTGGAGAATGCCCAATTATAACATCCACCTAAACGACGGCATGAGATATTTTTTTAAGGGAAAATCTCTGTACAAAGCTTCTAGCATGGGTAAGAAGGCTGAATTTAAAGATTTCTTAAAAGCTTTCATCCCTGAAGTTGGAATATGGGTACCTTCATGCTGGGCAAAAACAGTTGCATACGAAAAATCTCCCCATTGGAGAACCGTGGAGCCCAAGCCCAGAAACAGAAACGAACTAAAGCTTTCAAGATATTTCAATACAAGTTGGGGTTTTTTTATAAACCATTGCACTTCTTGGGGTGTTCCAAAAACAACATAATCACAGTGTGGTGTGTGGGTACTCTGTGTGTGTGTGTGTGTGTGTGTGTGTGTGTGTGAGTGTGTGTGTGTGTGTGTGGTGTGTGTGTGTGTGTGTGTGTGTGTGTGTGTGTGTGTGTGTGTGTGTGTGTGTGTGTGTGTGTGTGTGGAGGAGAGGTGGTGCGTGTGCGTGTGTGTGTGTGTGTGTGTATGGAGGAGAGGTGGTGCGTGTGTGTGTGTGTGTGTGTGTTTTGTGTGCGCGTGTGTGTGTGTGTGCGTGTGTGTGTGTCCGTGTCAAGTCAAGTCAAAATTTTATT
>CM054146.1:21608341-21638341 GCA_028751875.1 Rapana venosa | reverse complement strand
AAAATACGAGCTAAAAAATTATCGTTTTTGCCACGGTTTTTGCAGCTGGATGTTGCCAAGCAACAGGAGAGTGAAATCCACTAATTTTGGAGTTCTTTCCCTTTAACTGTAGTCAAAGAAGCTGGCTTGTTTACTTCGGTTTGACACCCTGGAAATTTTCAGGGTTGTAGGCGTATAGGGTGCACATTTAGCCCCGGAAAATATCCGGGGTGGGGCAGTCTAGTGGTTAATGCCTGCCACAGCTGTCCTATATGCCTCTATGACTGAATGCTGCATATCCGTACCACTGGGCATAACTGGCCTACTCTTCTACAAAGTTTGAATGGGTTTTTACTGCATGTACACAATATTATGCATGCATTTTCATATATGAAACCTCATCTGAAGGACAAGCTCAGGAATGGAGTCAGAACCAATAGCTACTCCAAGGGGAAAAAAACATTCCTTCAAACAGGCAGCTCAGTGGTAACTTGAATTTGTGCTTCGGATTACTACAAATCATGAATCTCAAACTCTAGCCGCTGGGCTAAAATCTTACAGCTCTAACCACAAAGCTAAAATCTTATAGCTCTACCCACAGCCCTAAAATCTTACAGCTCTACCCACAGCCCTAAAATCTTACAGCTCTAACCACAAAGCTAAAATCTTACAGCTCTACCCACAGCCCTAAAATCTTACAGCTCTACCCACAAAGCTAAAATCTTACAGCTCTACCCACAAAGCTAAAATCTTACAGCTCTACCCACAACGCTAAAATCTTACAGCTCTACCCACAAAGCTAAAATCTTACAGCTCTAGCCACAGAGCTAAAATCTTACAGCTCTAGCCACAGAGCTAAAATCTTACAGCTCTAGCCACAAAGCTAAAATCTTACAGCTCTAGCCACAAAGCTAAAATCTTACAGCTCTAAAATCTTACAGCTCTAGCCACAGAGCTAAAATCTTACAGCTCTAGCCCAGAGCAAAAAATCTTACAGCTCTAGCTAGGGGTACGGGATAGCCTAGTGGTTAAAACATTGCGCTCGCAATCTGGCAACCCAGGTTCGATTCCCGTGCAAGGGGCTATTTTCCCCTGGAGTTAACGTCAGTGCCGACTCCACTCTCCCCCAAAAGTCCTTCGGATGAGACTATAAACCGAGGCCTCGTGTGCGAACGCACGCAAAACATCTTGCATACACGTTAAATCCTGTTCCGCTTTTCGTAAGAGTAGGCCATTGTGTGCCGGTGGGAACAGATGACAGAATTTACAAAACTGCATACACACGGGGACTGGATGTAAAAAAGCACACGAGTGCTTATACCATTATCCTCGATATAAAAGAACAAAAAATTTTAATTTTAAAAATTAATTCCACAGTTTGCAATTCCTCACGGCACAAGGAACAAGAGCGCTCAAAAAATAACAGAAATCTTTGTTCACAGTCTTATGCTGTTTTGACTTCTCGACCTGACTTCCCCCCGTAACTTCATGAGGAGTCGCCACCCTGAAACTTTCAGGCAGACTATCTTGGGCAAGCTGAACCTGGAGCGAGCCCATCCCTCTCCTCATTGTAGATAGCATACTGGATATGTTGACACCTGCCACAGCTGACCTATATGCCTCTATGACTGAATGCTGCATATCCGTACCACTGGGCATAACTGGCCTACTCTTCTACAAAGTTTGAATGGGTTTTTACAGCATGCACACAATATTATGCATGCATTTTGCATATATGAAACCTCAGTTTATTGCCTCATCTGAAGGACAAGCTCAGGAATGGAGTCAGAACCGATAGCTACTCCAAAGAAAAAAAAAAAATTCCTTCAAACAGGCAGCTCAGTGGTGACTTGAATTTGTGCTTCAGATTACTACAAATCACGAATCTTACAGCTCTAGCTGCTGAGCTGAAATCTTACAGCTCTAGCCACAGCACTAAAATCTTACAGCTCTACCCACCAAGCTAAAATCTTATAGCTCTAGCCACAGCGCTAAAATCTTACAGCTCTACCCACAGCGCTAAAATCTTACAGCTCTAGCCACAAAGCTAAAATCTTACAGCTCTAACCACAGCACTAAAATCTTACAGCTCTAACCACAGAGCTAAAATCTTACAGCTCTAGCCACAAAGCTAAAATCTTAGTTCTAGCCACAGAGTTAAAATCTTACAGCTCTAACCACTGAGATAAAATCTTACAGCTCTAGCCACTGAACTAAAATCTTACAGTTCTAAACACTGAGCTAAAATCTTACAGCTCTAAACACTGAGCTAAAATCTTACAGCTCTAAACACTGAGCTAAAATCTTACAGCTCTAGCCACTGAACTAAATCTTACAGCTCAAGCCACAGAGCTAAAATCTTACAGCTCTAGCCACAGCGCTAAAATCTTACAGCTCTAGCCACTGAGCTAAAATCTTACAGCTCTAGCCACAGCGCTAAAATCTTACAGTTCTACCCACAGGGCTAAAATCTTACAGCTCTAGCCCACAGCTAAACTCTTACAGCTCTACCCACAGGGCTAAAATCTTACAGCTCTAGCCGCTGAGCTAAAATCTTACAGCTCTACCCACAGCGCTATAATCTTACAGCTCTACCAACAAAGCTAACATCTTACAGCTCTACCCAATGGGCTAAAATCTTACAGCTCTAGCCACTGAGCTATAATCTTACAGCTCTAGCCACTGAGCTAAAATCTTACAGCTCTAGCCACAGCGCTAAAACCTTACAGCTCTAGCCACAGGGCTAAAATCTTACAGCTCTACCCACAGCTAAACTCTTACAGTTCTACCCACAGGGCTAAAATCTTACAGAGCTAAAATCTTACAGCTCTAGCCCACAGCTAAAATCTCACAGCCCTACCACCAAAGCTAAAATCTTACAGCTCTACCAACAAAGCTAAAATCTTACAGCCCTACCAACAAAACTAAAATCTTACAGCTCTACCCACAGTGCTAAAATCTTACAGCTCTTGCCCAAAGAGCTAAAATCTTACAGCTCTACCCACAGGGCTAAACTCTTGACACTGCTGTTCGTGGCAGGCAAACCACCATCAGCAGCTGCGTCCAGACACGGCGCTCATTTACCTGATGAGGGGAGCGGAGCTCTGTCGGGGCCCGGGCAAAGAGGAAGTGGAGGACACAGCTGTAGGGAATGATCTCCCCTAGCGCCGGGCTTTGGGCAACGTGCTCCACTGTCTGGAAGAGTAGGGGTCTGCCCAAACACATCACACATGAATAAATACACAAATGATATGCAAGTAAATGAATAAAAGCGTATAAACAAAAATGATGAAACGGATGACAAAATTGACAAAACCGCATACACACGGGGACTGGATGTAAAAAAAGCACATGACTGCTTATTCCATTATCCTAGATATAAATAAATAAATAAAACAATAATGAAAGAGATGAATCAATAAATAAAACAATAATGAAAGAGATGAATCAATATTATTTTTTTGTTTTCATTGTTCCAACAGTGAATCGCCAAGTGAGGCATACATTTTACTTGACTTTTAAACATGTGAAGCTTCTATCAGTACAATTTTGCCTTAGAAGTTAACGAACAATACGCAACACTATGAGCTTATACTTACATTTCTTTTGTTTTCTCTCCTTTTTCTTTACTTTTTGTTTTGTTTTTTGGGGGGTTCCTTGGCTAGGTCTCTGAGGTTCACCAATGGTGAGATTTTGCGTACGCGATCGTTTTTGCAATACTTACGTTTCAAAACTCATCTGCCAACAGATTGTGATGGACACAACAATGGCTGTCCCAAGAAGCCAGGATCATGCAGCTAACTTTACTCATGGTCGGTGTTATGTAAACTATTATGAAACACCCATCATCATTTTTTTCCTATTCAGTCACTCCTTCGTATGACCGATTCTTCCATTCTTGATGTGTGTACACAATTTTGTTTTTTTAAGTCTTAAGCACAGCTTCCTGATAAATCGTTTATCAATTACGATTAGATGAGCATCAGACCCCTCCTGCCCCTTCCCCCCCTCCCCCCCCCCTCCCCCAACTGTTCTCAATTTTTCTCTAACTTTGACTAATTCAAATAACTATTAATTCCTTCCCATATCATTATTGTTTAACTTCCTTAGCTTTGGCATTTTCCTTGACATTTGGAGTACAGTGCCTCAAAATCTATAAATAGCTCAAAACCTACAAATGCCTCAAATTGTACTTTAAAAAAAAAAAAAAACCCAACCTGTTCTCATTTTACTTTCAAACTTAAAAAACGAAACCCACGAAAAACGTCCTGGTCATAAACTGCTAACGGTTAGTTACGCTTACACAAAGATAAAAGGAGCATGTTTTAATAATAATAATAATAAATGGAACTTATATAGCGCTATATATTGCAAAGACAAATCAAAGCGCATGCATTCAACCTAATCTTACACAGTCATACAACCAATGACAAATAATCAATAGTTCAAACAGACATTACAAACATGGTACGCTGCAGACCAAATCTATGAAATAAAATTGCAATAGTCAAATGTTTTTCAAAAGCACACACATACACACACAGGTCATATACTTTAGCAGGGTGATAGGACATGGGTTAGTGAAGGGTGGGAGAGTTCTGATATGAGACAGGAGGGGGGAAATCTTAGGTTTGAAATAAATATGTCTTGAGGCTGGATTTAAAAGTGTCATAGCTAGGCTTCTGGCGAAGAGAGAGACACATTCAAACGGACACAGATTCTTCACCCACCTTCCCACTCCCACTGAACAACCCCAACAAGCCGACCCCTCACGACACACACCTGAAGGCACGCAGGACGCGGTAGTCTCGGCCCAGGTCCGCCACGCGACGACAGAAGGGGGAAATGGCCATCTCCATCTGAGCAAAATCCGCAGCCAGCCGCAGCTTGCCCCCTTCCCCTAGCGGCCGGATCAAACTGGCGTGACGCACAAACAGCTCCACGCATCGACGAGCCACCGGCAGTAGGCTGGTAGGGTTGGGGGGGGAAAAGAAGAGAGAGATGAATGATTTGTTGAGATTGAGAAAGACGAATGATTTGTTTTCTTTTTAAAATGCTGGTGATGAAAGATAAGAAGAAGGAAGCTGGATTGTTCAAATACTGAAACTTAAAATCATCTTCAGTAGAATCTGTTATGGGTTTTTTTTATCACGAACTGTTATTGATAAACTAGTTTCGGGGAAGGGGGGGAGGGAGGGTGGGGGGGGGGGGGGGGGGGGGGGGGGGGTGTGTTTGGGGGAAGGGGGGGGTGGTTGGGGGGGGGGGTGGGGGGGGGGGGGGGGGGGGGGGGGTGGGGGGGGAGGGAGGGGAGGAGAGAAGGGTTTAGCTTAAAGAGGTGGGGGGGAGAGGTTGTTTGGTTTGGTTTCTCCAACTTGTTTTGCTTTTTTTCCTAACTTGTTCATATGATGTGCCAGAGCTGGAAAATCAAGAGTTAGGCAGGCATACATGCATCTGCAAACACATGTCCTGTACCCATAGATGCACGCTTATGCGCACACACACACACACACACAAATATACTCTCTCTGTCCCTCCCTCTCTCTCCCCTCCCTCCCTCTGTCCTTCTTCCCTCCCTCCCTCCCTCCCCCTCTCTCTCTCTCTCGCCCTCCCTCCCTCTCTACCTCTCTCCCTCCCTACCCCCTCCCTCTCTCTGTCACCCCTCCTTCCCTCATCCCCCCCTCTCTCTTTCTCCCCCTCCCTTCCCCCCCCCTCTCTCTCTCTCCCCCTCCCTCCCCCTCATCCCTCTCCCTCCCTCACCCTCCTAGCCTAGTGGTCAGAACATTGCGCTCGCAATCTGACGACCAGGGTTCGATTCCCGTTCAAGGGGATATTTTCCCCTGGAGTTAACATCAGTGCAGACTCCACTCTCCCCAAATGTCTTTCGGATGAGACTATAAACCGAGGTCCCGTGTGCGAACACACAGAGAACATCTTGCGCACACGTCAAATCCTGTTCCGCTTTTCAAAAGAGTAGGCCATTGTGTGCTGGTGGGAACGGACGACAAAATTTTACAAAACCACATATTCATGAGGACTGGATGTAAAAAAAAGCACATAAAGTGCTTATTCCATTATCCTCGATATAAAAGAATAAATAAATAAAAATCTCTCTCTCCCTCCCTCTCTCTCCCCTCCCTCCTTCTGTCCCTCCCCTCCCTCCCTCTGTCCCTCCCCTTCCCTCCCTCATCACCTCTCTCTCTCTTCCCTCCTTCCTCCCCCCTCCCTCTTTCTCTCCCCTCCCTCCTCCCCCTCCCTCTTTCCTTCCCTCTCTCCCTCACTCCCCCTCCCTCTTCCCCTTCCTCACCCCTCTCCCTCTCTCCCCCTCCCTCCCCTCATCCCTCCCTCTCTCTCCCCTCCTTCCCCCCTCCCCTCCCTCCCCCCCCTCTCTCTCTCTCTCCCCCTCCCTCCTTCCCTCCCTATCTCTCCCTCCCTCCCCCTCCCTCACCCCCCCCCTCTCTCACCCTTCCCTCCCCTCTCTCCCCCTCTCTCCCCCTCCCTCACCCTCATCCCTTCCCCTCCCTCACCCTCCCTCCCCCCCCTCCCCATCCCCCCCCCTCCCCCTCTCCCTCCCCCCCCCCACCTCTCCCTCTCACCCCTCCCTCTCTCCCTCTCCCTCCCTGCGTCTTACTGGTCCAGGACGAAGTCTCTGCAGTGGAACTGGGCCATGTAGTGGGCCTGGCAGCGAGCCACGAACCCCTGCAGCTCCTTCATGAACAGCGAACACGGGGCTGCCTCCTGGTTCCCTGATGGAGCAGGGCTGTAGTAGGCACCACACACACACACACACACAAGGGGGTTTTTGTGGGTGTCAGTCAGGTGGTTTTTTTTTGGTTGGTTGTTTGTTTGGGTGGTGGTGGGTTTTGTGTGTGCGTGTGTGTGTATGTGTGTGTATATGTGTGTGTGTGTGTGTGTGTGTGTATGTGTGTGTGTATGTGTGTGTTTGTGTGTGTGTGTGTGTGTGTGTGTGTGTGTGTGTGTGTGTGTGGTGTGTGTGTGTGTAGTGTGTGTGTGTGTGTGTGTGTGTGTGTGTGTGTGTGTGTGTGTGTGTGTGTGTGTGTGTAGTGTGTGTGTGTTTGTGTGTGTGTGTGTGTGTGTGGCATGTGTGTGTGTGTGTGTGTGTGTGTGTGTGTGTGTGTGTGTGTGTGTGTGTGTGTGTTTGTTGTTTTTAAAACTTAGGTACACAAAATAATTCTTGCTGTGAATCAGAATCAGAATTTGTGATTTGATATAATTTTTTTTAAAAGTGGTAAGATTTTTTTTTTTTTATAATGAAAACATGTGTGTGTGTTTGTGCCTGCATGCACGCATGCTTGAATGAAAGTATGCATGTGCACACACATGCACGCACGCATGCATACACACACACATACATGCACGCATGTACACACACACGCACACATTAAATCCTGTTCCGGTTTTTCGTAAGAGTAGGCCATTGTGTGCCAGTGGGAACAGATGACAGAATTTACAAAACCGCATACACACTGGGACTGGATGTAAAAAAGCACATACGAGCTTATCCATTTTCCTCGAAATAAAAGAATAAAATGAAATAAATTAAAAAAATTTAAAATAAACCAACATACATACATACACAAAACACACTCACACACATCCTGCCCTCAACCCTCACCATCCCTTCCAGCATATTCTCTACTCTTTACAAGCTAGAAACAGCGCGCAAATCCAGCGTAACTCGGTCAAGGGTCCAGGGCCCAGTGCTAAACTTAGCACACCCCTTCCTTTCTTCACCCTCCCGTTTTACCAAGTGCGGTCAGTTCCTGCTACAATTAACACCAGCTGGGCTGGGCTGGGCTAGGCTGGGGATGGAAAGGATGACAGCAGCTGAAAGTTGGGGGAAACTGACAGCTGTTACCTCCACTGTCACCGCTGAAGACCACAATGATAACGATGAAGAAGAAGAACATAAACAAACAAAAAAAAACCAAAAAAAAAGCGACAGAAGGAGACAGAGGTGAAGACAAAGAAGAAGTAGCAAGATATACAGGAGAGAGAGAAAGAGAGGGAGAGAGGGGGGGGGGAGAGAGAGAGAGAGAGAGAGAGAGAGAGAGAGAGAGAGAGAGAGAGAGAGAGAGAGAGAGAGAGAGAGAGAGAGAGAGAGAGAGAAAGAGAGAGAGAGAGAGAGAGAGAGAGAGAGAGAGAGAGAGAGAGAGAGAGAGCGAGAGAGAGAGAGAGAGAGAGAGAAAGAGAGAGAGAGAGAGAGAGAGAGAGAGAGAGAGAGAGAGAGAGAGAGAGAGAGAGAAGCAAGAGACACTGAAGCAGCAGAAGCAGAAGAAAAACCAGAAAGCAGCAGCAAAAAGCAGTAGCAACAACAGAAGGAGAAGCAGAAACTAGAAAAAGCAGAAGAAAGCAGTAGTAGTAGTAGCAGAAGGAGCAGAAGCCAGTAGCAGCAGCAGCAGCAGAAAGAGCAGAAAGCAGCAGCAGCAGCAGAAGAAGAAGAAACAGAAGCCAGTAACAGCAGCAGAAAACAGAAGAAGAAGCACAAAAAGGACCAGAAAGCAGCAGGAGCAGAAGTAGACAAAGAAGAAGAAAGCAGCAGGAGCAGAAGTAGAAAAAGATGAAGAAAGCAGCAGGAGCAGAAGTAGAAAAAGATGAAGAAAGCAGCAGGAGCAGAAGTAGAAAAAGAAGAAGAAAGCAGCAGGAGCAGAAGTAGAAAAAGAAGAAGAAAGCAGCAGGAGCAGAAGTAGAAAAAGATGAAGAAAGCAGCAGGAGCAGAAGTAGAAAAAGAAGAAGAAAGCAGCAGGAGCAGAAGTAGAAAAAGAAGAAGAAAGCAGCAGGAGCAGAAGTAGAAAAAGATGAGAAAGCAGCAGGAGCAGAAGTAGAAAAAGAAGAAGAAAGCAGCAGGAGCAGAAGTAGAAAAAGAAAGAAGAAAGCAGCAGGAGCAGAAGTAGACAAAGAAGAAGAAAGCAGCAGGAGCAGAAGTAGAAAAGATGAAAAAGCAGCAGGAGCGAAGTAGAAAAAGAAGAAGAAAGCAGCAGGAGCAGAAGTAGAAAAAGAAGAAGAAAGCAGCAGGAGCAGAAGTAGAAAAAGAAGAAGAAAGCAGCAGGAGCAGAAGTAGAAAAGAAGAAGAAAGCAGCAGGAGCAGAAGTAGAAAAAGAAGAAGAAAACACAGGAGCAGAAGTAGAAAAGAAGAAGAAAAGCAGCAGGAGCAGAAGTAGAAAAAAGAAGAAGAAAAGCAGCAGGAGCAGAAGTAGACAAAGAAGAAGAAAGCAGCAGGAGCAGAAGTAGAAAAAGAAGAAGAAAGCAGCAGGAGCAGAAGTAGAAAAAGAAGAAGAAAGCAGCAGGAGCAGAAGTAGAAAAAGAAGAAGAAAGCAGCAGGAGCAGAAGTAGAAAAGAAGAAGAAAGCAGCAGGAGCAGAAGTAGAAAAAGATGAAGAAAGTAGAAGAAGCAGCAAGGAAAGCAGACAAATAAGAAGAAACAGAAAGCAGAAGAAGAAACAGAAAGCAGAAGAAAGAAACAGAAAGCAAGAAGAAAAGGAGAAGTAGAGAACAGAAGAAAAAACAGAAAAACAGAAAGCAGAAGCAGAAAAAGAAGAAACAGAAAGCAGCAGAGAAGCAAGCAGAAGAAGTAAAAGTAGCAGAAGGCAGAAAAATCAGAAGAAAGCAGTAAAGCAGCAGAAGAGGCAGTAGAAGGCAGTAGAAAGCAGTATCATCATCATGACAGAGTGACTGACCCGGAGAAGTCCTCCTGATGCATGGTGAGGATGATGGCTTCCAGAGCGTCACTGAGGGAGGACAGCAGAGGGGAGATGGCCGTGCCCATCAACTGAACCACTTTCTGCAACACACACACACACACACACATGTATGTACATAGGTATGTGTATAGAAGAACTCTACAGAATGACTCGGCACTACTGCGCAGAGCCGAGGACCGAGATGGATGGAGGAGGCTTACCACGGCATCGTCTTTCGTGTCTCCTCCACGACCGCCAAGGTTACGGGACTGATGATGATGATGATAGAAAAACTCGAACTCGAAGGATTTATTCACAAAAAGGCCATTGGCCCATACATGAAGGGGGTTGCCGAACTGCTTAGTATTTTGGTGGGGGTTAAAAGCAATAGTAATGACAACATGTTACTGTATAACAAAAAGTCGGCTACAAAAATATGACTTAGGATAACAATATATCTCTTTTTTTGAAAGCTTTCCACACACAAAATATAAAGTTAGGCTGCGCACAACCTCAGGATGACTTGATATAGAAGAGAGAGACAGAGAGACAGAGACAGAGACAGACAGACAGACCAACAGACAGTCAGACAGTCAGTCAGACAGACAGACAGGCAGACAGACAGACAGAAACACAGAGAGAGAGATAAACATGTGCTCGAGTATGTGAGCCTGTTCACATGCATATGCAGACCCCAGTATGCTCTCACACACATACGTGTGTGTGTATGAATGAGTGCATGCAAACACACAAACACACACATTTTCATACACACAAATACACATACACAAATACACACACATGTACACACACATATGTACACACACACATGTACACACACACACATTTCTCAGAAATGTATGTACACACACACATGTACACACACACCATATTTCTCAGAAATGTAAGTAGTTAATTAATCATACACACAAAAAAACATGTCTAAATTCACACAAAAATCTTTTTCCAACATAATCGTTCTAAACTTGAACAGGAACTTCAGCCACAAAAATGAGAGACTTTACAACCACAGAAAAAAGAAAGAGAAAGAAAAACAAAAGACATTCAAAAATAAATTTATTTTGCTATACAATTTCAGTCTCCAGTTAACCCAACACTACTAAAACTGAAGAAATAAAAGTTCAGAAATCTTCAGGTAAATAAATCTGACACAAAAATACAACAGGTCCGTGGTTCAAACTCCGCCTGACACAGGAATCTCCCTCCCCCCCCTCAATCCATGAGAGGTGGACTGTGTACTAGTCTTTCTTAAAGAACGATACCCCAAGGACCTGGGAGTAACACACATAAGCACACACAAGGAAAGACAAAAACAAAACACACAATGGGTGGCACTAGGACAGCAGCCTGAATTTCATGCAGAGAAGTCTGCCATGTCTTAAAAGTGGTATGAAATGAAACAAAAGATAGCATACCAGAATAACATATGGAATAACAACAACAACAATAATAATAATAATAATAATAATAATAATGATGATGATGATGATGATGATAATATATTATTATCATTATTATTATTATTCTGGCAAAACTCTGCAGAAAAACTCACTCTCAAAGGCAAACAACAGTATCCACCCCAAAAAACAACAACAACAAAAATGTTGGCCTTGTCAATGGTAACTGTGCTCTGAAACTACAAATAACATTGTTTAGAACATGTCATAACAGAGCAATGAAAAATGTAATAATAATTTTTTTTTTTTTTAAATGTTGGCCTACACAAAAAAGGCAATTGGCTTTGCCCTGAAGAGAGTGACCCCAATGTTATACACAGCTGCTATGTCAATAAATGACTGTAAATTCAATTTTTAAAAATGTAAAAAAAAAATTTTTTTTAATTTTAAGGAAAAAAATGAAACACAAAATACTGACCTCTAACGAAGCATCCACACAAAGCCTTGCTTCATCCGGAAAACTGGTTAAGCCTGTCAGAACCTGGATACAACAAATAAGATCCATTTTTATTCATAAGGTAAAGGTGTCCCACAACCTATGTGGTCGTAGGAGAGCAAGGCATCAGAGACCTCAACTTCTCAAGGGGCCAGCATATTGAGGATGGCACCCATCTCCTCTCCCTCACTGCTGTACCTTCCCTGACCCTAAAGAGGGCAGGTACCCATTTACAGCTGGGTGAACTGGGGGACTGTACTGAAGCAAACGGTCACCCATCTAATAGGAAACGACGCTCGACGCTGCTAAACCTTAGCGTGGGGAAAGCGAGTGCTCTGACCACTGAGCTATCCCGTCCCCAATTTATTCATATACATTGTTTGAATTTCTATCCCAACTACCTCTAACTACCTATAGTATATCCCAAATTCTATTACAAATGATCACATTATGAGATATCAAATCACTGTTCTGTCAGAGACACTCTTCCGTATACCAAAAAAATATATATTTTATAGGAAAACAGATCACCAAAATTAGATCAAGCAAAGAATTTAAAAATAACCAATAAACTTATGATATGCCACTGAATAATGTTTACCTCAAAAATATACATGACAAATGCACTGACTGAAGAGAACATATAGATATAGACACACACACACATACATACATACATGCATACATACATACATACATACAATACATACAATACATACATATACACACCTATTTCTAAGCACATAAAACAAAGAGAGATTATTACGGTAAAACTCAACCATCAGATCTGCCAAAAAAAATTTCTTAACAAAGTACAAAGAAAAGGCCTGATATTTAATTTTTTCATTAAAAAGGAGCAGTAAACACTAACAAACAAACAAAAATAAACAAAAACAAATTTTTTTTAAAACCAGCAATAGTAAAATGGAAATTATTTTCTCAACAAGAATTTTCAGAAAGAATCCTCTGGCATTCCAGTAACATTACATGCAAAAAGGAAAAAACACTGTAAAAATGTTTGAACACCAAAGAATAATAAAGCTCACAAAGTCTGGTGTATCTTTAACCTGTGAGCAAATACGGCAACCTTTTTAGCATGCCTTCTTTGGGCCTTCCTTGTGCAATGAGAAATCACAGCACATTGGGCTGCTCCCCAAACTCTACAAAAACATTTCATTATACTTGTCGCACAGACGCTATAGTCGAGTGGTTAAGACCGTTGACTAAAATCCCATGGATTCATGAAGTCCTGGGTTTGAATCTCAGTGACGTCTGGTGAATTATGGGCAGTGATTTTCACAACCCCCCCCCCCCAGGTCAACTTCAAGTGCAGACCTGCCAGTGCCATAATGGCCTTTGTACATACACACGTGCAGAAGATCAAATATGCAAGTTAAAGATCCCTTAATTCATGTCAGCATTCGGTGGGGTACCAAAACACAAACATGTACAATGAAATGAGCTGCTCTGAAGTCCAAATATGTCAGTTGAAGCCAGCCAGTGGGCAGACCTCCTGCAAAATGACAAGCACAGGAGAAGACCAGGCACTAACTCTGCAGCCCTGCCGGTAAGGAAATGCAGAGAGAGAGTGAGAGAGAGAGAGAGATGAGAGAGAGAGAGTAGAGAGAGAGAGAGAGAGAGAGGGGGGAGGGGGGGGGGGGGGGGGGGGAAAAGAGCGATAATGTTTTACAATCAAGAGCTAGCCATCAGAGTTTAACCTCCATAATCATCTTCCCCAACTCCTTCTGTATGCTCCTGCTATAGAAACAAAAGTTCTTAAATAACAGCCAATTTCAATCTTTCAAATTTTCTCTTTTTTTAAAATATACACAGGTTTTCAACCAGTGAACAAAGATGTACATATTATTGCTTTTTTTAAAAATCAAAAGGACCAAACACATGAGAAGAAGAGTAGAAGAAAAAGGTATAAAGAGCAAAAGAAACCAGAAAAGCAGAGAAAGCAAGAACACAAAGAACACAGGCAAAGGAGAGAAAGGAAGAAATATTCTGGAATAAGGATTAAAATAAAGACATTAACACCAGACAATGAGTGAGAGTGAAAGAGAGAGAGAGAGAGAGAGAAGAGAGAAGAGAGGAAGAGAGAGAGAAGAGAGAGGGGAAGATACGAAGAGAGAGAGAGTGAGAGAAGCAGAGAGGACGAGAGAATGAGAAGAGAGAGAAGAGAGAGAGAGAGAGAGAGGAAGAAAGAAGAAGAGAGGGAAAGAAAGAAGGAGAGAGAGAGGAAGGAGAGAGAGAGGAGAGAGAGGAGGAAGGAGAGAGAGAGAGAGAGAGAGGAGGAGAGAGAGAGAGGAGATGAGAAGAGAGAGAGAGAGTGAGAGGAGAAAGAGAGGAAAGAGAGAGAGGGAGAGGAGAGAGAGGGAGAGAGAGAGAGAGAGAGAGAAGGAGGAGAAGAGAGAGAGAAGAAGAGAGAGGAGAGAGAGAGAGAAGGAGAGAGAGAGAGAAGGAGAAAGAGAGGAGAAGAGAGAGAGGGAAAGAGAGAGAGAGAGGGAAGAGAGAGAGAGAGAGAGAGGAAGAAGAAAGAAGAGAGAGAGAGGAGAGAGAGAGAAGAGAGAGAAGAGAAGAGAGAGAGAAGAGAGAGGGGAGAGAGAGAGAGAGAGAGAGAGAGAGAGAGAGAGAGAGAAAGAGAGAGAGGAGAGAGAGAGGAGAGGAGAGAGAGAGAGAGAGAGAGAGAGAGAGAGGAAGAGAGAGAGAGAGAGAGAAGAGAGGAGAGAGAGAGAGGAGAAGGAGAGAGAGAGAGAGGAAGAGAAGAGAGAGAGAGAGAGAGGGAGAAAGAGAGAGGAGAGAGAGAGAGAGAGGAGAGAGAGAGAGAAGAGAGAGAGAGAGAGAGAGAAGAAGAGAGGAGAAAGAGAGAGAGAGAGAGAGAAGAAAGAAAGAGAGAGAGAAAGAGAGAGAAAGGAGAAAGGAGAAGAAAGAAAGAGAGAGAAAGAGAGAGAGGGAAAGAGAGAGAGAAAGGAGAAGAGAGAGAGAAGAAGAAGAGAAAAGGAGAGAGAAAGAGAAGAGAGAAGGAAGAAGAGAGAGAGAGAGAAGAAGGAGAGAGAGAGAGAAGGAGAAAGAGAGAGAGAGGGAGAGAGAGAGAGAGAGTGAGAAAGAGAGAAAGAAAGAGAGAGAGAGAGAGAATGCGAATGCGAATGCAAGTTTCATTCATTATAGGCCTTGGCCCCTCATGAAGGGGGTGTGTGTATGTAATCAACATTCCAAAACATGTTGCATAGGAAACATTTATGAACAGAAGAATAATACCTCAAGTACAGACAGTATTTCTAATTTTAAAACCTTTATACAAATAAATTGCTAGACGCTTATTAATGCGTTCGTTAGTAGATGACATAAGTATACAAAGTCTAAACATGGAAGGACAGCTCACACACTTTTGCGGTATGAACTGAGTTCTAAGATCATTTAACATAGGACATAATACAAAATGAACTTCGTTATCGACAGACCCCTTACATAATGGACAAAGAAGATCTGTAACACAGTGTTGTCTATAGCGAAGATTGTGCACAAACAATTCAGACAATCCAAATCTAAATTTTGTCAAAATATGTTTAAGATGTCTATCCATGTTCATTGACAAATATACAGGAATTTTACCTAATAAACTAAACTGCCTACACAAACTAAAACGATCACTCTCCTGAATATGATTGAAACACTCCTGCCACCTACAATCTATCAATCTAGTGCGCAGTACTCGTATAGAGAGAGAGGGAGAGAGAGAGAGAGAGAGAGAGAGAGAGAAGACAGAAGAAGAGAGAGAGAGAGACAGACAGACAGAGAGAGAAGAGAGACAGACAGAGAGAGAGAGAGAGAGAGACAGACAGCAGAGAGAGAGAGAGAGAGAGAGAGAGAGAGAGAGAGAGAGAGAGAGAGAGAGAGAGAGAGGGGGGGGGAAGCAGCACTGACTTTGGCCACAGCCTGGTGGAAGCGGAACAGGGTGTTGACGGTGGCGGAGTTGCGAGTCTGACCAGGTGAGGCCGGCCCTATCACCTGACTGGCCTCCCCGTCTGTACACAGCTGTACATCATGCACACACGCACACACACACATGCACGCGCACACACACACACCGCGCACGCATGCACACACACACATGCATGCACGTACCCACCCACACACAGACACACATGTGGCCCGCACACACACACACACACATGTGGCCCGCACACACACACACACACACACGCGCACACATATACACATGCACGCACACATACACACACACACGCATGCACGCACCCACCCACACACATACACACACATGTGGCCCGCACACACACACGCATGCACGCACAAACACACACACACACACACATTACGATTAGCATCATCGTGACAGCCATGTTTAAAATTAATGATAAATGTATGCGAGTGTGTACACAAGCACATGAGTAGAAGCACACACACACATGCACACATGCATACACTTGGATGTGATTTATATATATATATATATATATATATATATATATATATAATAATAACTATACAACATACACACACAAACACACACAAACACACACAGAGTCACACACACACAAACACACACACACAAACACACACTTCCTACACACACACACACTTCCTACACACAAATACTCAAACACACACACACATACACACACACACTCTTACACACACACACAAACTCTTACACTTACACACCACACACCAACACACACACAAACTCTTACACACACACACACACACACTTTCACTCACACACCACACACCCAACACACACACAAACTCTTACACTTACACACAGACACACACACACACACACTCTTACACCACACACACAACACACACACTCTTACACTTACACACACAACACACTCTTACCTTACACACACTCTCTTACACACACACACACATACACACACACACTGACAAGACAAACTCACCAACTGCTCACTCTTGACGCAGAAGAGCTGGATGGTTTTGGCCACGTTCTTGGCAATGGTGATACTCAGCTTCATGTCCACACTCGACACGTTCAGCTCACTGCAAAGAACATCACCACAACAATAACAACATCACATCACAAACACAGCAATAATAGCTCACTACAAAGAACATCACCACAACAGTAACAACACACATCACAAACTCAGCAATAATAGCTCACTACAAAGAACATCACCACAACAATAACAACACACATCACAAACACAGCAATAATAGCTCACTACAAAGAACATCACCACAACAATAACAACATCACATCACAAACACAGCAATAATAGCTCTACTACAAAGAACGTCACCACAACAATAACAACACACATCACAAACACAGCATAACAGCTCACTGCAAAGAACATCACCACAACAATAACAACACACATCACAAACACAGCAATAACAGCTCACTACAAAGAACATCACCACAATAATAACAACATCACACCACAAACACAGGGTAATAGCTCACTACAAAGAACATCACCACAACAGTAACAACATCACATCACAAAAACAGCGTAATAGCTCACTACAAAGAACATCATCACAACAATAACATCAAGCTATATAAATTCCATATATTATTATTATTATAACAATAACAACATCACATCACAAACACAGCAATAATAGTTCACTACAAAGAACATCACCACAACAATAACATCACATCACAAAACAGCAATAATAGCTCACTACAAAGAACATCACCACAACAGTAACAACACCACAACACAAACACAACGTAATAGCTCACTACAAAGAACATCACCACAACATTAACAACACCACATCACAAAAACAGCAATAATAGCTCACTACAAAGAACATCACCACAACAGTAACAACATCACATCACAAACACAACGTAATAGCTCACTACAAAGAACATCACCACAACAGTAACAACACACATCACAAAAACAGCAATAATAGCTCACTACAAAGAACATCACCACAACAGTAACAACACACATCACAAACACAACGTAATAACTCACTACAAAGAACATCACCACAACAGTAACAACATCACATCACAAAAACAGCAATAATAGCTCACTACAAAGAACATCACCACAACAGTAACAACACACATCACAAACACAACGTAATAGCTCACTACAAAGAACGTCCTCACAACAGTAACAACATACATCACAAAACAACAATAATAGCTCACTACAAAGAACATCACCACAACAGTAGCAGCATCACATCACAAACACAGCAATAATAGTTCACTACAAAGAACATCACCACAACAGTAACGACATCACATCACAAAAACAGCATAATAGCTCACTACAAAGAACGTTACCACAACAGTAACAACATCACACCACAAACACAGCGTAATAGCTCACTACAAAGAACATCAACACAACAGTAACAACATCACATCACAAACACAGCATAATAGCTCACTACAAAGAACATCACCACAACAGTAACAACATCACATCACAAAAACAGCAATAATAGCTCACTACAAAGAACATCACCACAACCCTAACAACATACATCACAAAACAGCATAATTAACAAAAGTAAAAAACATGAATAAAAGACAATTTTTTTGTTCCTGTTCCTCGGCTAGAACTACGAGATTCACCAAATGTAAGATTTTGCATGTGCGGCCGTTTTTGCCCACCTCGAAGGTAGCTGCATTCTGACTTCAGCAATAAGACAATCTTTGAGGTGGACAGTTTCTCTGCTTTTCCTAAAAGGGATAGATAAAAAGATACACTGATATATAGGAGGTGGACAACAACTCCTATATTCATCACGAATCTTATCAAATGTGAACCCACTTTAAATACGACAATAACTACATACTTAAGCACATTCCTTCTCAATGAACTGTTGTCCTGTTGAAATCCACAGCTCCAAAATATTATAGGAATATGTCATGTTATGACATATGAAGAATTATGGAGAATGTGCAAAGTTGATGATCTGAAGTCTGTAGCTAGTACCAATAGACTGCGCTGGTTTGGGTACGTTCAACGGAAAGCAGACCACCACATCATAAAAAGAGCAATGAACTTCGTAGTGGATGGAAAGAGACCAAAGGGAAGACCTAGCAAAACCTGGGCTACCTGTATTGCAGATGATCTTAGAGAAAGGGCATAAATAAGGAGGAAGCTCAAAACAGATAGAGATGGAGAAGGCTCATCAACATCAAACCTCCCTTGGGAGAAACATGACAAAAAAGGAGGAAGAAGAAGTCATGTTGTGACTCAGTCAATAATATCATATCTAAATCTTGGCAACAGAGTGACCTTTTTGACGCATACTCTTTAAAACTCAAATGAACTCAGCTGTCTCCATCACCGCAGTCATCAGGAGGAGCTCTACACTGTGCTACCAAGGCTCACCATCTTTCTCTGTCTCTGCTGAGGTCTACGATCTCTCGTATCCCTCCAAGAATACTGATCTTAGCGATGTTGGCAATGTAGGATGTTGGTGGTCTGCCTCTTTTCCTTCTGCCCTCAACCCTACTTTGGAGAACTGTTGTCATCCGATCTGTCAGAGTGTTTCTGTTTGCACATTCTTTTTTTTTTTTTAATTTCACAAAAATAATATAGATAAATAAAAGGATAAAAAGGTAAGGTAAAGGAGTCCCATAACCTATAAGGTCATAGGGGAGCGAGGCGTCAGAGACCTTACTTCTCTAGGGCCAGCATATTGAGGGCGGCGCCCATCTCCTCTCCCTCACTGCTTTACCTTCCCTGACCCTAAAGAGGGCAGGTACCCATTTACCGCTGGGTGAACTGGGGGAACTGTACTGAAGCCAAGGCGCGCAAACGGTCACCCATCCAACTGGTAACCATGCTCGACGCTGCTTAACTTGGCTGGGGGAAAGTGAGTGCTCCGACCACTGAGCTACCCCGTCCCCCTAATAAAAGGATAAAGTTCTACCAACCTGCTGATGGTCTTCACAATGTTGTCCACCTCCTCAGAGGTCGGAGGGTCACAGAGGCTGGAGGTGAACACCAGGTTGATGGGGTCAAACAGCCGCGACAGCGAACGCGACAGGTACGCCGTCTCAAAGTCACTGAGCGTGTCGCGGAGCGCTTTTTCGGAGCTGAAACGACAAGTCTTCTTCATGTTGCCAGTGAATCACAAGAATGAGACAGCTCGTAGGAGACCAAAATGAGTTCTGTTGCAACCTGCTGTCTCTTATAGCAACATTTTAGAGTTCATTTCTGTATCAGCTACAAAGGCAGAAAAGAACAAGGCAATACACTAACCTGGAATTATAAAAGTTTTTATTTAGAAGTAAAAAAAACAACCCTATAAAAGGATGAAACACATTTCTAGCATTGTGGCAATGTCAAAGTTTTATACTAAAATGCTATTACTGAGAACAATAGCAAGGTAGTGATTACTGTTAGGGCAAAAGACATCTTTTAGTCATTAATTTTACATGTGTGACTGCCGAAACAGCATAGCAAGCCCAGAATGCTACAAGTCTGACACGGTCTAGCATATGATGATACCTATACCAGTTGCCTGAAAACACTGTTGTAAAAGAACATGGAGATGATAACCATTCCAGACGCAACTCCACCTCACTATCATTCTATACAAAAATAATAGCAATTACATCAAAAAGAAAATAGAAAACCAACTTTTTATACACTAAATTCCAGAACAATTCAATTCAATTTTCAACCCACGTATCTCAACTGACAAACCTATGACACAACTCTAAGCCGAAAATCTTAAACAACAGCAAATATCAACTAGTAAGGCTTCTTTTTTTAAAAACCATTTTTATTCAATTTTATCATGTTGTACATTGTTACATCTCATGAAATATAGTTTTCGTTATATAGGGGGGAAAAAAAGCATCTAACTAGTAAGACTTACCAAAAGCAAAAGTAAACTCTTCGCAGCAACGAACATCAACTACTTTACTCCTACCAATACCACACTCTCAGCAGAGTAGCAGCAGCAAAACAAAAAAATAAATAAACGTCAACTCACTCATAGGTGACGCTGGCTTTGTCAGCAGGGCCAAAGATGTCCTGATCCTTCTCGAGGTTTTCAGGGGGCACCAGGTCAGAGGCCCCGACACTGGCCGACACAGACATGGTGAGGGAAAACTGCTGCAGGCGCCGCCACAAGTCGCTGTACAGCCGCAACAGCTTGGGGTACTCCCCTTCAAACGCTTGCTTCAGGAAAGACGACGCTACAACAACAGAAGATGGGGTATCACTTCACAGCTGTCAGTTTCTTCCCCCTCCCCCGCACTTTCAACTGCTCTCAGCTGCTGTCCATTCATCCTATCCCAGCCCCCCCCCCCCCCCCCCCCCCATTCCGCATGCTGGGGATCTATCAGTTTAAATAGCATCCCCCATTCTGAAAATTCTGCGCTAGAAATTTCCTCTCTTTTCTATCACTCTCTTTGTTTCTGCCTCGTTCCTTTTCTTCCTGCCACCCCCCCGTCCTTGTCTATTTTCTGCCTTCTTGGTCCATTCTCCTGCCTTTTTTCCCAGAAAGGCTTAAAAGATAACAATTCTCTCTTACGCTGAAGTCGGATGCGCTGGTCCTGACTTGTCAGGTGCCCAACGGCATTTTCGCTCACTTGACAACAACAGTTGCTGTCTGGGCGTTCGATGAAGAAGAAAGAAGAATCCCATCCCAGCGCAGCTGGTGCTAATTATAGCAGGAACTGACCACACTTGGACTAGTAAAAGGTCAGGGCATGCTAAATATAGCACTCTTGACTGAGTGATGTTGGATTTGTGCGCTATGACTTGAGCTTTTTAGTCATATAGGTTTAAAAAAAAGAAAAAGGTAAAGGTGTTCCTATAAGCTTCTCCTGGGGCCAGCATATTGAGGGCGGCGCCCATCTTCTCTTCCTCGCTGCTTTACTTTCCCTGACCCTTAAAGAGGGAAGGTACCCATTTAGAGGTGGGTGTTATAGAAATATACTGATTAACAAAGAATTGCTAGATTTGTAACCTGAAAAACATGGTATCTCCATGTTCACACACACAAAAGCTAGGGGGGGGGGGGGAGATTTGCACATCACTGAAGTTAGCATAAGTATAAAAAAAATAAATAATAAAAACCGACAAAATAAAAATCTGACAAACAAAACAAAAAGAGAAGAAGGGAACTAACCATCAGGTCAATTGTACTATACAAACAATCTAATGAAAACGGAGCCCAGAATTATTTCAATACTGAACTCACATTCTGCTGCATCTCCAAACTCCTTGGTAAGCATGCGGGTGACATCTTCCCAAAACTCTTGGACAATGTTCACGTTCCCATGCCGATGCTGAAATGAAAAGTTCGCTCTGTTAAGTCTTTCCAAATCTCTGCCATCTCTTTCCTATTTTGCTTATAACGCCTTTGATAATATTCTTAGTAAGGATCAGACTTTGTGTATTAAACATTAGTGCCTTACAAATACCATGTGTAAAAAAAAATTTTTTTTCAAAAAGACGAGTGCCTTTCTACCTCTTCACCTGATACTATTCATCAAACCTCGACACATAATAAAAATTTTCAAACAATACAACATTAAACACACCATTTTTTAATATTTTTTATTTATTCTTTTATATCGAGGATAATGGAATAAGCACCCATGTGCTTTTTTACATCCAGTCCCCGTGTGTATGCGGTTTTGTAAATTTTGTCATCTGTTTCCACCGGCACACAATGGCCTACTCTTCCGAAAAGCGGAACAGGATTTAATGTGTGCGCAAGATGTTCTGCATGCATTCGCACACGGGGCCTCGGTTTATAATCTCATCCGAAGGACTCTGACATTCAGTTCGATTTTTTTTTGTCAAACTGGAAAGAAAGGGCAAGGCTGGGAATTGAACCCAGAACCTCACAGTTGACTTGTTGGCAGGCGAACGTCTTAACCATCCTGCCACCTTCCTTCCTATAAGTTATCAAAAATGTGCTTTGTATTTGGGGGGGGGGGGGGGGTTGTTTTTAATTTTTGGACAATGCCAATTACAATAACTGCAAAGGCAGTCTTTAAAAAAAAGTAGTAAAACGAACCTAAGGACTTGGATGTTCTGTGTGTGTGTGTGAGTACACCATTTTTTTTACATGTATGAATGCATGCTTCATGTATTCATGTATGTGTGTGCACATGCATGCATACATTGTGTGCATGCCATGCATGCACACACTGTGTTCAAGCCAAACACACACACTCACACTTTTATCTCGACTTTTCCACGCATGTAAGTGAAAAACCATCATACACACTTAGTCATAGTTAAATACTCTATCAATACATTTTTATTCATCTTTCACAAGTTTCTGGCAAAACAATGCTTCACGTGGCCATCGTGGACAAATACTCAAGTGAATACCATGATGGACTTGCAATTGTCCTCAGATCCAGAATTCAATTCTGGGTGTACCTCATGGCGATAAGTTCAGAGTTTTACTATCTCACAGGTCAACTTCAATGCAGACCTGCCAGTGCCTTACTATCTTTCAAATGTACATGCATTCTGAATCTTTCATATTCTTGTTCCTCAAAGGCTCTGACAGCAACTCACTATTGTCTGTCATATGAAGGCAAATGTGTCACACTGCTGTTAAGTGCCTGACAAGTCAGGCCCTGCACATCCGACTTCAGTGTGTGTGTGAGTGTGTGTGGGATGGGGGGGTGGGGGAGAGAGAATTGTTGTCTTTTAAGTCTTTCTGGATAAAAGGCAAGAGTATGGACCAAGAAAGCAGAAAATAGACACAACAGAGGTGACAGGAAGAAAAAAATTAACAAGGCAGAAACAAACAGAGGGATAGAAAAGAGGGAATTCCTAGCACAGAATTTCCAGAAGGTGGGAATGCTATTTGTACTGATAGGCCCCTGGCATCCCCAGAGGGAAATCCTTCATATGAACATGCATTCTCAAAATCAACGATTGCACACAGAAAATCCAAAATTCATGTCAGTATTTAGTGGATCCATTAAAAGATCAGAATGGACATCCTTAACATCCTTAACAAAAGTCTGCAGGAGACGTTCAAATCTTTTGATGACCCAATCTGTAGAAGTGCTGCAGAAATAAGGCTACAAAATAAAATGAAAAGCAAAACCTAAGGAACAAACCTACATAATCTATTTCAGTTACATATCAACAAGCATTGACCAAGTACACTGAGGTATGTATCAATTAAATCAAACTACATTCTGAACATACTTTTTAGCAGGTGGTTGACGGGTCTATACTTTGAATATTCTGCATGATGGTGGCACTGTTCATTAAAAAAAATTTTAAAACATTCTTTGTAAAAAGTTTCTTTAAGCATATTTGAGTTATCGATAGAAACAGCATGGGATTACAGTTTCGCTCTTTTTGGAGTGTTGCGTGTGGCTGTTTTTGAGTGTGTGTGTTGTTAAGTTTGGTTTTGTTTTTAAAGTAGCAAGTTTAATTCAATGATTTAGCAGTGTTATCAGAACCCACGATCTACAGTTAGCTAATGTATATGCGTGAGTATAATTGTGTGTGTGTGTGTGTGTGTGTGTGTGGGTGTGTGCGCGTGTGTATGTGTGTGTGTGTGTGGTGTTGCGGTGTATGTGTGTGTATGTGTGTGTGTGTGCGTGTGCGTGTGTGTGCATGGTTGTGCCAGTGTGTGTGTGAATGTGTGTGTGTGAGTGTGGTGTGTGTGTGTGTGAGTGGTGTGTGTGTGTATGTGTGTGTGTGTGTGTGTGTGTGTGTGTGTGTGTGTGTGTGTGTGTGTGTGTGTGCGGGCAGTGTTGTGTGTGTGTGTTGTGTGTGTGGTGTGTGTGGTGTGTGTGTGTGTGTCTGTGCATGCATGTGTGCGAGCATACGTGCATGTGTGTGTGTTAAGCTTTGAATGACAAACCCCCATCAAATTTCATTATCCCAGTTCACCCCACATCACCCAAGCAAGGATTTTAGTTTAGGAGCAGCTTCTCAACAAGCGGTAAATTCATCATCTACTAATGCTATACTAGAAGCTTTTCTTCTCTAAAGACCTTGTGCTGTCCAGCTCTCATAATGTCTCTTTCTACTGGTGAAAATGACCACACAAGCCTACAGAAAAGTCTGTTTTAAAAAAAATTAACATCATTTCGCTACACAATCATATTCACAAGTTTTATATACTTCGTCGAATGCAACTACCGTTGTCTGGTCATATGACCGTCGTCATCTTCATCTTCGTCTTTGTCGTCGTCGTCATTGTCATCATCGTCGTCATCGACAGTGTATACTTACAGTGTCAGTGACTGACCTGGGCACAAGCTGAGTAGATACTGTCCATCAGCTTTTCCATGTTGGTCCACAGACTGGCCCTCATGGCGCTGTGTTGCCCACAGCTGGCATAGCCGCTCGGCCCGGGCCCCCTGTCACATGTTCAACAATCGCTGTTAGCTGGTAGAAAGGAGTAGTGATGTTTGGTGATATTGTGTCTAAGGAAGCGATGTGAAAATGATGAGACACATTTATAGGACAGTGTATGAGCATGAGCTGGTATGCTTTTACAGATATTGACTGTAGACACTAATATTTATAAACATTTGCATAAGTATATGAGCATGCATCCACACACATACACAAAACACACATGCATACATGTATTATACTTAATAGCACAACACAACATCACACTGCACTGAATATGACTACACCAGTACAAATACAAATGACCACAAAACTTAAACCATGAAGATGAATTAACCCAAAATCTCAAATCACATATTTCCACCATCCTGCTTCTTAAAACCAGACACCACTCACATTTAAAATATCGATAAACAAAATGCGATACTAGTACCTCCAACAACAATAGCAACGTGCGTTAATCAAACGCAGACATTGGCATCTACTTTTTAGCGCTGATTTTTAAGTACACTGAAGGACATCACACATCTGAACATTCCCTCCGCCAAACAGCAAGCTCCTATGCCTGACTTTCGGATGAAACTATAAACCGAGGTCCAGTGTGCAAATGCATGCAGAACATCTTGCACACATGTTAAATCTCATTCCACTTTTCGGAAGAGCAGGTCATTGTGTGCCAGTGGGAATGGATGACAACATTTACAAAACTGCATAAACATGGGGACTGGATGTAAAAAAAAGCACACGAGTGCTTATTCCATTATCCTCGATATAAAAGAATAAATAAATAAATAAAAATTATATATACATGTATTATACTTAATAGCACAACACAACATCATACTGCACTGAATATGACTACACTAGCACAGCTGCAAATGACCACATGGATTAAAAAATCATGAAGATGAATTCACCCAAATTCTCAAATCAGATATTTCCACCATCCCACTTCCTAAAAACCAGACACTACTCACATCAAAAGTATTAATTAACAAAACGCAATATCAGTCCCTCTAAAAAAAAAAAATTTTTTTTAAAAGCAAAGCTGATCAATTCAACACAGGCTATTAACATCCACATTTGGCACAGATCCTATAGTACACAGAAGGGACATCCCACATCTGAACATTCCGTCCACCAAACAACAAGCTCCTATGCCTGACTTTCGGATGAAACTATAAACTCCAGTGTGCGAATGCATGCAGAACATCTTGCGCACATGTTAAAACCCGTTCCGCTTTTTGGAAGAGCAGGTCATTGCGTGCCGGTGGGAACGGATGACAACATTTACAAAACTGTATACACACGGGAACTGGATGTAAAAAAAAAAAGCACATAAGTGCTTATTCCATTATCCTAAGAATAAAGAATGGAAAGAATACAGAGAACGGATGACAACATTTACAAAACTGCATACCGGGATGGGGTGCACTATTCCTTATTCATTAGTAATAGGAGAAGAGCATAAGCCTTATCCGGTTTCTGGCGAGCGAAGGTGGCATGACAGGCGTAGTCGTCCAGAACTTAGCATGTCCACGTACACTGGTGGGTGGAATGGTAAAGTGTTTGACCAGGACAACACCGAGCGAGCGATCGACCCGCGACTCTGGATCACAGTGACGTAAAATGACCACGGGTCTCTAGTCTAAAGAATAGAAACAGAATTACCAGACCTCTGGCGGTTGAAAGCTGCCCACGACAGCAGCAACTGCAACACTACAGTGCAGGTCTGGTTAAAGTGTTGACCCACACGGTTTCCACCTACGGTCGCCAGCACGTCAGTGTTATGGAACTCTGCAGCCGAGGTTGGCCAACTGGGTCTGGTTCTGAAAGTAGATCCCTAACACACGAATTATTCCACATACCTGTTGGTTCTGAAATACAAACCCATCACACAGAAGATTTCACAATACAACCTGGGTAACTGGTTCTGAAAGTTGACCCACACACACAGAAATATTCCAACACTACCTGGGGGACTGGATAGCCTAGTTAGTAGTTAGAGTGTTGTGCTTGCAATCTGACTGTCCCCGAGTTTGAGCCAAGACTAAGGCGCCTGTTCAGGAGGATTTTTTTTTTCCCTTGGTGTTAACATCAGTGCCGACTTCACTTCCCCAAATTTTCTTCAGATGAGACTACAAACCCATTCCTATGTACAAACTCAAACAGATCTTGCACACATTACAACCCGTTTCCCCCTTGCCTAAACTTGTGCTAGAGGGAACAGATGACAACATGTACAAAACCGCATGCACACCATCATTACCGAAATCATAATGTAGCTACTTTAATGGAGGGTAACGGTTGCATGTGAGAAATATCACCACTGATAAACCTCAGAGCTCTGCCTAAAATCACTACCTGTGATTCAGGGATTAGCACAGCTGAGTGACGAGTGTGGATGGGTTTCAATTTTTATAAAAATACTCAGCAGGAGACAGATAGGTTGTTGAAGAGCTGTGAAAACCGAATGCTACGCTACATGACTAAGATCAAATGGGAAGACAGGATCATGAATGAAGAACTATGGAGAATGTGCAAAGTTGATAATCTGAAGTCAGTAGCTAGTAGCAATAGACTGCACTGGTTTGGGCATGTTCAACGGAAAGCAGACCACCACATCATAAAAAGAGCAATGAATTTTGTAGTGGATGGAAAGAGACCAAAGGGAAGACCTAGCAAGACCTGGGCTGCCTGTACTGCAGATGATCTTAGAGAAAGGGACATAAATAAGGAGGAAGCTCAAAACAGAGAGAGATGGAGAAGGCTCATCAATGTCAAACCTCCCTTGGAAGAAACATGACAAAAAAGGAAGAAGAAGAAGAAGAAGACAGATAGGTTGGCAAAACTAAATGCCTTTGAAGGAGGTAAAGAAGGTGCATATAACTATTTTGTAACAGAGCACTAGCCTACACCCCCAAACATATCCTTGACCTGAACTACCACATGCCAGCCTCATAAGTGATGAATTATTCTCAAATTTGTACATTGAAGATTACGCCTGCGTCTCAGCAGATTAAAATCTCATTAAGGTAACAATGCAATATGAAGTCTAGCAAGTCTCTCTCTCTCTCAACACACACACACACACACACTCTATCTCTCTCTCTCCCTCCCTCCCTCACACACACACACACACTATGTACAATTCACCAGCTGTACCCCTTACCTGTGTCTCCATGCCCTGCTCTAACATTTTCTGGGCCTGGGTCTCCACGTCTTTGTGGGCCTGTTTGATGAAGCGTCGATCTGCCTCGATCACCTCCACACCCGACAGGTCCACCCCTTCACACACATAATCTGAAACAGTATCAGCACAACATTATTATTATTCATAATCATTTATCCTTTTATTCTGAGGATAACGGAATAAGCACTCAGTGAAGTATACATATATACACCAGAAAATGGGTCCTTTCTTCTTCTTCTTCTGCCTTTTTTGTCATGTTTCTCCCAGGGGAGGTTTGACATTGATGAGCCTTCTCCATCTCTCTCTGTTTTGAGCTTCCTCCTTATTTATGCCCCTTTCTCTAAGATCATCTGCAATACAGGTAGCCCAGGTTTTGCTATGACGAATATTATCATTGACATTTGGTGGTCTAGAGGTAAACAAAGCACTTCTTATAAAACCAAGAGAACCATGCTTGAAACACATCCAAAGTCAGCAGCACACAGCGCACAAATTCAGCCAAACTCAATCACAGGTCTAGAGCTAAAATCAACAGGCCCCTTCCTTTTACCAAGCCCAAGTGCAGTCAGTTCCTGACTATAATCAGCACCAGCTGGCCCCAGCTGGGCTGGGATGGGATGGATAGCAGCTGAAAGCAGCTGAAAGTGGAGGAAACTGACAGCTGTGCCCATCCATTACAGCATGGGTGGTGATCTGGGAGCTAGTCTTTTACATAAAATGATAAACCGAGATTCTATGGGCAACTGGCATCCATTACACTTTGAACAAACCCAGAACAAAAAATGAAGTTGTTCATGGCAAAAGTCTGTAGGAAAACTCACTCTCACAGGCAAACAAATGTACAAGCAAATATGAAAATGACAAAAGCAATGTAGCACTGTGCTATGGAGACTCTCTCCCTGGGAAAAGTAGCTCGAGTTTTCAAGCAAAGAAATCTGCCACATCCTTTTTTTTTTTATTAACCCTCTTGTTGTTGGATTCTACAGAGCTAAACTGCCTGTAGATTTTGAATTCTTTGCAGGTTTTCTACCTCCATCTGACTTACTTTAATCCTAAGACAATTGTGTGTGTGCATGACAAGTTATCAAGCTGAAATTTTGTCACAAGCTAGGCATGTCTTTGTACTTGCATTTAGGCGCAAGTTTATGTGTCTGGTCACCAGATGTCTTGTCATTGTCACCTTATTTGTCACCAATCACAGGTAAAAATATGGTATATATGATAAAACAGCAAATCCTGCATGGATTTGACAATAGTTCAAGCATATTAGTGTCGAATAAGGAAGTGATACCCAGCTGATGTGTTTACCAATAGTTATGTGCAATAGTACTTCAAGGATGTGTCACACAATGTCCCCATAGCACCTGTTGTTTTATGGTATGTCTCGAGGAGACAGAAGTTTTGTTTAACTATTTTTTCTTTTGAAAACAAGTCATATTCAATCGACATGTGACCTTTATACTGCAGTTCATATCTGCGTGTGCTACCACATGTTTGATAAGTGTACAGAAGTGTATTATTGTACATGACTGTCACACTGTCACCATTGTCACAGCACAGGTGTGACAAATTCGAAACAACACAGAACTTCTGTAACTCATACAAAATTTTAATGTTGGTAGTCTCTAAAGTAGTCGTAGTGGTGGCACAGGGTCACATCACATCACAAAAAGCACAAATTATGGATGTGTGTGTGTGTGTGTGGGGGGGGGGGGGGGTACCCATTGCTCTCACCTGTCAAACCTTGGCAGACAGAGACCTATTTTATTTTCCTTCTTGCTATTTTCATTATCAGCATATCTGTTCGTTTCTGCCATTGCAGTTTCAAAGCAAAAGTGTGGTAATAAAGAGAAAACAGTCAAAAGGCA
>CM054146.1:21508341-21598341 GCA_028751875.1 Rapana venosa | reverse complement strand
TAAAAATGGTCGCATACGCAAAATCTCACCTTTTGTGAACCTCAGAGCTCAAATTGAGGAACAAAAAAATAAAAGTAAATAATTTACATTGGCATGCTCTTTTTTTTCATTTCTTGCATCTTGATGTTTGGATTTAGTGTATTTAAACCAGAAAAATAAGTTTACAAATGTTTTGTACGTAGACTGTTTCTTTGATCGTGCTTTGGTTCTGTTTTCAGGTATTCTGATGGTGTAGACCTGAACTGTGGCTGCCCTCAAAGGTGACTTTTACCATTAATTATTCTTACTTTTGTTAGTGGGCCTCAAAATGTACGTCTTTCAGCACAAATATAAACACATCACTCCTATGCTCTGATCCATGTAAAAAAGGTAAAGGTGTCCCATAACCTGCATGGTCGTAGTGGAGCAAGGCATCAGAGACCTCAACTTCTCTAGGGGCCAGCATATTGAGGGTGGCGCCCATCCCCTCTCCCTCGCTGCTTTACCTTCCCTGACCCTAAAGGGGCAGGTACCCATTTACAGCTGGGTGAACTAGGGGACTGTACTGAAGCCAAGGTGCACAAACGGTCACCCATCTGATCCATGTATACATGCACAAATCCGCTTCCCACTGTGTGTGTACTTTTGAATTTGTAAAAAAAACAACCCTATTAATTGTAACTGGCTGCATGTGAATGCTTAGGATGAATGAAAGCGCTTTGATTTAGGGGGGGGGGGGGGGGGGGGGGGGGGGGGGTTGCAAGATATAGTGCTATATAAATTCCATGTATTATTATTATTATCTCTGTCACAAACTGGACAGATCTATTCTTTTGAGCTTTTTCAGTTCAGCCAAAACAGCTCGTAACTTTGGGCTCAAGATATTTCTGAGGGGTTCAGTATCTTTTAAGGTCAGAAGCTCAAAACCAACCGGACTGAGTGACTGAAGACAGTTTTTGAGTGAGAAGTTCAAAGCAATCCCAGGTGAGATTCTCAGTTTGGAGTACAAAGGCTGTAAACTTTCTGGAATGAGAAGCTCATCTATGTCAGTGCCTTTTGGAGTGAGAGGCTGAATATATTCTGGAGTGAGCAGATCCAATCCAAGCTTCTGTAAATGTTTTGGATTGTTTTTCTCTTTTGTATCAAGGGTAATGGAATAAGCATTGAGAGGATCAGAGCCATGTGGAGTGATTGAAGTCATTTACATGGCTGATTGTGAAGCAAGGCTGATTTTTAAAAAGCGATTACATTTTCATCTAGTTTCATCATTAGTAACATTAAAAGAGTTAACATGCACTATTCTTTATTATAATTACATTTATGTAGCTCGATTCATTATTTCATAGGTGACTGACATCTTTGTCTGCATCTAACTTTAACAATGTTCTTTCTTGTTCATTCTTGGGACATCAGGAAACACTTGTCATCTTACAAAAAAAGTATACTTAGCATGCTGGCTTACCATTGATATAAATTTTGGGGGTTTTTTTAGAAATTTATCCCAGGAAACCAGAACCGCACACAAATCTAGACTCGAAAGATATTCAGGTTAGATTTTGAGTAGAACTCAACCGTGCGATGAGGCAACGAGAATTCCAGATGAGTGTATGTGGGACATGTTATCAGGATAAGCCTGCCATTAGCCTGCAGCAACTGTGTTCAAAATGTGTCGACTAAGGACACTGATGCTCCAGTTTTCAGTATTGTTTGTGAGAAAAGATTGCATTGTGGTGTTGGGTTTATTTTAATGTAGATGGGCCATGGCGGAAGGATACGGTGCCTGTTTGCTGGGGAAACCGGAGTTGCTGTCGGACATGGTGCGCCAGGCCAGAGACCGGGTATCCAGTGCCGATTTTACCGTGTCCATAAAGATCAGAATTCACCATGATTTACAGTAAGTCACAGCATGGCTTCAGCGTGGAAATCTCTGTCTATGTCTCTGTCTGTCTGTCTGCTGTCTGTCTACCTCTCTCTCTGTCTCTCTCTGTCTCTCTCTCTCTCTCTCTCTCTCTCTCTCTCTCTCTCCCCCTCTCTCCCTCTCATGAGGGGCAATAACCTTTACATGAACAAACTTCTATATACTGTATTTGCTCATCTTCTCTCTCTCTCTCTCTCTCTCTCTCTCTCTCTCTCTCTCTCTCTCTCTCTCTCTCTCTCTCTCTCTCTCTCTCTCTCTGTCCTCTCTCTCTCTCTCTCTCTGTCCTCTCTCTCTCTCTGTCCTCTCTCTCTCTCTCTCTGTCCTCTCTCTCTGTCCTCTCTCTTTCTCTCTGTCCTCTCTCTCTCTCTGTCCTCTCTCTCTCTCTGTCTGTCTGTCTCTCTCTCTCTGTTTTCTTCTGTGTCCTGTCATGCTGAAACTTACGAAATTGTTTTGCATTTTGTTAATATTATTGTCATTGCTGTTTTTATTACTTCATGGTATGTGATTGTGATGTGGCAGTGGTGTGCAGGGTACATTCATCATACTAAAAAGCATTGTCAAATGTTAAGAATATCAAAAGTTTCTCTATGTGTGTGTGTGCTTTGAATATATAATTTAACATGATACAAGATCATGACACTCTTTTATCTCCTTGTGTGTGTGTGTGTGTGTGTGTGTGTGCACACGAGCGTGCATAAGTGTGTGCGTGCATAAGTGTGTGTGTGTGTTTGTCTGTATGTTTATCTTTGTGTGTGAATGCCTTTGTCTGTGTGTTTGTGTGTATGTTATACATATGCACACGCACACACAGTCATTTATTTGTTCATGTGTGTCTACACTCATGCTGGCTCGCTTTTTCACACAGAAGGACAGTGGAGCTTTGCCAAAGAGCAGAGAAATGCGGAGCGTCGTGGATCACAGTTCACGGACGTACCAAGGAGCAGCGTGCTCAACCCGTCAATTTTGACGCCATTGGCACCATCAAAGACAGCGTCCACATACCTGTCATTGCTAACGGAGATATCAAAAGTTTGTCCGATGTCACAAGCGTCACAGAAAAGACTGGTGTAGACGGTAAGTAAAAAGGTAAAGGTGTCCCATAACCTATGTTGTCGTAGGGGAGTGAGGCATCAGGGACCTCCACTTCTTAAGAGGCCAACATATTGAGGGTGGTGCCTATCTCCTCTCCCTGGCTGCTTTACCTTCCCTGACCCTAAAGAGGGCAGGTACCCATTTACAGCTGGGTGAACAGGGGAAATGTACTGAAGCCAAGGCACGCAAACGGTCACCCATCCAAGTGGTAACCACGCTCGATGCTGCTTAATCTTAGCCCAGGGAAAGTGAGCGCTCTGATCACTGAGCTATTGCGTCCCAATGTTAAGTACTTGGATCCATTCAAATTCTTCGTCGAACACTCAGACAGCAACTATTGCAGTCTGTAATATTAGCGAAAATGTGTGGCACTGCCGTTGAGTGCCCACCAAGTCAGGCCCAGCGCATCTTTCTTTGGTGTGGGAGAGAAATGTTGTCTTTTAAGTCTATCTGGAGAAAAAGGTAGGAGAATGGACCAAGAAGGCAGAAAACAGACAAGAAGGAGGTGACAGGAAGAAAAGGAACAAGGCAGGAACAAAGAAAGGGATAGAAAAGAGGGAAATGCTGGCACAGAATTTCCAGAAGGTGGGGATGCTGTTTGTGCTGACAGGCCCCCCGGAATCCCTGCAGGGGGAGATAAATTCACATGAATGCATCTTTGATTTCGTGAAGAAAATTTGTGTCAGTATGAAGGGCTTTTGTTTCTGACATTTACATTTAAAGTGGTTGTTAAATCTTACCGTAAATTGCCTATTAATTTTTGTTTTCCACTATGTCATGCACATTTGTCCTTACAAAAATGGATATTCGGCCCTTTTTTGCATCAACTTTTTTCCCCTTTCCTTGACTACAACTCTCAGGTTCGCCAAAGGTGGAAATTGTGCGCATGCGACTTATTCATTTTTAAATGGCTATAATGATTGGGTGGGATGTGTTGTGCCTGGACTTTGTGCTTGTAACTCTGCAGGAGGTCTGCCCACTGCTGGCCTGGGCAGACACATTCCAACTTCAGAGCAGCTTATGACCAATCTAAACTGTAACCCCTCTTAGTGAAGGATGCTCAGAACATCTGCACATGTGTCACATTCACCACAGCCATGAGGCTGTGCCCTCCCTGCCCCATGTTCCCATCAAGAGAACGCCCACATTAACGTTGCATAGAAGCTTGGGGACAGGATAGCTCAACGATCAGAGCACTTGCTCTCCCCAAGCCAGTGTTAAGCAGCATCGAGCGTGGTTACCAAGTGGATGGGTGACCGTTTGCGCGCCTTGGCTTCAGTACAGTCCCCCCAGCTCATCCAGCTGTAAATGGGTGCCTGCCTTCTTTAGGGTCAGGGAAGGTAAAGCAGCGAAGGAGAGGTGATGGGAGGTGCCCTCAATATGCTGACCCCTGGAGAAGCCGAGGTCTTTGATGCCTCGCTCCCTTATGACCACATAGGTTATGGGACACTTCTATCTTTTTAGAAGTGTGACTTAAGATCTCACTCCTGGCCCAAGGAAGTGAGAGATCTTCGCAGAGCCTTTTTAAATAATTTAATATACAGTTGTCCTCTCAAGGCTCTTTATATTCTCCAGTCAGGGACGGGATAGCCTGGTGGTTAGAGCATTGTGCCTGTGATCTGACAGCCTAGGGTTAAGGGGATTTTCCACCTGGAATTAACACCAGTGCTGACTCTACTCCCCAGAAAGTTCTTTGGATAAGACTGTAAGCTGAGGTCTGGTGTCATGGTTAGACATCACAGGCGAAGCTGGAATGCAGCTACCTTAATGGTGGGTAAACAGTTGCATGTGTGCAAAATCTCACCACGAGTGAACCTCAGAGCTCCAGCCAAGGAATGTAATTTAAAAAAGTCTCGTTTTTGTGGATATTTATGTGTACAAATTTTAGCATTTGACTGTATCATTTCATGATCATTTTGTCTGACTGACTGCAGGTGTGATGTCTGCTAGGGGGATACTGGCCAATCCCGCCATGTATGCTGGGTTTGACGAAACTCCTGTGCAGTGTATCAAAGACTGGGTAAGCCATGCCAGGGTCTTACTTGTCTTCTCTCTCACTGTCTTTGTATTTGTCTTTCTCTCTCTCTGTGGGTCTCTTTCTCTCTCCCTCTCTCTGTATCTACCTCTCTCTCATGACCAATATAATCTCTCTCTCTCTCTGTATCTACCTCTCTCTCTCGTGACCAGTTAATCTCTCTCTCTCTCACTCTCTCTCTTTGAATCTATCTGTATCTCTGTGTCTCTTGTTCGCTTTCTCTCTCTCCCTCCCTCTCTCGGTCCGACCGTTTGCGTGAACCTGTTTGCATACATATGTATGTATGTCTATGTGTGTGCATGCGCATGTGCAATTAGTGCAATTCAAAAGTACCTGTCCACCGATGCAGCAGCCAAACTTGTCACTTCTCTCATTCTTTCACGTCTGGACTATTGCAATTCTCTTTTGTCTGGTCTGCCAGCATCATCTATCCACTCCCTTCAACGTATACAAAACTCCGCAGCTCGACTAGTTCTCAGAAAGAAAAAATCGGAGCACATTACCCCCCTCTTGCGATCTCTCCACTGGCTGCCTGTGCCACAGAGAGTAGATTATAAGATCAGTACCCTCTGTTACAAATGTCTCCACAAAACTGCACCCTCCTACCTCTGTGAATGTCTTAACCTGTAAACCCTTCACGTTCCCTCCACTCTACTGCAGATACCTTGTGCCTACGAATACCTAGATTCAACCAATCTACCATTGGCCGCCGCTCTTTCTCTATTTCGGGTCCATCGACCTGGAATGAGCTCCCTCTCTCTCTTCGCCAGAAGCCTAGCTATGACACTTTTAAATCCAGCCTCAAGATATATTTATTTCAAACCTAAGATTTCCCCCCTCCTGTTTCATATCAGAACTATCCCACCCTTCATTAACCCATGTCCTATCACCTTGCTAAAGTATATGACCTGTGTGTGTGTGCTTTTGAAAAACATTTGACTATTGCAATTTTATTTCATAGATTTGGTCTGCAGTGTACCATGTTTGTAAATATCTGTTTGTTTAAACTATTGATTATTTGTCATTGGTTGTATGACTGTGTAAGATTAGGTTGAATGCATGCGCTTTGATTTGTCTTTGCAAGATATAGCGCTATATAAGTTCTATTAATTATTATTATTATTATGTCAGCATGTGGTAAGTAGGCTGCACACTTGCACGAGCATGTACACCACAATCCTGTTTAGTTTAACCCGAAACGAACTCCAACAACATGAACATGTCATAACTGGAAAAAAAAAGTTATTGAAATTTTTTTTGAACGTGTACTAACTGGCACGTGGTCATCTTACAGCTGGACGTCTCCCTGTCTCTGGGCACTCCCTTCCAGTGCTTCCACCACCACCTCATCTACATGATGGACAAGCTCTTGAGTCGAGCCGAGCGAAGAATCTTCAACAGTCTGGCCAGCACCTCTGCCGTCCTGGACTTTCTCAGAGAGCATTATTCGTTATGACGACCGGCAGTGGCTGTCGTTTAGTCCTGTGCCTCTGACAAGTTTTTTTGAAGCATGGTTTTGAAGTGTGATTTTACAGAGATCAAATATCTTTTGTCTGTCGAGAAAGAATGAGTGAATGAAGTAGGAAAGGGAGGGTGATTCTTAGATGGGTCAACCTCTTTATCTTTGTTTGTTTTTGGTTTTTTTAACAACCTTTTGATCTGACTTTGAAGAATATTGTTCTGTATTTGTAAGGGGTTTTTATATTGCAGTTTGTGAAGCATCTGTGGTATGGATTCTTCCTGGGTTTGTTTTTTTTTGGTTTAGCAGATGTGATCTAGATTATAGATATTCTGCATGAAGTGAAATTTTGGGAAAACCTGGAAGGGAATGTTTAAAAAATGAAGACAATAAACTGTATGTATGCTGCATACAGCATACTCTGCTCAGGTCACAACACTGCATGGGCTTTGTGTAATGCTAAAGATAGTAAATTCCTTCATGTGATTTTTTTGGGTTGATATTTTAGAATTGACTGAAGTCTGTTGTACTTGCCAGCATGATATTGGTTGACAACTGATCTCACAATGTACAGAACATTTTTGGTGCATTTGTCTCGGTTTCTGATTGATTCGCTTTGAGTGTTCTTTCTCATGCATTGATACATCTCAGTGTCCCTTTAATTCATGATGATGACTGCAAAGAAAATAGGGGAAAATGTCAACTGTTGATGTCTCACAGACCACAAAGAAAATAGGAGAAATGTGCTTTGAGTGTTCTTTCTCGTGCATTGATACCTCTCAATGTCCCTTTAATTCATGATGATGACTGCAAAGAAAATAGGGGAAAATGTCAACTGTTGATGTCTCACAGACCACAAAGAAAATAGGAGAAATGTGCTTTGAGTGTTCTTTCTCATGCATTGATACCTCTCAGTGTCCCTTTAATTCATGATGATGACTGCAAAGAAAATAGGGGAAAATGTCAACTGTTGATGTCTCACAGACCACAAAGAAAATAGGAGAAATGTGCTTTGAGTGTTCTTTCTCGTGCATTGATACATCTCAATGTCCCTTTAATTCATGATGATGACTGCAAAGAAAATAGGGGAAAATGTCAACTGTTGATGTCTCACAGACCACAAAGAAAATAGGAGAAAATGTCAACTGTTGACGTTTCACAGACCACAAAGAAAATAGGAGAAAATGTCAACTGTTGACGTCTCACAGACCACAAAGAAAATAGGAGAAAATGGTCAACTGTTGACATCTCACAGACCACAAAGAAAATAGGAGAAAATGTCAACTGTTGATGTCTCACAGACCACAAAGAAAACGAGAAAATGTCAACTGTTGACGTCTCACAGACCACAAAGAAAATAGAAAATGTCAACTGTTGACGTCTCACAGACCACAAAGAAAATAGGAGAAAATGTCAACTGTTGATGTCTCACAGACCACAAAGAAAATAGGAGAAAATGTCAACTGTTGACGTCTCACAGACCACAAAGAAAATAGGAGAAAATGGTCAACTGTTGACATCTCACAGACCACAAAGAAAATAGGAGAAAATGGTCAACTGTTGACATCTCACAGACCACAAAGAAAATAGGAGAAAATGGTCAACTATTGACTTCTCACAGATTTTATCCTAATATTTTAGTAGCCTATAACGTATAAAGATCAACAAGCAGTTATCGTATTCTTAGAATATCTTGTTAATGCTCCTAACAAGTGCTTTGTTTGGTGATCATCTGCATGCTCAGGGTGCATTTTCACCGTCCATCATCTGCGCACATAGGTTTTTGGTCCGTGTGATTGGCCTTATTCTTAGCATATGGATTCACAAATTACAGGAAACCTAATACTTTTTTATGAAGAATATTTTTGGTTTGTTGGTTTTGGTTGTTGTTTTGGGGTTTTTTTGGGGGGGGAGTCGTTTTTGCTTAGGGTTTGGGATTTTCTGTTCCTTAAGTGGGGTTTTTATTGTTGTTGTTGTTGTTTTTTTTGGTATTTTGAGTTGTTGGAAGGGTTTTTTGTTGGTTTGGGGGTGGTTTTTGTCTGGGTTTTGTTGTTTGGTTTGGGGTTTTTTGTGGGGAGGGGGGTAAGGAGGAATTTTTGTTATCTCACAATAGAGGCAGCTACACTTCATCTTTTAGAAGATGTACAACAAAAAAGGAAAAAGGCAAGTGAATGTGAATGGATATTTGAGCAATTGTTAAGAAAGGACTCGAGAGAGAGAGAGAAAAAAAAAATTCTGTAGAGGCCTTTAACTTTTATCATCCTCATTTCTCCACTGAAGAAAAATGTGTGCTATGTATACGTTAAGTCAAAAATGAACTGTTGAAATGTTGTTCGTTTGAATGTTATTTTGTCAGCTGGATTTGTTTCTGTAGTGTTGGTTTCTAACATTATCAGGGTAACAGAATGGTCTTTGCAAGGAAAAAACATCTACCTTTTAATCAGTTGTAATATCTCATTAGATGAGCTAATGAAAATGCAATAGTGAGCAGCTAAATCTGGCTAGTTTAAGGGGAACCAACTGTGTATAGACTAGTGCTGTTACTAGAGTGCTGCGGTTGTTTCCATTGAGACATGATCCAGAAAGGCTACACACTGGTATTAGTTTGGAGGTCATGTAGTATCTTCTATAGAGTGCGAGTGGGAAAAAATGTTGATGATTTTCACAGATGTTTTAAAGCATGAAAAAATGGACTGTGCACTTGTTTTTGGGATTGAGGACATAGAGCAATACCAGGTAGTCATGAGAAAGTTGGAAATAACCATCAAATGAGGATTGCCTGTATTCCTACAGCGTTGACCCCGCGCATGCATATTGCGGTAAGGAAGCTAGCAGACGACAAAGGACTGAGGGGATACAGTGTTTGCTGAAAAAATAAAAAATTTCAAACCTACCAAATTTGTTCAAAATCACATGAGTTTTGAGTCAGAGGCTAGTCTTTCACAAAAAGTGGTTTTTATTTCTGTGGATGCCTTAGTACGTGCGGTATGAATATAAGAGTCACATAGAAAAAACAGAAAAGAGTGATTTTTTAATACCGGTGTGCAGCCAAAATGACTTTCTTTCAGGTCTGCACAATTGTGTATGTTATGAAGGAGATGAATGTGTGTCGGAGTTTGAGTATGCACAATTAACCAATAATGTCTATCCATCTTTTGAATCATAAATTTGGAACAGATATTGAGCGCAAAAAAGTTTTCATGCCATTGTCATCAAGGCTTTTGTGTGTCTTTTGTTTGCAAGTGATCTTCCGAGTTCCAGCCCCCTCCCCCCTCACTCTCTCCACCTCACTCATTTTTACAGACACACACACACGAAACAAATCGACTATGCTGAATCACAGGTGGACCACACACACACTCACACACGAAACAAATCCACTATGCTAAATCATAGGTGGACCACACACACACACACTTGAAACAAATCCACGGTGTACCAAAACAAATTTAATTACTCGGTACATGTTATTCCAGTTACAATTCAGTCAATACATGAGAGGATGCAGGTTTTTTAAAAACCAAACAAAGAAATGAAATTCACAAACAAATCATATCCATAATTGCATTCAATGCATCAACCACTGACATAGTTCATCTACATTCACATCACAACATCTAAAAATCGGAAATATGAAGTTTGTAACAGACTTTTTAAATTTATGAAAACACTGATGTTGACAACAGATAAATAACAACAACAACCACCACCCACAACAACAACAAAGCTAACGCAGAAAAAAACAGAAAATGTTTAGCAAAATGGGATCACATGATTAAGTGTTCTGAACTAAATGGCAACCAAAACAAAAAACAAAACAAAAAAGACTGTTTACAACTGTGTATACAACTACTATCTCTTTCAGTCAAGAAAAACAATGTACTTACAGATGCCTTACACATAATGTGGAGGGTAAAAAACCCCCAAATAATACATGTATAATAGTGAATACTGCTTCTTACTTGTATCTATGCATGTATGTGAGCATATATATATATATGTGCATGCGTGCATACTTTTTCTTTTTACATGTGTTTCCATACATATTATAAAACTTTCTAACATCACAAAAAACATCAACATAAGGCCATGAATTTATATTGTATGGTAGGATTCATTCAACAACAACTGGTAACTATCACTGGCAGATTTAACTTTTCTTCAAAGAAGCCCATGACCCAGCATTACCAGCTTAACACCACACAGTCGGACCTCACACAACTTTCAAATCCTTACCCCCAGGAGGAACAGAATTATGCACTTTTCTTGAATTATACACCATGAGATGAATGCCATCTACAACTTGTACAGTTTTCGAGATCCAACTGCCATTATCTTACATCCTCTTGCCAACACACAATAAACATAATGCTGTGAGTTATGGAAACTTACGAGTAATGTAGTGCTCTTGTGCTTTTACTGTGAGCTCTATAAGCTGTGAGTAAAGGTGTTCCCCTAACCTATACAGTCACTGGGGGTAAAGGTGTCAGAAACCTTGCCTTCTCTAGGGGCCAGCACTTTTGAGGGTGGCACCCATCTCCTCTCCATTGCTGCTTTATCTTCCCTGTCTCTCAAGAGGGCAACTACCCATTTACAACTGGGGGACTGTACTGACGCCAAGGCGCATGAACGGTCACCCATCCAAAAGGTAACCACGCTCAACACTGCTTAACCTTAGCTTGTAATGAGAGCAAGTGCTCTGATCACTGCGTTATCCAGTCCCCATATAAGCAGTACCTCTCAAGAAACAAAACCATAGGGGTAAAAAAAAAAACTAAAAAAAAGAAGACAACAAAACAGGCAAACACAAGAATTTCTACACCTTGTTACCAGAACAAGCGACATATTCACAGCCACTACTCACAGCACATCGCTACTGAACATTTCCTTGCTGGCTGAAGTACAACACCACACTCCCTAGTTCTCAAATCATTATCCAAGCATTCTAGCGCATCTGCATACATCAGAATTCTGCGACCATTCTAAGAACTATACGACAAACTGTCAGATAACTGTGGACATTTTCTGAACACATGCGGATTTGCTACTCTAAACAGGTGATGAGCAAGAAGTACAGCCATGGAGCATTCCCTTTATATGTGAAATGGCAACACTATAGTCACTCACTCACACTCTCTCTCTCTCCAACCCTCTTTCTTTCTCCCTCACTCTCTCCAACCCTCTTTCCTTCTCTCAAGGGGGGATGGGACAGCCTAGTGGTTAGAACATAGCGCTTGCAATCTGACGACCCGGGTTCGATTCCCATTCAAGGGGATATTTTCCCCTGGAGTTAACATCAGTGCAGACTCCACTCTCCCAAGAAGGCCTTCGGATGAGACTATAAACCAAGGCCCCGTGTGTGAACGCACACAGACATCTTGCGCACACGTCAAACCCTGTTCTGTTTTTCGTAAGGGTAGGCCATTGTGTGCCGGTGGGAACCGATGGCAAAATTTACAAAACCGCATACACACGGGGACTGGATGTAAAAATGCACATAAGTGGTTATTCCATTATCCTCGATATAAAAATAAATAAATAAAAATAAATAAATAAATCAGGGCTATACCTTTGACAGCATAAATGCACACAACCCTTTCATTTGTGCTTCTATCTTTTTTGTCTTATTCCTTTTTTTTCGGGAGTTGGGGGGGGGGGGGGGGGGGTAATATTAAAACTATCTAAATCATAAGCTTAGTTCTAAAGCAACCACAATACCTTTATGAATAATTCAGAAATAACTGCTACATAGATCAGACAACAATCTGGCAAGACATAAATCAGCTCTAAAATACAGCTGCACATTTAGAAGTTTTGTGACAACACGAAGGGAAGTAGGTGGAAAAACTGCAAAGCTTTTGGGTGCACCATAACAAACCCCTTTTCAGTCTTGTGAGAGAGGCAAAATTAATCCTCCAGACTTTTCTGAATAACACAATATTACACCAATCAAATTATGATTTGATTTCATGCCAGCTTTCTTTCATGTTACAGAGCAGCAATACCCTTCCAGAAGTCTTGTAAGATACTAAACTATGAGCCTCATAAAGTCAGAACTCTCAGGATGAACTCTTGGACCTTTACCTGTGCAAAGTCTGTGCTAGAGAGTGAACTGTCAATACACGCCTAATCTTCCAACCTTTCACACTGAATCTGAAAAGTAACAGACACTGTCATGGCTTACGTTTCTTTAATACAGAACAATGGAAGTATTAAAAAGATTGTTCAGGTTACGTTGACACATGATACCACGTAACAAATCTGGAATATATTGATTCTTCAAACAAGAAAAACTTTTTCAAGTATTTCGCAAAGATCTTTTTTTTTTTCCCCAATGGTCTGGCCTTATAGAAGAAAAACGCAGTCACTCGCATACCTACACGCGTAGATGTATGAAAATCCACTCGTCACACAAGCTAAGTAATGTTATGGAAAGCAAAGAAATATGCAATACTGTACAACAAATATGTAAATGTGGAACAATAGATCACTCTGAATAAGGTGGACAATCTCCAAGTCCGTCTCCTCACCCACTCTTTCACGCTTTCATAAGCAATGCTCGCATGTACCAAGTCAAGACTATCATAAAATAAATACATTCAAAACATACTATTGGAAAAAAAATTAACCTCCATCTCATTTTCTCATCTGATTACTCAACATTCGACGTACAAAGAGTATAAACAAGAACACAGCTTCTCTCTTTTTATTTATCTGAATATTTCACATTCTCCCAGCAGTTACAATCTCAAACTCCATGCTTTTACAATCCCCGATATCTAACAAATCGCGAGTTGTTTTCAAAACTTGAAATCACACATTATTCGTTCACTTGCAATCCAAACACACACTCGAGCAATACAAAAAATCTTTATAGGTTGACACAACACACAAGAAGTCTGGTTGGTAACATTTTCACCTAAGAAAAGCAAAACTCACTTTTTACATATAAAAGCACAACACCTACAAAATGTATGGAATGAAATAACTACCTCGACATTATCAATCGGTTACCTCAGAAAAAAAAAAGAAGATATGAATAATACAAAAGAAGATATGAATAATACAAATAATCGAGCAAGGCAAATCAAGAGCACATTAGGACAAACATGTAAGTCTGTTTACATAGAACAGATTCACACTGAACACTGAACGAACTAAAACAAACTCAAGCAATCTTTCAACCAACTAGAAGTGATAGGAAGCGGTGAAATTTTATCATCATGTTGACAAACAACCCCTCCCTCTCCACCTCACCCCCCCCCTCCCCCCTCCCAAAAAAAAAGTCCTGAGAAGTCTCAAATCTATAATATTTTCACACAACTTCTCCAACATAATATACATCATTTCCTACTGATGACAGAATAAACAATTATCCTAATATTGCACTAATCTTTTTAAATGTCATCTTTTCAAACTTTTGCTTAAAAAAAAAAAAAGGCAAAATTTCAACTTACACCAAAGAAGAAAAAGAAAAAAAAGGAAAACAATCACTGCTGCATACAAACACTGGAGGTTTTTTTGTGTGTGTTTGTTTCTCGTGGCAGGTTCAGCCCAGCATTTTCATTATTTACCAAATTCCCAAACTTTTCAATAACCAAAATGTACTCTTTTAAACAGCAATTTTTTCAGAAAATAACAGATGCTTGCAACAAGGCGTATCTCTTGCAGCTCAGGGCACAAAGTAGTAACGGCAATTCTCCCCCAAACAGCAGCTTGCTTCTCTGGTAGCAGTGTTGTTGCATGCAGTTCCTTGAACTTGTACCATCTCTGCATTTTAAGCTGATTTTACTGCCTATGTGTCCAAAGCCACCATCAAGCGTTTCCCACTTCCACCGTGACTATGCTTTCATATTTGGTTTCCTGGTCATTCAACATGTCACAGTGTACAAAAAGTAGTAACGAAGGGTGAGTGCATTTCAGAAGATATACACAGAGAAGGTGACCGACAAAATGAGAAATACATATGAGAACATTCTTTCATACACAAAATATATATGAACACACACACACACACAAAAGATTTAAAAAAAAGAAAAAATGAAGACAAACCATCCAAAATGTTAGTGGCCATGAGGGAAATGTACAATGACATATTTACAGAAATGTATCACAAAACACTTTGTCGATCCATTGAAATGTGATTTAACCTTATTCTAGTTTCCTTTTCTTTTTAACTTCCAAATGTTGTGACCCGTCCACATCTTTCTCTAGGAATCATCACCAGTGTAGCCTCTTTCACCCCAATTCCTACTCCCTTTTCCCTTCAACTCCCACTCCACCCCCACCACTCTTTCTCCCCACCCCCCTCTCATCAAAACACTAGTCTAGGAAGGACACATTATTCATATGGGACTCAACTTTAACAACAGCAAAATCCATCTCCTTCAACATTTTTTTTTCTCAAATTTGTCCACCTTCTGATCAAAATATTTCCGAGTTCTGCAAGTTCAAGAAGCACTGATTGATGTAAATGTTCCAAACCCAAATAGCCGAACAGTAATCATAGCCGAACGATAATTATCTCTATAGACTAACCAAAAAAACAAAACAAAACCACTAGCTCACAGCAATCCCATACACTATCTAATGCATGACGGCTGTTGCTTCACTTCTGTGTGGAGTGTTGGCTAGACAGGCATGACAGAAAGCTGCAGAAGGGGGGGGGAGGGAAGGAGTGTCACAGAATCCGCCACAAGTCCAGACATCATCACCATAAGTGGGTTTCTCGAATCTCTCCGATGATCTGGCTGGCTCGCTGAAGTGCCTGAAAAGACAGAGAAAGGGATTCAGTAAGTCATCAGCCTCACAGGGGAAGAAGAAGAAAATGAGGAGGAGGAGGAAGAGGAGGAGGAGGAGGATGGTTATGATGTCTCTGCAGCCACAAGGACATTTCCACACACAAAAATCAATGATCAGTACTAAAAACGAACAGAACATACTGATGTTCCAACATCAGAAAAAAAGCACATCATCAAATTAGTCCTCTCTGTTTTATTCTATCTCTAATTCTACACACACACACAACCAAAAAAGTCATGCTCGCAACAAAGTATCATCGTTCAGTTCTGAGTGCATATCTATAGCAAGTCCTTCAGATGAGACTATAAACCGAGGAACATCTTGTGCACACGTTAAAGCACGTTCTTCTTCTTCTTCCTTTTTTGTCATGTTTCTCCCAGGGGAGGTTTGACATTGATGAGCCGTCTCCATCTCTCTCTGTTTTGAGCTTCCTCCTTATTTATGCCCCTTTCACATTAAAACACGTCGCGCTTTTCAAAAGAATAGGCCATTGTGTGCTGGTGGGAACAGATGACAAAACTTACACAACTACATACACATGGGGACTGGGTTAAAACAAACAAAAAAAAAGCACATGAGTGCTTATTCCATTATCTTGAAATAAAAGAAGAAATAAATAAACAAAACTAAATTCTCCAAATTATAAAGTTTGCTTCCCTGGTAGGACTTTTGTTACATGGACACACACATGTATATACACACATACTTAACACACACAACACAACACACACACTCACAAACAAACCCCCACACAACTCCCCACACACACACAAAACCCTCCAAACCCTACACCAACTACCACACACACACAAACAAACCAAACCAACCCCCACCACCATCCCCCCTAGCAGCACCCACCTGCAACATCTCCGAAGCCTCTTTCCTGCGAGCGGCGATGTGCTCCGACTCGTCCAGCAGCGTCTCGATCTCCTCCCGCTTGTACAGGTGGCTGACCAGCTCGCTCTGCAGGTTGTCCTTGACGTGGTTCACCAGGAAGTGCATGATGGCCTTGGGCGTGCTGTCCTGGATGTTCTTACGCACGATCATGAAGTACGACTTGATCAGCCGCTCTGCACACACACACACACACACACACGTCTGGAGGAGAAGAGGAGGGCTGCATTCACAATCACTACTCTTTCGTCGCAGAACACTAATCCAGCACGACTCAAGTCAAGGGCCCAGTGTTAACCTCTTAACTGCCCAGTGCAAGTGCACCCTATATGCCGGGGAATAAAATTCTTATGTACCACTGCTATGTTCATATCCCTCTTACTCAGAAACTACTACATGAATATTCCTGATAGTCTACCCAATGACAGTATATATATCGCAGATTACTTCGAGGCAAGCTCAAATTAGTTAGCATGATATTTCACTGCGAAAATATATTTAAAATGTAAAACATCGACCATAAATACGATTTCTTCATCACCACTGTCATTCGAGTACCCCCCATCTCAATAATGTCAAACATATGTCTAGGCCAAATCTCATTCATTGTTTTTTAAATACACGATCTCCTGAATCATACGCGATCGTTTTCATGAATGTTAGGTAAATCTATAGTTTTATTTGCCACTTTTACAGCTGTGTAAAGTTATTTATGCCTTCAACAAGAAGTGTCAGCAATTTTGAACAAGAACTTCCCAAGCAGTCATGCATAAAAACACAAAATACGAGCGAAAAAAACGATCGTTTTTGCCATGGTTTTTGCAGCTCGATGTTGCCAAGCAACAGGAGAGTGACCTCCATTAATTTTGGAGTTGTTTCCCTTTAACTGTAGTCAAGGAAGCAGGCTTGTTTACTTCGGTTCGACACCCCAGAAATTTTCCGGCTTGTTGGCGTATAGGGTGCACGTTTAGCCCCGGAGAATTTCCGGGGTAAGGCAGTCTAGTGGTTAAAATTAGCGAGTCCCCTGTCTTTTACCAAGTCCTAGTGTGGTCAGTTCCTGCTATAACTAACACCAGCTAGGCTGGGCTAGGATGAGTTGGGTTGGACAGATAGCAGCTGAGAGTAGCTGAAAGTGGAGGAAAACTTGACAGCTGTGCTCTCCCTCTCTCTCTTTGTGAGTTCCCTTACCAGGTAGGGTACATAGTGTCTGGTCTTCTTCCGTGCTTATCATTTGTGAGTTCCTTTACCAGGTAGGGTACATAGTGTCTGGTCTTCTTCCATGCTTATCATTTGCGAGTTCCTTTACCTGGTAGGGTACATAGTGTCTGGTCTTCTTCCGTGCTTATCATTTGCGAGTTCCTTTACCAGGTAGGGTACATAGTGTCTGGTCTTCTTCCGTGCTTATCACTTTGCAGGAGGTCCACCCACAGGCCTCAGCTGACTTCAGAGCAGCTCATCTTTTGTACAGGTTGCAATGCTGGGTATGCTCGTGTTTCCATAACCCTGACTGCTGACACGAATTACAGGATCTCTGGTATGCATATTTTATCTTTTCCATGCATATATACACATGAAGGGAATTAAGGCACTGGCAGGTCTGCACTTGAAGTTGACCTGGGAGATCGTAAAAATACCCACTTTTAATTCACCCGATGCCAACGCCAAGATTCAAACTAAGGACTTCATAGACCCATGGGACTGAAGCCAAATGGTCTTAAACCACTCGCCTACAGTGTCTGTCAGAATGACTTAACCTGTTGGCCTTATTGTCACCTTCGGGCATTCCCCGGCTTAACATTCTGGGGTCACCCAAAATAAACACCCTTCGTCTTACTCATCACAGCAGGGACTGACTCACTATGAGACTATAAATACACATTGGGGAGGAAGGGGGGGCAGGATTGAAAGTTCTATCAGATGGAATTGTTATTTTCAAATGTCATCAGAAATTTTCTGTTAACATATTCCGAAATGCATTTTCTCCTCTTTTTTTTTTTAACCCATTTAGCAGTATCCAGAGGCAGTGCGCTTGCAGTGAAAGAGCACCAAGACTTGCAAGACAGGTACAGATTTTGCATTGTACTGTATTCTAGTTATACTATGTTGTATTGTACTGTATGTATTCTATACCACATTAAGTCGCGGCAGATTTTCTCTGCGTGAAATTCAGGCTGCTCTCTAAGGAGAGAGCATGTCGCCACAAGAGCAGCGCTACCCTTTTTTTTTTTTTTTTTCTGTTTGCAACTGTATTTGTTTCCCTAGCACTTTGTTTCTCTATGATTTTATGGATGTAGAACATCACAGGACAGACACTGCTCATATATAATGCTGCTTTGATAAATAGTTAGAAAAGGACAGGAAAATTCCTTTGGGGGAGGGTGTGTGTGTGTGTGTGGGGGGGGGGGGACAACAAACAAATCCAACTGCATGATAATTGTAAGGAGCTAAATGAATACAGCCGTCAGCGCCTGGGCTTTATCACAGTTCTTGATTAAACCATTGACACTGGGGGCAACAGCAAAGTGAGAGGCTGTATGACCAGTGGCTTTCCCACTCATGGAATTCCACTTTACAGCTTAGTCTTTAGTGACTGACTATGACTCTCTGACTAGGAGGCTTGACTCGCACAGTCCTTATGTGCTGCAGTCCTGGGGGCTATAGTTGGCCTTTGGAGAACATCTCCAACGCTGACTGTCCTTAGGCCCACTTGGCTGAGAGAGTGGGGATGTACTGTGGGCAAGGCATCTCCACTATAATCAAATTTCTGCCCAATTTCCAAAACAGCAGCTGCCTCCTCTGCTGTTTTGGAGGTCATCATCGGACACGACGGACAAACATAAATGAATAACTTTTACTAGAATAACAAACAACATACTGAAAGCAATGATACAGAACCACATAAAAAAAATTAATTAATAATAATAATTATTATAATAAGAAGAAGAAGAAAAACAACAACAGTCTGCAAAGTAACAAGAATCCACTCACCAATACAATCACAGTCTCTTTGTTCACGTGCTGATAGTCTCATCACTGGCTGTTCAGGCTGTAACAAAGCATCCACATAGTAAAAAATAAAAGTAAATATATATACAAAAAACACATACACACACAAACATATACACACACGCGCGCGCACATGCACACACACATACACACTCACATGCAAGCATACACACACACAAATACACACATACTTTAACCTAATTTTTTTTTATTATTCATCTGCCTTAAACTGCGACTGAGCAAGACACCTACCTATACAATCTTATGCAAACACTGTACTTCTTTCCAAGTTTCAAGTTCCTTGTCAAGATCTTCAATAAACACAAAATACTGAAGTACAAGGTAATTACTCATGACTGGGATTGAATTGTGCAACTTCAACTTGCAAATTACATGTAGAATAAATTAACAGTTAAACTGCAAAATGCCCCATCACCCCTTACACCTTCAGTGGGACACTAGCCTTTCTTTTCTTCTTCTGAGCCTTTCTTCTTCTTCTTCTGAGAATATCTCCCAACTGAAAAAAAACACCAAGTGCTCACTTTCATCTTCCTCATAATTATTTGGTATTTTTGAAATACGACTAAAAGTGACAAAAAAATTCTGAGGCTTCAATTTCATGACTGATGAACGGTTGTTGCTGCCCTTCACCCCTTACCCCTCCCTCCGATTCTCTCTCTCTCTCTCTCACTCTCTCTGCCTCCCCCCCCCCCCTCTCTCTCTCTCTCCCCACTCCCTCCCTCTCAATTTTTCTTACTCATTCTCAAGAGACTTAAGAGCCTCTTTCTAACAATCCGATTCTAATTTCTTTGACCATGAAATCTTTTTACTATCACCTTAACATAATCACTACGCAAGCGGTAGTTTTCTTTTGATTCACCTCAGCCACTAAGATCTCTTTCACACACCTTCCCCCTATTCTTGCTCTGCCTCTATCATGAGTCAGTATCAGTGTCTGTCTAAGACTCTTTCCCTCTTCCCCCCTCCCCCTTCTCTTTCATATACACACACAAAGGCATGCCCACATACAGATGTGCAAACATGCACACATACATACACACACATACCATGTTGAACTCATGATATGACAGTAAAATAGGGTGAGGGTTCTCATTTTCTCTGAGGCGTTCCTTCAAGGGGAGAGAGGAAGTCAAGTTTTATCAACTTCCAAACATCAGCAAAACTGAAGCCAAGGACTTCACAAGACGATTGCTTACACAACACTTGCGTAGATACCACAACAAAAGCGCTCAGAACTCTCAAGACGCTTGCGTAGATAACACAACAAAAGTGCTCAGACAACATCAGCAAACTCACAACTTCTGGCAAAAGGTTAATGCCGCCTCCTTTTCGAGAGCGTGCAGGAGAAGGGGCAGCACTGTTGGCGCCGCTGCTGGGCTGGGATACCGTCCCCTGATCGGACATCTTATCGCCGCTTACGTCCAGTTTCTGGCCGCGGATCAGGTTGGTGAGCTTCCAGGAGGTTCCTCCGTTCACCATGTCCTGGCTCGGGACCATCTAGGTCAACAACACTGTGGTTAGTGTCCCCCTTCATGGGATGATTAAAGTGTTTTTGACTTGACTCGACTTGACCCTAGTGTCGCCATGAATCGTCTTATGGCGGCTTAAACACCTCCGCCAACACAGCACTCAAGACTTGCGAACTGTCTGTCATCTTGAGGCCCAGGTTCGAGTCTGGCTGCTGAGCTATCCTTCAGAAGGGTTCTCTCACCCTTGGGAGTTTGCATGGAGTTGCAGCTCCATTCCGCTTTCAAAGTCTTCAGATGATGAAAGTAGGAACGAAGTTCTGTTGTGTGAGTGCATACACGCACATCCATCTTGCCCCACATGTTTAACACTAGCAGTGCAGTTCCTGGGACATTCCGAGACGGCCTTGCACAGCTGCATGGCAGATCCTGGAATGTTCCAGGATGACGTAGGGGGTCGTTATTGATGGTTCACTTTCACTTTCAAAAGGTCAGCATCGGCAGGGCCGCAGAAAGAGTTTGAAGGTCATTCAGCACACACAAGCAATATCTTTGATTGGTTTAGAGAGTAAATTTCTTTTCTTTTTTTTTTACCAGTCATGACTGTCTATGTCTCATGCTAAAAAGAAAAGATGGTGGCCATCTTTGCACCAGAATTTCAAGATGTTTTTGGCCAGCTTTTTGATGATTTTGACAGAGGAGGAGTTTGACAAGCTCAATTTGACTGAATTAAACAAAGCCAGAGGTGATGAGGTAAGGATTGTACAATATTTTTGGAAAAACTTCTTCAAATTGATCTCGATTCGACAAAACAGAATGGTGCTAGTTTTTCTGGATGCACTTCTTCACTGCTCAAGAACTGTGACGTCTCGGACTGTTTTACTTTATTTTTGACACAACAAGACTTCAAAATAATTGTTGTCGAGACAAAACGATATGCTGCTGACTACTTGGCATCACACAAAAACAAGCCATTATTGTGTTTTCTTTATAGAAAACCACCACTTTGCATGAAATGAGTGTTCCCTGCCATGATGATGGCATTGGGGCCAATCATTTCGCTGGACTTTGCCAAGCATTTGACAACTGATAGAGCGACACAAACTCATTGTTTTTTAAAAACTAATGTCAATATTTATTGTGTTGAAAACAACCCAGAGCCTTGACAGCACAACAGTGATCGGAAGTGCACACGCAACTTTTTTTGGTTTTGGTTGGGGTTTGTTTTTTTTTTAAAACAATCATAAACGGTACATGTTGCTATAAAATTAGACTCTATAAAAGCTTGTTATCAAAGCTTTCCAGCAACTTATAATTTTACACACTTAGTTTGGGGCTATAAATAACCAAGATTGGATTGGTTTGTATAGTTCAGTTTTCCATCCATAGTATGGTGGGGATTTGGTTTTGGTTTGGGTTTTTTTTTTCAAGAGTTGTTTGATCCCACCCTACTCCAAAACAACATTGGCCGATTGGCCAATGTTAGTTCAGCTAGCAGCACTGATCCCGCTGCTGTATATTCAGCACACCAGGGTTAAATCCCAACACATCTTTCATTAAAGAATAGACCAGCTATGTCCAGTGACAGGGCTGACACCAACATACCCAGCATACATCCACTGACCCGGAGAGGGATCTTCTTCTGCTTCTGTGTCGAATGCTCAGACAACAACTACCGCTGTCTGTCATTTAAGTCAAAATATATTCCACTGCCAGTTAAGCACCTGACAAGTCAGGCCCAGCACATCCCACTTCGACATGGGAGAGAATTGTTATCTTTTAAGTCTTCCTGCAAAAAAAAAGTAAGGAGAATGGACCAAGAAGATAGAAAAAAGACAAAAAGGAGGTAATGACAGGAAGAAACGGATCAAGGCAGAAAGAGAGGGATAGAAAAGAGGGAATTCCTAACACAGTTTCCAGAAGGTGGGGATGCTTTGTATACTGACAGGTACCTGGCCTCTCTACAGAGGAGGACGAGGGTTTGGTTTTGTAGATTAATTGCCCTGTGTCACCACAACAACAATCAAGTGAGTGTCATACAAAATTTTCATCTTCACCCCACAGGTTAAGAGAGAATGGATTAAGTTTCAACTTAACATACACTTGAAATTGTACGATATTGACACAGTTTTCAACTTTCACACACTTGTGCTAAGCTACAAAATGATAAATTCTTTCTAAAAACAGATTGTTTTAAACTTTACTTATTCTCAGGTTGATGATAAATTGTCTCGTATATACTGTATGTTTTATTGCTTTGTAATGTTTTGTGAGAAATATTGTTTAAACATCAACTTGTTTATTCACATTTTCACATTCCACATGTTAAGATGACGAAATTGTTACGATCATCAACACAGTTTCAACTTTCACACATCACACGTTGACGAAATTGTTACGATCATTGACACACTTTTCAACTTTCACATACCACTATTTTTTTGGTCCATAAGAGACTACAAAAATATAAATGCTGCTTTACTAATAAACAGAATTGTTGTTTGAAATTCTGTACTGTGATGTGTTGTTTTCAGCGTTGCATTGTATAACTGTATCTCTTTATATGGTACTGTATAGTATTTATGCTTTGTATTGTATTGTGTGTGTTGTGTAGTATTGTACAGTATTGTATTATGTTGTTCTGTTCTGTTCTGCACAGCACTGTACTGTTCTGTTCTGCAATGCACCACACAGTGTTGTACTGCATCGCAATGCATACGCCGTATCGAGAAGTATCAAATTCATAAATAATCATGGACTGCCTTCTCGGCATGAAATTCACCATCGTTTCTTCTCCCTTTCGCAACCAACACAGTATCACACATCACCCCTTTTCTTTCTTCTTTTTCTTTTTTTGGTTGTTCTTTTCACATCTACCACACTTGCGCTGCACAATACGCTTCACGCCCCCCCCCCTTACCCTGCCATCCTCCGTGTGTCTGTCCAGGACGTTTCTGGTGAGGGAGGCAGAACGCTGAGTGTCACCCGAGGCCTCGGTGAAGAGGCGGTGGGCCATGTTGGCTTCGCTGAAGTCCGGGTGCTTGGTGTTGATGTAGGCCAGTTCTATGGCCACCAGGTTCTCCACCTGGGCAAAAAAAAACCAAAATACAGAATCTGACTTTCCCCTTTTTTTTTTCTTTTTTTTTTGGGGGGGGGGGGGGGTGAGTGAGTGGGTGGGTGACTTTCCTTTTTTTTTTGTTTTGTTTTTATGGAGGGTGGGGTGGGGGGGGGGTCTTTGTTCGTTCCTCGGCTAGAGCTCCAGTATGTTCACCAATGGTGAGATTTTGCGTATGCAACCGTTTTTGCACCCCCCCCATGATGGTAGCCGCATTCCAACTTCAGGGATGTGTGCTGTTGTGTATGTCCGTGCTTCCTTAACCAATCGAACGCTGACATGAATTATGGGATCTTCTAACGCGCGCATTTTTTTAATCTTCTGCGTGTGTATATACATGAAGGGAATCAAGGCAGTGGCGGGTCTGCACTTGAGGTTGATCTGTGAAAGATTGTAAAAATCCCCACCTTTAATTCACCAAATGTGCTCACTATATACCACTCAGCTATATGGTCCATCATTTTTCCAGTATGTTTCATCTCATACACGAGCATCAAAAGGTGTTCAATGACTTATGTGGCCATTGGGAAGTGAGATGTCAGAGACCGCAGCTTTTCTCTAGGGGTCAGCATCATGAGGATGGTGATGCGAGTATAGAACAAAATTTCTTGTAAAATCTTTCATGTCTGTTTGTGCTTTCTCCCTCCATCCTCATCTTCCATCAATTTTTTTTCTTGTATGTAATTATATGGGGGGGGGGGGGGGGGGGGGGGGGGAATCTTTTAAAATATATCACCGTTATTCACAACATGAAAAAAAAATTGAAAAAAAAACATGAAATTTTTTTTCCCTCATATATAAGTAAATGAAAAAAATCTTATGTTTATTCACATCTCTTTTCTCGTATGCTTATATACAAATCTTCTGAGATAGTCTGTGTTTGTTGACAGCTCTAAGTTCTTACAGGAAAGCTTGAATTCTATCTACCAGGTTCAATTTGCCCAAAACAGGGTCTAAAATAATGCAGTGCAGTGCCCCAATTACTGATTAGAGAGTCCAATTTTGAGAAGAAAAATAAGAATAAAACAAATATTGTAAAGCAAATTATGTTTTCTTTTATACTGACTTTCATTTCCTATTTTCAGCCACTAATCAAACTGCCTGTCATACACAGTAAGAGAAAGAATGGACGATATTATGTAAAAAATGTCACAATCATTCACGCCAACATTTTCTAGCATTCCCGCCAAAGGGAAAACAGTTTCATTGCTTTTCATAAACACACTATTCAGAATCAGAACTGAACAAATTGACACAAATCTCATCGAAGGTTACCCCCCACCCCCCCCCCCCCCACCCCCTTTAGACAAGATGAGAGCAAACATGACAGCCATGATAAATGATTTAATCACCTACGATATCTATGTGAACTGGACATTGAATTATGGATTCTATCTATCTTATATGGTTGATAGGATTTCAGCCTTGCCCTAAATCCCCATGATAAATGATTTAATCACCTACGATATCTATGTGAACTGGACATTGAATTACGGATTCTATCTATCTTATATGGTTGATAGGATTCCAGCCTTGCCCTAAATCCCCATTACAAATGATTTAATCACCTACGATATCTATGAGAACTGGACATTGAATTACGGATTCTATCTATCTTATATGGTTGATAGGGTTGATAGGATTCCAGCCTTGCCCCTTCTCCCCAGTTTGAGGAGAAAAATCAAACCAGATATCAAAAGTCCTTTGGAGGAGGCAATAAACCCAAGGCCCCAAGCACGAATGCAAGCAGAACATCTTGCGCACACATCAAAATCCCTGTTCCAACTCGGAAGGCGATTTCGTGCTGGTAGGAACGGACGAGAGAACATTTAAAAAATGCATGCACACAGGTGTCGAGTTTAGACGCCATCCCTGAAGTCGGAATGCAGCTACCTAAACGGTGAGGGGAGAAAAAAAAAAGTCGCATACGCAGAAATCTTACCATCAGTGAACCTTGGAGCTCTAGTCAAGAAACTTTTTTTTTAAACCTAAACAAACAAACAAAAATACGGTTTATATCATTGCCAAAAAAACAAACAAAAAAAAACTGAGAAAAAGCAGACCATATCATTGGTTGGGGGAAGACGTCTCCTCAGTAAGTTGGTCACCACGTCCACAATGCGTTCATGAAGCTTGGGAAACCGCAACATTTCTTGCTGCACGACAAAACATCGCAGAATTTCTCCTCGATCCAAAGAATACAGTCGTGGGACACAAGAGTTAAGAAACCCATGAAAACGAAAGAGTACTCTTATCTAGAGCAATGCTAGTTGTACTCATTTCATGTATCGACCCCCTGTGGGAATGCCGGGGGCCTGTCAGTATAAATAGCATCACCACCTGCTGGAAATTCTGTGTTACGAATTCCCTCTTTTCTATCCCTCTGGTTCTGCCTTGTTGACGGGATAGCCTAGTGGTCAGAACATTGTGCTCGCAATCTGACGACCCGGGTTCGATTCCCGTTCAAGGGGATATTTTCCCATGGAGTTAACATCAGTGCAGACTCCACTCTCCCCAAAAGTCCTTCGGTTGAGACTATAAACCAAGGCCCCGTGTGTGAACGCACACACAACATCTTGCGCACACGTTAAATCCTGTTCCGCTTTTCGTAAGAGTAGGCCATTGTGTGCCGGTGGGAACAGATGACAGAATTGACAAAACCACATACACACAGGGACTGGATGTAAAAAAGCACATGAGTGCTTATTCCATTATCCTCGATATAAAAGAATAAATTTTTAAAAATAATAAACTTGTTCCTTTTCTTCTTGTCACCTCCATCTTGTCTTCTTTCCTTCTTGGTCCATTCTCTTGCTTTTTTCCCCATAAAGACTTATAAAATGATAATTCTCTCCCATGCCAAAGTCAGATGCGCTGGGCCTGATTTGTCAGGCGCTCAACAGCAGCACAACGCATTTTTGGTCATGTGATAGACAACAGTAGTTGCTTTCTGAGCGTTCAACAAAGAAGAAGAAATTTCAGGTATTGGTACTATGTTGTTCTAAACAGATAAAAAACAAAATTGTTTGGGGTTTTTTTTTAAAAGCTTTGAGAAGTATGAAAAACTAACAGAGAAACTAACACAGAAATGGTCAGTCAAACAAACCAAAAGAATACAAAACAGACTCTCACAAAGCAAAAAAGTTTACTACTTCCTAAGTGTAGAATAAATGCTGATACAAGTTCAATGAGACATCATGAGTGGATGCAAGTTCAAGGAGACATCATGAGAGGATGGTCTGACTAGCTCAACACACACACACACATACACACACACGCACATTTATGCACACATATACACACAGAAAAAAAGGTATGCAAGAAAATAACCCCCCAAAAAATTCCAGATTTTTTTTAAAGTTTTACAACTTTTACAAAACACTAACAAACCATCAACACTGTGCAAGATCTATAAACAAAAAAATTACGTTTAATACCACTTCTCCCTTCCCTATTCCCCCCCATTCCTTTTCTCTTCCACTTTATATGCTTCTCTCTTCGACTGCGAAGGTTATCTATCATAGATAGCGCTCTACAAAGCACACAGTCACTGATTCCTCAACAGCAGGCAGCAAGCCCCGTCAACATGACATCAGCCAAACGTCACCCATGGTCACCACAGGCAGGCTACATGGTGAGATACTTGAAAACAGTCACAGACGCAAACTTCTCCTCCAGAGTGCGTGTACTCACAGTATCACGAAGTCTTCCAGATGGGACGAGCATGACAGGGTGCTTATCGAAGAGCTGTTTTCAACAGTAACATAACAAACACAACAGTAACAACGATAACCCGAAAATCGCCACAAAATAGCCTTCTAACTGAAAAGCCGTGTTTTGTCAACAACAACAAAAAAGCACAGCAACAACAAAACTCTCACAAAAATAAGGAAGCAACAAACTACAGTTGTTATTCTGTTTACCAAAATCAGAAACCCATTCAGTTTACTACTTCTATATACTGTAATTCAGAAAGTTATATAAAAAAAAAATTGTTTAAGTACACAACTGAAGAATTTTCTCTCTCTCTCTGTGTATATTAATTCATTTACTCATTTGATTTGATATGTTTTGAAAAGGTGTTTCTTGCTTTGAACTTTTCTTGGTATGCTACAAAGTTCCTAGTACTTCCATGACTGCAAAGATTGTAAATCAATGCCACTTCATATCATATATTTATTTTCCTAACATGTCAATGTATTGCGGCCAAAAGCTAAAGTACATTAAAATCTTTTGAGTTCTGGAGTTCTCTCTCTCTCAATATGGATGGTTGTGGATTGTCTTGCAGTCATGATTTGTGTTTTTATGTCAGTTGTGCTGTATTTATATACAGCCCATGGTTACAATAAAATTCATACACACTGTATCTATGATACAGAATGTTTTTTTCTTTTTTTTTCTGCCGTTATATGTTAGTGACTTTTTATAACTACTAGGCTATTTAAAAGCGCACACACACACACACATATATACATACATACATGCACACGAACACACACACACGCCCACCCATGTACACACACCCACACGTGCGCACACAAACACACACCAAAAAAAACCATACAAACAGTTCTGATATTCTGAATGACCACCACCCCACCCCCTACCCCAAGCAACAGAAATCCCCACCCCCAAAATGTTAAACTGGGGGAATGCGCACCACCACCACCACCACCAAAACCACTACCGCCATAACCACCACCCACAATCAACCACCACCACCACCACCCACAATCACACCACCACCACCACCCAACCACACACAAAAACCACCACCCACCACAATCAACCACACACACCACAACACAACCACACCACAATCAACCACCACTACCACCACCCACCAACAACCACCACCACCACCAACCCACCACAATCAACCACCACCCACACAACCACACCACCACCCACCACACCAAAACACCACCCACCACCACCAACCACCACCCACCACAATCAACCACCACCACCACCCAACAACAACCACCACCACCCACCACCACCCACACACCACCAAACCAACCACCCACCCCCACAATCAACCACCACCACCACCACCACAATCAACCACCAACACCACCACCCACAATCAACCACCACCACCACCACCACAACCCACCACCACCCACAATCAACCACCACCACACCACCCAAACCACCCTCACCACCACCCACAATCAACCACACATTCCACCACCCACAATCAAACCACAACACCACACCCACAATCAACCACCACCACCCACACAATCAACCACACCCACTACCACCCACAATCAACCACACCCACACCCACCACAATCAACCACCCCACCTTCACACCACAACAACCACCACCACCTTACACACAACAACACAACCACAATCACACCACCACACCACAACACCACCCCAATCACCACCACCACAACACCACCCCATCAACACACACCACCACCACCACAATCAACCACCCCACTTCCACCACCCACAATCAACACCACCTTCCACCACCCACAATCAACACCAAATCACCAGCCACAATCAACCACCACACCACATCAACCACACCCACCACCACAATCAACCACACAAAACCGCCACCCACCACAACACCTATTCAACCAAACACACACACCACCAACTTCAAACAAACACACACACACAACACACACACACCAACAACACTGACCTGTGTGCCGCAGTGCTGGATCATGCGCTGCATCTCCTCATGCACCAACTCCACGCAGCGCAAGCTGGGCTCCTCCAGCCGCCGCACCTGACGCTTCACCAACAGCTCGAAAGAGATCTCCGGCACGAACAGCGAAGGCCGGGGACCCTGCATATAATAATAATAATAATAATAAATGGAACTTATATAGCGCTATATCTTGCAAAGACAAATCAAAGCGCAGGCATTCAACCTAATCTTACACAGTCATGAAAATCAATGATGAATAATCAATAGTTTAAACAAACAGATATTTTACAGGCATGATGCGCTGCAGACAAAATCTATGAAATAAAATTTCAAAAGTCAAATGTTTTTCAAAAACACACACACACACACACACACTCACACAGGCCGTATACTTTAGCAGGGTGATAGGACATGGGTTAGTGAAGGTGGGGGATAGCTCTGATATGAAACAGGAGGGGGGAAATCTTAGGTTTGAAATAAATGTGTCTTGAGGCTTGATTTAAAAATGTCATAACTAGGTTTCGGGCGAAGAAAGAGAGGGAGCTCATATATATCACAAGTGTGCAAATCCAGCATAACTCAGCAAGGGCCAGGGATCCTGTATAAATATCACAAGTGTGCAAATCCAGCATAACTCAGCAAGGGCCAGGGATCCTGTATAAATATCACAAGTGTGCAAATCCAGTAGAACTCGGTCAAGGGTCCAGGGCCAATGCTAAAATTAGAACACGTCCTCCCTTCTTTTAAACAAGTCCAAGAGTGCACAGCTCCTGCTATGATAAGCACCAGCTGGGCTGAGATGGGATGATGGGATGGATAGCAACTGACAGTAGCTGAAAGTGGAGGAGAGGGGGGGGATCTGGCAGCTGTGTGTACGATATTAAAACAATTCAATTTAAAGAAGGGTGACCAGGACGGTTTAGACGTTCACCTGCTTAACAAGCAAACTGTGAGGTTCTAGGTTTGATTCCCCACCTTGCCCTTCTTCTTCCCAGTTTGATGGGAAAACTGAACTGGATGTCAAACCTTTTGGAGGAGGCTCTTAAACGAGTTGGACCCACATGCTTACAGGCTTGTGTAGGTCAAAACAATGCACGACAGTTGAAAACCGGAAAGAGCAGAGTAGTACCTCCCACTGTGCTGGCAAAATTGGTAGGTTCAATTCTCAACTGTATCCCCCAATAGGAATACAGCTGCCTTAATGGTGGGGGCAAAAACAGGGTCACAAGCACAAAAATCTCACCACTGGTGCACCTTGGAGCTCTAGCCAAGGAACAAAAAATTAGTCAACTCAAGTAGTCCACTAAAAAGATAAAATAGGATAAAAGCTTTTTTTTTAAACTTATTGTTTTGGGGGTTGTTTTTTTAAGTAGAATGCAAAATACCATCTCCTGTAAACAGGATGTCTGTTACAGGTTTCAAAATAAAGGCAGAACGAATGATTAAAGTCAATAATATCTTCACAGCAATATGCTAAAACATGAAAGGTTAAATGCTATGAGCATATCCAACAGAAGTAAGAGTTTGTATATTTGCTTGATACAGACTTTCCACCATGGGCACTCAGGCTCCTACCTCCTTGAGTTTATATTCACATATGGCTGACAGAGCAATGCAAAGGCAAAGAAAAAAAACAACAAAAACAAATCTTTCAGAAATACAAACTGAATCAACTAAATAGTTTTAAACAGCACCATGTGGAAAAGTTTTTCCTTTTTTTTCTTACAAAAACATGTGTTATATAACCTAACTGCAGAGCATTCTAATATTCTGTCAGCACTTTAACACCATACCGTAGCATTTCTGATGGCGGTTAAAATATCACGGGTGGATAATCCTCCCAATGGGTCGACTCCCTCTAAGGTTCTGCCAAACGTTTCATGGAAAATGTAGCATATCCTGGCACCTCCACATCTGCGCACACAAAGCAATACATCATTTCAGCATTGAGCCACATTCTGGTGCAAACTGATGACAACAGTTCAAGGTAAGGAAGAAGGAAACAGAGGCAGACCACCAACATCCTACATTGCCAACATCACTGAGGTCAGTATTCTTGGAGGGATACAGGAGATTGTAGAATTCAGCAGAGGCAGAGAAAGATGGTGAACCCTGACAGCATTGTGTGGAGCTCCTACAGATGACAGCAGTGATGGAGACAGTTCAGTTGAGTTGATAGTGCACACTGAAAAAAAGGTGAGAACTCCTGCATTCCTGCCCAAATCAGAAGGTCTGACTGGGTATGATGCACAGTAGTTCCTGGTCACTCTTCCTGTGCTTGGAACTCTACTCACTGGTCTCAGCCGACACATTCCAACTTCAGAGCGACTCATGACCAGTCTAGCCTGCGACCTCTCTTGGTGGAGGATGCCGAGAACTAGGATTTGTTTTTCCATCAAGCTGGCTGTCCCTGCCTGTGCTGCATTCACCACAGCTTGAAGCTGTGCCTACTCAGCCCATGTCCCCATCAAGGGAACACCCACAGTAACATGTCATGGAGGTGCACACAGAGAGTCCACTTCCAGGTCAAGAGAGTGGGAAATCTTCACACAGCACAAAGAAGAACAATATTTTAAACCAAGAACCTTGAGTAAGCCTCTGGGATTTTCATCTCTCACTTTTGGCCAGTCAACAAACAAAATTCACATAAAAAAATTTTTTAAACCAACCAACAACAATAGCAATGACAAAACCCTTCTGATCATAAATATCAAGGTAAGTAATACCCCCAAACCATGTATACAAATCTATATTAAAAACAAATGTTTTAAAGTGTTCCCATAACCTATTTGGTCAAAGAGGAGCAAGGTGTCAGAGACCGCAGTTTCTCTAGGGGCCAGAATTTGAGGGTGGCACCCATCTCCTCTCCCTCACTGCTTTACCTTCCCTGTTACTAAAGAGGACAGGCACCCATTGACAGCTGGCTGAACTGGGGGACACAAAAGGTAACCCATCCAAAGAGGCAACCACACTCGATGCTGCTTAACCTCAGCTTGGGGAAAACGAGTGCTCTGACCACTGAGGTATCCAGTCCACAACCAAATGTACATACATACAACACACACACACAAAATACTACTGGGTAATTCATGTATCTTTATCTTTCAGCTCATCAGCACTGACCTGAAGATACAAACCATACTCTTTCCCGCAAGTTTCTTTGTTTATTGAAATAATAAAGTATTGGTATCAGTTTATACTATGAGTAAGTTACTTTACTGACACCGCCGATACAGTAAGGCCAACTTACAATTCTGTCGTTTCTATGTTCTTTGCTGTTCCCTCTATTGTGCTGCAATATGCAGAGGCGAATTTGGTGATGATCTGGAGCAACAGTTGTGACTGAAACACATAAGTGTCAACTGTAAAAATGATGACCTTTTTTTTAAGTGGAAACTTTATGTTTTGATGTAATACGCTTTCACACATACCCACAAGTATGGAAGTATTCAAGTAAGTATGTACATACAGGCACCTGCACACATGCATGCACACACGCGCAAAGTATGCACACACACACACACACAAATGTGTGCATATGTGCACGCACACAAACATGCAAGAACACTCATACACACACAGTACTAACAAGAACACAAAACACACACACAAACACACATAGAATATCTTGCGTACACATTAAATCATGTTCCGCTTTACGTAAGAGTAGGCCATTGTATGCTGGTGGGAACAGATGACAGAATTTACAAAACCGCATACATACGGGGACTGGATGTAAAAAAGCACATAAGTGCTTATTTCATTATCCTCGATATAAAAGAATAGAACAGAACAAACACACACACACACACATACATGGACGGGGGGAACAGGAAGGCCTAGTGGTTAGAACATTGCGCTCGCTATCTGACAACCCGGGTTCGATTCCCATTCAAGAGGATACTTTCCCCCGGAGTTAACATCAGTGCAGACTCCACTCTCCCCAAAAGCCACTCTTCCCAAAAGTCCTTCAGATGAGACTATAAATCAAGGCCCCATGTGCAAACGTATGCAGAACATCTTGCGCACACGTTAAATCCTGTTCCGCTTTTCGTAAGAGTAGGCTATTGTGTGCTGGTGGGAACAGATGACAGAATTTACAAAACCGCATACACACAGGGACTGGATGTAAAAAAGCACATAAGTGCTTATTCCATAATCCTCAATAGAATAAAAATATTTAAAAAGTAAATTTTAAAAAATAAACACACACACACCAATCCATTCATATTTGAAAAGACATTTCAAAAACAACACAGTACAAAACCACCCAAACCACTACACGAAATCCAAGCCAAGCCAAACAGACACTCAACTCACTGACAGACTGACAGACAGACAGACAGACCATACGCACCTTGTCATCAACGGGTTCACCGAAAGAGGTCAGGAGGGACTGGAACTGTGCGATCAACACATTGATGCGTGTCTTCAGGTCGGGTAGACAGTCGCGGATGTGGTGCATCAACAACTGAAACAACCCATACCCCCGCATTATATATATCCAAGAACAATAAAGAAAAACAAAACTCCACAAATAAACATGGACGGGAGTGAAAACTTGTAGGATCAGGGGAAAAGGCTGGGATGTATGAAAAGGTACATGTTTATTATACCCCTGAATTATTTTTTTTCACTGTCTACATTTCATTAAGGGGACGGGATAGCACAGTGGTCGGAGCACTCGCTTTCTCACAGCCAAGTTAAGCAGCGTCGAGCGTGGTTACCAGTTGGATGGGTGACCGTTTGCGCGCCTTGGCTTCAGTACAGTTCCCCCAGCTGTAAATGGGTACCTGCCCTCTTTAGGGTCAGGAAAGGTAAAGCAGCGAGGGAGAGGAGATGGGCACCGCCCTCAATATGCTGGCCCTAGAGAAGTGAGGTCTCTGACGCCTCGCTCCCCTACGACCTTATAGGTTATGGGACTCCTTTACCTTTTTTTTTTACATTTCATTAGTATACTTACTGCATCAAACAACAGTATTCTAAGCCATACAGGTTATCTTGATTTTCTACCAATAGGATGATGGTTTGAATTTTTTTTTAATTTAAAAATTGTCTTTTGTTACTCTTTCCTCTCCAAAACCTCTCAAATACTAAAACTACATTAAAAAAAAAAAGTTAAGATGGAAATAAGATAACAGGAGCGTATATGTTTGTATAGCAATAGAACAAAACCAACCAATTAAAAAAATCTCTTCTTCTTCTTCTTTGTCAAACACACAGACAAGCAACTAATGTTGTCTGTCATATGAGCACAAATGCATTGCGTTGCCGTTAAGCGCCTGACAAGTCAGGCCCAGCACACCTGACTTTGACAAGGGAGAGAACTGTTTTCATTTAATTCTTTCTGGAAAACAAGTAGGAGAATGGACCAAGAAGACAGAAAATAGCCAAGGAGGTGGTGATAAGAAGAAAAAGAACAAGGCAGAAACAATGAGAGGGATAGAAAAGAGGGAAATCCTGGCACAGAATTTCCAGAAGGTGGGGATGCTATTTATACTGACAGGGCCCCGGGGTAAAAAAATCTCTTCACTCTTTTTGTACTCTGTTCCCTGACGATTTTGGTTATAGACCAGTGATTAGCATACTAGAGTGTAAAGAAAGAAAGAAAACCAAAAAAAGCAGCAGCATCACACGTGCACAGTTTTCTGACAAACACCTTACCCTGTTTAATGTTTTGGCCAGGTAATTTGTGCCGTTTCTGCTGGCTATGGAAGGGTACTTCTTTTGCAAAAAGGACGCTTCGTCTTTCAGCGCTTGTGACATTTCCTGTTGGGGAAAAAATATTGAAGCAAATTAAAAATTAAAAAAAGAGAAAAGGTTACAGGCAAAACTAAAGCTATTATCAAATACTCGGAAATAGAATGACAATGACAATGACAAATTCTTTTATTTCGAGGATAATGAATAAGCACCCATGTGCTTTTTCACATCCAGTCCCTGCCCTTAGGGATATATAAAAAAGAGAGAGAGAGAGAGAGAGAGAGAGAGAGAGAGAGAGAGAGAGAGAGAGAGAGAGAGAGAGAGAGAGAGAGAGAGAGAGAGTGTTGGGGTGGAATTGAACCTAAGACTGTTCGAGTTTTTTGTCCACCTGCTAGAACACAATGTATACACACACGCACACACCCACACACATATGGTAGGACAAAACTAAAGCTTATCATTAAATCTTGGAAATAAAACATAATGTATACACACTCACACGCACACACTCACTATAACCAAGGTACCAGCAATCACGTTAAATCCTGTTCCGCTTTCCGTAAGAGTAGGCCATTGTGTGCCGGTGGAAACAGATGAAAGAATTTACAAAACCACATACACACAGGGACTGAATGTAAAAAAGCACATAAGTGCTTATTCCATTATCCTCGATATAAAAGAATAAAACAAATTTTTTAAAGAAATACAACATTCAAATGCGAGCAAATGAACTGTAAAATTGTCAGGGATAGGGTCCCAATCACAGGCAAGGATTTTTCCGGCTCTGGCCAGCACCTACCCACAGTTAAAATGTTCAACAACAACAACAACAAAAACTCAAACAAGAAGAACCAAACACGATATATTTACATCACAGTATGCTTCCTCACTTTAAATATCTCTACAACTACGCCATCAGCGTCGTCAAAATGGAATTTAACATCTGAAATATCGTGTCTTGTCTGCTATATTGGATCTGACTAGACACCACTTACGTTACTGAAGTAACACAGCAGGGTCTCTTTTGCCTGGTGGCATTAATTAAGGCAGCCTCAAACTGATACCTTCCTGAATTCTGTCAGTGACACTATGGGCAGCACAGCACAAGCCTGGGTGTGTGGGGCTGTATGTGCCCAGATCCAACTGAACAGCTTTGGAACAACAGCGCCAGCACGTGGGGTCAGGTGGATCAGTGGGCTACAGGTAACGCATCCATCAAGAAAGTCGCAGGTTCAAATCCCCAGCTGAACCCGAACCTTTTCTCCACTCACATGAACATGAGAGGTTGAGGTCTGTGCGCTAGCCTTGCAGATGAGATGACAAACCAAGGCCCTGCGTGCAACATGCATTTACCGACTGTAAAAGAAACCACTGCAACGAGAGAGTTTTCTCTGAAAAACAAATGCACAGACAAGGGAGAACAAAACAAACGGGCGGCATTTCTCTCTGCAGCGATTGTGTTCTTTCCAGGGAGAATCTTACACCGAGAAATCAAACATGACTGCAAGAGGTTTACAAGACAATGTCAGAAAAGATGACACACACACACAAAAAAAACCCTTAAAAGATTGAAATGACAATAGTAACTGTATCATTTTGTGACGGCAAAAAAAGGCCCACTTACTTTTTTGTCGTTGATGTCTAACTGGCTCCGATTCACAACACCGATGATGCCCAGTTTGACAGGAATGACCCGTCCACACAACACCTCCATGGCGTCTGTCCCAGCATCCATCAGATCAAGCTTAGTGATCACAGCAAGTGTCCTGCGACCTGCAGCAGACAGAAAAAATACTTGTCAGGTGCTGTGAACACAAAAAAAGCATAGGATATGTGTGGTTGAAAAGACAGAAATGTATACACCGAAGACAAAAATACGCAGAAACTTGAAAAATATCATCATGCATGTATGCACGTACACGCATACATATATATTATGCACACCCCCCCCCCGCGCTAACATGATTGCTGCGGTGTACTCCGGTGAGTACAAAGTACATTTTGCATATTCCAATCTTGTTCTTTATAGCCCCACCACCGACCATAGAGGCCACATCAGGGCCGTTAGTTTTGCGTATTGATGTATGTCAACACAGCATTAGTTAGGAGATAACTCGTGACATGTTCTGTACATCAACAGCGCAGTCAACAGCCTAAATGGAGAAAAAAAAAAAAAAGGGACAAACCTTAAACCCTTAACCACACATAGCTAACCAAACTCTGGCTCACCGTCAGGATCCACATCCTTGGCCAGTTTCAAGGCTTCAGACGTAGCAAAGTCGGTGTTGGCAGCCGTCACAGCCAGAATGACCGAGTTAGGGTTCTGGATGTAGCCATAGCACAGGTCTCGAATCTGCAGCTCAATGTCTGGGGGCTGGTCTCCCACAGGAACCTTGGTCATGCCGGGCAGGTCAATCAACGTCAGGTTCACCACCCGTGGAGAGAACACCTTGACGCTGATGGGCTCTGAGCTGATGCCCTGCAAGGCAGATTTAGCGACGCCTGTAAGACCTGGTAAAAACATAATCTCACACACACCCTGGCCTGCAGAGATAGAGAAAGATGGCAAACTCTGGTGCTGTCGTGTGGAGCTCCTACTAATGACAGTGGCAATGGAGACAAGATGACACATGATATATGACAGATGACCCTTCTTCAACTTAAGATAAACTCTATTTCTGCTTTAGTATTATATTCAGTTTTGAGTTAAATTCCCTTTCTGTCGTAGTATAATACTGGTTTGTGTTAAAAACTATCCACACAAGGTAACAAAGAACTGATCGCCAATTAATTTAAAAGAAGGCTACAGTACAGCATGAAGGCATGAGGCAAATAGGTGTTACACATCAAATATGATTTTCTGACATTTTGGGGTATGATAAATCAGTTATCAGTTTTACCTGACAAAACAAAGCAGAACATTTATTGTGCAAACATAGCAAAACATGACAAAACAGAAAAACTTAAAGCTTATTGTTTGTTCTTACCTTGTTCGTGCCTGACATTCGCTCCGTCTCACGTTCAATCTCTTGTCGAACTTCATCGAAATCTGTGTAGATCTTTTCCTTGGTATGAAGGAACTTGGCCCATTCTTCTGCAGTGATAACCTCTGTTGAAAGTTGTTGTTTTTTAAAAAGCATTGTTCATCAGTTCAGACTTGTAAAATTTGTACTATCATATAGTATCAATAACCGGTCTTATTGTTAGCACAACAAATAATTCCTTGGCAGACAGCTTAGTTAAGCTTCAACAAAAGCTTAAAAACAAAACAAAAGCCATAGGTTAAGGTGAGAAAACTTTCTTACTTTTGTCTGAGGTCAAATTACAAGATCACTGCGACACAGCAAGAAAGCCCATCAGAAAAAGAGACAAAAAGAAGAAATGGTAAAAAAAATTTAAACCATGCACACACACACACACACACCACACACACACACACACCACACACACACACACACACACACACACACACACACGCACACACATAGCAGTTGGTGTGGGTTTTTTTTTGTTTTTTGGGTTTTTTGGGGTCTTCTTTGTTTGTTTTGGTTTGGTTTTTCTTTGTTGCTTGTTTGTTTGTATTATGACGGATATTTTTTCAAGATGGGTTTTTTGTTTTGTTTTTAATTCATATATGCATATGTTATTGTCTTTTCTTGTTTGATTTGTATAGTTTACCATAGATTAGGTTTTTTATTCTATGTCTGCATATACATTATCTTTTTTTCCTCGCTTTTTTTTTCTTTAGATAGATGGCTTGATGAAAAAAAGCAAATGCACTGCTTATTCAATGTACCATCTGAAAATAAAACTTTGACTTTGACTTGGCTTTGACACACACACACACACACACACCATACAACACACACACAAACACACACATACAACACACATACAACACACACACACACACACGACATCCAAACAGTTAAACCAATGACCAGATTTCGATACACAAAGAGGTCAGGAACAGTGAATCATCAACCTCAGTCATTCTCATTATAAAAAGATAATTAGCCCAGTCCGCAACACAAAAAAAAGAATTAGTCTAGTGAATTTATGTAAAATCTATTAATATTCTACTAGCTATTGTTGGTTCAACACTGGTGATACCAGTTCAAAGACCGACTGGTACTGTATTTTGTGTTGTTTTGCTTCCTTGATTTTCATGTGATCTTAAATACACATTGCTATATATTACAAACTGTCTTTTATTTCCAAAGACCAGCACTGCCTGTACATGTATACTCTGTATACAAATGCCAGATTCTAGTCAGTGTCAAACCATTCATATCAAATGAAAATATTTGTTATGTAGCAAGGAAACAACACAAACATAATAGGCGTATTCAGTTCACACATGCACGCACACACGCATGCACACGCGCACGCATACACACACACACTCTCACACCCACACAGACACACACACACATAGCTTACTAAGGTGCAATGTATTGCCTCTGAATGGCATTATCCACCCAAACCATCAAATAAAAAGCCTACTCTGCTACAATATGACAAGTGTTTTGAACTGAAATGTGTGTATCCATGGTTTTATGTTGTTCTGTCCTGAATATATGATCTTCCATAAAAAGCGTTACCACTATATGATATAACACTATCATTTCCCATTACACTTTAGGTGACACATACAGTTATTATGTAACAACACAGCAGGAAATCAGCTTTCATTGTTTCAAAGTTGATTTACAGTTACACAATACATTATGGAAATACTTAAACTAAAAAACAAAACTGCTTCCTCTTTATCGAACTTTATGCTAACATTTGCTATAAAGTATTAATGATATATTATATATAATAATAATAGCTATATATATTTTTATGCTTGTGTGCTCACACTGCAGCAACCTTATAGCTTTATTTGCTCTGCACATTTAAACACCTAGGCTATACACGCATATTTTCTTGTTCAAATGGGACAGATGCCGTGAGATGGCCTTTGAAAACTGAATAGCAAATACACATTATCATCATTATGTGCTGTACATGTGTAAACACAAACACACACACACACACACACACACACACACAACTAGGATGCTACACAATGAAAAGCCGCAATGTTTGTATTATATGTACCTAACACAAACCAACATATGAACAGTACACTTATAAATGTTCCATTTTTACAACATTACCCAATATGTTTAGTGATCAGCACATAGTGAAAACGGAATAACACAAACAATGACAAATAAAACTAGTAAAGAAAGACTGTTTAGCGCTTGAGAAAAAATTCATCATGAACATTTTGTTAAAATGTGCCACTCTCGAGTCTCAAAAGAACCCTGAACTGATTACATCATGCCCATCATCACGCTAAGTAAAAACAGAGTAACAGATAGAATGAGGCATAAAGCTGAAGGAAGATGCAGTGAAATTCATGAACATTTTGCAGTAATGTGCCATTCCTAGTATGAAATTTAAAAGGACTGTAGAGTGTAGACTTACTGCCATCTTGCCGAAGTCGTATTTCCCTGTCGTCCTTTCTCACATGCAACAGTTGCAGAACTGTGGGTCGTCGTGTCACAATGCCAGTCCCTCTGGGCAGGAAATCTCGACCAACCAAACTCTCAATCACTGAGCTTTTCCCAGAGCTCTGCAAACATTTTTTATTTTTTATTTTTAGGATTATTCATTTATTGTGAGGAAAGAGGTACATCATATATAAGTGACAGGTTGAGATTAAATAAATTCAATGATATGTAATATACTTGAGTTCAAAAACATAACTCAATAAAGTATTCAAAATACAAAAAAACCACAAACAAACAAACAAAAATACTCATTCAACCTAAAAATAACAGCATACAAAATGACACACAACATTACAAGTAAAAAGATATTCTTTAACAATATACATAGGCCTAGAAAATACACCTTTTTTTCCATATCAAGGTCAAACTCGCTCTAATTATCATTTCACTTTTCAGTCTCAAGTTAATAGCATGGTCACTCTGTATAAAAATAAATTTAAATAAATTTTATAGATGTCCACATGTCTTCTTTTTTTTAAACTTTTAGATCATAGATGTCACTATAAAATGTTTTATTCTTCTTCTATTTATTTTGAGAACTTAAACAAACTAATATAAAATTGTTTTGCTATCTACACTGTGTTTAAAAATGTTGTTTTTCAAATTATTCATCTTTAATATATATATATATAATATAAATCAGAGTAACACTTGTAAACAAATTACTCAACTTCTGTGCCCACTACTACAGACCTGTGCATGCTGTGTACCTAGACTTTGGCTTTTAATAGTTTAACTGATAAGTTTATTGATCGATCAAAGTCTATTGATTGATCAAACTTTATTGATCGATCACAGCTAGCAGCAAGGAAACTGCAAAGTAACAGGTATAAATTCAACATATCTTTCTAAACCAGCCATATGATCTCATCTTATGGATAATTTGCAAACAGAAACTGAGCTTGCTAGTATGTACAATTTGGGTGTCACTGTCAACAGTGATTTTCATTTCACTTTCAGCTACACATTTTCTTATAAATGCTTTTAACATACTTTGTGGAGGCAATCCGAGGCATACATGAATAGATTCAACATTTCTCATGAGTATGCCATTTGCAGCAATTCTTTATGATCTGTGCTTTTATTTTTTTCAGACTGGAATATTGTAAGTTCCTTTCTGCAGACTAAGGCAACTATATGAGTTCTTCCCTTGAAACTTTAAATTTTTATTCCTTCTAATCTGGCCTTGGGCTAGTGTGCATTCCATCATAAATGCATACATGTTGCATTTATAGACCTGTACAGGATCCATCATTCATCATTACATTCAAAAGACTACTACCCAGACCAGGAGGAAATGTTTTTATCATTATGAGACCATCATTGGCATCAAACGATATACATGTATACCTGATTAACAAAAATTATGTAATTAATTATATCATCCCAAATGACATCCTGCATTCCATAATGGCTCCCACCTCCCAATGTCCTCATTCTTCTTAGTGTTACACTGAGTTTATGGGGTGATAGATCTATAGATATAATGTATTCATTAGTCACTAAAAGTGCTATGTAAGAAATAAAACTTTACTTGCTTTGTGTGTGATTGTTTGAGTGCTTATGTGCATGTGTGTCACTGTGTGTGTTGTGTGTGTGTGTGGGTGTGTGTGCTGTGTGTGTGCGTGTGTGCTATGTGTGTGTTGTGTATGTGTCTCTGTGTGTCTGTGTGTGTCCATGTGTGTCTGTGCGTGTGTGACTCACTGACTGTGTGTGTACGTATACAAGATACATGTATTACATTAGTGTGTATGTGTGTGCAGGCGTGCGCGTGAGATGTTTTTTTTTTAATCAAGGATAATAGAATAAGCACTCATGTGCTTTTTTTCATCCAGTCCCCGTGTGTATGCGGTTTTGTAAATTTTGTCATCTGTTCCCCACCAGCGCACAATGGCCTACTCTTTCAAAAAGCAGAACAGGATTTAATGTGTGCGCAAGATGTTCTGCATGCGTTTGTTCACGGGGCCTCAGTTTATAGTCTCATCTGGAGAGAGAGAGAGAGAGAGTGTGTGTGTGTGTGTGTGTGTGTGAGTGCGTGCATGTGTGTGTGTGTGTGTTTTTTAAATTCTTTTGAGGATAATGGAATTTATAAGCACTTGTCTTGTGTGCTTTTCTAATTTTTACATCCAGTCCCCATGTGTATGCAGTAAATTTTGTCATCTGTTCCCACCGGCACACAATGACCTACTCTTCTGAAAAGCAGAACGGGTTTTAACATGTGCGCAAGATGTTCTCTGTGAGACTGAGAGAGAGTGTGTGTGTGTTGTGTGTGTGTGTGTGTGTGTGTGTGCGTGTGTGTGTGTGTGTATACTCTGTGCGTGCGTGTGTGTGTGTGTAACTAAGTGTGTGTAACTGTAACTAGTGTAAGTGTGTGTATGTGTGTTTGAGTGCGAGTGTGTGTGCGCACACATGGTTTTGTTTTTGTAATGTAAGCAACTGATAAAGCAGATCAAAGTACAGAATCTCCTCACTTTGTTTGTTTGTGTTTGCTCATTTTAGAAAATACTCTGCAGTAAACAAAACAAAAATCACCTTAACAGGCTTTTGTAATGAATTCCGTTACACAGTTTCAACCAAGCAGAATTTGAAACAGAAAGTTGAGAAACAAAAAAACCCAGAGATTTCTCCAGTCTACTACTAAAATAATAAAATGCTATACATAATTATTTACTTCATTTTTTAAATGAGATATCCAAATCATAAACAAAAGCTTCACTAGCATTAGTAACATAACAAGTATTAACTATTATTTTCTATAATATAACCAAAAAGAAAATTCTCAATGTTTTTTTATTTTACTGGTAAGAACTGCTGATTCAACAAGACCAATTATGCTGACTGCAATAATGTTGTCTTGTTTTGTTTGGTTTGGTTGGATGTTGGGGTTTTTGGTTTGGGTTTTGTTTGTTTTGGTTTGGAGTTTGGTTTGGGGGGTTTTGGGCTACTGATGTTACTTTGTTTGTTTGTTGCTTTTTCATGACACTGTCACAGAAAATGTAGAATAAAGATCTGACAATAATCAGCCTCAGGTTGCTCTCCCTGGAGATCTTTTTTTTTTTTTTTTTGGCTTTCACAGTTTTAGAAAGTTACCAGTGCCACAGTACAGCACCATTCATTTTTTAGGGCTTTTCAAAACTAGATTTTGTTTTAACATAATGTTTTACTTGCAAACCACAACTTTCACTAGTTTCAGTTAGGTTTTCTACTATTCAATGATTCATGGGCAAATCTTGAAACTGAAAGTGTCCTCCCTTCTGCCATAGCCTCTTTTTACATGACACCAGCTGAAACCTGGGACATGACCCTGATCTTAACCACATTTCAAGTCCCTGTCTGTAACACTACAGTTTTAACTTTAGTTTAAGCTAAAGAATGAATAGTTTCTTCTTAAAATCAGTTGGTCCATTACAAACTGACTTTTGTTTTCTGCAGATTAAATTTCATTCTCCCCTTCTTTACACTAAAATATGATTATATTGATCAACATTTAAAGAAAATAAGAGTTTAAAATATTCTCAATGAATTGCTTAGAAATGCTCTACTCACAATGTCAATGGTGACACAGCTTGAACTCCGTTGTCGGTCAAAACTTACCTCAGTTTCAAAGTTTCCAGCCCTTCGAAGTTTCCTACCAGTGAGTTACTCATTAAAAAATGGAATTATTTATGATCACCTTGTAAACAAATTATCTGATTTCTACATCTTTTTCTCTTTAAGCTTGACAGTTAAAACCAATTGCTGGATTTTATTCATTCTGTTGTTGAAGACAAGGTTAAGGGGTTTGTTTCTCCACCGAAGCTTCCAACAGATTTTGCTGTGCGACTGTTTTTGCCCACCAGGCACCATTAAGACAGCTGCATTCTGACTTCAGGGATAATGACTGATGAGTGGTGATAACTTATGTCCTAACATGACACCAGTGTTCATGCGTTTTTTGTTTGTTTGTTTTTTTGTTTTGTTTTAATCATTATTTTGTCATCCATTCCTACAGCATGCAATGGGAATACTCTTATGAAAGGCAAATGGGTTTTGTGTTAACATACAATGTACGTAAGATGTTCTGACCCTCTTTCTAGTTTTAACAAAAGCCATAAAGGCTGTTTGTATCACATCACTGACATCAGCATAGGCTATGATTATCATTATAAATGTATCATTTGTAATTGCATAATGTATGGTAAAATCTTGTAAACACAAAATCATTCATGTTATGTATAACCCATGCAGATAAATTATGATGCTGTAATCAAGGGTTTGTAAACTCATTTGTTACTGTGTTAGTTTTATTAATTTAATACCAAATAAACCCTTTTTGTTTTTCCCTTTTGGCAGGCAGGTTTTCTACAAGTCCATCTCAAAGACCTCTTATAACAGTAAACACAGAAAGCATATTTAATCAAATCTCCAGCTGTCATGGATGGGAACATAAATAATCTACTATTTGTATTATAGTTAAGCTCTTTTTCGGTGTGATGTGTATTGCAGGGCCCCTGAACAGTGAACTGATGTTTTGGCTCATATCGAATGCTGCTGCGCACAATCAGCATACAGTTACCAAATGCACTGAGACTGTCAGTTCGACGATTTATTCCTCTTCTTTTTCCACCCTTCTCAAAATTTAGATCCAGTCAAAATTACATGTTCAATTTGTATTTGTAATTATTATTAGAGCTGTCGTCAGCCAGATTCTGGTTGTCTGCTGTAATTTTTGGAGTGACCTTACGAGCACTAACCTGGTTTCCGATCACTACAATTTGAGGCAGATGAATTGCCTCCGATCCCACTGTGTTAAAGACATCCTGAAGTTTGTTTATCACGGGAATAAGTCCCTCCATCGTGAAAGGTTTCCTCAGTAAAACTGCAGCACTGTATGCAGTCACCTCGTCAATGACCGGGAAGCCTACAGGCGGAAGGTTAGGGATTCTACTAAAGATTGGTTTGAACTGTTTGAGAATATCTGCATACGGCTCATAAAATTATACCTTCTTTCGTTATCAAATGATTTACAGTTTATTTTCGCATTAATGGAATATACAACCAAGGTGTAAATTATTATGTATTTTCATAAAAGAATAATACATCATAGAACAAGAAATTTTCTGGTCTAACAGATTACCCGTGCAAGTCAATTTCCATTAACAAGACTATGTGGTTGGTCTTTAGCTTTGAAACCGGAAGTTACTACTTTCTTTTTTTCGTTTGTCTGCATCAAACCAGATAGGCCCTAAATTTTCTGCACCACAAATAAACTTCGTCTAGGGTAGAGCCGTTCGAACGATCTCTATGTTCTACGCCTTTATACAAAGTACGGCAAGTTCCGATTGGGGTTGTCCTTGTATATTTTAATTTTATTCAACGAGTCAGTTCAAACAAACACAGACTACTTTTTTTTTAAAAGTTCATACCAAACTAGTATTTTTAGGTTTCAGTTTCTGTGTTACTTTTCAGAGCACAAGAAGGTGTGTTGGTGGGAGAAGAAGCAATAAGGGAGGGTGATGTTACAGGGATGATCCAACAGAGAGATATATTGAGGATGTCAACCTCAGTGCCAGAGAGCAAAAATTACAAATTTTATAGACAAATGCCCAAGCTCTGTAGGCCTATCTAGTCTATCTATCACTAGTGTAAATTGTGTTGCAGAACTGGGTGAATGATATCTTCACACTTGTTTCTGCAATCGCCAGCCAAGATCAGAATTAGGGTGGATGGCTCTGTTGTGCTATCAATTATCATTTTATAGCTTGAGGCGTTGATGATGATCGGCTGATGCTCCCTGTCAGCTGGTATCTGAATAAGGCAAGTTACAATATTTTGTTGGTTTTAGCCTAGCAGCAGTCCAAGGGAGAGAGAACTTCGCCTCTATTTCTAAAATTGCTAGGCCACCCAAACCACAACACATCAACATGAATAAAGAGAGTAATTTTTGCGTGTTATTTTTGGGGGGAGGAGGGGGGTGGTTGGGGGTGGGGGTGTTTTTTCTTGTTGTTGGTTGTTGTTTTGTTTTGGGTTTGTTTGTTGTTGGGGTTGTTGTTTTTTTTGGGGGGGGATTTGTTTTTGTTTATATTTTGTAGGTGGGTTGTTGTTGTTGGGGTTTTTTTTGGGGGGTGGCGTATTTTTTTTTTGGTTTTGTTTTTGTTCCTCCAAGGTTAACCAGTGGTGAGATTTTTCTTTGGGACCGTTGTTACATGTACCAACCATTAAGGTAGCCGTATTCTGACGTCAGATTTATATGCTGGATATATTCGTGTTTCCATGACCCACCAAATGCTGATATGAATTACGGAATCTTTACCGTGTACGTTTGATCTTATGCATGTGCGTACACACATGAAAGAAATTTAGGCACTGATAGGTCTGCACTTGAAGTTGACTTGGGAGATCATACAAATCCCCACCCTTAATTAATAATAATAAATGGAATTTATATAGCGCTATATCTTGCAAAAAAACAAATCAAAGTGCTTCCATTCAACACACTTCTACACATGCAATCAACAATTAACAGTTTTTAAACAAATTCAAACACACACACACACACACACAAACACACACGCACACACACACACACACACACACACACACAGGTTATACACTTCAGCAGGGTGATGGGAATTTCGGCTGTTGAAGGCAGGGGACAGATATGAGATGAAACAGGGTGGGGAGGGGGGGGTGGGGTCTAAGGTTCGAAATAGGTATGTCTTGAGGTTGGATTTAAAAGCGTTGTAAGTAGGCTTTTCACGAATGGAGAGAGGGAGGTGGTTCCAGACTGATGGACCAGAAATAGAGAAAGAGCGACGGCCAACAGTGGATTGGTTGAATCTAGACCTGTATTCGTAAGAACAGGGTATCTGCAGCAGAGCGGAGGGAGCGAGAAGGAGTGTACATGTGAAGACATTCGCGTAATTATATAGGAGGGTGCTGTTTTGTGTAGGCATTCGTAACAGAGGGTACTGATCTTGTACTTCACCAGACGCACCAGACGCCGCCGAGATTCGAACCTAGGACTTCATGGGCCCAGGGGTTGAAGTCAAACGGTCTTAGCCATTCGGTTATAGCGTCTGTCAGCGTAGTGTTTGATAGCTCTGGCTGAAACAGGCTATGCGAGAACCAGCTCTCAGTGACAGCATGCACGGATGTGCATTTGCCTTACCGGTTCAGCACGCTGAGTTACACATTTACGGTTTATCTCAGTCATTAATGGGCAACTGAATAGATGTGACAACAGGCTTTGTTTTGTTTTTCTGCTTCATCTTCTGCGATGCTCCTGTCCTCCTCCTAATCTATAATCTGTCTCACCTGTCGGCATCACCAGGTACAGTGTTAGCCACTGCCTTCAATGGCACTGTTTCTACCCTCCTTAGAACTCCATTATTTTTGTTCCAGTCTTCGATGGCCCTTGCTGACTTCATGGTTTCTCATGCCAGTGGATTTGGTGGTGTTGCCAATGAGAGAAGCTTGTGGTCTGCTTTTATTATTATTTTTTCTTTTGACCTCGGTCTTGCCTTCACACACACACCTGCGTGGGCGCACTGCACGCTCTCTCTCTCTCTCTCTCTCTCTCTCTCTCTCCTCTCTCTCTCTCTCTCTCTCTCTCTCACCCTTCTTTTCCCCTCCCCCCTGACTTTTTTCCTCTGATAACTCCTATTTTAACCTATGGAGCAGAAGTTTGGTTTCCTTTTTGTTTTAATGGGGAGACAGAATTTCATATTGATAAACTGTTCAAGACATGCTTATCAAATCAATTTTTGCATGAGAATTTTCATGTAAAATTTTGTAAACAAATGCTAGGAGTTCATAAAAAAAAAGCATTAATACTACCCACTTTGGGTGAATTAGGAAGATTTCCACTGACCTTTAAAATCATATGCCAGATAATATCGTTTTGGATTCATTTGACAGAATCAAAACCAAACTCTTATATTAGAATAGTATACGATTATTTGTATCAGACGAATGCATCCAATAAATGGATCAACAAAGTTTTTAAAAAAAATTCTTTACACAATTGGATTCAAACATGTCTGGATGAACCAAAGTACTCTTGATGTTCATCGGTTGAGTTATGCTGTTCAACGAAAGCTTGAGGCCATGTATAAAATATTTTGGATCTACCAGAAGAAAGAGTTTGCAAAACTAAATTTTTACGATTTTGATACCAAAGAATACAGACTGGAACCATACTTAATAAACTATGAAAACAAAACTCATAAGAAGACGTATTATATATTTCGCACAAGCTGTCACAATTTAATGATAGAGAAAGGGAGGCACTAGAGAGGACAGAAATGTAAATATTGTAACAAGGTAGAAGATGAATTTCATTTACTGGATGAATGTATCTCATATGATGAACTCGGAAACAATTTGTTATTAAAAATTACAACCAAAGACAAAAAAACGCAACATTTGTATAGATAAATTATGTGACATAATCACAATTGATATCAATCAAGCAGATATCATCAAATATGTGTATGAATGTTTTAAGAAAAGAGAAAATAGTAAAATGCAACATGGTTTAGTGTACATCATTTTGAGCCAAAAAGATAATTATAACTGATGTTTGCTTGTTGTGTTGTTGTGTCAAATAAGTCTATTTGACTTAAATGGCAAAAAAATATTCTGAATCTGAATCTGAATCTGAAATCCTCTGTAGGCGCTCCAACTTACACATGCTCATTCGTACATATTCTTTGCTCCCTTTCTTCCAACCTTCCCCCCCCCCCCCCCCCCCCCCCCCCCCCCCCTAATCCTTTTCCCCTAGTGGGAAAGATGTTAAAGCAAAGAAACACACACACACACACACACACACACTTCGTCTATCAAGGTATAGACACAGAAAAATCTTTTTGAAATGTATGGGTCCTGTAGGACCCGTAGCGTCCGTGGCGCAAAGTTCATTAAGAGTGGCATTTGGGGAAGGTTATAAGAATTTCTTTAACACTCTGTGGTATTGCCCAGAAACTGGAGCAAACTCAATTAAACAAGAAGGAACCACGCATATTTTTTAAATGGAATACAGACAAACACAAGAACAAAAAACAAAACAAAGCAACAAAAAAACCCCATAAACAAAACAATACAAGTCATTGCTGGGTTATGCCCTGTTCTCTTCTCGTTATCCATAAGCCTAAGCTTTGTGAAAAGAGTTAAATCATAGACATTTCGGGGGACCTCAGGGTCTGGTGATGGATGTCCCGCCTGTGAAGGGAAGTATGTGCATTTCTGAGCATCCGCTCTACACCTCTGCTTCCCGGGGATAGTGAAGTTGCAACCTCTTGTTTGGCTTGCCAGGCAAGAGGGGTACCCTTCAGAAGGGTGCTGCATAGCCTCTCCTATCACAACTTTCCACAGCAGGCACCTACTCGTTGGTGTCCCCTGTTTTCGCAAAGACCTGCTGTGGGGAGACCTAGCGCCTGGCAGGATAACCAGGTAGGGTAGGTGGAGCCCGTTTTGCTGACAAAATCCACCTTGGAGAGCGGAAAACTCTGATTTCAAACCCATGCATGGAGAAGGAAAACTCGAAGAGCACCCAGGAGGAAACCCTGTCATGCGCCAAAGGAGCTGAAATCAGAGGTGTCGGGCCGTCAGGCGCTCCAACCAAACTACGACACCATTATAGCCTTAGACCTCGATCCCAACATTCTGAAGAATTATAGGCCTGTCTCAAACTTACCCTTTGTCTCTAAAGTACTAGAAAAAAGTTGTTCTCAAACAGCTCAACAGTCACCTTCATTCCAATGATCTCCTTCCTACTTTTCAATCTGCCTATCGCCCCAACCACAGCACCGAAACCACCCTAGTTCACACTTAAGATACACTTCTACTTGCTTCTGATGCAGGAAAAAATCTTCCTCCTCACTTTTCTTGACTTATCTGCAGCCTTTGATACTATAGATCACTCAATTCTTCTTTCTCGCCTCCAAAATACGTTTGGTATTAACGGCACAGCCCTCACCTGGTTTACTTCATACCTCACAGACCCGTTCCAGAAAGTTATTGTAAACAAAATTCAATCAAAACCTGTCAAAATGGAATGTGGAGTCCCGCAGGGATCAGTCCTGGGCCCTGTTCTCTTTACTCTCTACACTGCTCCACTCTCACATATTATAAGTAAAGTATGTTCTTTCGAGCCAGAAGGCCCATAGAGCCGGAGCTTATCCCGGTTTCTGTAGCGTTAAGCGAACTGATGGTGTTTCACCACCCCTGTGACAGGACGCTAGTCTGTCGCCAGATACTTCCCCAGCAGAGCTGGTACCCACTTGTACACCTGGGTGGAGTGAGGAAAATAGGAGTAAAGTGTCTTTCCCAAGGATACAACACCGAGCCGAGCGGGGATCGAACCCGCGACCTCTGGATCACGAGTTGACCGCCTAAACTACTCGACCACGGTGCCTCCAACATATTATAAACAACCACCATATTGATCATCATTTCTATGCCGATGATACTCAGCTTCAGTGCAGTGATACTGTTGAAAACTTGCCTTCCCTCCTGACAAATATGTTCTACTGCCTTCAAGACATTCAAAACTGGATGACTCAGAACAAGTTACAACTTAATGCCGATAAAACCGAAGCCATGCTCATAGGGACCCAACATAAACTTTTCTCTATCGCAAAAACTTCAATAGAATTCGGCAATACGTCAGTTCCTGTGTCCAACTCTGTGAAGTATTTAGGAGTAGTTCTTGACAACACACTATGAAAAAATTCATCACCCAGACCTGCCAGTCTTGCTACTATCAATTACGGCGCATAAGTGCGATTCGCAAGTATCTGTCCACTGATGCAACTTCCAAGCTTGTCACATCTCTCATTCTTTCACGTTTAGACTACTGTAATTCTTTTTTGGCTGGCCTACCAGCATCACCTATCCACTCTCTTCAACGCATACAAAACTCTGCAGCTCGACTGGTCCTAAGAAAGAAAAAACCTGAACACATCACTCCTCTTCTTCGATCTCTTCACTGGCTGCCTGTCTCACAAAGACTGGAGTATAAAATCAATACCCTCTGTTTCAAATGTCTCCACAAATCTGCACCCTCTTATCTCTGTAACTGTCTTCACCTGTACACTCCATCCCGTTCCCTTCGTTCAGCCGCAGATACTTTGTGCTTTCGAACACCCAGATTCAAACAAACCACTGTTGGCCATAGCTCCTTCTCTGTTTCTGGTCCACCCACCTGGAATGACCTCCCTCTTTCACTTCGACAAAAGCCTTCACTTGATACCTTAAAATCCAGCCTCAAAACACACTTATTTCCTACCTGAGTCTTTCCCCCCACATATCTGTCCCTAATTTTCAACAGCATCTTTCACCTTCTAAGTGTTGTTCCGAGTGTGTGTGTGTGTGTGTGTGTGTGCGCGCGCGCGCGCGTGCGTGCGTGCGTGCGTGTGTGTGCGTGCGTGCATACGCGGGCGCGCATGGATTTGAAATCTGTTGTTCATTATGTTTAAGGAGAGTTGCATGCCTGTAAATGATTGAGTGCAAGCCCTTGGATTTGTTTTTTTTTAACAAGATTCAGCGCTATATAAATTCCATATTATTATTATTATTATCATTATTATTATTATTATTATTATTATTATTATTATTAAAAGGCAAGGCAAAGAAGAAGAATGGACATTTCGACAAGTAACAAGGATTCCCCGATAGCTGGGTAACACTTGTCAATTGGTGTTGAATTGCTGCTAGGGCATCACACCTTGTAAATTATGCATAACACAGCATGTAAATTATACATTGCAGTGCAGACGAAAAAAACCAAAAAACATGAAATTTATATAGCGCTATATCTTGCAAAAAACAACAACAAATCAAAGCGCTTTCATTCACCCTACTCATTCACATGCAGCCAGTTACAATTAATACGTTTTTGTTGTTTTTTTTTTTTGTTTTGTTTTTTGTTTTTTACAAATTCAAATGTATACACACACGCTCGCACGCTCGCACCCGCACACTCACATGTAAAGGTTGTAGGCCTACACTGTGCAGAGTGATGGGGTTGGAAACAACGGACCAAATACAGAGATAATGGTGCCATTCTTTTGATCACAATAACCTGACTACAGAAAAATAATAATGATCTTGCCTGAAAAGAAAAAGATACGTGATCAAAATTATCCAATGCAGAAGGCACTTTAAAATTAATGAATACCATAGTCTACATCGAAATGATTTCGTAGTTCATCTCTATTTTGCAGTTATCGTTAGAAACCATCAGGGGAAACAACGCTGAGACTGCTGAGAGGGAAATCCCCTGTTGACTGTCAATTCGCCTGCCTTCAACAAAATTGTTGATACACAAGGATGGCATCCAGAGATGGAGCTGTTCACCATGATCAAGTTGAACCGAAGGAACAACCTGCTCGTATTTCACTAACAGGACAAAGAGGTGGTCACGTGACCGTTAATATTGGCAGAATCAAAGGCAGTGTGACTGTCGGAAATAAGAACCATGTCACTCATTACCATCATGGTGGAGGGAGAAAAGGACAGTCAAGAACAGGGCAATGTAGCTCCGATTCCGATTCCGAATCGAGCAGTTCAGACTCCGAAAGAAGAAGTGAATCATTTTTCAAAAAGCAAGGTCAGGGTGGTGTCATGCCAACTAAAAACCAGTTTAAAGAAATGGAGAGAAAGAGCAAGACTGCAGGAACATACGCTGTAGACAGCAGTGGAAATCAGTGCCCATTCAGTCACAAAGAGTGTCATCAGGACCAAACGTGCAGGCAATGGGATCTGTCAACCAGCCACAGAGAAGCAACAATCCTCCTGTGAACCAGCAGACACCAGACCAGCTTACCATATACGAACAACAAACGCAGAAGTTTGAAACAATCATGATGCAGCTTCAAAACAAAATCATCACTGAAAGAGTAATCCACAAAATATCTCCTCAGATGGGGAAAGGCTGGCGAAGAGTGTTTCGTCATCTGGATTTCAGTGATGATCTGATTGACAGGACATTTGTGGAGTGTGGGCAGGTGCAGGAGACAGTGCACAAGTTGCTGATGAAATGGATTCAAGACACTGATACAGCTGATGTAAAGAAGCTTGTTGGAGCACTTGTTCGAGCAGAACAGGTCCACATTATATACTCACTTCAGGATAGATAGATTCAGATTGTGTTGGTCTGGATTATACATGGTCTTTTTTTTCTTTTCTTTTTTTTTTCTTCCAAATTTCGTATATATATATGTAACACGCTCAGAAGGACTTGCAAAGACCATCCTGCAAGGAACAGTCCAGGGGAAGAGAAGATGGGGCAGACAGAGGAGAAAGTGGGCCGACGACATCCGTGATTGGACAAGGGAGGACTTCAGTGTCACCCAGGCACTTGCCCACGACCACGCCATCTGTGTGCAGTTTTTACCACCTGTTGCCACCAGCACACAGTGGTCTACTCATCCTAAAGGTGGAACAGGTTTTAACATGTGCATAAGATGTTCCGTATGTGTTCACACACAGGATGTCACTTTGTAGTCTCATCGGAAGGACTTTTGGTGGAGTGGAGTCGGCACTGATGGCGTGATGTTAACTCGCAGAGGAAAAAATCCCTGTGAACGGGCACCTTGGTGATGGCTAGAAGTGGAACCTGGGCCCCATACACTGATACAGCCAATGCATTTGTCTCTGAGCTGTAGTTGTTCACCAATTACTGGTGATAGTACTGATAGTGATACTGATAGTGATTCTTACAGTAGTTTCTCTTGTCATGTTATGATGTTTGTTACCAACTGAAATGGTAGAGAACACAGATAATAATTTACTACTGGCGCAGTGGTAGAGGCGGGTTTTGTTTTTCAGAAAAGTTCTGTATTTTGTTCAATTGTTGTGTTTGTTGTTTTTGTTGTATTCATCAAAAGAAAGCCTTCAGTTTCACTTTCAGACTGTCTCAGTCAGTGTCTGTTTCAACAATGTCACTTTCTTCTTCGTCAAACACTCAGATAGCAGATATTGTTGTCTATCATATTATGAGTGAAAATGCGTTGCACTGCTGTTAAGCTCCTGAGTAGTCAGGCCCTGTGTATTCAACTTTGGCATGAAATGTTGTTTTTATACTTAAAAAACACACTTGTAAACCTTTTTTGTTTGTTTGTCTCTGTGTTATGTTTGTTTAGCTACCTAAAATTAGAAAAAGTTATAAATTGTGTGGAAAAATTGCCTTTTTTTAAAATGGTGTGTGTATGTGTGTGTGTGACTGTGTGTGTGTCATGTGTATATGTATATGTGTGTGTGTCTGTGAGTGTGACCAACTGTGTGTGTGTGTGTGTTAGTTCTTCAGTTTAACAACCTTCCACCAAAAAGTGATATCAGACAGAGTATGTGTGTGTGTGTGTGTGTGTGTGTGCATGCGCACGTGTGTGGGGTGTGTGTAAATATATGAAATTGTGTGTGTGTGTGTGATCGTTTGAGCGTGTGCATGCGAGGTGTGTGTGTAAATTTATATATGAGAGAAATTGTATGTGTGTGCACCATTGTTTTGTTGTTATTCTGGGGTTTATTTTTTAAGTGGTTGCTGGGGAGGAAAAGGGCGAGGGTATGGCATGCTTTCATTATGATGAGTGATTATTGCTGTACTTTAAAAAACAACAACAAAACCAAAAAACAAAACAAAACCCAGCCAACAAAAAATCCCATCCATTACCAACACCTAGAGATGTGGACCGGCTACAGTACAAGGAGACAGTAGTACCCTTCAGTAAATTCTTTAAAAAAATTTTTTTATTACTAGGGTGACAATATTTTTCATGTTGTTTATTGATGAGTGTTGTTAACAGCCTTTGATTTGGTTTGTTCCAGCCTTCTTCAAAGACCTGTGTGGTTTTCCATTGAGTTTTGGTTAAAATTTGCTGTACTTACATACTCAAGCAGATCGAAATTTGAAAATTACAGAATTATTTGGAAAGTCTGTTATAAAATTCCTGCTTAAGCCGCTTTCTATTATTTTCTCTTTTTCTGGGGTTTTTTTTTGGTTCTGTGTTCCTTTTAAAAAAAAAAATCATTATTATCATGATTTATTGCTCATGGATTTGGAAACTGTGACAGTCTTGAATCTAAGATATGGTTCGCATTTGCACCATTTTTTTTTCCAAATGTAATGTTGAAAGAAATTAATTTCAAATACAAATGGAGCATTTCCCAGGGGATACTTGAGGGTGAGTTTCAATTTTTGTTGTTGCTGAATTGTATACAATATCCCTAGAGGCTGGATTATCAGTAAGCACAAGAAATTTCCTCTTTTCTGTCTATAGATCACTCTCACTGTTTCTTGTAGTTTTTTAAATTATTTTTTTGTGAACTCTTTTTTGTATTAGTTATTCTGTATTATTCTCTTGCTTTTCCCCTCTCTTTTTGTAAGTAATCAAATTGTACAACTTTTTTCTTTATTCTTTTTCTGGTAGTTGTCTTCTTTTTTTTTTTTTTTTTTACACTTCAGTCTGTGATGATGTGTGAATATTTAAATTATAAATACATGCAATATTGTTCTGGCTTGTTGGTTATGTTTTGGACTCTGAATTCTTGGTCATGTACATGCCGACTATTATGCAGTGTTATTTTACATATGGCATTTTGTTTGCAATGTATATATATATATATATTTTACATTTGTTATATGGAAAGAATTGGCAAGTCTGCTTGGAAATCAGAAAATCCCACTGGAGAGACGCAGTCTGATAGTGATATACAAGGTCTGCAGTAGACCTGTTCTGTATGGTTCGGAGACGTAGGTTTTCACAAAAACCGTCAAATGTTTGTTGAAGAGCTGTGAAAACTGAATGCTACGCTACATGACAAAGATCAAATGGGCAGACAGGATCACGAATAAAGAACTATGGAGAATGTGCAAAGTTGATGATCTGAAGTCTGTAGCTAGTACTAATAGACTGTGCTGGTTTGGGCACGTTCAACGGAAAGCAGACCACCACAACATAGAAAGAGCAATGAACTTCGTAGTGGATGGAAAGAGACCAAAGGGAAGACCCAGCAAAACCTGGGCTACCTGTATTGCAGATGATCTTAGAGAAAGGGGCATAAATAAGGAGGAAGCTCGAAGCAGAAAGAGACGGAGAAGGCTCATCAATGTCAAACCTCCCCTGGGAGAAACATAACAAAAAAGGAAGAAGAAGATTTGTTATATATGTAGTTTTAGATTTATTAAAATTTTGGTTATCTTCTTTAACATGTTTTCTTTTTTGCTTGTTTTTATTTACAGAGAAAAGTTGACATCCCTAGTCAGCCCACACATCTGGTTTTATGTGCTTTTACTGAGGAATGAAGCAGAAAAAAAATGTTGTATGCAATTATGATGATTATGTGCCATTAATTTCAGTGTGTTTTTTGGCTGGTTCATAATATTTTAGTGATGAAAAGAATGATAAATACTGAACAGTGAGAAAGAAATGTGTATCTTTAAGGGTTGTTTTTGTTATTCAAATACTTGAAATAGCTGACTTGAGGGTCTCGAGATTTTGCAATGTAGATCATATTTCTTGCGATTTGTCATGTGAGTTTTGCTTTTCAGTGTTTCTGTTTTTTTCTTCTTCTTCACAGTATCATAGTATGCTGAATATTCCTTCCAGACCATACCTGCCTCACAACAAAATAATATTTCACCAATTGCATGGAAGATTTTTTTTCAGCTCACTGATTTCTGACATAAATTACAGGATCTTTAATGTGCGTTATTCATAATCAACATAAATTATGGGATCTTTAATGTGCGTAATTCATATTTTGCATAATATATGTGGGAATCAAGTAGAGTCAAGCAAACTGGACAGAAGTTGACCCGTTAGATAATAACAGTCCCTACCCATGCACCAGCATGTACAGTTACATTTCGAACCTGCAGTATCAGGACCTATTGGATAAGAAGCCTTTTGTCTTGGCAACTTCGGATGAGACTATAAACCGAGGCCCTGTGCGCGAACGCACGCAGAACATCTTGCGCACGCGTTAAATCCTGTTCCGCTTTTCGTAAGAGTAGGCCATTGTGTGCCGGTGGGAACAGATGACAAAATTTACAAAACTGCATACACAGGGGACTGGATGTAAAAAAGCACATAAGTGCTTATCCCATTTTCCTTGATATAAAAGAATAAATAAATAAATAAATAAATAAATACATGGTGGAGATAGCTGCAGTGTTGTCGCGGTGATAGCTAGCTGGACTGCCCCAGTCACCTGTCTCCATCACTGTGGAATTTTTTTCTTTTTCGTAATTTAATTTTATTCTTTTATTTCAAGGATAATGGAATGAGCACTTGTGTGCTTTTTTTTTTTTTTTTTTTTACATCTAGTTCCCATGCGTATGCAGTTCAGTAAATTTTGTCATCCATTCCCACCGGCACACAATGGCCTACTCTTCCAAAAAGAAGAACGGGTTTTAACATGTGCGCAAGATGTTCTTCGTGCATTTGTACACAGGATCTCAGTTTATAGTCTCACCTGAAGGACTTTTAGGGGGAGTGGAGTTGGCACCGATGTTAACTCCAGAAGGAGAATCCTCTTGAATGAGATTCGAACCCGGGTCAGCAGATCACGAGCACTATAATGCAACGCGCTTCACTCTAACCACCAGGCTATCTATCCTGTCCCCCTGGATGGCAGTGGGAGCTCCATTCCTTGCCATGAAGGATCACCAGGTGACACAGTCTCTGCTCCCATGTGGGATGATGCCTTGAAGCCTCCCTCAGTGTGCTGTTGTCGGCGTCAGTGATGATATTGTCTATGAAGGATTTTGCTGGCCTTCCTTTGCTGCTTTTCTCTTGGCCGTGACCCTTCCCAGCAGGATATATATATATATATATATATATATGAATATAGACATAGATATAGATATATAAAGTCGGTTCTTGTGTTTCTGTTTATGTACCTGACTTACATCATTTTTCTGTTTTTGTTGATCTCTTTGGATTTTATGCCAGAACAGATGATTCAATGAGCGTGCTGTCTGTCAGTGGTTCTTTTTTTTTTTTCTAGGTCTGTTTTACTCTTAGGAGACACATGTAGAACCACAAATCTAATGGATATATGTTGCACAGTAAGTGATAATGAAAAAAGTGTTGGTCATGTATGACCAAATATAAAATAAGCATCAGCTAACTGAATTTTTTTGGGGTTTTTTGTTGTTGTGGTTGTACATATTGAAAGCTTAAGTATTAGACCATAATACTGTACAACAAAGAATGTTAGGTGAGTGCATTGTGTGACATTTTTGTTGTTGTTGTTGATGACGACTCAGCCGAGTTTTGTAACTAAGGATAAGAACTCTTTTAAGTGTCATATTGCATGTTATGCCAAATGAGTTGGGTGAGTGCACTGTGCACTGTTTCTGTTCAAACTATAATACTTTAGTTTACCTGCAGGAGTTTCTGTTGTTGATATTGGTTTTGTTATGATAAACATCTTTGTAATATAATGGATTTGATATATTTCAGAATTTAGAGCCAACCCTCTTTTTTCTTTTTCTTTTTAAAAAATAGTTTGTAAAATCTGGAGATAATATCCTTTATTTAAAAAAAAAAAAAAGTGAACTCTGAAGACACCCTCCCCCTCCCAACTCCCATTTTTCTTTTTAAAATCATGATGCAAAAAACTCTGGAAACTTCCCCCTTTTTATGTATCATAGTGACAAGGTGAAAGCTCGGGACCCCCCCCCCCCCCCCCCCCGACTCAGTGAGTAAACTTGATCTCTCTCTTTCTTAAAAGTCCCTTTGGATGAGACTATAAACTGAGGCCCCGAGTGCGAACGCATGCAGAACATCTTGCGCACACGTTAAATCCTGTTCCGCTTTTTGAAAGAGTAGGCCATTGTGTGCCGGTGGGAACAGATGACAAAATGTACAAAACTGCATACACATGGGGACTGGATGTAAAAACACATGAGTGCTTATTCCATTATCCTCGGGAAAAAAAATCTGAGCGCTTTGATTTGTTGCTTTACAAGATCCAGCGCTATTTAAATTCCATACATTATTATTATTATTATTAAAAGCCATGGTGTATAAGTTTTTGTGTGTAAACTTTCTTATTTAAAGGTTTTCCTATATATGTACTGTGATTTTTACAAAATAAGTTTTTAGCTTAGTTTTGTGCTGGAAGAACTATTGATTTATTGTACAGTCAGTCGCCAGTGCCTGTAAGATTTAAGTTTTTTTGGTGTGTATATCACATGTTTTTATAGTTATATTTTATTTTTAGTGTGTGTGCCTGCGCACGCACGTGTGTGTTTCTGTGTGCTCATGCATAAATATATATATATATATATATGCACTTAAGTTGTAAATTTTTTTTTATAATACAGTGATGACTTTGTTGGAAGTTTTAGGCTCTTTTTGTTTGAAGTGTCTGCCTTTGTCATTGTTCAGAAGATAAGGAAGGGTGTCTGTTTTTTAATGGTGTTGTTTTTTCTGTTGTTTCCTGAGAGTTAATATAAGGAGAGTTATGTAAGGATTAGGGGATGGGATAGTTCAGTGGTCGGAGCATTGGCTTTCCCCCAGCCAAGTTAAGCAGCGTCGAGCGTGGTTACCAGTTGGATGGGTGACCGTTTGCACGCCTTGGCTTCAGTACAGTTCCCCCAGCTCACCCAGCTGTAAATGGGTACCTGCCCTCTTTAGGGTCAGGGAAGGTAAAGCAGCGAGGGAGAGGAGATGGGCGCCGCCCTCAATATGCTGGCCTTAGAGAAGTGAGGTCTCCGACGCCTCGCTCCCCTACGACCTTATAGGTTATGGGACTCCTTTACCTTTATGTAAGGATTACTGGAGTGATATAAAGACTAAATGGAGTTGAAGTCTAGTTTTGATTGTTGAATTTGTTGGGTTTTTACAATTATTAAATTTTTTTATTTTAAAGTGGGGTTATTGTTGTATCTCCATAACTGATTATTGTTATGGTGTACTTATCATGTGTGTGTGCTATAAGTGTAAGCAAATATGTCTGAATGTATTTCATGATGTAAGCATACATATATATATATATGGGTTATTCTCAGAAACATGTGAGGTTTTTGTGACATAGACCTTGAAAAATAAATGTCATTGGAAGTTTATGGCTTTTTGTTATATTTTAGAGTACTCTGTCATAATCTGCATTCTTTTGAAAAAATTATGAAATATTAATTGGTTTCCTAGTATTTGATGAATTAAAGTTCTATTTTTAGCCGTTTTTGCGGTTGTGACATGGAAACCAAAAGTAGCATAATAAATCTTTGTACTCAGAATATCAACAAAAACACTCCAAAATGCTGTTGTTTTCATTTATAAAACAATCTAACATTTGGGGAAGTTATGACAATCACTGACAAAGCATATTTTTGGCCATTTTTCTAATGACACTCTAAGACAGTTTTGTACGCCCAGATTTAAAGTTTGTTTTTTTTTTGCTAGTGACCACAGGAAGAAATCACAAATTTAGCCTAAAACTTTAACCACAGAATCATTTAAATAAAAAAAACAATTTTCTTTACACAAGAATGGAAGCTATTTCAATTAATACCTTATAAAAGTAATATGTGCGGTTGTGACATGGAAACCGTTTGGTTTTTACATGGAAACCACACCCTTCAAAATAACAAATCTGGAAGTGTAGCAATTTTAAACATACATTTAAACAAAACCCACCAGCTTAAATTGGAAACAATGCATTCTTGTAACATTATTCTATGATTTATCATTTTATATGATATATTATGGTTGTGGACATGGAGACCGTTTGGTTGTGACATGGAAACCACACCCCTCAAAAGCACAAATCATGAAAGTGTAGAAATTTAAAAGTCAATTGAAAAAACACATCATCCCCAAATGAGAAACAATCTTTTCTGTAACTTTATTTACATTGTTTTTATTATGTTAAGACTTAGAGTGCATGATGTTATATCAATAAACTTATTACATTTGATTTTCATGCTGGAGTGATATAATATCAATCAACACAACTAAGTCCAGTTTCTCTCATTTTACCCAGCGCAATCCTTTTATAATTAATGAAAAAATATGAGTGCATAGTGCTTTTATATCAAGTACAAAAATGCATTGGTTTAAAAACGACAAAAAAAAACCAATGAAATCATATTCATTCTTGGGGTTTTTTTAATAGTAAAAACCAAAACTTAATTGTCGGTCAAACTTTGTTAGGATTGTCAAATGATTACAAATCATCACCTTTGCTGTTTTGTTGGGTTTCTTCCTTTAAAAATTAACAACACTTTGAAATAACAGAATAATCTAAGGTTATTTTTTCCCTTCATTTCTTGTTTTTTACGGGAAAATTTAAATTTCTTTTATTTTATGGGCAAATAGAATCCTTCAAGCACTCTCAGCATTTGCCGGTGCTTTTTTTTTTCCACACATGCAGCTGCTTTTTTGTCCCACATCTAACATGATCTAACATAATTTCAAACTGATTTAGGACTGTTAATTTCCCTCTCTCTCTCTCTCTCTCTCTCTCTCTCTCTCTCTCTCTCTCTCTCTCTCTCTCTCTCTCTCTCTCTCACACACACACACACACACATGATTTGATTTATATTGTAACAGTTAAAAAAAATTGTTGGTCATAATCACATGCATCCATATGTATAGTGGGCACCCTGCCCCCCTTTATTCTCTATCATAAGACTCCCACCTGGATAAGATCTACTTTTCTTAGACACTGCTCTTCTTTGTAACTGTACCCCCCTCATTAGACTTCTCCTTTATAACACATAATTGTGTGTGTGTGTGTGTGTGTGTGTGTGTGTGTGTGTGTGTGAGTGAGAGAGAGAGAGCAAATAATTATATGTATGTAAATGTATGTGTTTGTGTGTGTGAGTGTGTGTGTGTGTGTGTGTGTGTGTGTACAAGCGCATGAGAGGGGAGTGTGTGTGTGTATGTATGGTGTGTGCTTGAATGTGGATGGGGACATGTGGTGTGTGTGTGTGTGTGTGTGTGTGTGTGTGTTTTGTGTGTGTACACCAAAATTTAAAAATTTTTTAACCATGTGAATTGCTTATTCTGCTCAATAAATTTTGATTTTTTTTTTTTGCGATAAAGGCATTCATGGTTTCTTGTCAAAACCCAAAATTTCAACTGTAGTGTTCTTGCTTTTTGTGTCAATTTTGAATGTGTGTCAGTTGTGTGTTATTTGTTTTGTTATCAACGCTTGCTTGCACATTTAAAGATAAATTTGGTTCCAAATGTTGACAAGAACAACGGAAACAACGAAAAACAAAACAAAAAAGCCCATCCTCATTGATGTGGTTTTCATCATAATGATCAGGACTTGTAAAAGTTTTAGGAGTTTGAAAAATGTTAAGCTTAGGACTCCAGCATTGTATCCCAGCATTGTATCCTATCCTCAAATGAACATAATTTAATCGGAAAAACGTCATTGTTTGATTACATTTGAAGCTACGGAAAAAAAGTGGTAGAAACGAGTGACGTGTTTTGGTCGTAAACCAGGAACGCCGAGCTCTGGTCATCGCGCAGTTTTTTAGCAAACAAAACGTCACTGCGATGACGTTTAGCGTGCATTTAGGGTTTGACTCATTACGATTAACAACGATTGTGTAGATCAATCACTTCCCTGAAATCAACACAGAAATGGGTTATCCGAGGAAAGGGGACGATTTATTACAGTAGATCAGTCGTGACAAAAAACCATAATCCGTTTCCTGTCCACGACTAACACGAGCTAAACGTTTTACGGCCCAAATTTCAACGTGCGAGATAACCACAGAACAAAAAATGCTGCAGGTTTATATTTTCAACAACCAAACCCGAGCATCCATATAAAGAATCAATAACTGAATGACGAAAACGGAGACTAATTTTACGTTATGCTTCTAGATCTAACGGCCACGCTATTTTGGTTTCGTGTCACAACCAACGTGGTTAATACATGAGTTTACAGATCAAAAGAAATTTTCCCATAAAATACATTCAAACACTGAAAATAATCACTTGTGTCCTAATTGTTCGAAAATAAAACACGAATAGCATCTATAAAAGAAAGAGAAAGTAAAACTTCAACAAGAATGTTGCGGTCGTACAAGAAACCGTACTATTTTCGTTTCATGTCCTAACCGTAACGCTGCACAAACAAAAACTGGATCTATTAATATTTTGTGCAAAAATTTATTTCTTGGGACATAACAACCATTTCCACAAATAAAAGTAGATGGCTTTTTATTTCTTTCCGAGTAAGAATAAGCGGTCATCAAATGAAACGATCGGTAAATGTACCCACAGCTAACAAGCCAAGCTGTTGACAAGAAAAGAGAAACCTGCAAAAACAAGCAATTTCGTAATTTAAACACAAGTTTACGATTATTAAACCCTGGTTGGCAAAAGTAAAATACTTTGAAAAGAAAATATTCCTTCTCCTTCGATAAAAAATGCGATAGAAGCGAGTAAACGCATCTTGATCAAATGCTGCCATGCTTTAGCGGTCGGTCGTGACATGAGAAATTTTGGAAGAAGACAAAGACCAGCACACTAGTATAGCATCGCGATGTTCCTTTGGCGGGAAAAAGTACGTGCCAGAGATATTTTAGGTCAATGTGAAGTTGCCAGCGATAAAATCTCGGTCATTGAAGGAATGTGCCGAGTTTTGCACCAAATTTTCGTCGGTCGGTTGTGACGTTAAAAATGAGAAACGATGGGCGATAATCTGGAGTTTTTTAAGCCATGACGAGGGTAGAAGGCTTGCTGATCAAAAAAAATCGTTTTTTATTACTGTTAACTGTTTACTTTATCAGTGGAAGCTATAATGTGTTGATGATATCATTTAGTTCTTTGTGAGTGAATTTTTAAAATTGGGCCTGACTTGGAAACCAAACGTCACGACCACAACGGGTATTTAATCCACCCTCTATTTAATGTTCATGAAAAAAAATGAAGATGTTTCTGCTTGGGAGTTTGAAACAAACATCTGGGGATTAATTTAATACAAATTGGTTTCAAATTAGCAGTCTTTGAAGTCATAAGAACAATCTGAATAACGTATTGCACCATCATGTCACAAATCCCCCATGTTGGAATGAGCACATTTTGTAAAAGGAAAATTCAATTTTTTAAAACAAGCCACAAGTACTCATTAAAACTTTTAAAATTATTTCTTTTAATTCAAACATAACCAGTAACCAGCATTCACTACAGTTACAAACTAAATTCAGTCAAAATGGTAGATGTGTGAAGTAGGTCACTATCATACCTCACATGTTTCTGAGAATGACCTATATATAATATATATTATATATATATATATATATATATATATATATATATATATATATATATATTACTCATGCAGACTGTACATATGTACATAAAAATGTGGAAACTGTTGTATGCTTCAATGTGTGTATGCACGCTCACTCACACACACACACACACACAACACACCCCCCCCCTCCCCCCTCCCCCCCCCCCCCCCCCCCCCCCACACCACACACAAAGTATGAAAGTGTTAACTTGAATACCAAGATGAATGACTATGCTCTAACAATGTGACCGTGTAAATTGGATATAAATGTAAAGCTTGTTAAGTCAAATTTTTAAACATGTGATCAAATATCGTAAATCTGTAACAGTGCCATCACACAAAGGTGTTGAAAACCTTTATGAAGGAAAGGGTTGACCGAACTTGTCGTGACGTGTGTTCTGCGGGGACTCTTATGTGGTGTTGGATACATTTCACATTGTTATGATCAGAATGTTGTTGTTGTTGTTCCTTGACTAGAGCACCAAGGCTTACCACTGGTGAGATTTTTTGTGTATATGCAACCATTTCATAATATACGTACAATTCAGGCAACTGCATTCCAATTTCGGGGAGAAAGTTTGGGACTATATTGAACCTTTCAGTTTTGTCAGGACAGTAGGGAGCTAGGTAACCTCCCTGCACTTTCCAGTTTTCAACTGTCGTGGGATCTTTTGACGTGCGCAAGTCTGTAAGCACACAGGTCTGACTGGTTTAGAATCTCCTCCGAAAGGCTTGACATTCAGTTTGATTGCCCCCCCCCCCCTATCAAACTGGAAAGAAAACTTAAGGCATGGCTAGGAATCAAACCCAGAACCTCAGGATTATTTGTTAGGCAAATGAATATCTAAACCGTCTTGTCACCTTTCTTCTAGATCAAAATTTGATGACCAGTGATGACAACTCAAAATATAGCCCAAGTGTATGGTGTGTGCAACATTAATAATGCAACAACCATGAAGATGATGATGATGATGATGACGATGATGATGATGATGATGAATAAATACATAGAAATGATTTTTATTCAGTATCTGGATTATTTCAAGATGATTGTGTAAGGTATCCATAAGACACAAATATGGTTACGGCGGTTTTCTCTGCACTGCAATATTGAATTTCTTATTTACTGACTGACCTGTGTGTGTTAGTGTGTGTGTTAGTGTGTGTGTGTGAGTGTGTGTGTGTGCGCGCGTGCACGCACATACACACGTGTGTGCAAACATTCAATTCATGTCAACATTAATGAAAGATAATTGTACTTTCTGCTTTGGTTTTTTTTTTTTTTGGTTATGCTTTATGGTGAAGTGTTTGAATTTGCTTTCTGTTGTTGGGAAAAAAAAATTAAAATCTATCATGAAAACAAACTTCAGAGTTTGGATTATTTTCAATTCTTATTTGTTAATAGTCTCAGTTATTGGTATCTGTCTTCCTTATTCAGCTTGTTTTGTTTGGTTTTTTACTTTCTAGGCTAGAGCTCTGAGCTTCTCCAATAATGAGATTTTGTGCACATAGGACCATTCTCTCACCCACTCTTCTTTATTCTTTTATTTAGAGGATAATGGAATAAACACTCATGTGCTTTTTTCCCATCCAGTCCCCGTGTGTATGCAGTTTTGTCAATTTTGTCATCCGTTCCCACCGGCACACAATGGCCTACTCTTCTGAAAAGCGGAATGAGTTTTAAGGTGCGCACACAAGATGTTCTGCATGTATTCGCGCACAGGACCTCAGTTTTTAGTCTCATCCAAAAGACTTTTGGGGAGAGTGGAGTTGGCACTGATGTTTAACTCCAGAGGAAAAATTCTCTTGTACGAGAATTGAACCCGGGGTCAGCAGATCACAAATACATCACTCTAACCACCAGGCTATCCCGTCCCATTCCCGTCCTCCATTTAGGGAGATGCATTCCCCCTTTGGGGATGGTGACTAAACATGATATCTGTGTACATGCCGTTTCTAAAATATTGTCCTCCATTCCTACCAGCACGAAATGGCCTGCTCTTCCAAAAGGCAGAATGGGTTTTTAATGTGCGTGAAACATTCTGCATGCATTTGCACACTGGGCCTCAGTTTATATAGTGTCATCTGAAGGACTTTTGACATTCAGTTCAGTTTTCTGGTCGAACTGGGAAGAAAAGGGCAAGGCTGGGAATCGATCCCAGAACCTTGCAGTTTGGCAGGTGAATGGCTTAACCGTTCTGCCACCTTTTGTTTCTTTTAAAAAAAATGATTATTAGGCTTAATTTTGTAGGCTTACCTCTTGTCTTTCTACTTCTGTGTTGGTGTATGTGGTGTATGGCCTCAGTCTTTTCTCTCTTGTCTCTTACCTGCTCTCTCTCTCTCTCTCTCTCTCTCTCTCTCTCTCCTCTCTCTCTCTCTCTCTCTCTCTCTCTCTCTCTCTCTCTCTCTCTCTTCCTAGTAACTGACAGTTTGACTCAGTAGCATTCGCTTTCTCCAGCATGGTCTCATTGTTTCGCCTTTCTCAGCCTCTCCTTTGTGTACGGGATCTTTAACGTGCATGTTTGATCTTCTACAATAATATGGGAATTTATGGCACTGGCAGGTCTGCGCTTTAGGGAGTACCGTACAAATCCCCACCTTTAATCAATTCACCCCCACACCCCTGCCATGGGCTGTGGGTTCATAATTATCATGGCAGTGACATCTTGTGAATTTTTTTCCTTCTCTTTCTTTCTTTCTTTCTTTCTTTCGTTGTTCCTCAGCTAGAGCTCCGAGGTTCATAACCGGTGAGGTTTTGTGTAAACAGTCTTTTTTTATTTACCCGCCATTAGTGTAGCCCCATTCCAACCTTAGCAGATGAAGTCTGCACACACACTTCGGTGTACATGCAATTTTGACATGTTTGTCAGCCTTTCCTACTAGCATGAGATGGCCTACTCTTCCGAAAGGCAGAACAGGTTAACGTGTGTGCAAGATGTTCCGCGTGTGTTCGTACATGGCGTCTCTGTTTATAGTCTCAACCAAAGGATTGGGGGGGGGGAGGGGGGGGGGGGGGGGGAGTATGTACTAATTTGGGAAGCAGCTGAGTTTGTAGAATTCTTGGAATGTTTACGGGATAAGATGTGGGAAAAGAAGTCTGCACGTGCACACGCATGGCATTCCAGGTCTATTGGTATGGGCCGTATGCTAACTGTGTGTGTGTGTGTGTGAGTGTACATGTGTGTAAGTGTGCGTGTGTGTATGTGTTGTGTGTATGATACCAATGACTTGAAACAAGATGAATTCCCTCACTATAGGGAACCCTTTTTTTTTGCTGGAAGCGTAGGCAATTGGGAATGGATGACAAAATTTACAAAAATTTTATATATATTATCTATATATCTATCTATCTATCTATCTATCTATCTATCTATCTATCTATCTATCTATCTATCTATCTATCTATCTATCTATCTATCTATATCTATCTACCTATCTATCTATATATCTCTATATATCTATATCTATCTATCTAATTATCTATATCTATCTACCTATCTATCTATCATCTATATCTATATAGATATATATATATATATATATATATATATATATAGGTGTGTGTGTGTGTTGTGTGTGTGGTGTGTGATAGAGAGAGAGTGTATGTGCGTGAGAGAGAGGAGAGAGAGAAGGAGTGTGTGTGTGTGTGTGTGTGCACATGTGTGTATGTGTGTGCCTTGCTTCATGCATGACAAGCTATGTGATACTGAGTGAATGTATACCTGTGTGAGTCATTGATTCAATGATTACTTGTGCGTTTTAATGTTATTTTGACTGAATGTTCTTTTCTTGTAAAAAAAATTTTTCTATGCAGTTGGTAAAGTTTCTTATTTCATAACCATAATTTTGTTGCTGTCACATATGGGATAGCTCAGTGGTCAGAGCACTGTGACCATTTGTGCACCTTGGCTTCAGTACAATCCCCCAGTCCACCCAGCTGTAAATGGGTACCTGCCCTCTTTAGGGTCAGGGAAGGTAAAGCAGCCAAGGAGAGGAGATGGGCGCCGCCCTCAATATGCTGGCCCCTAGAGAAGTGAGGTCTCTGAAGCCTCACTCCCCTACGGCCTTATAGATTATGGGACACCTTTACCTTTTACATCATCCTTGTTTATTCAATCACTAGGCCCATCTACATTATTGTATCTTAACGCGGAAAATAAACAATAATTTTCTATGAATTATTGCCAAATACACTGGGATTCATCACTGGAGACAACTGTGTCACTTCAGTAATATATTTAGTCCATCAAGGGTTGCTTCCCCTGAAAACCTTTCAGTCTGCTTTTGTTCCTGGAGAGCTGGTGTTTGTAATAATTGTATATATATATATAATATATAACTGTTCTGAACAGACAATAAATCAAAAAGTTATATTACTCAGGTGTATAATTATGCAAGTCTAGATTTACAGTAGTTATGGTTAAACTCAAAGTTAACGCAATACAACCAAAAGTGGAGGGTCAAATAATGTGCATGAGTTTATAGTGAGCAACCCCCCCAGACATAATCTACACAAAACACTGTGGACAGCTGACCCTAAGTGACATATAGCAAGTCAGCTCAACAGACTTAAAAGACATCAATTCCCAATGTGATCATGTTTAAATGAAAACAGCTTTGGAAGATACACCAATGTGAACACAATCAAATGTTGGGGTGGTTTTTTTTCAAATTTGAGATCTTCTGATTCAAAGGCACCACCACATCAGAGGACAAATAATTTAGTGTGTGATCTCCAGTTTAATGTGTATTCACATTTAGTGATTTTAGACGGGGGAAAAAGTAATATAAACAAGAGAATGCATACAATAACAGAAAAGTGTCAGATAACAATATTTAATAAAAACAAACAAACCATACAACTAACTTGACATACTACAAAACTGAATTATCGGACTTCTGATCAATCCTAACACAATGTCCAACTGATGGTTCAGGCAAAATCTGATCCAGTGACAAACTTGGTACAGCAGGTACAAAATGCTTTTAAATGTCCACAATAACAAAATAACACGACTATGGGTAATCTTCTCCCCCACAAATACAGTTTACATCTTTCACATATTTTGTCCTGAAAGCATTTAGTTTAAATCTGTACCTAAGTACACATAATTTAGTGTTTAGAGACACCTAGCCCTCTTGGAAAAATGCTTAATCATAAACCAAAGTAGAAACTAGAAACTGAGTGGATGGATCAACATGAAGTTGAAGTGCTGGACCTGTGATCTGAACCCCCCTCCCCCCCCCCCCCCCCCCCCATATTCTTCAGCTACAGCTCTGAGATTCACCACTGGTCAGATTTTGTGTATGCGACAGTTTTTTAATATTTTTTAATTTTTAAAAAAAAAATATCTCAGAGGACGGCTGTCCGCTATAGTGGATCGGTGTAAAGCCATGGTTTTGGACGACTCGACGCTATAGCGGATTTGCTGTTTGCAGATTTTTCACATGGCGGCCGCATGATACTATAATAATGATAATAATAATAATAATAATAATAATGTATGGAATTTATATAGTGCTGAACCTTGTAAAGCAACAAATCAAAGCGCTCGAACTCGTGCAGCTAAACATAGCTTCCTGAGCCTGTCCAACGTCGAATGCAGTGCGTTGTTGGGTGATTCCGTGTGGTCCGAGCTCTTTGATCACTGTTGTGGAGAGTAGCCTTTTGCACATGTGTCAGAAGTAAAATAGTAGGGATCAGATTAGGTCTCCATGACGGCGGTTTACTAAAGTGAGAGCTTCAATGTTTACATATGTACTAACCCAGTATTTTATACATAAGTTCAGAAAATTTCATTTTCTTACTATGTGTTTTGTATTTTTTTATGATTTTTTTTTTTTTTTACTAACCATTACAAATGGGCCGTCTGTGGGGAAAAGCAAGGGAGAGAATTGGCCGTCCCGAGTGAGTTAACCCACTATGAAGGTAGCTGCATTCGGACTTCAGGGACTGATCTGAAATAAACAGAAGACATGATTTTTTTGGTTTTTTTTTTTTTGGTTCCTTAGCTAGAACTCAGGTTCACCAACAGTGAGAATTTGCGAATGTGGTCGGTTTTTTTTTTACCCACCATTGAGGCAGCTGCGTTCCATCTTCAGGGGCATGAATAGGAGTCACCTCTGAATTGTCCGTTTGAAGGAATGTTCTCATCTGGAGTTGACACTGGTTGCGAATTTGTTCAGGACTCTACAAGTCCTACAGATGAGACTAAAGTAAAAACTAACATCCCATGTGTGAATAAGGTAAAGTAAAGTTAAAGGAGTCCCATAACCTATAAGGTCGTAGGGGAGCGAGGCGTCAGAGACCTCACTTCTCTAGGGCCAGCATATTGAGGGCAGCGGCGCCCATCTCCTCTCCCTCGCTGCTTTACCTTCCTTGACCCTAAAGAGGGCAGGTACCCATTTACAGCTGGGTGAACTGGGGGAAATGTACTGAAGCCAAGGCGCACAAACGGTCACCCATCCAACTGGTAACCAGGCTAGACGCTGCTTAACTTGGCTGGGGGGAAAGCCAGTGCTCCGACCACTGAGCTATCCCGTCCCCTATGTGTGAATGCTTCCATTAAAAACCTATTCATCCTGGATCAAAAAGTAAGATAGGAAAGATCTGTGATACAATACAGGTTCTATCTTACTTCTATCAAGAAGACGATTGTACTTAAAAGTCTTAAGTGTGCTGACCCCATGACCTTTTCGGAAGTTAAGGGAGAACAGGGAGAATGGTGTGTATCACTGTATGTGTGATGAGTTTAGAGTGCATCCCCTCCCCGCCCCCTTCTCATTATCCAAAAGGACACTGGAAACAATCAAGACTATGAAATGATGCAGTCATGCCATGATTAAAACTGAAAAGGTGTTATGATGTCAAACATCAATTATATGTATATGAAAATGTTCTGTTTCTCCTTTCAATTCCTGAAAACAGTTGTTAAGATCATGAATACACTTAGCACCGCTGCAAACGGAGGTTATAGCCGAGTGGTTAGGAATGTTCCACTTCAATGCCATGGGTCCATGAAGTCATGGGTTCGAATCTCGGCGGCATTTGGTGAATTAAGGGTGGGGATTTTTTTTAATGATGTCCCAGAGATCCACTTCAAGTGCTGCAGACCTGACAGTGCCTTAATTCCCTTCGCGCGCGCGCGCGCGCGCGCGCGCGGTGTGTGTGTGTGTGTGTGTGTGTGTGTGTGAGTGTGTATTTTATATTATATTTATTCTTTTATATCGAGGATAATGGAATAAGCACTAATGTGCTTTTTTTACATCCAGTCCCCATGTGTATGCAGTTTTGTAAATGTTGTCATCCATTCCCACCGGCACACAGTGGCCTACTCTTACGAAAAGCGGAACAGGATTTAACGTGTGCGCAAGATGTTCTGCGTGCGTTCGCACATGGGGTCTCGGTTTATATAAACATGAAAAATTTGAAAGAAAATTGTATTTCTGTTTTGGTTTTTTTTTTTTTTTTGGTTATGCTTTATGGTGAAGTTTTTAAAAATTTGCTTTCTGTTTTTGGGGAAAAAAAAATTAAAATCTATCATGAAAACAAATTTCAGGTTGGTTATTTTAAATTCTTATTTGAAAAAAGTCCCCATTTTTAGGGGTATCTTTTTCCCTTATTCACTTGTTTTTGTTTGGTTTTTTATTTTAGGCTAGAGCCTGAGTTTCTCCAATAAGAGATTTTGTGAAAAAGGACCATTCTCTCCCCCACTCTTTTTTATCTTTTTTGAGGATATGAAAAACACCATGTGTTTTTTTTCCCACCAGCCCCCTGTGATGCGTTTTGTCATTTTGTCCCGTTCCCACCGGCACCAATGCCTACCTTCTGAAAAGCGGAATAGTTTTAAAAGGTCGCACACAAGATTTTCTGCATGTATTCGGACAGGACCCAGTTTTTAGTCTCATCCAAAATTTTTTTGGGGGAGGAGGGGGCACTGATTTTTAAACCCCGGGAAAAAATCCTTGTACGGAATTTAAACCCCGGGGGTCGCAGATCAAAAATACATCACTCAAACCCACCGGGCACCCTCCCTTTCCCCTCCTCCTTTTAGGGGGTGCATTCCCCCTTGGGGTTGGTGACTAACATGATTCGTTACATGCCGTTTCTAAAATATTGTCCCCCTTCCTACAGCACAAAATGGCTGCTTTTCCAAAAGGCAGAATGGGTTTTTAATTGCGTAAAACTTTTTCATGCATTTCAAACGGGGCCTCATTTATATAGTGCATTGAAGGACTTTTGACTTTCATTCTTTTTTTCTGGTGAACTGGGAAAAAAAGGGGGAAAGGCGGGGAATCGATCCCAAACCTTGATTTGGGGTGAAGGTTTAACCTTTTCTGCCCCCTTTTTGTTCTTTTTAAAAAAAAAGATTATTAGGCTTAATTTGTAGTTACCTCTTGTTTCATTCTTTTTTGGTGTATGGGGTTTAAAGGCTTCGTCTTTCTCTCTTTTTTCTCTTCCGCTCTCTTTCTCTCTCTCTCGCTCTCTCTCCCCCTCCCCCCCTCCCTCTCTCTCTTCCTCTCCCCCTCCCTCTTTCTCTCTCCCCTCCCCCTCTCTCCCCCCTCTTCCTAGTAAGACATTGACTAGTAGCATTCGCTTTCTCCCAGGTTCATTGTTTCCCCTTTTCCTCGCCTCCCTTTGTGTAGGGGATTTTTAAACGTGCATGTTTGATTTCTCAATAAAGGGGAATTTTGGCCTGGGGGTTGCGCTTGGGAGTACCGACAAATCCCCCCCTTTAACAATTCCCCCCACACCCCTCCCATGGGCTGGGGTCATAATTATCATGCAGGACATCTTGTAAATTTTTTTCCTTCTCTTTCTTTTCTTTTTTCTTTCTTTCTTGTTCCCACTTAACTCCGGGGTTTAAAACCGGTGAGTTTTGTGAAAACAGTCTTTTTTTTTCCCCCGCCTTAGGTAGCCCCTTTCCAACTTAGCAGTAAGTCTGCACACACCTTCGGGTACATGAAATTTTGACATTTTTTGTCACCTTTCCTACAGCATGAATGGCCTACTCTTCCGAAAGGAGAACAGGTTAAGTGTGGGGCAAATGTTCCGCGTGTTTCGTACTGGCGTTCGGTTTTAGTCTCAACCAAAGGTTTGGGGGGGGGGGAGGGGGGGGGGGGGGGGGGGATATGTACTATTTGGGGAAGCGCGATTTTGTAAAATTCTGGAATTTTTAGGGGAAAAGAGGGGGAAAAAAGTCGCAGTGCAACGCATGCATTCCGGGTCTTTTGGTATGGGCCTATGCAACGTGTGTTGTTGGAGTGTACATTGTGAAAGTTGCGGGTGGTATGTTGGTGTGAGATACCAAGATTGAAACAAGATAAATTTCCCCCTCACTATAGGGAACCCTTTTTTTTTGCGGAACGTAGGAAATTGGAAGGATGACAAAATTTAAAAAAAATTTTAAAATAATATTATTTATATCTATCTATTATCTATTTTATCTATCACATCTATCTATCACTATCTATCTATTATCATCATCTATCTATCTAATCATCTACCATCTATTATTTTATCTCTATATATCTTATCTATCATCAAATTACATTTACCCCATCTATCTACTCTATACTATAAAAATAAAATATTTTATAAATATAATATTGTGTGTGTGTGTGTGTGTGTGGGTGTGTGTAGAGAAAGTGTTGTGCGTGAGAAGGGAGAGAGAGAGAGGGTGTTGTGTTGTGGGGACATTGTGTTGTGGTGCCTTCTTATGCAGAAACTTTTGGATCTGATAAATAAAACCCGTGTAGCTTTGATTCAATGATTACTTGGGGTTTTTTAATGTTTTTTTGACTGAATGTTCTTTTCTTGTAAAAAAAATTTTTCTATGCATTGGAAAGTTTCTTATTTCATAACCATAATTTGTTGCTGCACAAAATGGGATAGTCAGTGGTCAAGCACTGTCCCATTTGTGCCCCCTTGGCTTCAGTACAACCCCCCATCCCCCCAGCGTAATGGGTACCTGCCCTCTTAGGGTCGGGGAAGGTAAACAGCCAAGGAGAGGAAATGGGGCCGCCCTCAATATGCTGGCCCCCAGAAAGTGAGGTTTTAAACCTCACTCCCTAGGGCCTTTAAATGGACACCTTTACCTTTTACATACCTTTTATTTTCAATCACTGGGCCCCATCTACATTTTTGTATCTTAACCAAAAATCAAATTTAATTTTCTATGAATTATTCCCAAAATACATGGATTCATCCGGGCAACTTTTCATTCAGAAATATTTATCCATAAAGGGGTTTGTTTCCCCCTAAAAACCTTTCATTGCTTTTGTCCTGGAGAGCTGGTGTTTGTAATAATTGTATATAAAATTTTATAAATATTATATAATATATAAATTATATATATATAAAAATTATATATATTTAATATAATGTTCTGAACAGCAAAAAATAAAAAAGTTTTATTACTCAGGTTAATTATGAAAGTCTAGTTTTACAGAGTATGGTTAACTCAAATTTAAACGCAATACAACCAAAAAGTGGGGGTCAAAAAAGGCGATTTTATAGTGAGAAACCCCCCCCAGACATAATCTACAAAAACTGGGACAGCTGACCCTAGTACAATACAATCGCTCAACGTTTTAAAAAACTTCCCAATGTGATCATGTTTAAATGAAAACAGCTTGGGAAAATACACAATGTAAACAAAAACAAATGGGGGTTGGGTTTTTTTTCAAATTTGAGATTTTCTGTTTCAAAGGCCCACCACATCAAGGAAAAATAATTTGTGTGTGATCTAGTTAATGGTTTTCCCAAATTTAGTGATTTTGCCGGGAAAAAGAAAATAAAACAAGAGAAGCTACAAAACAGAAAAAGTGTAGATAAAATATTAAAAAAAACAAAAAACCATACAACTAATTGACATACTCAAAACGAATTATCGGACTTCTAATCAATCCAACACAATGCCAACTGATGGTTCGGGGAAAAAATCTACCCCATGAAAAACGGTACAGCGGGTAAAAAAATGTTTTTTAAATGTCCACAATAACAAAATAAACACTAGGGTAATCTTTTTCCCCCACAAATACAGTTTACATCTTTCACATTTTTGTCCTGAAAGCATTTTTAAATCTGTACCTAAATAACTAATTTAGTGTTTAGAGACACCACCCTCTTGGGAAAAAAGCTTTTTCAAAACCAAAGTAGAAACTAAAAGAGTGGATGGATCAACAGAAGTTTTAAGGGTGGCCTGTATCTGAACCCCCCTCCCCCCCCCCCCCCCCCCATATCTTCCTCATCTGAGATTCCCCCTGTCATTTTGGCACGTTTTTTAAAATTTTTTTTTTTTTTAAAAAAAAATACTCAGAGGACGGGTGTCCCTATGTGGATCGGGGTAAAGCCATGGTTTTGGACGACTCGACGCTATAGCGGGTTTGCTGTTTTTAGATTTTACAGGCGGCCCATGATATAAATATGAAAAATAAAAATAATAAATAATTATGGAATTTAAATATCGAACCCTTTAAAGCAACAAATCCAAAACGCTCGAACTCGTGCAGCTAAAAAAGCTTCCTGAGCCTGTCCAAGTCGAATTCAGTGCGTTGTTTGGGGGTTCCCGGGGTCCGAGCTCTTTGATCACTGTTGTGGAGAGTAGCCTTTTGCACATGTGTCAGAAGTAAATAGGGGACAGATTAGGTCCCATGACGGCGGTTTTCAAATGAAGCTTCAATGTTTTTTAAAATGTAAATAACCCCTATTTTTACAAAGTCAAAAAATTTCTTTTTTTATTGTTTTTTTTTTTTTTGATTTTTTTTTTTTTTTACTAACCTTAAATGGGGCCCTTGGGGGGAAAAGCAAGGGGGAGAATTGCCGCCCGAGTAGTTAACCCCTATGAAGTAGCTGCATTCGGGGTTCGGACGATTGAAAATTTTTCAGAAAATGATTTTTTTTGGTTTTTTTTTTTTTTTGGTTCCTTAGCTAGAACTAGGTTCACCCAAAAGTGAGAATTTGGAAGTGGGGGTTTTTTTTTTTTTTCCCACCCTTGAGGGACTGCTTCCTCTTCAGGGGCATAAAAAGGATCACCTCTGAAATTTTCCGGTTTTAAAATGTTCCATCTGGGGTTTACACGGGTTTCGAATTTGTTCAGGGCTCTACAAGTCCTACAGAGAGACTAAAGTAAAAACTAACTCCCATGGTGAATAAGGTAAAGTAAAAATTAAGGAGTCCCCCTAACCATAAGGGCGTAGGGGAGCGAGGGTAGAATTTTTTAAAAGGCCGGAGGCAAAACGGGGAATTTTTCCCCCAAACCCCGCCCCCAAAAGGGCGGAATTTTTAAAGGGGGAAGGGGAAGTGGCCGGGACAAAGGAACCCGGCCAGGTAAGCCTTAAATTCTGGGGAAAGCCATTGGCCCCGGCCCCTCCCCTATGGTTTGGGGTTCCTTCCTTTACCTTAAAAAATTTTGGGCGGTACAATACAGTTTTTATTCTTGGGGAAAAGTACTAAAGCAAGGGCAAGACCTTTTTAATTTGGGAAACAGGAGAAGTGTTAACTTTGGGGAGAGAAAAGTACCCCCCCCCCCCCCCCGCCCCCTTTATTTCCAAAAAACTAACCAAACGACAAAAAGTAAGATTTAAAGAAAAGGTTTTTATTAAAAAAATTAAGTTTAAATTTTTTACCCCTTCAATTCGAAAAAGTTGTTTTAAATCTGAAAAAACCTTGACCCTGAAAAATTTTCCGAGGGTTAGGAAAAACCAAGGGGAGAAATTTTGGGTTGTCTGGGTTTGTGTTAAAAGGGGGGTTTTTTTTGAGTCCCCAACCCCCTTTTCCGCCCCTCTTATTCCCCGGCCCGGGGGCCCCCGGGCCTTGGGTTTTTGGTTTGTGTTATGGGGGTTTTTTTTTAAAACTTTTTTAGGGATATGGGAAAAGTTTGTTTTTTTCAATCCCCTTTTACAGTTTTTTAAAGTTGATCCCTTCCCCCCGGCAACGTGGTTTAAAAGGGCTTTAATGTCCAAATTCTGCGTGGTTTCCCATGGGGTCTGGTTTTTAAAACTTTCCCCCGGGAAAAATTTTAATAGAAAAAGAGGGGGTTTTTTTTTAAGTTTTTCAAAATTAATTGCGAGGAGGCAGGTTAAGGGGGGGGGGGGGGGGGGGGGGGGGGGGGGGGGGGGGGGGGGGGGGGGGGGGGGGAGGGGAATTTTTAGATAACTTTAATGAAAAGGATAATTTGGAAAATAAGCACTAAAAAAATTCTTTTTTAAATTGGGTTTTAAAAAAAGGGAAAAAACAAAAATTTAAAAAAAGTTGAAAAACTCAATTTTCAAACAATTTTTTTCCCCTTTACGGAGCGGAAAAAAGGAAAAATTTAACCCGGTCAAATTTGCTGGGGTTTTGGGGGGGTTTGTTTTTTTTTTAAATTTTTTTTAATAAAAAAAAAAAATTTTTTTTTTTCCCCCAAATGTTTTTTTTAAATTTTACCTTAGAAAGGGGCCATTTAAAAAAGGGGGGGGGGGGGGGGAAGGGGGGGGGGGGGGGGGGGGGGGGGGGGGGGGGGGGGGGGGGCCGCGCGGGGGGGGGTTGGGGGGGGGGGGGGGGGGGGGGGGGGGGGGGGGGGGGGGGGGGGGGGGGGGGGGGGGGGGGGGGGGGGGGGGGGTGGGGGGGGGGGGGGGGGCCGGGAGGGGGGGGGGGGGGGGGGGGGGGGGGGGGGGGCGGGGTGGGGGTGGGGGGGGGCAGGGGGGGGAGGGGGGGGGGGGGGGGGGGGGGGGGGGGGGGGGGGGGGGGGGGGGGGGGGGGGGGGGGGGGGGGGGGGGGAGGGGGCCAGCATTATGAGATAAGGGCTTTAAGTAGAAGAGATACGTATTGGTATGAATGAATGCACATTAAAAGACTATTCTAAACTATATAAATAGTGTGTTGCAAAAAACATGGCAAAGAAATACAAATATTAACAAAAACCCAGAACAATTGAAAAATACTCTAAGGTTGGAAAACAAACAATTGTGAACTACTTGTAACGGCAGCTGTGAAACAAGGAAAATGTAGATTCCGACGATCATACTTTACAAAAACGAGAATACTGGGGATTGCAACAGAGACAAGGCTATCTCACATAATAACTCTGGATTGGTTAAAAACATCCTGCAGAGACTTATCTTGAAATGATGGTAAACACGTTTTTAAACCTTGACATTGATACAGAACATGAACATTGGAAATTGTTTTCCCCCACATATACATTGTATATTTTTGGCAAATTTTGCTCGAAAGGCATTTAATTTCAATCTGTAGAATAGAGAAACAATTTTTCTAGTACAGGATTTTCGAAAGCCGCACTGAGTGCAAAGAATGTTCTCAATCATGTAGATGCACGTTGAAAATCCCGTAATTCATGTCAGCATTCGGTATGTTCCGGAAACACAAACATACCCAGCACATACAGCCCCGAAGTCGGAATGGGGATCATTGTGGACAAAAACGATCCCATAGGTAAAATCTCACTAACGGTTGAACCTCGGGGCTCTAGCCGATGAACGAAAAAAAACAAACCCTTCCACATTTGGAAGAGAAGACCCCTGTGTACTGGTAGGAGTGGAAGACAATTTAAAAAAAAATCAAAACGCATGCACAGGTGTTAGGACATCCTCCATGAAGTCGGAATGCAGCTACCTTAATGGTTCGCAAACAGTCGTGTATACACAAAAATCTCGCCATTAGTGAACCTCGTAGCTCTAATCAAGGAATGTAAAAATTCAGCAAAAAGCGGCAAGTCATCAACACCCTGTATGACTGCACAAGGCCAAGCTAGGGCCTAAGCCTGCGACATTAGGGGATTCAGCCAAGTTGGAAATAATGGCGATCTTGTGTGGTGTTTTTACAATCGATTTGACAATGTCTAGGCAGCTATCAGAAGCAGAGAATATTGATAGAGCAGAAAATGCATCAGAGACACAAAAATTCTTTCTGTATGATCATTCAAAGAGTTCAAACGTTGCACTTTATCAGTTACTGTTGTGCCCACACTACTGTTGTAGGCGTCTGCAATTAGGACCAATTCATAGTGTGTGTCAAAGACACTGTCAATTGTCCAGGCTGCTTTCCACCGGGCTCTTTTACGTCAACAGGCATTGACGCCTTTTGGGACGAAATTTCATCAAACAGCCTCCAGATTCTCCCTCCCTGGCCACCAGTAGGCTAGCACAAGCCTAGGCTAGGCTAGTATGTTTGTGCAAGCCAGTGGGGTGTCTGATTGCATGCGTGTGCAGTAAATTCAAATAACCACATAATAATATTTTCTTCTTTATTTTCAAACAGAGAATATTGTTTGAAATCCCCATTTGGCTAGACATGATCAGCTCGCTGCCACACCGATAGCCACAAAATTTACCCAAATAAAAGTGTTCTCGGTAGAAAGACATCTCTACATGAGGCTACACACCGGTATTAATTTGGGGATCAAGTAAGAGTGCGAGTGGAAAAAACTGTTGGTGATTTTCACAGATTTTTTAAAGCATGAAATGATGCACTGTGCACTTGTTTTTTGGATTGAGGACATAGAGCAATACCAGGTAGTCACGAGAAAGTTGGAAATAACCATCAAATGAGGTTTGCCTGTATTCCTACAGCGTTGACCCCGCGCATGCATATTGCGGTAAGGAAGCTAGCAGACGACAAAGGACTGAGGGGGTACAGTGTTTGCTGAAAAATAAAAACATTTCAAACCTACCAAATTTGTTCAAAATCACATGAGTTTTGAGTCAGAGGCTAGTCTTTCACAAAAAGTGGTTTTTATTTCTGTGGATGCCTTAGTACGTGCGGTATGAATATAAAAGCTACATAGAAAAACAGAAGGAAAAGAGTGATTTTTTAATACCGGTGTGTAGCCTGACCCCTCACCCTGCTAGCACATACTCTGCAGTTTTCCTTCCTAATTTGGAGGCTTGGACACAGTACAGGTATCTGACGCGACACCCGGCCCCCCGCCCAATCACATATTTTTGGGGAAACACCTTCTTTCCCTTTAGATTTAAAATTTCCTCTGGGGATTTGGGTTATAAAGTGAGGGCCCGGGGAATGTGTCACTGTAAGGAAAGCGCTGATACCGGGCAAAGGGGAGAGTTTGCATTATGTTTTAAAACATTCCATTGCTGAAAAAGCTTAAAAAACTTTCCCAAAAACACATTATGAATATGAAAGGATTTTAAAAAGAGGGATTGGCTGGAAAAACCTTTAAAAGTTTTTTGAACATCTATTGCAGACAACTACAAGTTTAATTTTTTTTTAAACCCCCCAAAAACCATTTTCTTTTATTTATTTATCAGGATGGTTGACGTGGGCCCTTTTCCTGTAAATACAATGCCCTTTTTATTTTAAGGGGTTTTCCTAGAAATTTCCCTTTTTACTGCTTTTTGCTTCACAAAAAAACAATAGGGCCCCTTGGGGTCCCGGGGGGAAACGTTTACAAAATTTACAAAACCACATACACGGGGGACGGGTTTGTAAAAAAAAGCACAGATTGCTTTTTTTCTTTAAACCCGGGTTTTATAAAAGAATAAAAAAATAAAAAAAAACAAAAACCCGGCGCGCACAAGTCACACAACCTTTTAAGTCCGCTCGGGCGCGCCCCCAACACCCCCAAAATTTCGTGCCCGGCGCGCGCCCCCCAAAACCCCAAATCCCTCAGAGACACAAATAAACTGAAATAAACACCAACACACCCGGGGCGCGCCTTGTTTTCTGAGGGCCCTACACCCAAATACCCTCTAACTTTTAAATTTTTTACGGGCTCCCCATTCCCTTTGTTCACATTCCCCTGTTGCTAGGGAAATCTTTAGGTAGGCCAGCCTATAGAGTTATGCTCTTTTTCCCCCCTGCCTGACCACGGAAAAATTTTACAATAGGCCCGTTCTTCTTAGGAAACAAAACCCCACAAAAGAGATTTTTATTATCTTTTTATTAATTTTTTTTTTTTTGTATCATTCGGTTGCCTATCCAACTCTCAAACACCCGGGGAAATGTATTTTTAGAGGGGTTGCCAACCCAATGAGTTTCCGCCTCTATGACCCCAATTACATTAAAAATTAACTGATCTGAAAAAATTTTAAATATATACTACTCTGGGTACACTACATTTGTTAGTCTTTCTAATTCAAATAATCATTTAAATATCTAGTAGTTACCAAAAAAATTATTAAAATTGAATTGCAACATATTTACGTAATTTAATAGTTTTTAAGATAAAATTTGAGATAAAAACGTAAAGATATGTAAATATAACTCTATTTGCTACTTTAAATTTACTTCCCCTGATATATCTGATATATTGAGAGGCTGTATGACCAGTGGTTTTCCCACTAATGGAATTCCACTTTACAGCTTAGTCTTTAGTGATCGACTATGACTCTCTGACTAGGAGGCTTGACTTAAGTGCTGCAGCCCTGGGGGCTGGTTGGCCCTTTGAGAACATCTCCAACGCTGACTGTCCTTATGCCCACTTGGCCAAGAGAGTGGGGATGTGCTGTGGGCAAGGCATCTCCACTATAATCAAATTTCTGCCCAGTTTCCAAAACAGCAGCTGCCTCCTCTGCTGTTTTGGAGGTCATCGTCGGACACGACGGACAAACATATATATATATATATATATATATATAATATATATATTATATATATATATATATATATATATATATATATAAACTGGAAGGATTTGAAGAGTGATCTGCGTTGTACATAAAACCCATCGTTTTATCGATAAAATACACGGATACTTGGCTATATTCTTGTTTTTGTATTTATTGATAATAACTTGACCTTGCCATATGGAGAGACATAGAACGAGAAGGAGGAAAGAAACAGACAAGAGACAAGACATAAAGCGGAGGGGTAAAAAAAAAAAAGCATTATAAAACACGACAAAGCTTACGAGAAGCAGGTAGAGGGAGATAACATGGTAGGAATCTGCTGCTGCAACCTTTCTTTCAGGGGGTTTGACTAGAGTTGTTTCTCTTAGATTACAGCACATGCTCTATCTCTCTCTCTCTCTGTCTCTCTCTCTCTCTGTATCTGTCTGTCTGGTCGATGTACGTTTGTTTGTGTCGCCCCAACCACAGCACCGAAACCACCCTAGTTCACACTTAAGATACACTTCTACTTGCTTCTGATGCAGGAAAAAATCTTCCTCCTCACTTTTCTTGACTTATCTGCAGCCTTTAATACTATAGATCACTCAATTCTTCTTTCTCGCCTCCAAAATACGTTTGGTATTAACGGCACAGCCCTCACCTGGTTTACTTCATACCTCACAGACCCGTTCCAGAAAGTTATTGTAAACAAAATTCAATCAAAACCTGTCAAAATGGAATGTGGAGTCCCGCAGGGATCAGTCCTGGGCCCTGTTCTCTTTACTCTCTACACTGCTCCACTCTCACATATTATAAACAACCACCATATTGATCATCATTTCTATGCCGATGATACTCAGCTTCAGTGCAGTGATACTGTTGAAAACTTGCCTTCCCTCCTGACAAATATGTTCTTACTGCCTTCAAGACATTCAAAACTGGATGACTCAGAACAAGTTACAACTTAATGCCGATAAAACCGAAGCCATGCTCATAGGGACCCAACATAAACTTTCCTCTATCGCAAAAACTTCAATAGAATTCGGCATCACGTCAGTTCCTTTGTCCAACTCTGTGTAGTATTTAGGAGTAGTTATTGACAATACACTGTCTATGAAAAAAATCATCACCCAGACCTGCCAGTCTTGCTACTATCAATTACGGCGCATAAGTGCGATTCGCAAGTATCTGTCCACTGATGCAACTTCCAAGCTTGTCACATCTCTCATTCTTTCCACGTTTAGACTACTGTAATTCTCTTTTGGCTGGCCTACAGCACCCCACCTATCCACTCTCTTCAACGCATACAAAACTCTGCAGCTCGACTGGTCCTAAGAAAAAAAACTAAAACCATCACTCCCCTTCTCGATCTTTTCACTGCTGCCTGTCTCACAAGACGGAGTATAAAATCAATACCCTCTGTTTCAAATGTCTCCCACAAATCTTGCCCCCTTATCTCTGTAACTGTCTTTCACCTGTACCAAAATCCATCCCGTTCCCTTCGTTCAGGGCCGCAGTTTCTTTGGCTTTTTGAACACCCAGATTCAAACAAACCACTGTTGGGCCATCGCTCCTTCTCTGTTTCTGGTCCACCCACCTGGAAGACCTCCCTCTTCACTTTGACAAAAGCCTTCACTTGATACCTTCAAATCAGCCTCAAACACACTTATTTCCTACCTGAGTCTTTCCCCCCCCCCATATCTGTCCCTAATTTTCAAACAGCTCTTTCACCTCAAAATGTTGTTCCGAGTGTGTGGTGTGTGTGTGTGTGTTGCCGGCGCGCGCGGGGTGCGTGCGTGCGTGCGTGTGTGTGCGTGCGTGCATACGCGGGCGCGCATGGATTTGAAATCTGTTGTTCATTATGTTTAAGGAGAGTTGCATGCCTGTAAATGATTGAGTGCAAGCCCTTGGATTTGGTTTTTTTTAACAAGATTCAGCGCTATATAAATTCCATATTATTATTATTATTATTATTATTAAAAGGCAAGGCAAAGAAGAAGAATGGACATTTCGACAAGTAACAAGGATTCCCTGATAGCTGGGTAACACTTGTCAATTGGTGTTGAATTGCTGCTAGGGCGTCACACCTTGTAAATTATGCATAACACAGCATGTAAATTATACATTGCAGTGCAGACGAAAAAAAACAAAAAACATGAAATTTATATAGGCTATATCTTGCAAAAAACAACAACAAATCAAAGCGCTTTCATTCATCCTACTTAAAAGTAGAACGAGCTGTCTACCTGGGAAAAAATAAATCTATATTTACAGCTGAGCTAACTGCTAACTGCTATAGTGCTGGCACTTAACTATGTACTTGACTTCCCTAAAGACATATTCAACATACTTTTGTGTGTTGATTCTAAATCGGTTTTACATGCTTTAAGAAATTCTACTTTTAAAGTAAGAAAAGACCTAATCATTGAAATCAGGCATCGGGTACACTTTTTGATTTTAAGAGGTAGTACTGTTATTTCTGTGGTTCCCTCACACACTGGTATCTTTTTTAATGAAAAAGTTGGACAGTCTTGCAAAATATGGCGCCAGAAAAAAAAAATAGTTCTGTGTGAAATAAACGTTGCCTTATCTCTGCATGAGGGATACCATTGCTACAAAACGCTTGCTGGAAGCACTTCAGAAAGAAAATATATGATTCTGGCTATTGCCCTTTATAATGGCTGTACAAGCAATGTGATAGATTTTCGAAGTGCTTTCATTTCTAACAAAGTCTGTGGTTGGTAAAATCCTAGAAATATGTTATCCTTATTGTACAGATTTAAACTAAATGCTTTCAGGACAAAGTACGTGAAAGATGTAAACTGTATTTGTGGGGAGAAATTACCAATAGTCATGTTTTTTTTGATTGTGGACATTTTTTTAAAAACATTTTTACCTGCATACCAGGGGTTTATCACTGGATCAGATTTTGTCTGAACCATCGTTACTGTTGGACATTGTGTCAGGATTGATAAGAAGTCCGATAATTCAGTTTTTGTAGTATGTTAAAGTTAGTTTTTAAGTACTGTTATTTGACACTTTTTGTTATTGTTTGCATTCTCTTGTTTATTTTACTTTTCCCCTCTAAAATCACTAAATGTGAATAGACGTTAAACTGAAGATCATCATTCATCCTACTCATTCACATGCAGCCAGTTACAATTAATACGTTTTTTTTTTTTTTTTTTGTTTTTTGTTTGTTTTTTACAAATTCAAATGTATACACACACGCTCGCACGCTCGCACGCACGCACACTCACATGTAAAGGTTGTAGGCCTACACTGTGCAGAGTGATGGGGTTGGAAACAACGGACCAAATACAGAGATAATGGTGCCATTCTTTTGATCACAATAAACCCGACTACAGAAAAATAATAATGATCTTGCCTGAAAAGAAAAAGATACGTGATCAAAATTATCCAATCAGAAGGCACTTAAAATAATGAATACCATAGTCTACATCGAAATGATTTCGTAGTTCATCTCTATTTTGCAGTTAATGGGTTAGAAAACCATCAGGGGAAACAACGCTGAGACTGCTGAGGGGAAATTCCCCTGTGACTCGGAGAGGGGACCTGCCCTTTAACAAAAAATTTTTGATACACAAGGATGGCATCCAGAGATGAGCTGTTCACCATCACAAGTTAAAAAGAAGGAACAACCTGCCGTATTTCACTAACAGGACAAAGAGGTGGTCGCGGACCATTAAAAATTGGGAGAATCACAGGCAGTTTGACCGGGAAATAAGAACCATGTCACTCATTACCATCATGGTGGAGGGAGAAAAGGACAGTCAAGAACAGGGCAATGTAGCTCCGATTCCGATTCCGATTCCGAATCGAGCAGTTCAGACTCGGAGTCCGAAAGAAGAAGTGAATCATTTTTCGAAAAGCAAGGTCAGGGTGGAGTCATGCCAACTAAAAACCAGTTTAAAGAAATGAAGAGAAAGATGATGGAACTGAAATCCCAGTTCTCAGGCTCTCGTGTGCATTCTTTGGTTGTCAACAAGACCGCAGGAACATACGCTGTAGACAGCAGTGGAAAACCAGTGCCCATTCAGTCACAAAGAGTGTCATCAGGACCAAACATGCAGGCAATGGGATCTGTCAACCAGCCACAGAGAAGCAACAATCCTCCTGTGAACCAGCAGACACCAGACCAGCTTACCATATATGAACAACAAACGCAGAAGTTTGAAACAATCATGATGCAGCTTCAAAACAAAATCATCACTGAAAGAGTAATCCACAAAATATCTCCTCAGATGGGGAAAGGCTGGCGAAGAGTGTTTCGCCATCTGGATTTCAGTGATGATCTGATTGACAGGACATTTGTGGAGTGTGGGCAGGTGCAGGAGACAGTGCACAAGTTGCTGATGAAATGGATTCAAGACACTGATACAGCTGATGTAAAGAAGCTTGTTGGAGCACTTGTTCGAGCAGAACAGGTCCACATTATATACTCGCTTCAGGATAGATAGATTCAGATTGTGTTGCTCTGGATTATACATGGTCTTTTTTTTCTTTTCTTCTTTTTTCTTCCAAATTTCGTATATATATATGTGTGTTTTATCTTTTACTTTATTTAATCATTTATTTTTTATTTTGAGGATCATGGAATAAGTGCTCATGTGCTTTTTTACATCCACTGAACCAGTCGCCATCTGTGTGCAGTTTTTGCCACCTATTGTCACCAGCACACAGTGGTCTACTCATCCTAAAGGTGGAACAGGTTTTAACATGTGCACAAGATGTTCCGTATGTGTTCACACACAGGATGTCACTTTGTAGTCTCATCGGAAGGACTTTTGGGGGAGTGGAGTCAGCACTGATGGCATGATGTTAACTCGCAGAGGTAAAAATCCCTGTGAACGGGCTACCTTGGTGATGGCTAGAAGTGGAACCTGGGCCCCATACACTGATACAGCCAATGCATTTGTCTCTGAGCTGTAGTTCACCAATTACTGGTGATAGTACTGATAGTGATAGTGATTCTTACAGTAGTTTCTCTTGTCATGTTATGATGTTTGTTACCAACTGAAATGGTAGAGAACACAGATAATAATTTACTACTGGCGCAGTGGTAGAGGCAGGTTTTGTTTTTCAGAAAAGTTCTGTATTTTGTTCAATTGTTGTGTTTGTTGTTTTTGTTGTATTCATCAAAAGAAAGCCTTCAGTTTCACTTTCAGACTGTCTCAGTCAGTGTCTGTTTCAACAATGTCACTTTCTTCTTCGTCAAACACTCAGATAGCAGATATTGTTGTCTATCATATTATGAGTGAAAATGTGTTGCACTGCTGTTAAGCACCTGAGTAGTCAGGCCCTGTGTATTCAACTTTGGCATGAAATGTTGTTTTTATACTTAAAAACACACTTGTAAACCTTTTTTGTTTGTTTGTCTCTTGTGTTATGTTTGTTTAGCTACCTAAAATTAGAAAAAGTTATAAATTGTGTGGAAAAATTGCCTTTTTTTAAAATGGTGTGTGTATGGTGTGTGTGACTGTGTGTGTGTCATGTGTATATGTATGTGTGTGTGTGTCTGTGAGTGTGACCAACTGTGTGTGTGTGTGTGTTAGTTCTTCAGTTTAACAACCTTCCACCAAAAAGTGATATCAGACAGAGTATGTGTGTGTGTGTGTGTGCATGCGCACGTGTGTGGGTGTGTGTAAATATATGAAATTGTGTGTGTGTGTGTGATCGTTTGAGCGTGTGCATGTGAGGTGTGTGTGTAAATTTATATATGAGAGAAATTGTATGTGTGTGCACCATTGTTTTGTTGTTATTCTGGGGTTTATTTTTAAGTGGTTGCTGGGGAGGAAAAGGGCGAGGGTATGGCATGCTTTCATTATGATGAGTGATTATTGCTGTACTTTTTTTAAACAACAACAAAACCAAAAAACAAAACAAAACCCAACCAACAAAAAATCCCATCCATTACCAACACCTAGAGATGTGGACCTGGCTAAGTACAAGGAGACATTGTTTCTTGTAGTTTTTAAAATTATTTTTTTGTGAACTCTTTTTTGTATTAGTTATTCTATATTATTCTCTTGCTTTTCCCCTCTCTTTTTGTAAGTAATCAAATTGTACAACTTTTTTCTTTATTCTTTTTCTGGTAGTTGTCTTCTTCTTTTTTTTTTTTTTACACTTCAGTCTGTGATGATGTGTGAATATTTAAATTATAAATACATGCAATATTGTTCTGGCTTGTTGGTTATGTTTTGGACTCTATATATGTATGTATATGTATGTATGTATGTATGTATGTATATAAGTTGGTTTTTGTGTTTCTGTTTATGTACCTGACTTACATCATTTTTCTGTTTTTGTTGATCTCTTTGGATTTTATGCCAGAACAGATGATTCAGTGGTTCTTTTTTTTTTCTAGGTCTGTTTTAGGAGACACATGTAGAACCACAAATCTAATGGATATATGTTGCACAGTAAGTGATAATGAAAAAAGTGTTGGTCATGTATGACCAAATATAAAATAAGCATCAGCTAACTGAATTTTTTTGGGGTTTTTTGTTGTTGTTGTTGTACATATTGAAAGCTTAAGTATTAGACCATAATACTGTACAACAAAGAATGTTAGGTGAGTGCATTGTGTGACATTTTTGTTGTTGTTGTTGATGACGACTCAGCCGAGTTTTGTAACTAAGGATAAGAACTCTTTTAAGTGTCATATTGCATGTTATGCCAAATGAGTTGGGTGAGTGCACTGTGCACTGTTTCTGTTCAAACTATAATACTTTAGTTTACCTGCAGGAGTTTCTGTTGTTGATATTGGTTTTGTTATGATAAACATCTTTGTAATATAATGGATTTGATATATTTCAGAATTTAGAGTCAACCCTCTTTTTTCTTTTTCTTTTTAAAAAATAGTTTGTAAAATCTGGAGATAATATCCTTTATTTAAAAAAAAAAAAAAGTGAACTCTGAAGACACCCTCCCCCTCCCAACTCCCATTTTTCTTTTTAAAATCATGATGCATAAACTCTGGAAACTTCCCCCTTTTTATGTATCATAGTGACAAGTGTGAAAGCTCGGGACCCCCCCCCCCCCCTCCCCCCGACTCAGTGAGTAAACTTGATCTCTCTCTTTCTTAAAAGTCCTTCGGATGAGACTATAAACTGAGGCCCCGAGTGCGAACGCATGCAGAACATCTTGCGCACACGTTAAATCCTGTTCCGCTTTTTGAAAGAGTAGGCCATTGTGTGCCGGTGGGAACAGATGACAAAATGTACAAAACTGCATACACATGGGGACTGGATGTAAAAACACATGAGTGCTTATTCCATTATCCTCGGGAAAAAAAATCTGAGCGCTTTGATTTGTTGCTTTACAAGATTCAGCGCTATTTAAATTCCATACATTATTATTATTATTATTAAAAGCCATGGTGTATAAGTTTTTGTGTGTAAACTTTCTTATTTAAAGGGTTTT
>CM054146.1:21501809-21507841 GCA_028751875.1 Rapana venosa | reverse complement strand
CAATGTTAAGATACGACTGAATGTTGCCATAACAAACAATCCCAGCAACGTACAGGACGACAGAGAAACAACTGTAGGCCTAAACAATATCAAGCCCCTCCCACCACCACACTCCTACCCCCACCTAACCCCACCTAACCCCCACCCCCACCCCCATCCTCATCCCACCCCCTTACCCTGGCCTCCCTATGAGCTTAGTTAACCTACAATAGAACCAATACTTAAAGAACGGTGCAGATGGTAATGGATAGCTCCTCTTGGACTCTAATAAACCAAGGAAACTGTAGACATCATATGCAACAATGTTCCCTAACCCGCTAATCCCCCCCCCCCACCCCCCCCCCCCCCCCCCCCCACCCCCCCCCCCCCCCCCCCCCCCCACCACCACCACCACCTGCCACCTCCTCTCCTCAAAAGGAAAAAAAGAGGTTATTTTGGTGTAGTTTTGACACACATAGAAATGCCACAATTACGATGATGAAGATGCCTATCAAAGCTGCGTTAAATACAACGGTTAAATCTGTTTTAAAATAACATGAAGAGTTTAATCTAACATATTAGTGATTCATGTCAACAAATTCAAGATAAGAACAGATCGGTTAATCTTGTAGCCTTGGGGCTAAGGTTATTCTTGTTAAATGTGTGCAAAAATAGCAGTACCTACATTGCTTGATTATTCACATATTAATAATTCATGAATATATTCAAATTGGATTTAGGTCTCACACACCAGGAACTTGCGCGCGGGCATGGGAGCGCGCGCGCGTGCATACACACACACACACACACACACACAACACACACACACACAAACACACATATACACACACAAACAAATACACATATACACACGTCCCTTCGTATTTTTTTCCTGCCTTCCTTTCCAAATGTCTATTTATTTTGTTCCTTTTTTTTTTTTGGGGGGGGGGGGTGTTCTTCATTTCTTCTTCATTTATTCATTCATGTAATTTTTCCATCATTCATTCTTCTTTCTGTCTTTTTTCCTCCTGTCCATTCTTTTTTTTTTTTCCGTCCTTTCTTTTTTCCCCTTTCTTTCTTTTCTCACCCTTCTTTCTTCCTTTCTTTCTTTACGTTTTTCTTTTCTTTTTCTTTTTGTCTTCTTTTTCTTTTTTTCTTTTTTGTAGGTACAAACTTTTGATCTACATACAGAACAATGGGTAAAATTAACAAGCACTTAAAAAACAAAAACAAAAACTTAACGAACAAAGACTACCCTACCCGTATCAAGCCACCCTTTTTCCTACGCCCTCTCTCTCTCTCTCCGCCTCAACCCTCCCACCCCTCACCACCACCACCACCACTACCACCCCTCCCCCCCCCCCCCACACACACACCGCCCTACACTTCACTCCACCACCCCACCCAAACTACCCCAACAATCTTCAAAATCGATCCCTCATCTTCCTCATTATATCACCTCACCCCACTCGCACCCAACCTTTTGTCTCTAGCCCTTCCCCTTGCCAACACTCCCCCCCCCCCCCCTCTACCTCCCCCCCCCCCCCCCATCCCCCCAACCTTTCCCACCCCTCCATCCCTCTTCATCCTGTTTAGGTACAAAAAAAAAACAAACCACCAAACAAACAAACAAAACAAAAATTAATATGCCACACCCTTTAGTTTCCTAAAGGCTGGGCACCTACCTGGGATCATTACCAACACAACCAAACCCAGGGAACAGACAGACAGACAGACAAGTAGACCAAAACCAAAAACAAAAACAATCAAGCCAATCCAAAACAAAAAAACAAAAACAAAAATAAACGCCCCAAAACAACAAAAACGAGACTTTAAATAAAAAAAAGAACAACACGCTTGCTTTGTTGAGGGAGAAACAAAGGTAGTAGAGTGAAAGAAGAAGAAGAAGAAGAACACAAAGACGAAACATAGGAGAAAGAACTGGAGGAGGAGGAGGAAGTGGAGGAGGAGGGGGAGGGGGGGAGATGGAGGGGTGGGGAGATGGGGGGGGGGGGGGGGGGAAGGCGAGTAAGAATTAGGAGGAGTAAGGCTTAAAGTTTGAATAAACAAAGAAGTTTGCTCATGTGTGTGAGTGTGTACACACACACACACACACACACACAGAGGCACGCACACGTGCGCGTGTGTGCACCACGCCCATGTACGCGTAAGCGCAGGCGCACGCACGTACCCACGTGCGCACACATTTTTATACATATCCTTTCTTCCCTCCATTTGCTTTTATTACCTTACCTTTATTTTTAAACCACTCTCTCTCTCTCTCTCTCTCTCTCTCTCTCTCTCTTCTCTCTCTCTCTCTCTCTCTCTCTCTCTCTCTCTCTCTCTTTGTGATCTGCTGACCAGAGTTTGATTCCCGTTCAAGTGGAGTTTTCCTCTGGAGTTAACATCAGTGCTGACTCCACTCCCCAATAAAAGTCTTTGGGATGAGAATATAAACCGATGTCCCGTGTGCGAATTCACGCAGAACATCTTGTGCACACGTTAAAACCCGTTTCGCTTTTTGGAAGAGTAGGCCATTGTGTGCCGGTGGGAATGGATGACAATATTTACAAAACTGCATAAACATGGGGACTGGATGAAAAAAGCACACGAGTGCTTATTCCATTATCCTGTAAATAAAAGAACAACTAATAACTCTCTCTCTCTCTCTCTCTCTCTCTCTCTCTCTCTCTCTCTCTCTCTCTCTCTCTCTCTCTCTCTCCAGTGGCTTCCCTTGCTTGGCTGCCAGCAAGACGCTTTTGTGTAAGCTGTGTGTGAAGTGTTGTTGTTTTCCCCTTTTTGTGCATCAAAATGCCAGTCACAGGACTCCCAGCGATGTTGGAGTGTATGCTGAACACTGCACTTCAAGAGCAGACACTGTCCTTCTTCAAAGTGGACGGCAGAGATGACCAGACTGTTGTTATTTTGCAATTCACAAAGCTGACAGCCATTTCCCTGTCACCCCAGGTCAAAGGTCATACCGCAAAAAATGTTTTAGCCAGGTATCCCGTGACAGAAAACGAGCAGAAGCACACAGGGCAAACCGTGATGAAAAAGTGAATGAACAGGTTCCGTCTCCCTCTGTTTATTTTTACCCACCCTGCCCAGTCAAGTGTATTCTGCAAACCGTGCAGAGAGTGACATTCCAACTGATGTGTTTATGTTTAATTCTTGCCCTACATCTTCCAATAGCTATTATGATAATCAGAAGATTGACTCGACACAACATGACATAGACAGACAGTGACAGTCAACTTTGAGGATATAGAAAGTAATCAGTTGTGTGGTGAAGTCGGGAATGGAGTGAAAGAATGTGATAGCCATGAAATGAGTGAAGAAGTAAGTGTGGAAGAGGTGTGTGAGAGAGAAAAAGTGGATAGGGAGGAAGAAGTGAGTGTGTCTGGTTCTGAATGTGCGGAGGGCATGGCAGAATATTCAGGTGAATGTCTGGAAGGGCAGATGTGTGAGAGATCAGAAATTATGACCAGGGATATTATGAACAGCTTAAAAGAGTTCCATGACCAGTTTAGAAATAACATGGACAATCTCTGCAGTGATCTAAAAGAAATGAAAACAACTGGCCAGACTGCTGGAGAAAAATTTGTTTGTAGAGATGTGTCCTAGTTACTCCTGTAATGACTGATGACAGGTGAAGTTGTTTCATAAGAGACCATGTTGTCTAGGATAAGCATAAAACATAAGAAATTGAATTGATGATAGTTTGTATCACAGGTATATTTTTTCACACTGTTCAGTTATTACAAACCCATGTTGTGGATTTCCATGCCATGTTGTCTATTTGGGCTGTTGCTGACTGTATTTTTTTCAATTTATGTGTGTTGTGGCCAGTCCCCACCCCCCTGTCCCCTTGTGAATGGGCGTAAAGCTTATCACAAATAAATAATTGTCAAATTGTCAAATTGTCAAATTCTCTCTCTCTCTCTCTTCTCTCTCTCTCTCTCTCTCTCTCTCTCTCTCTCTCTCTCTCTCTCTCTCTCTTCTCTCTCTCTCTCTCTCTCTCTCTCTTTGGATGAGACTATAAACCCAGGTCCCGTGTGCAAACCCACGCAGAACATCTTGTAAACATGTTAAAACCGGTTGGGCTTTTTGGAAGAGTAGGCCATCGTGTACTGGTGGGAAGGGATGACGAAACTGACAAAATTACATACACACGGGTACTGCGCTCTCTCTCTCTCTCTCTCTCTCTCTCTCATCTCTCTCTCTCTCTCTCTCTCTCCTCTCTCTCTCTCTCTCTCTCTCTCTCTCTCTCTCTCTGTCTGTCTGTCTGTCTGTCTGTCTCTCTCTCTCTCTCTCTCTCTCTCTCTCTCTCTCTCTCTCTCTCTCTCTCTCTCTCTCTCTCTCTCTCTCTCTCTCTCTCTCTCTCTCTCTGTGTGTGTGTGTGTGTGTTGTGTGTGTGTGTGTGTGTGTGTGTGTGTGTGTGTGTGTGAAATAGCCTTTCCTTTTTTTCTTTTTAAATGTCTTCCCTTATAAAGATTTTTTTTTCCTTTTCCTCCTCCTAAACGTCACTCTGTCATTACGACGCAAACTAAGAGGTATCCTTCAGAGAGGGGAGGTAATTAGTGGCGGAGTGACGTATCGGTTCCTCCTCTTGTCATTGATTTTTTTTTTTAATGTTAAAGAGGGAGATGAGGTCATTTAGCATCTAATAATTATGGGGTTGCTGATGCTCCTTCCGCCAACCTTGTGATTAGATCATTTTACCCTGATATTATTATCATTCTTCTTCTGTACGCGTCATGCACGTGAATGCTTTATAAAAAAAATAAGAAAATATACAGAGAAGAAAGCTTTCTGTGGGTGCCTGCTGTGCCTGTGTGTGTGCGTGTGCGTTTATTTATTCATTCTTTTATTTGGAGGATAATGGAATGAGCACTCATGTGCTTTTTTTTACATCCAGTCCCCGTGTGTATGTAGTTTTGTCATTATTGTCATCCGTTCCTACCGGCACCCCATGGCCTACTCTTCCGAAAAGCGGAACGGATTTTAACCTCCGCGCAAGATGTTCTGCATGCGTTGGCACACGGGACCTCGGTTTATAGTCTCATCCGAAGAACTTTTTGGGGAAGTGGAGTCGGCACTGATGTTAACTCCAGAGGAAAAATCCTCTTGAACGAGATTTGAACCCGGGTCAGCAGATCACCAGCGTATCACTCTAACCACCAGGCTATCCTGTCCCATGTGGTGTGTGTGTGTGTTTGTTTTGTTTAATGTGTGTGTGTGTGTGTGTGTGTGTGTGTGTGTGTGTGTGTGTGTGTGTGTGTGTGTGTTGTGTGCAGTGCAGTGCAGTGCAGGGCAGTGCAGTGTGTGTGTGTGTGTGTGTGTGTGTGTGTGTGTGTGTGCGCGCGTGTGTGTGCAGTGAAGTGCAGTACAGTGCAGTGCAGTGCAGTGCAGGGCAGTGCAGTGTGTGTGTGGTGTGTGAGTGTGCGCGCGCGCGCGTGTGTGTGTGTGTGTATGTGTGTGCGTGCGTGTGTGCGCGTGCGCGCGTGTGTTTGTGTGTTTGTGTGTGTACATGTTTCATGCGAGTGCATGCACGCATGTGGGTGTGAGTGTGTGTATGTGTGCGTATAATAATTATGTGTGTGCACGCGCGCACGCTCTAGCATGCGCACGCTCGTGCGTGCGTATGTGTTCTATTAAGACTGGTCGTCTTTGTTACCAACGTTAGTGACAATAGTGGCAAAATGAGATGGGAGAACAATGACTGAAGTTTAAAACAAACAAACAAACAACAAATAAATAAAACACACACAAACACACACACACGCACGCGCGCGCGCGCACACACACACACACACATAAACGCGCGCGCGCGCGCGCGGTCCTTCGGATGAGACTATAAACTGAGGCCCCGTGTGCGAACAAACGCAAACACCTTGCGCTCACGTTAAATCCTGTTCCGCTTTTCGAAAGAGTAGGCCATTGTGTGCCAGTGGGAACAGATGACAAAATTTACCAAACTGCATACACACGGGGACTGGATGTAAAAACCCACATGATCCTCGATATGAATAAATGAATGAATGAAGGAATGA
>CM054146.1:21471809-21496809 GCA_028751875.1 Rapana venosa | reverse complement strand
ACCTGTTCCACAACTTCATCGACTTCAAGAAGGCTTTCGACAGAGTATGGCACGAAGGCCTGTGGCAGGTCCTCAGAATGTTTGGCATTGAAGAAGGACTAGTGCAAACCATTCAAGCACTATACAACACCGCAAGCAGTGCAGTCCTTCTGAACAATCAGGTCGGAGACTACTTCAAAACCACAGTTGGGGTCCGACAAGGATGCCTGTTATCTCCAGTCCTGTTTAATCTGTTCTTGGAAAACATTATGAGAGAGACCCTCCATGACTCCCACTCTACCATCTCCATTGGCGGCAGACCCCTCAACAACTTGCAGTTTGCCGATAACATTGACCTCATGGGTGGAAGTAACACACAGCTGCAAGATCTTACGACCAGACTTGAGAACAGAGCTGGAGCATATGGGATGGAGGTGAGCTCGGAGAAAAGTAAAGTACTTGTGAACAGCACGAGCAACGCCACTGCTAAAATTTACATGAACGGCCAGCAACTGGAGGAGGTAGATGCTTTTAAATACCTTGGCGCTACACTCACAAAGGACGGGCGATCGACGACAGAAATCAAAGTCAGAATAGCCATGGCAACATCTTCCATGACAAAACTCACCACCTATGGAAAAGTAAAGAGATCAGTTTCCCAATCAAACTAAAGCTCTACAAAGCCCTAATTCAGACTATCCTGCTGTACGGAAGTAAAACCTGGACAGTGACTGCTGAAACAGCAAAGCAAATCCAGTCATTTGAAACAAAATGCCATAGAAAACTGCTGGGCATATCCTGGAGAGAACGAAAGACCAATGAATTTGTCAAGAGTCAAATAACATGGCTGGCAGGTCCACAGGAACCTCTTCTCACCATCTCAAGAAGAAAAAGCTGACATGGTTGGGCCACGTCACCCACAACACTCTGCCAAAAACAGTACTGCAGGGAACACTCGAAGGTGGCAGAAAGAGGGGAAGACAGAACAAGTCATGGATGGACAACATCAGAGAATGGACCAGGATGAATGACTCGGCACTACTGCGCAGAGCCGAGGACCGAGATGGATGGAGGAGGCTTACCACGGCATCGTCTTTCGTGTCTCCCCCACGACCGCCAAGGTCACGGTCTGATGATGATGATGATGATATGCAGTTTTGTACATTTTGTCATCTTTTCCCATCGGCACACAATGGCCTACTCTTCTGAAAACTGGAACAGGTTTTAACGTGTGCGCAAGATGTTCTGCATTTATTGGCACACATGACCTTGGTTTATAGTCTCATCCGAAGGACTTTAAGGGGGTTGTGGAGTCAGCACTGATGTTAACTCTAGGGGTAATTATCCCTTTGAATGGGATTCGAACCTGGGTTAATTTTTTTGTTTATGTTTCTATTATATTTTTTAATTCTTCTTAACATTACAAAATTATCACAGGTGTTCATCTGCTGTATTTACAGTTTGATCTTTTTCAGGTTTTATACAGACTGAAATTCTCGCAAGAGCTTTACAAACAGTAGCAGCAATGGCAAAACTCAAGACCATCTGGAAAGACCGAAACATCTCTCTCAGGACCAAGGTCAAGCTACTGCATGCACTGGTCACCTCCACATATCTGTATGCATGTGAATCCTGGACATTGAATGCAGATCTACAAAGGAGGATCCAGGCTTTGGAGTTGAGATGCCTCAGAAGACTCCTTGGCATTTCATACATGGACCACATTACCAACGAAGAAGTCCGACAAACCATCACCCAACAAGTAAAGCACTATAAGACCTGCTGACCACAGTCAAGAAAAGGAAGCTCAGATGGTATGGACATGTGACAAGACCATACTGCAAGGAACAGTGCAGGGGAAGAGAGTGTGAAGCAGGCCGAAGAAGAAATGGGCAGACAGCACTGAATGGTCCAGGAAGAGCTTCTCCACAACCCAGGCACTTTCACACAACTGGTGCAATGTTTATCACTGCAGTGCCCCTACAACCCCAGAGGGGGTTATGGGAACAGATGAGATGAGATACAGAACAAATTTCTTCTGAGGCAGCTGTATGCTTTCTTGATGGCTTACAGAAAACAAATTGTTCAGCTGATTATGAAAATTAATGCTCAAATTCTTTCCTAAAAATCTCCCTGAATACCATTGTTCACTTGATCTTGGATAGCTGCGTTCTTTCTTTTAACAATTCTTGTAATTTTTATACAGAGTAAAGCAGTTCAGATGATCTCTTGTTGCATATTTGTTGTTGTTGTTGAACTGTTTTGTTCTTTCTCATTTACAATTTGTCAAGTTTTCTGATGTGGAGGTGAGGGTTGTGTTTGTTTTTTTTAAAAAGAATTTTTCTATATAACAAATGCATCCTATGCAAGCATCTGACTTTGACTTGACTTCTTCGTTATGTCCATGAAGAATTATTTGGATATATAGACAGATAGATAGATAGATAGATAGATAGAAAGAAAGACAAGAGTATTCTTAGAGGCTATAGCTGGGTGGTAACGATTGCTCGACTTCAATCCCTTGGGTCCATAAAGTGGTGAATTCGATTTTCATAATCTCCCTGATCAACTTCAAGTGCAGACCTGCCTGTGCCTTACTTCCCTTCCTGTATATAATTCACATGCAAATGATCACATAATTATGTACATTAAAGATCCCATAATTGATGTCAGTAAAATAAAAGGGTCCTGCCTGTGCCTTACTTCCCTTCCTGTATATAATTCACATGCAGATGATCACATAATTATGTACATTAAAGATCCCATAATTGATGTTGGTGAAATAAAAGGGTTCCTTCATGTGCATGCTGGCATCCTTTTCAGTGCCAGTACATAAGGACTCGCTTTCCCCCAGCCAAGTTAAGCAGCGTCGAGCGTGGTTACCAGTTGGATGGGTGACCATTTTCGCGCCTTGGCTTCAGTACAGTTCCCCCAGTTCACCCAGCTGTAAATGGGTACCTGCCCTCTTTAGGGTCAGGGAAGGTAAAGCAGCGAAGGAGAGGAGATGGGCGCCGCCCTCAATACGCTGGCCCTAGAGAAGTGAGGTCTCTGACGCCTTGCTCCCCTAAGACCTTAATATAGTTATGGGACACCTTTACCTTTTTTACATAAGGACTGACAAGTCTCAAGACTGTTTTTCTCAGACCTCATCTACGACGTTTTCTTTACATCAGGCACATTATTATGAGTGTGCCTGAATCACACCCTTCTCAGTTTTTAAAACCAAACATTGTTACAGTCGATGATATGTAACTAATCCAACCATGCCAAATGACAAAGCATCACACCACAGATAATTAAAACATTGCTGGTTTTTTGTGGCTTTTTTTTAATCATTAACAAGTTTTCCAATAATTACAACTTTCAATAGTTGATCCAAAGAAGCATAACAGCCAAACAAACGAGTGTTATTAATTCTCGAATACCAACTTCAACTTCACACTTCCTTACATAATGCTATAGATAAACAACCCCCCCCCCCAAAAAAAAAAACCAACAACCAAACCGCAAACAAACAAAAAACAAAAGGAAAATGAAACAAAAACAATATCATACTGTATACTCTTTCAACTAGCTCCTTCCATTTTACGATCACAAAGAAACAACAGAAAACCAAAACATTTTTACCAAGAGGAAAATAATGTATGTATCAAGTCTGTGCTGTCAAGGAACTGGTCTTCATTGATTAATAACTTCATGAACACAGTCAAACTGTGGAGCACATTGCTAAATAAGTAGTACCATAACAAAGTTATCTCTCTCTCTCTCTCTCTCTCTCTCTCTCTCTCTCTCTCCTCTCTCTCTCTCTCTCTCACACACACATATAAACACACACACACACACACAACATACACTGATGCACAGTTTTACACACACACATGTGCACAATTACCAATGGTGTCTCCACTTCGCTAACTTAAAGAGGAAAACAATGTTTGAAGATACAAATCAATAGAAAAAACGCCACTTACAGATTTGCACAATAGTTATCCACACTAAACAAATCATCACTAACAGATCATCCAGTATTTTCCCCACACATATGGCACATACCTGCATCACTCCTAGAGTCACAGCAGAGATGCACGATCGTTAGCGATAAAATTACTGCACCGATATAAGCTGCTTATATTATTTGATGTAATCTGATTTATTTTGATCTTGCTATCAAAGTGAGCAAGGGAAATTGTTTAGCGTTAATGATGACGTTTTTGAAAATATATTGTATTCTTTAGTTAAGATGATCAGTCCATGAAAATATAAAACGTGTTTACTTTTCATAATAATGATGTTTTTGCAATGATCGGCTCATGAAACTCTGTGTGGGGTGTGTGTGTTGTGTGTGTTTATTTTCTATTTTATTTTATCTATTTATTTTATTTATTCTCTGTGTGTGTGAGTGTGATGGGGGAAAAGGACGGCTATCTTTAATCATGTATATTAATTTTCTTTACATGATGCATCTGTTGATTTAAGATACTAAAACAAAAATATTCTAAACATCAGGTTTCAAACAAGGATTATGAATGCATAAAGAGAATAAATATTTCCTAATTTTTTTTCTTCTTCCTTCCTTTCTTCTTCTTCGGTTTTTTTTTTTTTTGGTATTAAAACATTTTTTTATGGGAAGGGGATAGCAATGGGTACGCAGTACAAGCAAAGCACAGATATCTCTTTCTAAGGGAATGGATGGTTGGGGCGGGGAAGAAGAAGTAAACGTAGAAACCTACATGCATCGCATAGATTAAGTACTCATACACCCTACTCGTTTGGGTGTCATACTATACTGTAGTTACCACTTGGATGGGTGACCGTTTGCACACCTTGGCTTCAGTACAGTCCCCCAGCTCATCCATCATGAAATGGGTACTCGCCTCTTTAAGGTCAGGGAAGGTTAAGCAGTGAGGGAGAGGAGATGGGTGCCGTCCTCAATATACTGGCCCCTTGAGAAGCTGAGGTCTCTGATGCCTCACTACCCTATGCCCACAAAGGTTATGGAACACCTTTACTTTTACTTACTATACTGTCACCAGCTACAGATTCTGAAGTAAACCATCCCCCATGGCAGATTTAAAATGAAACCGATTCCTGTCAAAATTCTCATCTGGTGAAGTTTCTTCACAAACAAAACAAAGCACACATTTCATTAACCTCACCCCCGCCCCACGACAGCTATTGATTGCTGTAGATGTTTCTGTGGGCCTTAATTAAGGTATCACCTACCCCATGGCATAAAAAGTTGTTCATCCATCCTGCTAGGAATTTTTCTCCCTCAAACTTCCTCTAGACAGCACATGTAGCAATACCTCTACAAAGCAGCAAGGCTCAGTAGCAATTCAAAAGACCGAGTTTTGTAGCTGGCAACCACTCTGCCTCTTACCGCTAAAACCAAATCCTCTAAGCAAATAGTTATTAATAAGCATATCAATGATAACGGAACGGGATAGCCTAGTGGTTAGAACATTGCTTACACAATCTGACGACCCGGGTTCAAATCGCGTTCAAGGGAATATTTTCCCCTGGAGTTATTTCAGTGCCAACTCCACTCTCCCCAAAAGTCTTTCGGATGAGACTATAAACCGAGGCCCCGTGTGCGAATGCACGCAGAACATCTTGCGCACACATTAAATCCTGTTCCGCTTTTCTTAAGAGTAGGTCATTGTGTGCCGGTGGGAACGGATGACAAAATTGACAAAACTGCATACACACGGGGACTGGATGTAAAAAAGCACATAAGCGCTTATTCCATTATCCTCGATATAAAAGAATAATTTTTTTTTAAAATTCCTCGATCCATTACATATACTTCACACACACACACACACATGGGATAGCCTGGTGGTTAGAGTGTTGCACATTGCGCTCATGATCCGCTGACCAGGTTCAAATCCTGTTCAAGGGGATTTTTTCCTTCTAGTGTTATAAACATCAGTGCCAACTCCACTTCCCACTAAAGTCCTTTGAATGAGTCAACAAAACTGAAGTCCCTAGTACAAACAGATGTGGAACATCTTGCGCACGCGTTAAAACTGGTACCACTTTTCAGAAGAGTAAGCCATGATGTGCCAGTGGGAACGGATGACAAAATTTACCAAACCACATACACACGGGGATTAGATGTAAAAAAGCACATGAGTGCTTATTCAATTATCTGCAAAATAAAAGAATAAAATAAAAACAGACAGACAATTCATGGAAAATGGCTATAGCAGCAGAGGGATGATACAAAGAAAAGAACCCAACCCAGTTAGAATAATTCTTTTTGGTCTCACTCCTGATTATGTGTGGGTGAAAAAGATTGAGGTGGACATGATAACTGGTAGAACAGACAGAAACTTGTGTCCTTTTGAACTGGACAAAAGTCCAGTAGTGATACCAGTAATAATAATGGTGATAATAATCACGGATAAGACGAACACTCTAGCCAAGTGGTTTAAGACTACAATCCTTTGGGGCATGAAGTCAGGGGTTCGAATCTCAGCAGCTGGGGCTGGTGAAAGGTGGGGATATTTACAATCTCCCTCGCCAACTTCAAACCTAAACCTGCAAGGCCTTAAGAGAGAGAGAGAAAAGGATATATTTCATCATTCATATAGTCCATATCTTCAAAAAATCTGCTCATAGTGCTTTACATGAATACTTTCACTCTCCAGCTTTCCCTTCCAAACTCGCTTCCACCATCCCCCCATCACATCGTCCTACTTGTTACAAAACCACCCCCGTCTAAACATTCACACACATATATACATACATATGCAAGAACATGCACGCTCCACACCTACCACAAGCCACACCAACACCCCCACCAACGCAATCATCAACCCCTGTTCAACCAAAGGTCACAGTTTCTTAAACAGGTAAGTTTTTTACATTTGTTTGAAAAGAGCTTCCTGATTCAGCATGTTGCCTCTGATTTTGACTTCCTTGCATAAACAAAGTGAATAGTTGTTCTCATATTTATTATTGTATTTAAAAAAAGCTTGGGGGTGGGAGTGGGGGGGGGATAGCCTGTTGGTTAGAGCATTGGGCTCGTGATCTGACAGCAGAGTTCCAGCCACCACTAAGCTTATAAGGGGATTTTGTTCCCCCCTGGTGTTAACAAACAACAGTACCTGCTTCCCCCTTCCTTGAAAGTCCTTCAGGTGAGACTATATAAACGGAGGTCCTGTGTGTGAATGCAAGCAGACCCATCTTACGTTGCGCACATGGTTCTGCCTTTCGGAAGTGTAGGGTATTTCATGCAGGTTGGAGTGGATGGCAAAATTTAAAAAAACCACATGCACACTGGTGATACACGTGTTTAGACATCATCATCATCCCTGAAGTTAGAATGCAGCTAACTTAATGGAGAGGGAAGGGAGGGGACGTGGGGGGGGGGGGGGGGGGGGGAGAGCAAAGAGTTGCATATGCAAAATCTCACCATGAACCTTGGAGCTCTGGCTGAGGCATGAGGAAAAAAAATTAAAGGAACTACATGAACAATTTAAAATTTGAAATAAAAACCAAAGCAACATATTAGCCCCCCCCCTCCCCACCCCCTTTCCAATCCCTCCCCCTCCCTAACCATAAAGCAAAACAAACCAACAACCTAAAAAAAACCAAAAACATAAAAAAATACAAAAAAAAACACCAACAACAAAACCCCATAAAAATATGAATCCAAAAAAAACAAAGGGCTGCAAAGATAGGAAATAATAATCTTCTATCGAGAGTGACATTGATCAAGCAGTAGCCTTGCTGAAAGGTAGAAAATAACGTTTGTTCTTGTATGTATAATAAGTAAGCTATCTAGCTGCTGCTGCAGCAGCAGCAGCAGCAGCATATCTAAAGACCAAACCTTTCCTATTTTCCCCTCAAAACTTACCCTCACATCACTTGAACTTGAACTTTAAGCAAGCTAGATCAAACTAAAGATACCTTCAGCATTACAATATAATTTACTAATTCATACTATACCTGAACCATACCTACATGCTCATAGCTTTGGGGTTTTGCTGGGTTTTTGTTTTCAGGTTGAGTTTTGGTTGTTGTTTGTTGAACAACTGCAACTCTAGTTCTTTAAAAGACAAACCATACTCTTAAAACATACGTTAAACAACAACAAAAAAGCACTAGGCTCACATAAACACACTTCCATAAAATGAATAATATTTTTAAAAATACATAAGTAAATAAATATCAAAGACACACACACAAATCTGATTTCATTTGTACCTTACCAATAATACTTTTACAACATTACTAGGATGACAAAAAATTTAGTTGTTTTTTTTCCCCTCCAAATTTTTAAAGGAAAACAAGTGCAACATTTTGCTTGCTTCAGAGTTAAGGCTTGTTTTCTTACAATAACTAATATCACATAAAGCACCGTACTTCAGAGTAAAAAAGACAAATCTATGCAGTGATACAGCTCAACTCTTATTTTTTCTATAAGCAAATAATTAAAAACATTCAGACTGGTGTTCACAAATATTCAAAAGCCGACATTCGTCGTCATGTTAGTGGTGTATGATTCTCACAAGAATAAAACTTTTTTTCTTATGACGTATAGTGACAAGTTTATGTGAATCTTGAACGAACAATAGCACAATCAAACACTGACTGAACATCAGCTGGAACAGTCACTGAATACTGAAATAGCTTGACACGAGCAAAAGCTGTTTCTTTGTTTTGTTGGGTGGTTGTTGTTGTTTTTTAAAATAAACTCGTTTAAATCAGCAAGACAAAAGCTTAGTTTATCATATCAAACCTGAATACTTAATGAATGTAACCATCCACTGCAGTTCATGTAAATAGGCTGATGATCCTCCTTTTGTGTTAACATGAACTATGTAATGGCGAGTTTTCTGATACTTACAGAGTATCAGCTCCTGGTTATTGCATTAGTCTGAATTTTACTTTAAAAAGAAAGTTTGAAAACTAAAAACACCCAGAGCAGTTCTAAGCCTTTCTTCTTTTGTTTAATTTCTTGACAGGCATGACACTCAAAAAGTTATTCCAAGATCAATAAAGAAAATTGGTGTCAAGGCTCCTTCTCATCTTTCCAATAGATTATTTAATCCAAGTCAGTTCCCTATTACATTCTTGTCCAAAGCTGTGAGCCAATTTTGTGCAAACTGTACAGAAAATATGTACGTATGTATGTACCATGTATATGTGTGTATTCGATTTACATACATGCACACATTTTCTTTGTACGTGTGCTTCAAGATTTTTATGTTTTTGTTTATACGCATGCAAGCGCACGTGTAAACAATAGTATACTTCTTATCACGCAGTCAATTCTTCATGAAACCAATACTGTCTGAAGAAGAAAAAAAAAAATCAAGAAAACAATTTCTTGACTCAGTCCAGTTCATCCACTGAAACATACTTCTCCACATACTGAGTGTCACTTTCTAACCGATAAAAGTGACCGACCACCCTGCTAAACCCCCCCCCCCCCCCCCCCCCCAAAAAAAAACCCCACCCCATCTCTAGTGAGCAACGCGCGATATTACCTCACCCACCTGACACCGGCGGTCCATCCCCACCCACCACCCTGATCAATAATATTGTCGGTAATTACTGTTGTCCATGGGGGGTCTCTGGGGCTGGTTCTGCCCCTGGCGGGGCGGGGCATTGCCCCAGTGCTGCATGGGACTGTTGGGCAGCGGGCTGTTGGACGCGCCGAACGGCTGGGGGCTCGTGTGCGGGTAGCGGGAAGGGGAGGAGACGGGCACGGCTCCCCCGCCCCCCCCACCACCCCCTTGCATGGGCAGGTTGAGGCGCTGCTGCTGCGGGGGGGGTGGGGGGGGCGGGGGGGGGTTGCCGGCCAGGTGGGCGCGCTGCTGCGACAGGGCGTGGGTGAGATGGGCCACCGCCTGCACCAGCGGCGCCGAGCTCAGCGGCACCCGCCCCACCCCCACCCCCACCAGCCCTGCTGCTGCTGCCTGGGGGTTGAACGGCTGGGGCCGCACCCCCGGGGGGGGCATGCTCAGGTGCGGGGGCGGGGTCCCGTAGGACGCCGGCGGGGGGGCGTTGGGGTTGGGCATGTGGCCGGCGAGGGAGGGCGGGGGCCCCGGGTAGGGCGGGCGCTCCGTTTCCCGGCCCCCGCGCGAGGTGCTGTAGCTCTCCGCCTCGTCCTGTATGGGCACCGTGATGAGGTTCTGGTTGGTGCGGGTGGGGTTGCCCGCGATGGAGACGGAGGTGGCCGGGGACCCACCCCCCCCTCCCCCTCCGCCTCCGCCCATGCTCTGGATCTGACTGGTGACGTAGCTGTCCATGGTGGTGGCCACCTGGGGTGCAGGCAGCGGCTGCTGTTGTTGCTGCTGTGGGAGCGGGGGCATTGGCAACCGCAGCGGGGCGTGAGGCATCTGAAGGCCGGGTGGGGGTTGACGCATCACCGCGTTTGGGGGAGGGTGCTGGAGGTGGGCGGCCAGGCTCGGGGGAGGGGGAGGGTGTCCCGTGTTCATGTTGGGAGGGGGGGGACCCTCTAGCGGCCGGAAGACCGGCTGCTCTGAGGGACGGTCCCGGTCCCTCATGTCCATCCGGTCCCGCTCGCGGTCCCTGTCGCGGTCCCTCTCCCGCTCTCTCTCCCTGTCCATCCTATCTCGCTCCCGCTCCCTGTCTCTCTCTCTCTCCCTCTCTCTCTCCCTGTCCCTCTCCCGTTCTCTTTCCCGGTCTCTGTCTCGGGCCGATTCCAGTCTTTCGTACGTGGATGAAATGTGATGTTGCTGCTGCTGCTGCTGGTGCTGTTGCTGCTGCTGCTGCTGCTGCTGTTGCTGGTGCTGGTGCTGTTGCTGCTGCTGCTGCTGCTGCTGCTGCGTGGGCTGAGGCGGTTGCGGCAGCTGCTGTGGAAGCTGCGGTTGCTGGGCGGGGTGATGGGAGGACGACAGCTTCTCCTCGGACACCCCGCGATCAGCCACAGCAGGGGCTGGGGTTTTGACGGAGTGGCGGTGAGCAATGTGCGCCTGAAGGTCGCGCTTGGAGAGGTAGGTGCGGCGGCAGCCATTGACGCTGTGCTTGGGCGCCCCGTGGGTGCAGATGAACACCGTCCCCAGAGCCGACTGCTCGATGCGGCCCACGCGACTCTCGCACCTGGGACACAAACTGACAACGCTCACCTTTACTGTCAACTTAGTGTGCAGTAAGGTAAAAGGTAAAGGAGTCCCATAACCTATAAGGTCGTAGGGGAGCGAGGCGTCAGAGACCTCACTTCTCTAGGGCCAGCCTATTGAGGACAGCGGCGCCCATCTCCTCTCCCTTTACCTTCCCTGACCCTAAAGAGGGCAGGTACCCATTTACAGCTGGGTGAACTGGGGGGAACTGTACTGAAGCCAAGGCGCGCAAACGGTCACCCATCCAACTGGTAACCACGCTCGATGCTGCTTAACTTGGCTGGGAGAAAGCGAGTGCTCCGACCACTGAGCTATCCCGTCCCCTTATAGTACAGAGACTTATTATCCTCTCAAGATTGAGAAGTTTAGGTGGCTCACAACTTAATATGATGACGGTACATTTGTTGGGTTTCTTTATCAAGACAGGGACAGGGTGCTCAGGTTTACAGCAGTTTTGTCTAAAGAGTTTCTGACTTTGTTAAGTTATTACCTAAATGTTTCAGATCATTGATTGCTATCGAAATAGCTTCAGAATACTTTTGTCCTTTTTTGTTTGTTTTTGTTTTATAACTTGAATACAACACACATGTTTACCATAAAAAAAACAATTCATAACACTCCTGTCCACGATATAAAAAAAAGAAGGAATTATAGGTTTTTTCAAAACTGAAAATCTAAAATTCAAAATTTTGAATGTAGAATGGCCCCCCCCCCCCCAAAAAAAAAAAAAAAAATCAAACCATTTTTTTTATGTTCATAATCATATTGATCTAAAAGTTCTAGACATCTTACAGAAAAGAGACCCCCTCCTCCCCCCAAAAAAACCCAAACAAACAACAACAACAAACAAAAAAGAAAAAAGCCAAAACAAATTCAGACAGGTTTGTTTTGAAGCATTATACACTGACTTCAAAACATACTGGCTGTCTGCCTCACCTTGGGCATACTTTTTCATGTTTCTTTGCACAATCCAGGCAGAACACATGTTTACAAGGAAGCTGAAAAATAAAAAAGCACACACACACACACACACACAAACGCATACACGCACATTCGTGCGCGCGCGCACACACACACACAAACGCATGCACGAACGCACGTTTGTGCGCACACACACACACGCACACACATACACACACAATCATTAACTTAACACAAATGACAAAAATATTTGGTTAGCGTTCATTTTTGTGGTTTATGTTCCCAGAAAAATGACGAGGTTTTTCTGTTTGTTTAGTTTATTGTTTTCCAAAATCATTGCAAAACACATTACATTGTGCTAACTCTAAAGTTTCAAGCAACAAAGCTATTCAAAATCTCTATGTACTGGAGTGGAGGGGAGAGACCAAAAACAAAAAATCCTGAATAACAGAAAAGGATTTTTTTTTTTAAAAGGAAAATGGAGGATATGATTTATCTATTTGCTTGACTGCATAAAAAAGTATACTTTTGAAAAAAAAAATCATGACTGAATACAATGACTTTGCACACAAAATCTTACAGAATATTGTTTAAGACGAAGAAGACAAATCATAATAAGCAAGACTACAGTCTCCTCACAACAATTAGTACTTTAGCTACCAGTCGGGTAACAAAATAGTTACACAATTGATAAGAGGGAAAACATGGCCCACTAAAAAAAAAAGAGAGAGAGAGAGTGAGAGAGAGAGAGTGAGAGACAGAGAGAGGAATAGCCAGACAGATGTAAATACACCCCAGTGAGTCTCTATGTCACTATCTGTCTGAGAATGCACACCCATGTACATGTATGAGTACAAACATCACGTGCTTGCACACACCTTCACACACACACACACACACACAGTGTCCCTGAGTGCTTTTTCCATTATCCTTGAAATAAAGGAATAAAACAAATGAAATAAAAAATAAAGTCTCACACACTCATACACACACTCACTCACCCACACTCATTTACACCACCCCACCCCCCTCACACACACACACACACACACCACACATACACACTCTTACCCAAGTTAACAAATAAACACAGATTTTCGCCACTAAAGGACGGACATACCATGCGACCATAAACCAGAATGGGGTACTGGCATTTTTCACACAGGTGGATCTGAGGATCAAACACCTTCTCTCCTATCAGCTTCACCTGTGCAACAACAGGAACAAAACAATGCACACGAATGAAACAAATAACTATTAGTTAACTCTCTTCTTCTAATTCTGCAGGTAACGTACAACCCATGAACTCAGATAAATGTAGAGATCTAGATGTGTTGAGTGTGTGTTTTTGTTTGAAATGAGAGAAGTGATCTGTTGGTTTTACACAACACTGAGGAAACATCTGATGCACTTAGTTTATTTGTCATGCCTTTAATAAATTTTATGTTTTATTTTATTTAAATTCTTTCAATGATATGGTGCGTGTTAGTGTGTGTGTGTGTGTTAGTGTGTGTATTAGTGTGTGTGTGTCTGTGTGTGTAGTGTGTGTGTGTGTATGTGTGTGTGTGGAGAGAGAGAGAGAGAGAGAGAGAGAGAGAGAGAGAGAGAGGAGAGAGAGAGAGAGAGAAGAGAGAGTGTTGTTGCTGTTGCTATGATTTTACTTCTGTTCACTCAAAGTGATATTAGTCGTGTGTGTATGTGTGCATGTGTGCATACGTGCATGCATGTGTGTGCGTACGTGCGTGCGGGCGTGCATGCATGTGTGTTTGTGTGCTTTAATGCTGGCCCGCAACCTGTGTATGAATTTTTCTGTCTGAGATACTAAGCCATTCATATTCGTAAAATTCATTTTTGTTTGGCAATGGCTTGAGTTCCATCTTCAAGTTAAACTGAAGACAGAAATGAGGTTCGGCAACGAGCGAGAGGTAATGGACTTGACAGGAGCTGAAATGACTAGTAAATTATTTTCTTTTTTTTAAAAGGTTGTCACTATCCAGCACACATCAAGGAGACATCTTTATGGTTTGCATATAGGAAAAACATATAGATATTAAAAAAAATTTTTAAAACCAAACAAACAACAGCATATACCAGGGGACGGGATAGCCTGGTGGTTAGAGTGATGTATTTGTGATCTTCTGACCCAGGTTCGTTTCTCGGTCAAGAGAATTTTTCCTCGGACTCCACTCCCCCTAAAAGTCCTTTGGATGAGACTATAAACTGAGGTCCCGTGTGCCAACGCATGCACACGTTTAAGTCCGTTCTGCTTTTCAGAAGAGTAGGCCATTGTGTGCCGGTGGGAACAGATGACAAAATTGACAAAACTGCATACAAACGGGGACTGGATGAAAAAAAAGCACACAAGTGCTTATTCCGTTATCCTTGAAATAAAAGAATAAAAAAGATTAAATTCAAACCAAAGAGACATCTTTAGGGTTTACAGGAAAAACATATATAGATCTAAAAAGAAAAACCCAAAGAAAACAAAAACCCAAAAAGCAAAAAAACCAACAACAAAAAAGCAAAAACAAAAACTAACAGCAAGAAGATGCTAAATCAAACAGCGAATGAACATGTACACATTTCGTGAGTTATGCATACAAGTGCTTACTCATGTACAACTATGAGGCAACGCCTCCATACACCTAGGTGTAAACCCAAAACACAGCTCATCATCAACAAGCAACACACAAAACACACATGTATAAAATTTACAAAACAAATCCATGGGAGAAACTACAACAGCAAAGAAGAAGAGGAGGACGGGGGAGAGGGGGAAAAAAAAAAGGTGCTGTGTCTCACTTGATGGTCCCATCTGAGCCGCTGATTATGGTGCAAAGGTTCCAAATTGTAGGCAGCCTTGAAGGTTGGGTTCTCCACCACCTCTTCATCTACAATAATATTGATAATGATGATGGCAATGATAATATCATTTAATATGTTGATGGCAATGATGATGATGATGATGACGATGATGATGATAATAATAACAATAACAATAATAATAATAATGCCAAAGTCAAATGCGCCGGGCCTAAATTGTTCGGTGATTAATGGCAGCGCAATGCATTTTCGTTCATGTTACAGACAACAATAGTTGCTGTCTGAGCATTCAACGAAGAAGAAGACAAAGTAGAAGAATGATAATAATAATAATAATAAAAATAATAATAATAATAATGATGATGATGATGATGGTGATGATGATGATGATGATGATGATGAAGTTGTTGATGATCTACTACTTAATGAACTGCTTCATTTCAAGTTGCTATAATGGTAAAACTAGTAATAGTATAGACCCCTCATTCTCCTCTGGATACTTGACTCATCCCATTAACTTGATGAAGGTCAATTACATTTACAGGGTACAGTACTGACAAGCATGCACACAATGTCACTTAAAGTAAGAAACATAACTTTAAATAAACTAGTGTAACTACTGACAAGCATGCACACAATGTCACTTAAAGTAAGAATCAACTTTAAATAAACTAGTGTAACTACCAACTATGATTGATATTTTAATCCTTCCAAAACAATTTCAAATCAAAATGCTACTGTATTTATATACACTTAAACACACAATTTACATAGTATGCATGCCCCCCCCCCCCCCCCCCCCCACACACAAATGACACACACACACACACAAATGACACATGCGCACACACAGCCTGGTGGTTAGAGTGATGCATTTGTGATAAGCTGACCTGGATTTGAATCTCGTTCAAGAGGATTTTTCCTCTGGAGTTAACATCAATGCCGACTCCACTCTCCCCAAAAGTGCTTCGGATGAGACTATAAACCAAGTTCTTGTGTGCGAACGCACGTTAAACATCTTGCGCACACGTTAAAACCCATTCCGCTTTTCAGAAGTTTAGGCCATTGTGTGCCAGTGGGAACAGATGACAAAATTTACAAAAATACATACACATGGGGACTGGATGAAAAAAGTGCTCACACGAGTGCTTATTCCATTATGACGCTCAAAATAAAAGAATAAAAAAAATTTATTTAAAACACACACACACACACATTGACAAACTGAAACTGTCACAAACATGTACTCTGTACAATACAAATTACTCTAACCATGATGCAAAGCAAAGGTTATACTTATATTAAATGTATGATATTAATGTAACAAATCAATGACAATCACAGTGTGCAAAATGAATCACTCTTTAGTTTTATGACTCGCAATATTTACCTTCCTTCAGTGTAACTGTAAGTACTGTAAAGCTATTCTGTGTACACTACATAGCAGCAACCAAAATCACAATATATAGTATATATATTTATTATAAAAACAGCTGCTTTGAGTTTGAGAGTTGTAAAACTAAAAGATACACACCTGAGTAGTCTGAATCCATGTCGACAAGAAGTTCTTGAAGTCACTTATGATCTGCGTGTTTTTCTCAGCGTAGATCTAGTTGCCACCTGCGAACCCAAAGAAACAAGTAGGACAAATTAAACTATTGTCCACCACCATGTGTGTGTGTGTGTGTGTGTGTGTGTGTAAGTGTGTGTAACTATAGGCATATATGTTCTGTATTAATATTATTATTATTTGATATTAATTAACTATTTTTAAAAGTGAGCACTATTAGTTTTCCCCTACAAGTACATTGTCTAATCAAATATCAAATAACATTTACTGCATGTCAGGGCAGAATCCATTAATAATAAATCAAATATTCACCTGTGAAATGTATGTCATGTAAAAGCAATATCACTACTAAATAATACTAGTATTGCAGTACCTAATACTGTAATAGTAATACTATATAATACATGTCTTCCATCATCAGTGAGCTGATGATGGAAGACATGTATTATATAGTATTACTATCTCGCCAGAGATCAATTCGAAATGAATACTAGCATAGGTTTCATTTTCAACTATTTCAGTATTTGGAATAGACAATCCTGGTTACCTCTTCTCAACTCTTGTCTCCATAAATCCAAGGTAACTGTAACTGTAAGGGCACTGTATGTTAATTGTTAATGTTATGATGTCATCACTCTCAGTCATACATGTATCAAATTTGAATGCTTGCAAATATGGTTTATTAATATATTAACTATTTCATATTGAAGCAAGATATCTGAGATAAAATAAATTTACTCATTTATGCTATTGATCAATGTATTGATCATGGAAACAGCCTTTGTCTTGCAGATGAAGGCTTGACTAGTCAAATTAGTAAAATAATTTTATATTTTATAACCTGAATGTTAACTATGATCTCTAAAACTTGTGAAACTGAAACTAGGAACAGTAGGAAGACAACAGACATGAGACCAGGTGGTTACACAAGACAGAACCAAGGATGGGAGGTTGCCTCAAGGAAGGGCAACAGGGTATCTACAAATTTCAGTATTGGCTTTGAAAATAAAGCAACCAACCCCCCACCCCCAAAAATCAAAACAAAAAACCCAACAAAAGCAAAAGAACGATTCTGTCTAGGTGGTCACTTACCATTAAGATCCCAGGGGGGGAGGGGGGAGACCATAAGACTAAGACAAGAGCTAAGACAGAAGGGTCTCCGTTTTCAACTTGTTCTGGTTCTAGAAAGCAGTTTGTGTTGACAACATCCACACTTTACCCTCAACAGAAAAACACCACTACACAGATAATGTCTGTTTGAAACTGTATTACAGTTCCTTCGGAAATATTTCCGATTTAGGGTTTGTGGTCGCAAGTCATCCAACTTGAGTTCCTGATCTGCCCCCAATACTCTTACAATTCTAATAACTAAATAAGCAACCGTGCCAGGCCCGCTACTCGGATAATGAAGTAGCGTTCACAAATTTATATAATTATCTAAACCTTTTTCGTTAACAGGGGTGGGGCGTGGGTAGTCCCTTAGTCAAATTAATGCAGTACTACAACTACTACTAAGTGCTACTGTACTAGCGTTCTCAGGCAGTCCTCACAACTGCAGATAAGTCCGTTTTGAATCCCAAAATCGTCAAAATACATCCCTAATACCCAAAGAATTGTGCTAACACGATTTCAGACTACGAATTTTATCTTGAAAAATGCATGAAATATTTGAGGAGCGATGGCAATGACCATAAACATTAAAAATAAGAAAAACTCACGTTGGAGCAAGGAATGATCACCAGGTCGCAGCCATGTTTTTTGTCTAATAACACTAAACGACTGGAACAATACAATTTCCAGAAGCCAAGAACCGTAACCTCACGGAACGTCTTTCGCCTGCCTACTTTTTATACAATAATATTTTTGTTTGAGAGTGTTTTACACGAAATTAAGACCCTCTTAGTATTTTAATCATCAAACTCGCTATAATCTCTCGCTGATCTGTTCGCATTTATCACAAATAAATCAGCAACCCGGCAGTTTCAGTTCAGCTATAATATTTTTAGTTTCAGTTTTTCAGTTTTTAGTGAGAAACCGAAACTGAAAGCTTGTTTACAGACTGCGTTCGACAGAGTGTACTGTGCGGCTGATTACCTCATACAGATAGTTGGGGTTTTTTTTTTATGCTTGTGATTTTAATTCCTCTCATACGCGGAATGGTCTGGAGTAGTTTCTGTTATGCAAAACTGGCTTGGGTGTATTGAGAATCCTTCATGAGCAATATGCGCCCCCCCCCCCCCCCCCCCTTCGTCCATCTTATTATTATGTTGTTGGTTTTTATATCACAAGATGCTTTCCCTTGCAAGATGCAATACTAAATTTTAAATTTAGACGTAACTCAAATATCTCAACACGGGGGAAAAAAGTTCCATTTGAGTTCCGGATACAAAAAGCAGTGGTAGTTTGATTATTTACAAATAGTGTTAAAATAGTTTTTAAACATTTTTTAAATTTTTTGAGGAAAACTAACTTTGACCCCGACGTGATTCGAACACGCAACCTTCTGATCTGGAGTCAGACGCGCTACCGTCGCGCCACGGAGTCATGTTATCATTGGTTGTCTGTTACGCTAGGTCTCTCACTCGCTCTCGCTCTCTCTCTCTCTCTCTCTCTCTCATTTGTAAGCTTACATGACATCAGACTTTCTCTAAAAGCTTGAAATTGATACAGGTTTAAAAAAATAATAAAGGCTGAACTCAGACTAAATGTTCATAAACTTAGATACAGAATGCATAGTGAACCTGATAATTATATGTAGGCCTACATGACCCTTATGTAACGAAGCAACAGAAGATGAGAAGTGAATCTTGCTTTGTGTTGTCCTGCTTTTTAACGACTTTAGGCATGCATACATACATACATACACACACTGTGCCGTCAGCGCCTGGGTTTTATCACAGTTCTTGATTAAACCATTGACGCTGGGGGCAACAGCAAAGTGAGAGGCTGTATGACCAGTGGCTTTCCCACTCATGGAATTCCACTTTACAGCTTAGTCTTTAGTGATCGACTATGACTCTCTGACTAGGAGACTTGACTTGCACAGTCCTTATGTGCTGCAGCCCTGGGGGCTGGTTGGCCTTTGGAGAACATCTCCAACGCTGACTGTCCTTATGCCCACTTGGCCGAGAGAGTGGGGATGTACTGTGGGCAAGGCATCTCCACTATAATCAAATTATATATATATTCCAGCATAATACACCAAACCAGCTTACTACATTCAGACTCTGTACGCTCCGAGAATGTAGTGAGCCCGATGTCTTTAGCAATTGGTAGCTCTTGTATTATTTATTCAATTTTTTTAAAAGAATAAAAGACATTATGATTATCATAAGGGTTGTTTTCCCACTGTATATTTGTTTGCATTAGTTTGTCGCGGCTGTACTATACCTAATGTCACCATCCTTCGGATGAGACTATAAACCGCGTGCAGAATATCTTGCGCATACGTTAAATCCTGTTCCACTTTTCGTAAGAGTAGGCCATTGTGTGCCGGTGGGAACAGATAACAGAATTTACATAACCGCATACACATGGGGACTGGATGTAAAAAAGCACTTGAGTGCTTATTCTATTATCCTCGATATCAAAGAATAAAAAATTATTTTTAAAAAAATGAATCATTGATTTGACCACACACACACACACACACACACACACACACACACACACACACACACACACACACACACACACACACACACACACACACACACATCATGCACACAGAGGTCTAGTAATAAACTGTGAACAGACATCTGCAGTATGGCTAGGAAAAGCTAGAAACTCAGCAGAAGATTATGTTATCGATCTACAGATAAACTTGAATCCCTCACAGTAAACATTTGGGGAATCTGGTTGACTCCAAACTTGTTGGAGTGTGAAGAAATGAATTATACTAAGAAAATTTATGGATAGCAAACAGATAGATACAGTTTGGATTAAAGAATTCTGATGCCCCTAAGAAGAATAGCAGTTTGGAAGTCATTGATTTACTCCAGAATAATGTATATATGGACAATTTTATGCTATCATTCTGATGAGTTTTTAAAAAAAAATTGAATACATTGTGTGTGGGGTTTGTTGTTGTTGTTTTTTAAAATGATAAACGGAATCGTATTAACAGGGTAAAATGCTATAAAGAGAATAACAAGGGTAGGTATAGGATTTCCTACTAAAACTGATTTATCCAAGCTTTAAAACTGTGTTGGATAAGAAAACTCATAACTACAAGCCATAAATGGCCTTTTTTTTCACAGAGACATTACATCTGGATAGTGAAAACATGCATTACTTTGGACCTGGATATTTTCTTAACATGCCAGAGCAACATGGGTTTTGGAAGAATACATTTCAAGCACAATTATAACACTTTTTTTCTGTAGTAGCAAGAAACGTACCACTTCATCAGAAGCTCTAGCAAAATCGTTCGTTTTCAATAACAGAAGTATTTTTTAGAATACCGTTTCAAAAGAAAAAAACAACAACGAATGGATACAGCATAATGTCTACTCTATAAGAGACCTGTGCAGAGAAGATAGAAGGCTTTGTGCAGACCTGTGCAGAGTAGATGGAACTAATGTAATATCCAACACAGGTTTAGACGTTTGACATTGCCAAAGGTGTATTGTTAAGTCCCGTAGGACATTTTGTTGTAGTTCTTTTTTAAATTTCAATTTGTTTTTGTTTTAAAATTTCTGTTCTTGAACTGTTCATGTTAAGAATACTATTTCTTTTGTTATTACTTTTTATTACACACACACACACACGAGCGCGAACACGCATGCATGCAGCGCCGCACACAAACGCACACGTACTCACACAGAGTAGATATCTCTCTCTCTCTCTCTCTCTCTCTCTCTCTCGCTTCTCTGGTATCCAGTCTCCTATTTTAGGGTCCTCTGGTATCACTTAAAGTGGAAAGACGTTAAAATTGAAGACTTTCTTACATGAAAGGCTCTTGTTATGTGAAGAATGTTCCAACACATACAACACAAGAAGTAATTTTTAAGTACGTGTATTCTTCTTTTTAAAAAAATAAATCTAACTTGCAAATTGAGTACAATATCCCAGCCATGTTCTCGAAAGCACAAGAACTTATTTTATTCAGAGGCAAAAGGGACAAAAGTATACTTTTGATATTATTGTCAGAGATAAAGCTATGCCAAAATATTGCCAAAAATAGAATTAAAAAAAAACACTTAACACCAAAATCAACCAGAAAGTCGGTTCTAAAAAAAAAAGCGTAAAGCATAGGAGATATTATCAAGATGAAATGATTTCAGATATGAATGATACAAGGAATTCTTGTAATTGATGTAGTGTTGCCTTCATGGGAGTATATCCTATGAAAAATACCATTTCTCTCTACTTTTTTTTTTTTTTTTTAAAGAGATAGGGTAGAGTACAAATCTCGTTCAAGAGGATTTTTCCCCTGCAGTTAACATCAGCGCCCACTCCACTCTCCCCAAAAGTCCTTCGGATGAGGCTATAAACCGAGGTCCCGTGTGCGAACGCACGCCACACACAACATCTTGCCCACACGTTAAAACCCGTTCCGCTTTTCGGAAGAGTAGGCCATTGTGTGCCGGTGGGAGCGGATGACAAAATTGACAAAACTGCATACACACGGGGCCTGAATGAAAAAAGCACATAAGTGCTTATTCCATTATCCTAAGGGTTTATTGTTAAGTCCCATAGGGCATTTATTGTAGTTATTGTAGTTATTTTTGAATTTCAGTTTTAAATTTTTTTTCTGTTCTTGATTTGTTCATGTTAAGAATACTATTTCCTTTGTTATTACTATTTATTACACACACGAGCGCGCTTGCATGCATGGACGCACACGCACACAAAGAGTAGATATCTCTCTCTCTCTCTCTCTCTCTCTCTCTCTCTCTCTCTCTCTCTCTCTCTCTCTCTCTCTCTCTCTTTCTCTCTAACATATTCAGTCTCCTATTTTAGGATCGTCTGCTATCCCTTTAAGTGGAAAGACGTTAAAATTGAATACCCACTTACTTTCCATTATCCTCGAAATAAAAGAATGAATAAATAAATATGCATGTTTGTGAATGCATTTTGGAATGTTGTTGAGAATGCAATTATTACTGATTATACACACATCATTACTCTCTCCCTCAGTCAACAGGTGACCAACTTTGGAAATGGCAATCACTTTAGATCAAGTGAAATATTGGAGTTACTATCTTAATTGCAAAATGCTATATATATATGTATTAATGGAAAATGAGGGAACAAATACCTCACTTCAGTGTTTTCAACAAGTTAAAAATAGACGGAGAAGCGTCAGGGAGTAGCAGAAAAGATAAATGTGTGTTTATGCTAGGTGCATACCTTTTGTATATGTACGTTTGCTCATATCGATTTAGTTCATACACACACACACATGCACGCACGCACACATAAATAATAATAATAATAATAATAATAATAAATGGAATTTACATAGCGCTGTATCTTGCAAAAACAAATCAAAGCGCTTACACGCACGCACGTACGCACGCACACATACACACACGTGCGCGCGATCTCTCTCTCTCTCTCTCTCTCTCTCTCTCCGGGTCAACAAACACCTGTTTACTTCCGCAGAAAGCCCCCCAGTCAGACCAACAGGGACCGACGAAGGACAGAGGAGAGGAGACAGGCAGAGGAGAGGAGGCGGGCAGAGGAGAGGAGACAGACAGAGGAAAGGCAAGAAGACAAGGCAAGTGCATTGTTCCCATTCGAAACTTCGCCAAGTTTGTTTATGCCATCACCCCCCATCACCCAGTCTGTCTCACACACCAACACCCCAGCCTCTCCAAACCACATGCCTTCCCAATCGTTGCTTCCCACACATGATTATCGCAGTGCGTCAGGTGCTGTCACAGTGTTGGAAGCTGACACAGTCGCTGAACAACAAGGTGGAATTGACCTGGTTGAGGTGCCTGTACCTGACATTACGATGGAGGGGGAGGACTGTGACGAATATCTAGATCAGATTCGGGATGCAGGCTACAGTGGAGATACTATAAAGAACTATGTGGGTGGGCTGAGAAACAGATCCCTGCAGAGAAATCTCAGGGACGTTTCTAGAAACAAGGACTTTCTTAATGTGTATACCTCTGATGAAATACCTGATACTATCATTTGTGAAAGTGAAGATATGATTTTTCAGTTTATCTGGACAGATGACACTCACAACCCTGCTGATTACTTTTGGTTTGCAAAAAAGAACACCAGGCAACTGACTCAGGAGGAAAAAGACATTTATTCCAAGCTGCAGCTGTGGACACCTGCCGATCGTGACAGAATCAAAGACAGAATTAGTGCTGGACTGGATGTTTTACATGTTATGATGGATGCTATCAGATTTTTTCTGGGTTAGAAGTGACTGTGGTTGCCTGTATATGTGCGTGTGTGAGTGTGTGTGTGTGTGTGCATGCGCACCCTCTTGTGCGTGCGTGCGCGCGTATGTGTGTGTTGTGTATGTTCGTGCGTGTGTATGTGCGTGCGTGTGTTTGTGCGTGCGTGTGTGCGTGCGTGCGTGTGTGCGTGTTCGTGCATGTGTGTGTTCGTGCGTGTGTGTGTGCGTGTGTGCATGCATATGTGTGTGCATATGTGTGTGTGTGTGAGAGAGAGAGAGAGAGAGAGAGAGAGAGAGAGAGAGAGAGAGAGAGAGAGAGAGAGAGAGAGAGAGAGAGAGAGAGAGAGAGAGAGAGAGAGAGAGCAAAACAGGAGGTTAGGCATATTGTGAGTTAGGTTTTTCACGTGTTGGAAAGAGCACGAGTTACCGGATCAGACGGAATGTAGGGACAGGAAGCCCTGTCACAGACTCGGTGTTTAAATGATGTTTGTGGTTGTTGTTACCCTCCCCCCTCCCTTTCCCCATTAGCAATGGGCGAAAGTGTTAGGCACCAGTTCATCTGAATTGTAATGTAAAACACTTCACCATGTCGTGGAATCCATGCCATGTCGACCATTTGGGCTGTAGAAATGATACATCTGTATTTCTGAAAATACGTGTTTTGTGCCCAGTCCCCTTCCCACTGTCCCCTTGTAAATGGGCTTTAACAGCTTATTACAATAAAATATTGTCATTGTCATTGTCATTTTCGTCTCTCTCTCTCTCTCTCTCTCTCTCTCTCTCTCTCTCTCTCTCTCTCTCTCTTATATTATATATATATATATATATATATATATATATATATATATATATATATATATATCATATATATGGATGCATCTTCATAACAAGAAAAGCAACTCAAGCTGGGCTATCATTGATTTAACAGTAAAATGTGTTGCTTCCCTTAGACCACAAACGGTCACGGTAGGGTGTGGAGGTCAGCTTCTTCTAATAAGTATCACAGCTAACGGAATATTCCGATAAGTGTTAAGTCACCTCAGCCACTGGGCATATACTTCACTGCAACTGCAAAACCCCACAAAGCTCTAGTGGAGCTTACGATGCATGCTGGGCATTTATCGTCTTATCTGTTCGTAGGATGGCCATGGCGAAAACTGGAATGTGTCCTCTGTAGAAGATGGACAATGACAATGACAATGACAAATTCTTTTATTTCGAGGGTAATGAATAAGCACCCGT
>CM054146.1:21449309-21466809 GCA_028751875.1 Rapana venosa | reverse complement strand
GAGTGGATGCACGCTTCGATTTGTTGTGAAGTTAGCGCTATATAAACTCCCATTTATTATCATCCATCCATCCATCCATCATATATTATAGTGTTTATTACTTTAGATTGGTAGATGAAAAGAATCCACGCGTCTAATGGTTTAGAAAAAAAAATTTGGGTTTTTTAATTTTTTTTTAATGCTACAGCTCAAATGTTCAATGTTGTGAGATTTTTTGCGTGTGCAAACCAGCCCATCCCCCTCCACCCCCCCCCCATCCCCCACAACCACCACCACCACCACCATTAAGGTGGCCGCATTCCGACTTCGGAGATACAGCTAGGAAATGGAACCTACCAGTAACAAATGTTGTCAGGACATACGAGCGGTGCCTCCCTATTAATTTTCTGATTTTCAACTATCGTGGGTTTTTTTGTTGTTGTTTTTTTTGTCCGTAAAGCACACGGGTCCGTCTGGTTTAGAGTCCCTTCCAAAAGACTTGACATTCCGTTCCATTTTCTTCTGGTCAAACTGGAAAGAAAGAGCAAGACCCGGGAATGGAACCCAAAACCTCAAGGTTTACTTGTTAGAAAGGCAGGTGCACGTCTAAACCGTTATGCCATTAAAAAAAATATTTTATTCTTTTATATCGAGGATAATGGAATAAGCACTCATGTGCTTTTTTTTTTACATCCAGTCCCTGTGTGTATGCAGTTTTGTCAATGTTGTCATCTGTTCCCACCGGCACACAATGGCCTACTCTTTCGAAAAGCGGAACAGGATTTTAACGTGTGCGCAAAATGTTCTGCGTGCGTTTCGCACACGGGACCTCGGTTTATAGTCTCATCTGAAGGACTTTTGGGGAGAGTGGAGTCTGCAACTGATGTTAACTCCAGGGGGAAAATCCCTTTGAACGGGAATCAAACCAGGGTCGTCAGATTGCGAGTGCAATGTTCTAACCACTAGGCTATCCCGTCCCTCCCGTGGTAAATTTAGCGTGCTCCTTTCTTTTAGCTAGTCCAAGTGTGGTCAGTTCCTGCTTTATACAGGCTACACACCAGTATTAATTTGGGGGTCATGTAGTATCTTGTATTGAGTGGGAGTGGAAAAAAATGTTGGTGGTTTTTACAGATTTTTTTTAAAAGCATGAAAAAATGGACTGTGCACTTGGTTTGGGGATTGAGGACATAGAGCAAGCAATACCAGGTAGTCACGAGAAAGTTGGAAATAATCATCAAATGAGGATTGCCTGTATTCCTACAGCGTTGACCCCGCGCATGCATATTGCGGTAAGGAAGCTAGCAGACAAAAGACTGAGGGGGAACAGTGTTTGCTGAAAAATTGAAAAAAATTCAACAGTACCAAATTTGTTCAAAATCACATGAGTATTGGGTCAGAGGCTAGCCTTTCACAAAAAGTTGTTTTTATTTCTGTGGATGCCTTAGTACGTGCGGTATGAATATAAGAGTCACATAGAAAAACAGAAGGAAAAGAGTGATTTTTTAATACTGGTGTGCAGCCAAAACGGTCAAATGCACAAAATCTCACCGTTGGTGACCCTCCGATCTCTAGCCCAGAATGGAACAAAAAAGTGTTAGTATCACACACACACACACACACAACCACAGCCACGACCAACCATACCTATACAGAAGATGACATACATAAACTTGAAAAAAAAATGTTTATTTGTCATCAGTTCCAGTCTCAGAATGATGAGGCACTTGTTTTGAAAGTCAGATCCAGGAGCAAGAGACGTTGTGAACGGTACAAAGAGGAAAATGGAGAGTAAAACGAAACTGAATGAGAAAATGAACCACAGAAGACCTTTCCAAAAATAGAATTTTCAACAAGAAACTTCACAACTTGTACAAATGAAACCGCCTCCTCAAAATCAAACAAAGCTTTCTGTGGCATTGTAATCTTGATAACAACAACAAAAAATCTTATCTATAACGCAAGTAAAGATTAACGATCAATATTCAACAGTTTTTATTGCGTCCTCATAAAAAGATGATTTCTGTGCCAACTTAAAAAAAAAAATCTCCACCAATCAGCAGTGATTTCTCTCTTTTGCAGCAAGCTGGTATAGACAAGGGCTAAGGCTCATTTTGTAAGGATCTTTTACAGTCAGCAGTGAGAACCAAACTATAGTGTTCAACAGTCTGACAGCAAACTCGAACAGAAACGGAGCAGAGAGCAGCAGAAACAAAATGGAAGCTGTGCAGTCACCCGGATCAATTTCTGCTCTTCCAACAGTCCAAACGTAATATGATAAAACGTTGTTGAAAAAAATCCAGCTCTTACCAAGTATCCAAATTATAATCCAAGAATACAGTTACAAGCATTTGGCAGAAATGTTTTTTTTTAAAAAGGAGGAGTCTATTTTTTTTCGTTGTATAGTTACATAATTAAATATATAAAAAAGTTCTTTAAAAATTGCAACCAGTTAATAGCATGCATCAGATCACACGACATGATTATGTTTACAAACTGTCAAAAGACAAAAAAAAATTGATTCACTGTGCAAAATATGAACATGACTTTCAATGCGAGTATACATATATAAATATGGAACACAAACAAACAAACAAACACACAGACAGTTCAATAAATAACCAGAGAAATATGTCTTTCTACCATTCACACAGTACCATTTCGAATTGGAAGAAAATGTATCTATAAAGCCGCTCGCAAAGTAAAGTGTTTATATCACTCTTGAGCAGAACAGAAATATGCTTAAGCTCCTGTTTGATATAGAACAAAAAGAACGCCACTGTAGAAATTCTTATCATGAGAACACCGTCAATCAATTTATTCCTTACTGCCAATCTCACTTTGGGAGGAAAAAAAACCAACACCACCAGTGATATGATGACTAGAACTGAAAAGTTTCGAAAAGTTTTGCGTAAAAAAACGTGCAAAAATAAACAATTGGCAGTGGAATTCAGAGACAAAACTTGAAAACAAGAAATAATTTGATTCACAATGTTCTCCTTCACAACATTTTCCACCAATGTCTGAACCAGACTACGAAATGAAAACATTGCATAGTTTTTTAAAAAAACGAGAAAGAAATCGAAAGACCAAAACCTCCCCACATAATCAGTCATTCAAAAGGACCCCAAAAAACCCAAAACCCAAACCCAGCAGTAATAATTTAAAAAAAGGACCTTAAAAGACTCTTGTTTAACATGAACGTAATTAGAAGGCTTTTTTTTGTATAGTTTACAAGCGCGCATTCTTATCATCTGCCGGTACTTAGAGAGGTAGCAGACAGACAGACAGACGTATCCTCAGTGGAGAAGCGCTGGACGTAACGTTACGGGGCAGTCTGCGCAATGGACCGGCAGCTCTCACACAACCTGGACATTGAAGGGACTGCCGGGGATGTCCTGATCGCCCCAGCGAACGACGAGGATGTAGCGGCCCTTCATGGTGACCTTGTAGCTGACGCTGTACTTGCTGTTGCCCACAAACTTGACGATCAGTTCGTCCACCGGACACTCGGGACCCATCATGCCCACGAACATCATGTTGTTGCCTGCAAGAGAGCACGCAGAAAGTAAGCAACAACTTAGCTTGACTTAATTAAGGATTCTAGACAACTGCAATCAATCCCACAGGCCTGCCCCTCCCCCCCCCCACCCACCACCCATCCCCCCCCCAAAAAAAAAGAAGAAAGCTTGACTTAACTAAAAGGATTCAATGTAAAGAAGTCTTTACTCAAATCAAATGCAATCAATCCTCGAAGTTCTGCACTCCCCCCCCCCCCCCCACCCCCACCCTCCAAAGCTTGACTTAATAAAGGATTCAATGTAAAGAAGTCTTTACTCAAATCAAATGCAATCAATCCTCAAAAGTTCTGCACCCCCCTCCCCCCACCCCCCAAAAAAAAAAAAGCTTGACTTAACTAAATGATTCATGTAAAGAAGTCTTTACTCAAATCAAATGCAATCAATTCTCAAAAGTTCTGGTCCCCAAAAAAACTTAACTGAACTAAAGGATTCAATGTAAAGAAGTCTTTACTCAAATCAAATGCAATCAATCCCAAAAGTTCTGACCCCCCCCTCTCCCCCCCCCCCCCAAAAAAAAAAAAAAAAAAAAGCTTGACCTAACTAAAGGATTCAAAGCAAAACACGAGAGGAAGTCTTTATTGAAATGCAATTAATCCCAAAGTCCATCCCACCCCCCCACCCCTAAAAAAAAAAGAAGCTTGACTTGACTAAGGCATTCACTGCAAAACGTGAAAGGAAGACTTTACTCAATTCCAAATGTAACCCATTCCCAAAGCTGGAATGTGGCTACCTTCATGGTGGGTAAAAACGGTGGATATAAGCACTCTCACCATTGATGACAAACCTTGGGGCTCTAGCCAAGGAACCAAAAATATAGAATGCGGTCAGGTTCAGATTAAGTGTTCATTACTGTTTAGAATGAGAAGAAAACCAAACCTTAATGGAGTTCTTTTAAGGTTTAAATTGTAGTGAACTTTTTTGTTGTTGTCAGTGTGATTATACACGTATGGCTATCGTCACATTAACAATCAAGACAAAATAAACTATGAAACATCTGTGCAACTTAGATTTTCCACAAAAAGAACAGATTAGTGCACTCCCCGTCATGTCATTTATGTACATGTGGTGCATAAATTACACAAACATGGTCACACACACACATACATCCATCCCTATGCCCCCCTCCCCTTACACACGTACACACACCATACCAACATACACATACACAGATCCCCCTCTATCTATCTATCTCTCTCTCTCACTGACACCCTCTTCCCCCACCCCTTCCCCTTCTCTCTCTTACAGCACAATTACACGCCACACACACCCTCCAGTCTCCCTTCACTCTCTCACTCACTCACACACACTGACGCCCCCCCCCCCCCCCCTGTCTTCCACACACAAACACACACTGAACCCCCCCCCCCCCTTACCCCATCTCTTACACATGCAAACACACCCTTCACCCCATCCCCCCATCCCTCACACATTCTGACTCTCCACCCCCTCACACACACCCACACACCCACCCCATCCCTCTCCCACCACTACCCGCCCTAACCCCAACCCCAACCCCCACCCCCCCCCTTCCACACCCTCCTACCCCTAACCCCACACACCCTCCCCACACCCACATTCACCCCACCACCCCCCACCCCACACCCACCCCCCCCACACACCCCACACTCTCCACCCCTCCAACCCCCCACCCCTCCCCAACCCACACCCACCCCCCACACCACCCCACACCCTCCCACTCCCACCACCTCCACCCACATCCCCCCCCCCACCCATCCCCCACACCCACCCCACCACCCCACCTCCCACCACCCACCCCTCCCCCACATCCCAACCCCCCAACCCACCCCACCATCCCAACCCCCCACCCCATCCCCCACACCCCACCCCTACCCCCCACACCCCCCTACCCCCCCCCCCCTACCCCCCCCCCCACCCCCACCCCCCCACCCCCAACCCCCAACCCCACCACCACCCCACCACATACCCCCCAACCAACACACACCCACAACAAACTCACCAGCTCCGCTGGTGTCGATGGAGAAGGTGTTGAGCTGCCGACCTGCCCCTGGGTGAGCGCAGCCCCGCTGGGCACGCACTTGGTGGAGTCCGACACGTACTGCTGCTGCACTCCCGTGAACTTGGTGGTGGTGCTGGTCTTGGTCACCGTCTCCACCACCACCGAGGCGTGCTCTTGCACACCGCTGGCTTGTCCCACACCTTGTTGCAAGGGGGTGGTGGGGTGTGGTGGGTGAGAAGAAGGAAGAAAAACACAGCCAGAAACGGTATGTTACAAAACAGATTCTGAGTTTCATTTGAGAAGATTTTTTAGGACTGCTATGAATGGCATTCTTGGCTTAATGATGCATGCATTGATGATGAGGTAATAGTTTTGTTAAGAAGTGTCATTACCTTTAGCTTGCATGTGTTTTTTGTTTGCTCATGAAGTGTCCAGAATATTCTACAGCATGCTGTGAAGTTCTAGGCTTTTCCCCCCCGGAATGGTGTAGTCTACAGTATTCTAAGAGGTTCTAAAAGTTTCCAGATAGCCTCACTGTAACCGGAGATGTTTGTGTAGTTTGGTAATGGTTGGGAGACTTCCTTAAGTTTCTGGAACCTTCCAGTGGTTGGTAGAAGGGGCCCTGGTACTGTATATATATATACAAGGGGCTCTTATCTCACTGGAGGAAGGAGAGGCCAAGAGAGAGAGAGAGATGGCAGAGGGAGGAGAGAGAGAGAGAGAGACCGAAACAGGGAGGAGAGGCTGAGACGGAAAGATAGAGGGATGAGAGGTCAAGATGAAGGGAGGACAGTCCGAGGAAGAAAGATGAGAAGGAAGGAGAGAACTGTGATAAACCCCAGGCGCTGACGCAAACATCCATCCCTACCTTCCACAACACCGCCAACCCACACACATCCGACATCCGTACCTTCCACAACACCGCCAACCCACACACAATCCATCCCTACCTTCCACAACACCGCCAACCCACACACATCCGACATCTGTACCTTCCACAACACCGCCAACCCACACACATCCATCCATACCTTCCACAACACCGCCAACCCACACACATCCGACATCCCTACCTTCCACAACACCGCCAACCCACACACATCCGACATCCCTACCTTCCACAACACCGCCAACCCACACACATCCGACATCCGTACCTTCCACAACACCGCCAACCCACACACATCCGACATCCATACTTCCACAACACCGCCAACCCACACACATCCATCCCTACCTTCCACAACACTACCAACCCACACATCCATCCCTACCTTCCACAACACCGCCAACCCACACACATCCGACATCCATACCTTCCACAACACCGCCAACCCACACACATCCATCCCTACCTTCCACAACACCACCAACCCACACACATCCATCCCTACCTTCCACAACACCACCAACCCACACACATCCATCCCTACCTTCCACAACACCGCCAACCCACACACATCCATCCCTACCTTCCACAACACCGCCAACCCACACACATCCATCCCTACCTTCCACAACACCGCCAACCCACACACATCCATCCATACCTTTCCACAACACCGCCAACCTACCTTCCACATCACCGCCAACCCACACACATCCGACATCCCTACCTTCCACAACACCGCCAACCCACACACATCCGACATCCGTACCTTCCACAACACCGCCAACCCACACACATCCATCCCTACCTTCCACAACACCGCCAACCCACACACATCCATCCCTACCTTCCACAACACCGCCAACCCACACACACACATCCGACATCCCTACCTTCCACAACACCGCCAACCCACACACACACATCCGACATCCCTACCTTCCACTCTAGCCTTGAAGGGACTGCCGGCGATGTTGACCCCGGCGTAGCGGATGGTGATGAGATAGTCTCCGGGGGCCTTGGGGCAGTAGGTGAACTCGTAGCCTTCCTCCACCTCGCGGCACTCCAGCTTCACCTTGCTGGGACCCTCCACCGTCACCGCCAACGCCCCGGCACCCGCGTTCACCGTGTTGACGATGAACTTGGATACCTGGCCTGTGGAGGGGAAGGGCCAAGAGGGGTGTCAGTGTGGTGTGTTGCATTCTGTTGGACTCCGTGTTGTGTCACGCTGTATGTTCTTTCGGGCCAGAAGGCCCATAGAGCCGGAGCTTATCCCGGTTTCTGTAGCGTTAAGTGAACTGATGGTTTTTCACCACCCCTGTGACAGGACGCTAGTCTATCGGCAGATACTTCCCCAGCAGAGCTGGTACCCATTTGTACACCTGGGTAGAGTGAGGAAAATAGGAGTAAAGTGTCTTTCCCAAGGGCACAACACCGAGCCGAGCGGGGATTGTGTCACGCTGTAGGTGGATTATTATGGAATTGCGGTGGTATCGTGTTGCTTTATTCGTCCTTCACCCTCCCCCCCTCCCCTACCCATCCCTTCCTGGAGATGCCAGGGAACATGTCAGTATAAACAGCATCCCCATCTTATGGAAATCCTGTGCTAGGAATTCCCTCTTTTCTAGCCCTCTCTTTGTTTCTGCCTGGCTCTTTTTCTTCCTGTTATGAATATGAAATCTTTAATATCTCCTTCTTATCTATTTTCTGCTTTTTTTTTGCTTTTTTTTTTGGGGGGGGGGGGGTCCATTCCCCTGCCTTTTTTTTCCAGAAAGGCTTCAAATATAACAATTTTCTCCCACGCCGAAGTCGGATGTGCTGGGCCTGATTTGTCAGGTGGTTAATGGCAGCGCAACACATTTTTCGCTCATACAACAGACAACAATAGTTACTGTCTGAGCGTTCTACAACGACGAACAAGAAGAAGAAAAAGAATATTGTATCAATGAACTCCAATATTTGGCTTGAGGGTAAACAAAATTTCAAGGAAAAATATACCATGTGTTCACAATGAACATTAATATCCGATTTGCGTGGATGCAAAATGCAAATGAAAATATCTGTTCATAAACTATTTGGATATCTGGTATGTGGGCTAACAGACTTTCACAGTAAACGTCTACCATATTTACAAAAAACTTGTCATATCTGCTTCCTAAGCAGGCAGAAATCTCACTGAAAATATTTTGTGTTCACAAGGAACTTAGACAGGGATAGAAAAGGGGGAATTCCTAGCACAGAATTTCCAGACGGTGGGGATGCTATTTATACTGACAGGTCCCCAGCATCCCCACGGGGGGATTATTGTATTATATGGTATTGTATCATATTTGATTATTGTGGTTACAATACCATAAAATATAATACAATGCTGTTAAAACAACAACAGCAACACATCAGACCACAAAACAAACACAACACTATGTAATATACAACACAACACAAAATGGTCTTCATTTTATTATGGCTTTAAAGATGACCATAAACTATAATACAATGCAGTATAAAACAAGAACAACACATCAGACCACGAAACAAACACAACACTATAATTATAATATACAACACAACACAAAACGGTCATCATCATTATTATTATGACTTTAACGTTGAAACAGACCATACTTGATTATTGTAGTTACAATACTATAAAGTATAATACAATGCAGTATAAAACAACACATCAGACCACGAAACAAACAGAACATATATAATATACAACACAACACAAAACGGTCATCATCATTGTTATTATGGCTTTAACATTGAAACTTACCATACCTGATTATTGTAGTTACAATACCGTGAAATATAATACAATGCAGTATAAAACAACACATCAGACCACGAAACAAACAGAACACTATATAATATACAACACAACACAAAACAGTCATCATTGGGGGACGGGATAGCCTAGTAGTTAGAACATTGCGCTCGCAATCTGACAACCCGGGTTTGATTCCCTTTCAAGGGGATATTTTCCTCCTGGAGTTAACATCAGTGCAGACTCCACTTCTCTCCCAAAAGTCCTTCCGATGAGACTATAAACCGAGGTCCCGTGTGCGAACGCACGCAGAACATCTTGTGCACAGGTTAAATCCTGTTCCTAAGAGTAGGCCATTATGTGCCGGTAGGAACAGATGACAGAATTCACAAAACCGGATACACACGGGGACTGGATGTAAAAAAACACCCACTTAAGTGCTTATTTCATTATCCTCGATATAAAAGAATAAAATAAATAAAATAAAATATAAAATCATTATTATGACTTAAAACAGAAGTTGAACCATTCTGTTCCTCTTGGCTCTGTCAGCATGCCTCAGCTGTATGTTTGTCCGTCGTGTCCGACGATGACCTCCAAAACAGCAGAGGAGGCAGCTGCTGTTTTGGAAACTGGGCAGAAATTTGATTATAGTGGATATGCCTTGCCCACAGCACATCCCCACTCTCTCGGCCAAGTGGGCATAAGGACAGTCAGCGTTGGAGATGCTCTCCAAAGGCCAACCAGCCCCCAGGGCTGAAGCACATAAGGACTGTGCGAGTCAAGCCTCCTAGTCAGAGAGTCATAGTCGATCACTAAAGACTAAGCTGTAAAGTGGAATTCCATAAGTGGGAAAGCCACTGGTCATACAGCCTCTCACTTTGCTGTTGCCCCCAGCGTCAACGGTTTAATCAAGGACTGTGATAAAGCCCAGGCGCTGACGGCGGAAGCTGTGGTCTCTGCTAACCTACCTGTCTTGCCAGTGTACAGCCCGTCGCCGTAAGCGGTGACCTTGCCAGCGTCAGCGGAAACGACCTTGCCGACCATGACCCTGAAGGGGGAGCCAGGGATGTGGTATCCCCCGAACAGCACGTGGACCAGGTGCAGTCCATTCTCGCGGGGGATAAAGCGAACAGCATACTGGCCTGAAACAGTGGAAGCAAAGAGTTGCTATGATATAATTAGTCTCATGTGGGTAGTATCAAAACAGTGATATATATATAAATAAATATATATATAACACTTGTGTTTGTATTCTTTTGTGTGGATAACTACTTTTAGTTTTTTGTTTTTTTTAAAAGGTAAAGCAGTCCCATAACCTATAAGGTCGTAGGGGAGCGAGGCGTCAGAGACCTCACTTCTCTAGGGCCAGCATATTGAGGGCGGCGCCCATCTCCTCTCCCTCACTGCTTTTACCTTCCCTGACCCTAAAATTAATAGGGCAGGTACCCATTTACAGCTGGGTGATCTGGGGGAACTGTACTGAAGCCAAGGCGCGCAAACGGTCACCCATCCAATTGGTAACCACGCTCGACGCTGCTTAACTTGGCTGGGGGAAAGCGAGTGCTGCGACCACTGAGCTATCCCGTCCCCATAATTTAGTTATATAGACACTGATTAAAAAAAATACACATACTGACTCCATACACACACGCACTCACATAGGCATGCACACACACAACACACACACACAACACACACACACACACACACACACACACACACACACACACACACACACACACACACACACACACACACACACACATCAGTGCCGACTCCACTCTCCCCAAAAGACCTTGGGATGAGACTATAAACCAGGTCCCGTGTGTGAACGCAGGCAGAACAACTTGCACACACACATTAAAACCCGTTCCACTTTTCGGAAGTGTAGGCCATTGTGTGCCGATGACAAAATTTACACAACTGCATACATACGGGGACTAGATCAAAAAAGCACATGATTGCTTATTTCACTATCCTCGAAAAAAAAGAAAAAAGAATAGTAATCATAATAATCAAAATAACACACACAGATATATTACTCTAGCTATTCTATACATCCTGTGTAAAATACAAATTGTAAGTATGTGGTCACAATGTGCATGCCTTCTGTATGTGTATGAGTGTGCATTATGGTCAGCAGGGCTAGAAACAAGAGTGGATTGGAGTACACCTGCATGTTTTGAACACATTTTCAAGCATACAGGACAGTCTATCAAAAGGATATAATAATGTGGTTAGAGTCCAGCCCAATCACTGACAAGTCTGCACACAGTACACTTAAATCACTGACTATTATGTACATAGATTAGAAAACTATGATCACTGACCATTATGTACATAGATTAGATAACTAAAATCACTGACCATTATGTACATAGATTAAAAAAAACTAAGATCACAGACCATTATGTACATAGATTAGAAAACTAAGATCACTACCATGATGTACATAGATTTAAAAACTAAAATAACTGACCATTGTGTACAGAGTTTAAAAAAATCAAATCACTGTCCATTACGTACATAGATAAAAAAAACAACAACTAAGATCACTGACCAATAATTATGTACATAGATTAGAAAACTAAGATCACTGACCATTGTGTACATAGATTAAAAAAGCTAAGATCACTGACCATTATATACACAGATTTTAAAAAACCTAAGATCACTGACCATTATGTACATAGATTAGAAAAACTAAAATCACTGACCGTGATGTACATAGATTAAAAAACTAAAATCACTGACCATTATGTACATAGATTTTAAAAAACTAAGATCACTGACCATTGTGTACATAGATTAAAAAACTAAGATCACTGACCAAAATGTACATAGATTAGAAAACTAAAATCACTGACCATTACGTACATACATTAAAAAACTAAAATCACTGACAATTATGAACATCGATTAAAAAACTAAAACCACTGACCAATATGTACATATATTAAAAGCTAAAATCACTGACCTTTGTGTACATAGATTAGAAAACTAAGATCACAGACCATTACGTACATAGATTAAAAAAAAACTAAGATCACTGACCATTATGTACATAGATTAAAAAACTAAGATCACAGACCATTACGTACATAGATTAAAAAACCTAAGATCACTGACCAATAGGTGCATAGATTAGATAACTCAGATCACTGACCAATATGTACATAGATTAGAAAACTAAAATCACTGACCACTGTGTACAGAGTTTTAAAAAACTCAAATCACTGACCATTAAGTACAAAGATTAAAAAACTAAAATCACTGACCATTACGTACATAGATTAAAAAGCTAAAATCACCGACGATTACGTACATAGATTAAAAAACTAAAATCACTGACCATTATGTACATAGATTAAAAAACTAAAATCACTGACCATTATGTACATCGATTAAAAAACTAAAACCACTGACCAATATGTACATATATCACTGACCTTTGTGTACATAGATGTAAAAAACTAAAATCACTGACCATTGTGTACATAGACTAAAAAAAACTAAAATCACTGACCAATATGTACATAGATTAAAAAACTAAAATCACTGACAATTATGAACATCGATTAAAAAACTAAAACCACTGACCAATATGTACATATATTAAAAGCTAAAATCACTGACCTTTGTGTACATAGATTTAAAAAACTAAAATCACTGACCATTGTGTACATAGACTAAAAAAATCTAAAATCACTGACCAATATGTACAAAGATTAAAAATTTAAAATCACTGACATAGATAACAAAACTAAAATCATTGACTATTCTTCACACAGTGGTACACTAAGATCACTGACCATTGTCCATTTCCTGCACCAGAGCTTCCTGCAGGGGGCCGGACGGGGGCTGGACACGGGCCTGCAATGTCCCCTTGGCTCCGTTGGGGTTGACCACGAATGTGGCCGTGTCACCCACCTACCACACAGTCATAAAAAAGTCACTGAGGCCAGCTAGCAGGACAGACTTCCAAGCTGAGTTCCAAGCACAAAAAAAGACCAGGCACAGTGCAGAAGAGAAGAGAAGGAGAAAAGAAGAGATGAGAGGAGAGAAGAGAGGAGGAGAGGAGAGAGGAGAAGAGAAGAGAAGAGAAGAGAAGAGATGAGAAGGGAAGGGAAGGGAAGGGAAGGAAGGGAAGGGCAGAGAAGAAAAGGGAAGGGAAAAGAAGATTGAGAAGAGAAGAGAAGAGAAAAGAGGAGAGAAGAGAAAAGAAGAGAAGAGAAAAAAAGAAAAGAGAAGAAGAGGAGAGAAGAGAAGAAAAAGAAAAGGGAGGGAAGAGGAGAAAAGAGAGAAAAGAAAAGAGAAGAGAAAGAGAAAGAAAAAGAGAAGAGAAAAGAAGAGTGAGAAGACACAAGAAGAGAAGAGAAGGAAAGAGAAAAGAGAAGAGAAAAGAACAGAAAAGAAGAAAAGAGAAGAGACAAAACGAAAACTAAAAGAAACAAGAGACAAGACAACACGAAAAAAAAAAGAACAGAGAAAGAAAGAGAAGAAAGAGCCACGAATCCAAAAGGTAAAGGTAAAAAGGTAAAGGAGTCCCATAACCTATAAGGTCGTAGGGGAGCGAGGCGTCAGAGACCTCACTTCTCTAGGGCCAGCATATTGAGGGCGGCGCCCATCTCCTCTCCCTCGCTGCTTTACCTTCCCTGACCCTAAAGAGGGCAGGTACCCATTTACAGCTGGGTGAACTGGGGGAACTGTACTGAAGCCAAGGCGCGCAAACGGTCACCCATCCAACTGGTAACCACGCTCGACGCTGCTTAACTTGGCTGGGGGAAAGCGAGTGCTGCGACCACTGAGCTATCCCGTCCCTAATCCCGAATCCCAAAACAGATGATAAAAACAAAACCAAAAACAAAGAAATGGCCCATCACTGACCTGCAGTCCTTTGTCCTGCGTAGGAGTCATGGAGATCTTGCGGGCATCACCGATGCTAGGAGTGATAGGCACCCTGAATGGGGAGTCTGGGATGTGCTCATCGTTGAACTTGATGGACACGAAGTACTCCCCTGTCATACACACACACACACACACAAACACACACACACACACACACACGCACAAACACACACACACACACACACACACACAGAGTACATGTTTTGAATATCACTTGACAACTACAGACGTGCTATATCCTATGTTAAAAAGGAACACATTATTTTGTCATCCTCCACGGTTTATCATTTATCATTTCGAATGCATTGATCCCCTGAAATTTCTTCTCCTATACAGTACCAACTACTCCCTCCTCCCTTGACACTCACACCCCTCCTCCCCACCCCCCACCCCCTTGTCTAATATCACAACTTGTGAAAAGACGTTAAATGAATTTGAAGGATGAAATGAGCCACATTGCACCTGACCCACTTTTCTGCTAGGAGCCATTTTAGGTTGGTGGGGGTCAGGTTGTCAATTTTATTGATCATAAACTATGTTCTCCCCCCTCCCTTTGTACTGAAGTACGGAGGGGTAATTTTGTTTTCTTTTACTTTAAAACAAAACACCATGTTTAAAAACCACTCAATCCGTCATCCTGATCACCTAGTATGATAAACAAAACTTTGTCAATTTTCTCATTTTGTCACTTCCTGGAGTTTAGCATGTCAATTTGTAATAACTTTCCATAGAACTTCCTGATTCTTTATCTGTGTTTGGCATTGAATAACAATTAAAAAAAACCAAAAACGTTAACAACTAAAAATTGACCTCAGGTGAAATATGACTCAATATGTAGAGCAGTGTCATATTCTATATTGCTTGATCAACAACACTCCCCTGTCAGACAATAACATATTTCCCTTATCATTTGCTTGGTCTATAAAAAAAAAAGGACACTGATAATGGCTAACAAAAGCAAATAATACGAACATTAAAAAAAAAGAAAAGATTATGACTATTTTTGTCATTTTGCGAGGTATGGTCGGTCAGCAAATATAAACATATTGCCTTGTTTTATGTCTCAAAAAGACATAGTAAAAACTGTTCATCCTTGAAGTCAGAATGTGGCTACCTTCATGGCAGGCAAAAAGACGGATGCATACACACACACCACACACACACACACACACACACACACACACACACAACACACACACACACACAACACACACACACACACACACACACACAATCTCGGGGTCCCCCCTTAAAAACAGACACTCCCTCATTCCCATGGCATGACGATACTCCAGGTCCCTCATCCCTATATCTAGTTAAGTCACAGCTTACCAGCTTCATCATTCACCATGCAACACCTTCTAAGAAGCAGCTGCTGGATAAAGTACAAAATTGGTAGGGGAGGGGGGGCGGGGACTGGCAGTGGCAGGGGAAGGTTCTTTCTTTTGCTAGAGCTGCAAGGTTCATCAATGGTGAGCTTTTTGCATATGCGACCGTTTTTGCCCACCATAAAGGTATCCGCATTCCGACTTCAGGGATGAAGTCTCTAAACACAAAAGCAGCGTGCATGAGTTGGTGGGTTGTTGTTTTAAAAAAAATACTTTTGTCATCTGTTCTTACCAGCAGGCAATGGCCTACTCTTCAGAAACTCAGAACGGGGTTTCAACATGTGCTCGATAGTTACGTTCTCAGCGCGTTCGCACACTGGAACTCAGTTTCTAGTCTCCTCCCAAGGACTTTCAAGGGGCTTTTGAAGTGGAGTCAGTAAGTACTCCAGGGACAAAACGTCCCTTTGAAAAGAGCACAACTGTCAGTGTCCCCTATACTCCAGGGACAAAACGTCCCTTTGAAAAGAGCACAGCAGTCAGTGTTCCCTATACTCCAGGGGCATAATTTCCCTTTGAAAAGAGCACAGCTGTCAGTGTCCCCTATACTCCAGGTGACAAAACGTCCCTTTGAAAAGAGCACAGCTGTCAGTGTCCCCTATACTCCAGGTGACAAAACGTCCCTTTGAAAAGAGCACAGCTGTCAGTGTCCCCTATACTCCAGGGACAAAATGTCCCTTTGAAGAGCACAGCTGTCAGTGTCCCCTATACTCCAGGGGCATAATGTCCCTTTGAAAAGAGCACAGCTGTCAGTGTCCCCTATACTCCAGGGACAAAATGCCCCTTTGAAAAGAGCACAGCTGTCAGTGTCCCCTATACTCCAGGGACAAAATGCCCCTTTGAAAAGAACACAGCTGTCAGTGTCCCCTATACTCCAGGGACAAAATGTCCATTTGAAAAGAGCACAGCTGTCATGTCCCCAAACTCCAGGGCATAATGTCCCTTCGAAAAGAGCACAGCTGTCAGTGTCCCCTATACTCCAGGGACAAAATGTCCCTTTGAAAAGAGCACAGCTGTCAGTGTCCCCTATACTCCAGGGGCATGATGTCCCTTTGAAAAGAGCACAGCTGTCAGTGTCCCCTTACTTTCAGCTGGTCTCAGCCGCTGTCCATTCCATCCCAGCTAGTACCAGCTGGTGCTAATGAGAGCAGGAAACTGACCACACTTGGACAAGGTAAAAAAAGGAAGGAGAATGCTAACATTTAACACTCTTGACTGACTGATGTAGGATTTTGCGCGCTGTGAGAGATGTCTCGGCAAAGGCTCGAACCAAGCCAGGCTAGGCCGTCAAACAGTGAACACAACGCTCTAACCACTAATAATAATAATAATAATAATAAGATAATAATAATAATAATAATAATAATAATAATAATAAATGGAATTTATATAGCGCTATATCTTGCAGAGACAAATCAAAGCGCTTGCACTCAACTCATTCTTACACAGTCATACAACCAGTAACAACTAATAGTTCCATCAAGTCCAAATGTCACGCACGCACACACACACACTACACTATCTTCTCCCCTTCGCCCCCCCCCCCCCCCCCCCCCTCCTCCACATTCCCCTAAAGTTAAAAGTACAGCAGCAGCAGCATTCAAACAGCTAGCTGTTCAAAGAGTTTTGGACACCCACCAGGCTCGGTGACGTTGTAGGTGACGCCACAAGATCCATCTTTTCTGTCCTGGAAGTCGATCTCGGCCTTGGAGGGTCCTTCCACAGCGATGGACAGTCCTCCGGCACCCGCCTCACGTGTGTAGATGTTGAAGTCACCTGGGGACATTGGATTCAACGCAACAAGCATTCGTCAAAAGAAAGACAGAAAAAAAAGGATGAAAGTGAAGTGTCTGTCTGTGAGGGGTGTGTGGGGTGGGGGTGGGTGTGTGTGGGGGTGTGGGGTGGAGGTGTGGTTGTGGAGTGGGGTGAGGTGTGAGTGTGCGTGTTAGTTAGTTATTCTTCAGTTTAACGTCCTTCCACCAAAAAGTGATATAGACGTTAAGTGTGTTTTGT
>CM054146.1:21426809-21434309 GCA_028751875.1 Rapana venosa | reverse complement strand
AGGTCCCCCTCTCCTATCCCTCATCACTTGAAGTTGTCAGTGTATGAAAGATAGGGCAGCAGCGTGCAGTCGGGTTAAGTGGGTTGAGGAAGCCAAGCCAATCACTGAACGAGGAATGGAGGAGAGTCGTGTGCGCGTGGAATGTACAGGTAAAAAGAGAAGAAACAAAAAACAAAAACAAAACAAAAACCAAAAAAAAAGAAAGAAGATAAATTGGAGAAAAAAAAAGATTTAAAACAGCACCCCCCCCCCCCCCCCCCCTCTTCAAAAAAGAAAAATGTTGTCTGAATGTTATGACTTTAAAGTTGGTGTTGTTGGGGTTTTTTTTTATATATGTCATGTCTTTTTTATAGATATTAAGATGAAATATAGTTGTGACACTAAAGCTAAGAAATTATAAATTAAAAAAACCATATGATAGATGATCCAGCAAGTGTGGAAATCAGAATAACGTACAGAGAGAGATAGAGATGATCCAAACAAAATTCTGTATTTATAAGGAACACTCAATGTGTCCATGTCAAGTTCAGATATTGTACACAATTGATAGTTGATCGAATTAAACTTTAGATGTAAAATAGACACAGCTTATCCAAATGACTTTAGGAACAAACAAAAAACCATGTAGTTTATCTAGGCAAAGTTTTCATAAACACACACAAGCCCGCGCGCACACCACACACAAAAACAACACACACAACCACAGCACACCCAAACACAAAAAAACAAAAAAAAACAAACACAAACACACCACACCACACAAAACACACACACACACCCCACACACACACACACACAACCACACCACAAACTCACTAATACCCCGGGTAACAGACAAAATCAAACTACACCCACACCCACACTTTATAATATTAAAATGGGGGTTTGTGGTTTTTGGTTTGTGTGTGGTGTGTGTGGTGTATTATATAATAAAATTTTAAAATACAAACCCCCATACATAAAACACTATATAATGTCAACACAAACATCGTCTTATTCGTCTGTCGTCTGTCTGTCTTCTTTTTATCTGCACTATCTTACCTTAATTTCCCACCCTTTGTACTCACTAAAACCGAATTTCATCAGAAAAAAAAGGGAAAATGAAAATCCATCCCCTTTTTCCTACCTACCTCTTTGCTCCTCTCTTTTTTAGCAAAGAAAGAAATAAAAACAACCCCTTTTGCGGGGGTGCATCTTAATAACAACCCCTTTTTAAATTTTTACCTACCCCCCTTTTACATTTCCCGAACACAGTTTCACGGAAAAAATACACCCCTCTTATTATAATATACCCTTTTTCATCTCACTACACATAAATGAATAAACCCAAGCTTTCCATTAGGGGAATAAACCCTACTAAGCCACTGCTTTTTTCTTTTGCCTGAGGCCCCTCCAGGTGTGGTGTGGTGTGTGTGTGGGGGCCCTTTCATTATGGTTTGTTGTGTGTGTGGGGTGTGGTATGAGAGAGGGTTTATGTGTTATTGTTTGTACACGCATGCGTGCTTGAAAGCTTCGTGCGTGGGGCGGCAAGCGTTTGTATGTGTTGAACCTTATATTTTTCAAATTTTTTAGCAGAATACAGTGTTGGTGTGCGTGTTGCGTGCGGTTGAGTGGGGCTGCGGCGTGAGTGCGTGCGTGCGTGCGTGCGTGGGCTCGTGAGGCGTGCGTGGTTTTGTGTGTGGTGTGGTTTTGTAAATTTTAGGTTCTATGCTACAAAAGGGAAATGTTCGGGTTTGTCGGTGTATAATAAAATAATAAAATAATAATAAAAATAATAATCATTATAAAATTTAATAGGTGAATCTTAAAGCAACAAATCAAAGCGCTCAGATACTTTTTTTTTTTTTTTTAACGAGGATAAGGAATAACACTCAGGGGGTTTTTTTTTTCATCCTTTCCCCCGTTGAATCTTTTGAAATTTTTTGTCATCTTTCCCGCCGGCAAAAACAATGGCCTACTTTTTCGAAAAGGGAACGGGATTTAACGTTCCAAAAGGTTCTGCATGCGTTCCCCCAACGGGGCCCCGGGTTTATGTCTCACCAAAGGACTATTGTTTTATTTTAGTTTTTTTTGTACCCCCTTGGGTGCGGCCATATGTGTTGTGTGGTTTTCCCTTTTTTTCTATTTTTGGAAAAAATAAATGTGTGGAGGTATTTTCTAAAGAGAAAGAGTATAAATAAAAAGTACAAAGCTTTTCTTTCACGTAAAATTGACACTGTCTCAAAATTCTTAACAAAAAAACATTTTATTTTTACCTCCAAACCACGTTTTGTTAAGATTTTTGTATTTTTCTTTTTTTTTTGGGGGGTTTTTTTTTTTGTTTTTTGAGTCTTTGTTTCCCGTCTTTTTTTAAACAAAGTTTGATTCCTAAACCGAAATATAAGGCCAAATGTCATTCTTCTGCTTTAAAAAAAAAACAACAACAACAACCCAAAATTTTTTTTTTTTTTTTTTTTTTTTTTTCCCATGAAAATACTGCAGGATATGCTACAGGACCAACAATTGGCCAATTCGGGACTGAGTATGCATTAAAATAAAAAAAAAGTAATTTTTGGGTTGTTTCCCCATAAGCTGCAAGGTTCACCGATTGAATTTTGCAAAAGCATCCTTTTTTCAAACCCGCGTACCGCTTCCGACTTCTCCTCTGGGTTTTTTATTTTTAAGGGCCCAGGAGCTGCTATGACGTACTGTTTAAAAAAAAATACAGAAAAAATTCTTTAAAGTCATTTCTGCAACTCTGGAACATCATTGTGGGTTTATTATTTATTTATCATCTATAATAACCGAATCACTAAGTGAGATTTTTGAGAGACTTTAGAACTGAACCCTTTACCGCCCCTGCAACATCAAAATCTATCCACTGAGCCAAAAAAAAGGGAAATTTTGCCCTTTTTTAAAGAAACAACAACAAAAAAAACCCCATTTTTTTTCTTGCAAATTTTCCCTCTTTGAACAACCCAGGGTAAGGTTTAACTTTTAGAGCCTGGGGTGCCAAAACGATTTTCTGGTGTTCACGAAATCAAAACATTTCGTTTAAAACAAAGCAACATGTCTCACCCAGTTCTGATCCTATTTTTATCCTGATAATTATGTTGGGGGGGAAGTCACTATAAAATGCAACCTCAATACATTTTAATGTGAAAATTTAACAAACTATCCACGACCAGCAAAAAATAAAAAGTAAAATTATATAAAATATATAATATATATATATATATTAATATATATAAATTTTAAAATTTTTTTAAAAAATATAAATATATATAATTTTATATTTCAAACCTGATCTAAAACATTTTCAAAACTTTTTTATATTCACTTGGCAAATTTTTTCTCAAAAAAAATTGGGTTTTTATTTTAAAAAACTTCCATTTACATTATTAAAAAGCCTTTTTTTTTTGAATGTGCGTTGCTTGATTTTTATCTAATTAGAAAAAAAAAATTACTACACCCCCCCCCCCCCCCATCTCTCTCTTCTTCTTCTCTTTTTTTTCTCTCGCTAGTATTTAAGTATGTAGTATGTATGTATGAGTAGTATGTAAATAATTAAAAATGTAGTATTTGTAAAATGTTGTAAGTTGTATGTAAAATCTCTATCATCTATCAAACTACATCATCTATCATCTACTATCTTCTATCATCTATCATAATTATTAATAATTTTTGCCATTACTGAAAGACCGTAAAGGTTTAAATTTTTTCAATCAAAGTTTTTAAGTTCCCCCCCTTTGGGGAGCCGAAGCCAGTCAGTATAAACAGCATCCCCCCTTCGGAAATTTAGCTAAAACCCCCTCTCTTTTATCCCCCTTTGTTTCTGCCCTGTTCCTTTCTTTTTCCTTCGCTTCCCTTTTTATCTACTTCCCGCCTTTTTTTTGGTCCATTCTCCTGCCTTTCTTTTTCCCCCCGAAAACCTTTAAAAAAAAAAATGATTTTCTCTCATGGGGAAAGTGAGATAGCGGGGCCTAATTTGACAACACTTTCCATAAACGGTAGTGCAAAACATTTTTCCCCCTATTTTTAACAACAACAAATGGCTGTCTAATTTCCACCACGAAAACAAAAGACACATCACAGACATACACAACACACACACACAAACAAACACACCACACTAAACAAAAACATTTTGGGTGTCCGAGCATTCACCACCCACACACAAAAAAAAACCCCAAAAACCAACACACCTAAAAACACAGACACACACCAACACCACAAACAAACACCACACTAACACCAGAGGCTTAAAAAAAAACAAAAACACTGCTTATCAAGTACCGAAAAAAAAAATTTGACTTTTACGATTGACACACACACACCTACCACAACAAGCAAAACACCACACTAAAACACAGACACACACACACACACACAAACAAACACACACACTAACACACAGATGGCTTGATGAAAAAAAGCAAATACACTGCTTATTCAATGTATCATCTGAAAATAAAAATTTGACTTTGACTGACTTTGACACACACACACCTACACACACTAACACACACACACACACTAACCACACACACAAACCTACACACAAACCCACCCACCCACCCACACACAAACCCAAACCCCCACACACACACTAACACTAACACATAGATAAATGGCTTGATAAAAAAAAAAAAAAAAGCAAATGCACTGCTTAGTCAATATACCCTCTGAAAATAAACGTTTCACCCTGACTTTGACTTTGACACACACAAGACACACAAACTAAAAGATGTGAAGAGACAGACCAGACCAGGACAGGACAGGACAAGCCAGTAGGCCTGGCACACGTCACCCTACTTACCAGGGATCTTCAGGCTCAGCTCGCATTCACTGCCCACATTGCTGACATCAGCGGCGGCTCTCTGGCGAGTGATCCTCTCCGTGATTTTGGCCGAGGGCTCTCCTCCCACCTTCACGGTGAAGGGGCTTCCTGCAATACCATGGCAGAACATGAGAGACCTTACCTTCTCTTGTCACCTCTGGAGGACTAATGTCGTTCTGCAATCAGCAGCTTGTACGCAAAGCCACAGCCATTTTGGCTGATCCTTCTCATGCTTTGTTTCCAGAATTTCAAATGTTGCCTTCGGAACGCCGTTTTCAGTGTCCCATCAGCAAAACCAACAGAAAAAGAAATTCTTTTGTGCCAGTAAGCATTCAACTTCTGAATTCACAATGATGTTGACTACCTAGTTCTTACATTTCTCTGAATTATCTGCCTGATTGTCATTGTTACGAGTGTAGTCAATACATAATTGTGTGTGTGTGTGTGTGTGTGTGTGTGTGTGTGTGTGTGTGTGTGTGTGTGTGTGTGTGTGTGTGTGTGTGGGTGGGTGCGTGGGTGTGTGAAATAAGTCTGTGTTCTAGTCAACTGTCTTAAAACATTGAATTCATATATTGGTGTATGGTGTGGTGTGCGTGGGCGTATTCGCACACACACGTACGTGCGTGTGTACGTGCTGCGTATATGCGTGCGTAAAAATAAGTTTTTATGTCTTCTAGTCAATGGGTTTAAAATTGTGTTCACAATTGATGTTTGTGCGCATGCGCGCGTGTGTGTGGTGTGTGTGTGTGTGTGTGTGTGGTGACATTTTATTTGAAAACCAATATGAAATATAGCTTTTGTGTCTTTGATATATTTGATGAGTATCAATCTGCCTGTCAGTATTGTAATTGCCCTTCATGGGATGATTAAAGTGTTTTTGACTTTGACTTGACTTGACTTGACTTCATTGATCAATATCCCCCTTTTTTTCAATATGTAAAATTTTTTAAAATCCTAAATTGATGTAGTCTTGGACAAGTTTGGAACGTTCTTCTCTGGAGAACATAATTATCATGTATGTATTGGTGGGTAGTGCGTACCCACGCTCGCATGTGCACACTCTCACACACATTCTCATACACATTCTCTCTCTCTCTCTCTCACTCTCTCTCTCTCTCTCTCCTCTCTCTCTCTCTCTCTCTCTAAGGTCGAGATACATTAAATTTATGAGTTCTGAGTTCCCTCTCTCTCCCTCTCTCTCTCTCTCGCACTTGACAATGTCGTGGAATCCATGCCATGTCAACCACTTGGGCTGTAGAAAATTATACATCTTTATTTCTGAAAATATGTGTTTTGTGCCCAGTCCCCTTCCCATTGTTCCCTTGTGAATGGGCTTTAACAGCGTATCACAATATAAAAAAAATATTGTCAAATTCTCTCTCTCTCTCTCTCTCTCTCTCTCTCTCCGCCCCCCCCCTCTCTCTCTCTCTCTCCCTCTCTCTCACCCTCCCTCTCTCCCCCCCTCTCTCTCTCTCCCTCTCTCTCTCCCTCTCTCTCTCTCTCTCTCTCTCTCCCTCTCTCTCTCCCTCTCTCCCCACCCCCCCTCTCTCTCTCTCTCTCTCTCTGTCTGTGGAAAGAGAAGCCCGGGATTTCCACTCAGAGAAATCTGCCGTGACTTGAAAGTGGCACAAAAATGAAAAATGAAAAATTAAATTAAAAAAAAACACCAAAAATTAGAAAACAAGATTGATGTACCTGGCACAGGCTGGTCAGCAAACTTCAGGTTCAGAACATAGTTTCCAGGCTCCGTCGGGGTGTAGGTCACGCGACAGGTGCCATCTGGCATGTCATGGCACTCGATGTCAGCCTTGCTGGGTCCCTCGATGGACATGCTCATGTTGCCATAGCCTGCACCATGTCACACATCAACAAAGAAAACAAACTTAGAAACGTTATCCTTGCTGAAGACAGTATGTGGATGTCTAAAAGTGGTGGGACAAAAATTAAAACGGTCGTATACACAACAAATCTCAATATGGGGTGAACCTTGGAGCTCTAGTTCAGGAAAATCACACACATACGCGCGCACACACGCACACACATGCACGCGCGCGCACGCACCCCCCTCACACACACATACACATGCACGCGCACACACACACACACACACACGCACACGCACACACATCACACACACACATACACACACACGCGAAAGAGTAGGCCATTGTGTGCCGCTGGGAACGGATGACAAAATTTACAAAACTGCATACACACAGGAACTGAATGCAAAGAGAAAGTACGTGAGTGCTTATTCTATTAACATCGAAAAAAATTAATAAAATACCATCACACACACAGACACACACACACAGACACACACACACCCTCACATTCACACTCACCCTCACATACACACACACACGCACACAACGCACACACACACATCACACACACACACATACACACACACACACCGCGAAAGAGTAGGCCCTTGTGTGCCGATGGAAACGGATGACAAAATTAACAAAACTGCATACACACGGAAACTGAATGTAAAAAAAAGTACGTGAGTGCTTATTCTATTAACCTCGAAAAAAATTAATAAAATAACATCACACATACAGACACACAGACACACAGACACACAGACACACACACACACAGACACACACACACACACACACACACACACACACACACACACACACATACACACACACCGAGGCCCCGTGTTCGAA
>CM054146.1:21326809-21421809 GCA_028751875.1 Rapana venosa | reverse complement strand
TGTTGGTTGCATCGTCAATGTAATTCAGTTGGCATAATAATATATCTTTTTTTTTGCTAATATTCTTTCATCAAAGTTTACCTAAGCTACCAAGCCATCATCGTAGCTACCATTTAAACTACGCATAATGTATTCACAATGACCAGCACTTACGAACAATCTTGGCAGTGAAAGGGGAGCCGGCAATATTCTTGTCAGCAAACTTGACAGTGATAGTGTATTCACCAGGGGCGGTGGGCAGGTAGGACACGGTACATGTGCCATCCTGGTTGTCCACACATTTTATCTCAGTTTTGGACGGCCCTTCCACCGCCAGCGACAAGCCACCTTGCAGCAACAACAACATACATAACAACACGCTCGTACACAATATCTAGATATTTATATTATTATTATACAGGTTAAATAATGATCAACGTGTTACATACTCCAGCACTGTTTGTATGGTTTAAGATAAAACAGGTCATGTTCACTTTCATGTTATGGTCTCCTCCTCCTCCTCTTCCTTTTCCTCCTCCTCCTTTTCTCTTCCTCCTCCTCCTCCTCCTCCTCCTCCTCCTCCTCCTCCTCTCCTTCTTCTTCTTCTTCTTCTTCTCCTCCTCCCTCCTCCTCCTCTCCTCCTCCTGCTCCTCCTCCTCTTCTCCTCCTCTTCTTCTTCTTTTTTTTCTTCTTTTTCTTCTTCTTCTCTTCTTCTTCTTCTCTCTCCTTCTTCTTCTTCTTCTTCTTCATCGTCGTCTTCGAAAGTTCAGACAGCAACTACTATTGTCCGTCATATGAGCGAAAATGGTTTGATTTTTTAAAACACATATAACATCTTACATGGTAGAAAACCTTCAGTGCATAACATAATCTTTCACCAATAACTTCTCTCATTTTTCTTTTCTTGCATTCTTCTAGATTTCTCAAAAAAAAACAAAGTTAGAGGAATCAAGTCACACAAAAAGGACAGGTTGGATTTTTTTAAAAGAAAAATTAATTCCAATCATAGACAAGGAAGGGAATGTCCAGTACGACATAGGACTCAGGAGGCAAAAGGAAAACAAAGGCAGAACTCCCAAGAGGAGCAGTTCTTGAAGATTTTCCAAACAGTTGGTTACAGTGATTCACACCAGACTAATTCGTTACGTGGACAGGCAGGGAAAAAGGATGATTGTCCGGCGTCCTACCTGGACCGGCCTGTTTGGTGTTGATGGTGAAGAAAGCGGGTTCGTCCACTACACCGTGACTCAGGCCAGGGCCGTAGGCGGTGACGTAGCCACTGTTGACCGCGTCCACGTGGAACATGAAAGGACTGCCTGCAATAAAGGATCGGCCCCATCACTCCATTTTTTTTTAATATATATATATATTTCATTTCTGTTCTGTTCTGTTCTGTTCTGTCCTGAGTTTCTGCTCCTTTTTTTACAAATCTCGGTTCATGGTATAAACTATCATGGTTTTTTTTTTATATCTTTGATGCCACTATACAGTTGTCTGTGACTGTTCAGTTTAGACCCACCCCCCCAACAACAAAAAAAGTGATGTTTTCTTATCTTGATGCAACTGTACTGTTGTCTGTGGCTGTTCAATTTAGACACCCCCCCCCCCCCCCCCCAATAATATAAAAAAAATCATCCCGTTAGCAAAACTGAGAAGAGCGCTTTGAGTTATGCAATTTTGTGACACATGAGAGAAAATTTCATAGCAGATTGAATATAGAGTAATCTGCACACTTGCTAACACTGAAACTGATGAAAAGTTGTGTGTGTGCGTGCGTGCGTGCGTGCGTGTGTGTGTGTGTGTGTGTGTGTGTGTGTTTACGCAAGCGTGTGTGCACGCACGTCAGCTTCTGTGTGTGCATGTAAGTGTGTGCGTGCTTGCTTATGTGAGTATATGTTCATGTGTCTGCGCGGGCGGGCATGTCTTCATGCATGCATACGTTTACGTACATGTGTATATGCGTGTGTGTGCATTCTCTTACCATCGATGTTTTCGTTGTTGTACATCATGTGCAGCTCATGCAACCCACTCTCAGAGGGCTGGTACTTGACTGTCACGGTGCCGTCATGGTTGTCTTCAATCTTGGGGTAATCCATCTTGCCCGAGGGCGTGCGAATCATTGCTGACACGAAAAAACAAACAAACAGACAACATGTACTAGAGTTTCTTTTTAAGAAAAAAATCATTTAGTAACATCGCATGAAATGAACAACTTAACATCCAAGTCAATAAAACTGTCAGGCCCAAATCATCACTACCCAACTGTTCAAAAAGAGAGCTTCCAACACAAAGCCTCAAAGCTTGCTGGAAAGGAGCGACAAGTCTACACTTGCATGAGAGAGATCTGAAATCTTTAGTCAGGAATGATGACACACAGATTCCCCTTGAAATGACAACCACACACACACACAGAGCACACACACACACAAACGCACACAGGGGGACGGGATAGCCTAGTGGTGAGAACATTGCGCTCGCAATCTGACGACCCGGGCTCGATTCCCGATCAAGGGGATATTTTGCCCTGGAGTTCACATCAGTGCAGACTCCACTCTCCCCAAAAGTCCTTCGGATGAGACTTAAAACCGAGGCCTCGTGTGCGAACGCACGCACAACATCTTGCACACACGTTAAAAATCCTGTCCCGCTTTTCGTAAGAGTAGGCCATTGTGTGCCGGTGGGAACAGAAGACAGCATTTACAAAACCGCATACACACGGAGAGTGTTTGTAAAAAAGCACATAAGTGCTTATTCCATTATCCTCGATATTTAAAATAAAATAAAATAAAACAAACAGAGAGAGAGAGAGAGAGAGAGAGAGAGAGAGAGAGAGAGAGAGAGAGAGAGAGAGAGAGAGAGAGAGACCGACCGACAGACAGACAGACAGACAGACACACACACACACACACACACACACTGACAAAGACAGAGACACACAGACAGAGACACACAGACAGACAGAGATACACAGACACACACAGACACACAGAGACAAAGACAGACATACACACAGACACACACACAGACGAGACACACAGAGACAGAGACAGACACACAGACACAAACAGACACACACAGACAGAGACACACAGAGACAGAGACATACAGATAGAGACACACAGACACACAGAGACACAGAGACACACAGACACACACACACACAAACACACACACACACACACCACACACTCACACACTCGCACACAACACACAGAGTAGATCTATCTATCTATCTATCCATCTCTTTCATTCAGTCTCCTATTTTCGGGCCGTCTGGTATCACTTAAAGTGGAAAGACGTTAAAATTGAAGACTAACTTACTTACTTACACACACACACACATACACACACACACACACACCACTCACACACAGAAACATTTCCCCCCCCCCACCCCACCCCCCCCTCACCCCCCCCCCCCCCCCCCCCCCCCCCCCCACCACCCCCCTCCGGGACTCACCAGAAACAAAGTTGAAGACAGGTCCAACTTGGAAGCGGAAGTCGACAGGCTGGAAGGGAGCACCTCCAGGGGCCATGGATCGCAGGTTGTCCATCCTGTCAGCAGTGATCATGTCTTCACTGGCTCCCACCTGCACAGTCACAGACACAAGGGCTCACACAAAGGGAGACGGGGGATAGCCTGGTGGTTGGTTACAGCCATGTATTCCTGATCTGCTGACCCCCCCGGCCCGGGTTCGATTCTCGTTCGAGAGGGGTTTTTTTGTTTTTCTCTCTCCTCTAGAGTTGACATCAGTTCTGACTCCACTCTTCCCCCCAAAAGTCTTTTGGAGGAGACTAGGAACTCGAGGTCTCGTGTGCGGAACGCACGCAGAACATCTTGCGCACAGGTTAAAACCCGGTCCTTTTTTTCGGAAGAGTAGGTCATTGTGTGCTGGTGGGAATGGATGATAAAATTTACAAAACTGCATACACACGGGGACTTGATGAAAAAAGCATGTGAGTGCTTATTCCATTATCCTCGAAATAAAAGAATAAAATAAATTATAAAAATAAACACAAGGTAAAGTCATACTAACTGGTTAAGTAATAATTTTCAACCACTCAAATAAACCTATCTACGTTAACGAGCACTCGCTTTCCCTCAGCCTAGGTTGAGCAGCATCGAGCGTGGTTACCAGTTGGATGGGTGACCGTTTGCGCATTGTTTTCAGAAGAGTCCCCCAGTTCACCCAGCCGTAAATGGGTACCTGCCCTCTTTAGGGTCAGGGAAGGTAAAGCATCGAGGGAGAGGAGATGAGCGCCGCCCTCAATATGCTGGCCCCTTGAGAAGTGAGGTGTCTGACGCCTCGCTCTTCTACGACCTTATAGGTTATGGGACACCTATACCTTTACTTTACCTTACATTAAAGAGTGTCATAAATACCCAGATAAAGCTGATAGAATTGGTGAAGTAATAAATTAGTTACTGAAACAACCTCTCTACGCTAAAGAATGTCAGAATTACTGGGATAAAGCAGAATGAATTGGTGAACCAATAAATAATAGTAACTGAAACAAAACCATCTTGCTTAAAAAAACAAACAACCAGTGTTACAATTACTCAGATCAAGCTAAAACAAAATTGGTGAATCAACCAATCTAGTCAGTGAAACAACCTCTCTATGCTAAAGAATGTCACAATTACTGAGACAAATCTGAGGAAACTGGCAAATCAATAAAATTAGTCAAAGAAGCATCCTCTCTACGCTAAAGAGTGTCAGAACTACTCAGATAAAGCAGAAAAAAGTGGTGTATCAATCAATTAAGTCACTGAAACAACCTCTCTGTGTTAAAGAGTGTGAGAATGCCATACAGTAAACTTGAACCATTACACTTTCATGTCTTTCTAAAATCTCAATTTAAAACTATGACTGATGTTTTTGAAGTTTTTCATTTGACACGTCAACTTCGTAAAACAAGTTTATTTTTGAAGGTCCTATTTCCAGGCTGTAGAAAGTTACTTCTTACATGTGATGAATGGCATCTTCTGCTCTGATACAACCAGCCACAAACTGGATTTAAAAAAAAAACACGGGCAAAAGAGCACTGTCAAAAGCTAATCATGAATATTTTGCTATTTTATGATTGAAAAAAAATATTCGTCTTGTTTTTAGTAGTGCTTGGTTGGCTTAACAGGTAAGACATTTTGATGCTTGACCTGAGTGTCATGAATTTGGTTTTGTTCCTTGGCTAGAGCCCCAAAGTTCAGTAACAATAAGAATTGTTGCATTTGTGACCGTTTTTTGCGCTACATTTAGATAGCCACATTCCAACTTTAGGGATGTCTTGGTTCAATTCTCATTCCTGACTGTCAGATTGGAAGAGGGTTTCTTTTCAAAGCCTATATTAATGCAGCCTCCAATCTCATTCTAGCCCTTCTGAGGAGATTCTAGACAGAGATCCTGCGCGTGAATGAATACATGCAAAATGTTGCATGCGTGCAGGCAGGTACATTCTCCTTTTGTCTTCTGAAGAAGAGTAGGCTATCTTAGGAGCCAGTAGGATTGGATGATAAAATAAAAACACAAACACGCTGGCTTTGTGTCTAAACATCATTCACGAGACCGGTGGACCTTAAATCGTGCACGTGTGCATGTGCGTATACCTGCAGTCATGCGTGTGTGCGTGTGTGTATGCTTTAGTGTGCATGAGTGTAAGGATCGACTGGGTAAGCTTTAGTGCACGCGCATGTGGGCTACAAACAAACTGCACATGAGTTAGCAGTTGCATTCATGCACAGGAATAAAACATGTGTGGGCACAACAGAGAGAATTGCTAATATTAGAGTTTCATGCTGGAAGGAAGGTGGCAGGATGGTTAAGACGTTTGCCTGCCAACAAGTAAACCGTGAGGTTCTGGGTTCGTTTCCCAGCCTCGCCCTTTCTTCCCAGTTTGACCAAAAAATCGAACTGAATGTCAAAGTCCTTCAGAGACTATAAACCGAGGCCCCGTGTGCGAACGCATGCAGAACATCTTGCGCACACGTTAAATCCTGTTCCGCTTTTCGAAAGAGTAGGCCATTGTGTGCCGGTGGGAACAGATGACAAAATTTACAAAACCGCATACACACGGGGACTGAATGTAAAAAAAAGCACATGAGTGCTTATTCCATTAACCTCGATATAAAAAAAAAGTCATCTGAGCGCTTTGATTTGTTGCTTTACAAGATCCAGCGCTATATACCTTCCATACATTATTAGTACTATATTGTTATTATTATAATTATTATTATTATAATAATAATAATAATTATTATTATTATTATTATTATTATTATCATTATTACAAGGATGCTTCTTTACTGACCTTTTTCAAATATTGTCCAAAACAGTTTTAATTATTCCTCAGACCTTTTTTGTCTCTTGAGAGAGAATAAGATAAGAAATGAAGCAGCACCATTTTGTTTACTAAGGTCTACATTTTTTGCTTTTTAAAAAAGAAAAAAGTAAACTGACATTAGCAACACTTTTTTTTCGTACCTCGGCAAGAGCTCTGAGATTCACCGATAGGGAGAATTTGCGTATGTGACCTTTTTTAAAATCCACCCTGAAGGTAGCCACATTCCAACCTCGGGGATGTGTTCTGGGGTATCTTTGTGTTCCAGTTATCCACCGAGCGCTAACATGAACTACAGGACCTTTACCGGGCATATTTCATCTTCAGCATGCGTATAATCACGAAGGAAATGAATACACTGGCAGTTCTGCACTTGAAGTTGACTTGGGAGATCGTAAAAAAAAAAAAAAAAAATCTCCATCCTTAATGCACCAGACGCTGCTGAGATTCAAACCCACGATTTCATGGAACCATGGCATTGAAGTCGAATGGTCTTAACAACTCGGCTTAACGTCCGTTAGCAATATATATATATATATATATATATATATATAATATATATATATATACAGAGAGAGAGAGAAGAGAGAGAGAATGTATAGATATATAGATAGATATATAGATAAAAGGTACAATAGTGTACAGTTGCCGGTCATGAGGTGATGATGTAAAGGAAGTAACCATCCAACCAGTCTTCATTAACCACTCGTTTTCCCCCCTCAATTTATTGTTGATTATTTTGAAGATTTTTTGTTTGGTTGATTGGTTTGTTGGTGGGTTTGGTTTGGTTTTATTAGTATTTGAAAAGAAACAGCAACAACAAATCTGGTGAAGTCTGCCGTTCCGAAAAAATAAAGAAAGAAGAAAAGAAGAAAGGAAGAAAAGAACAGAAAAGAAACCCCGTCACTTACCGGCTTGCCCATGAGGTAGTCCTGATAGACCTCATCAGTGACGGCCTACAAGAACAGTGAAAGGGAGACACCTCCGTCAGGGACATGCGCATGCACCACATAAGCTATGCCAGAGCCGTTGGGCAGAGGAGGATGGAAGGAAGGAGAGGGGATTGGGGAAAGGTAGAGGGAGAGGGAAGGAGGTGTGGAGGGAAGGGGTGGGGTGGTGGGGGAAGGGGAAGAAGGAGCAATTTCAAACTTTGGAGGTATGTGTCAAACACATGTAGGCTGAGGGTGATTATAGTTTTACATTGTGGGGTTTGGGAGTCAAGTTAAACGACAAAATCTGGCGCCCTTTTCATGTGTGATTTCCTCAGCTGTGTTTCATCAAAATCCATGGTTAATTTTTTATGTTTAGGTGTGAGAGTATGTGTCAAATTCGTTTCTGTTTTGTATTGCTAGTTTTGTTTTTTTAAACAATATTTTTTGACTCCTTGAATGTCGTTAAAACGTGTCAAGTAAAACTTTTCTTTGTTATTGTTTGTTGTTAATGTTGTTGTTGGCTGCCTTATTTTCTGTGACGTAAATGCTTCTCCTACTGTTCTCATGGCACCTGTTCCTGTCTCATCATCCCAGCCATACCCAGTCTAGCTATGTCATATGTACATACATAATGTTTTAGGTTTCAAATTTTGATTCAAGCTGAGTGAGCAATTGCATACATGAGAACACGTTTATTGTTTATGATGTAAACCTTAACTGCATACTCATGCTGACAACTTTACAAAATCAAAAATTGACATGGCAGCCTTCTTTCCAATTTATGTACTGAACTATTTGCTCATGCTTCTACTGACGGTGCCATATTCAGCGTTTTTTTAAACTTTTTTTGAGTACATAGGCACAGGTTGCTCTTGAATTTATAATTATTACAGATAAGAATTTCAGAAAAAATTCTAATCGCACAAAGGTGTTAAAAGGACCCCTGAAACAACATAAGTATGACCAACTTAGGCCTGCCATACTGCTTTCTTGGCCATGTGAAACTGAACATCACAACGGGACATTTTTGGAAAGCAGATGCTTTCGTGCAAATTGCAAGTGCATAACAAGCATGTCTGATTACTTACTCGAGCCATCAGCCATTTTTACTATTTTATTTCAAGGGTAATGGATTAAGCACTCATGTGCTTTTTTTGTTTACATGCAATCCCTGTGTTTCTGCGGTTTTGTAAATTTTGTCATCTATTTTCTACTGGTATAAATGGCTTTCTCTTCGAAAATGCGAAACAGGTTTTAACCTATACGCAAGATGTTCTGCACGCATTTTCAAACATGACCTCAGTTTATAGTGTCATCTGCAAGACTTCTGACAACCTTCTATCTAATTTCTGTACTAATGTAATTGCTCACTGCATCTCTTGCTAGTATCATATTGAGTTATTTCAACTTTAGATTAACCATCAAACATTTTGAACGTTGTTTATTTGTTTTTCTGATCTAGCTATTACTTCTCTGAGGTGATTCTAACTCATGGTCTTACAACAACATCTGTGCTTCTTTCTGTTGAAGACAACAGTAAGCAAACTAGCTGAATGTCATTTTAGATGCACCACGGCCCACCATCGAAACAAACAAGTATATCAGTTCCACCAATATTCAAGAACATGTTCAGGTATTAAGTCCTGACTTTGCTGAGTATCTCAAAGTACAAACTGAAACAGCTGCTGAAAATCACAATGAAAAGTGCCAGAAACAACAAACAGACATGGCAAGGTATACCACCTGGGAGGAAAATGCGATTATTGTAGGTGCAGAAAAGTATATATAAAATATGTGGCAATACAGGATGGTGAGGGAAAGGACAAAGGGAGGGGAGTGGGGTGTGGAATAGCTGGAAGTGCCTGCTTATGTACGTCACAATTCCAGTGCAATGGTGAAATTAAAACAGTCATAAGTTTTGAACATATCATGACATTCTTGATAATATACCATCCAGTGCAAACAATTACTCACAAACTAGAGACTCTATCTTCCTATTGCTAAAAACATAAAAATATTAGCTTTTTTCCCCCCAAAGATACAAAACAATGACAGATCACAGATCTCTTCTCTTACATAACTTAAAACCATAGGCTACTTGCAAACATAATCTGCTATTACAAAATTAAGAAACATGTTAGACAAGTTCTCAGCCCTTTTGACACATAATTATACATACAAAAATACTTAATCACACTTATTCACATTTGTAACACTTCCACAACTATGAAATTGAATGCATTACAGAACTCAAATTGAATGCATTACAAATTTCATATTCAAACAGTTGATTTCTAGCAACAAACATACCACAACAAATACTGTCAACAATCACATCACAAATCCCCAGCGCAACAATACAGTTATTAATCATAACATCACAACTCCCCATCTCAGAGAAACTATCAAATGAAAAGCCGAGATCTAACATTCAGGCAACCAAATAGAAACTGACTACATGAACTAAGCCTTCTTCTTCAGATGACAAGGCAAAAATAACACTAATATTGAATTGGGTATCTATTTCTTCAGACATCACTAATACTATTCTTGACTTGGTTGTCCATTTCTGGAGAGGATAGGACAAACACTTATCTTGAATTGGATATCTATTTCTGGAGAGGACACCACTAAGGCAATTATTGAATTGGATATTTATTTTGGATAGAACACCATTAACACTAATCTTGAAATGGATATCTATTTCTGGAGACATCACTAACATTATTCTTTAGTTGGCTATACATTTCTGGATAGAACACCACTCAGACTATTCTTGAATTGGATATCCATTTCTTGAAACGACATTACTAAATCTATTTTTGAATTGGACATCTATTTCTCGAGGACACCACAAAATTGGAAATACATCCATTTCTGAAGAGGACACCATTAAGGCTAATCTTGAATTGAATATATATATATATATATATATATATATATATATATATATATATATATATATATATATATATATATATATAATATATATATCATAAATATATATATATAATATATATATATATATATATATATATATCATATATATATATATTTCTGGAGATGACCCCACTGATACCATCCTTAAATCAGATATATATCCATTGCTAAAGAGGACAGCCATTTAGAACCCTCGCACGATCCCAAGTCATGCTCCTCAAAATTAAAAAATAAGTAATTTTTTTAAATCCATCAGATTACCAGCGCAACACTCTATCTAACCACTGGGATATCCTCCCCTCCCTCTGTCATGAATGAACTATGGAAATAATGGCATGCACACCTGTGCATATTTTTTGGACTCTAAAAAGGCTTTCAATTTTTTTAATCAGACATATCATCTAGAATTATTATGCCTACTGCAACTAAAAAATAAACTCACACACACGCACAAATCCACAAGAGATTTTCCTACTGGATCATCGTGGATGGGAGGCTGGAGTTCCAGGTTATTTCTTGAATATGCCAGGAGTGTTACATAACATTTACTTTTTCTTGTGGCACTTCCCTAGCAGCTGAAACCACTTGTGCAAGCTTAAAAAGTGTTTCAACAGAACTAAGTCACTCTGATTTCAAACAAGAACTTCCTTGCTAAGAATGAGTTTCAAGAACTACTCACACATAGGTTATGGTTTCTTCAAGGTGATTATCAGTGTTGGACATGTGCATGTCAGGGATTAAGGCACTGACACCGAAGCCTTCACATAATTAATATGCTCTCTTGAGGAATTATTCAAATCTTCTGTTGGAACCTACCAAAAAAGCTTAGATTTTGAAACCAGTAACCCTAAAGACTTGGAAAAGTGAGTGTGATCTTCTACACACAGAGAACCACAGCACATATTACCATACTATCTATGGTTCTGTTAAAACCAGGCCAAATGCAAACAAACACAAAAACTCACACACAGACCACTTACTTACTCACTATAACAGTCAACAAAACAAAGAGAGAATAATCCGCAAAAAACAACAACACATATCTACACACAAAAACGCACACAACAACAATTACTCAAAAATAAATCCAACTAAGTTATAAAACTATAACTAACACTAACTAAACCACCAAAAAACAACAACAGACTAACAAAAACTTGTTTAGTGATGCGAAGTTAAGATTTTTGTTGTTTATTTCACACTCTTATACAACTCTTCTCTTCCTACACAACAAGGACTACAACAACAAAAAAGTGGCAACTGAAATTGTGACAAATCATACAGGCACTGCCATATGCTCAAAAACAGATGCATTCAAAAGCATAACAGCACTTAAAGCCCACAGAAGTTATATCATCCAAGCCACAAAAGCCAGCTATAAAACCAAAAACGGTTATAAGTAAAAGTTTGAAATGAACAGGGGGAGGAAGAGGGTTGCGGTGGGGTTAGTAGAATAATGGTGAAAGCCCCGGTAATCTTTACTCCTCTAATTACTCATAAACTCATGACACATGCCAAGCAAAATTGAGGCTCACATTGTCATGTGCAATGAACACCAAAAAGTAAAATAATGATGTTTATACAGAACAGACTATTACACAAAAAGCATGACTATATGTAAGTCTTTAAAAAAAATAATAAGGGGGCGGGGGAGTTGCAGTTTTGTATAAGTCACCTTAGCAAAGTCACGTCTCTACAGCAAAGTCAAGATATCTTAGCAACTTCAAATCAATAGTGCAAAGTCACGTCACATTAGGAAACTCAATTCACTTTAACAAAGTCAAGTCACCCTAGCAAAGTCACTATAGCAAACTCGATTCTCATTAGCGAAGTCAAGTCACCTAAGCAAAGTCGAGTCACCTTAGCCAATTCATCACATTAGCAAAGTCAAGTCACCTTAGCAAAGTCAAGTCACCTTAGCGAAGTCAAGTCACCTGAGCAAAGTCAGCCGATTTAGCAAAGGCAAGTCACATTGGCAAAATCAAGTCACATGAACAAAGTCAAGTCACCTCTGTAAAGTTAAGTCACGTTAGCAAAGTCAAGTTACATTAGGAAAGTCAAGTCACCGTAAGAAAGTTAGTAAAGTCAAGTCACATAAGCAAAGTCAAGTCACCTTAGCGAAGTCAAGTCACCTGAGCAAAGTCAGCCGATTTAGCAAAGGCAAGTCACATTGGCAAAATCAAGTCACATGAACAAAGTCAAGTCACCTCTGTAAAGTTAAGTCACGTTAGCAAAGTCAAGTTACATTAGGAAAGTCAAGTCACCGTAAGAAAGTTAGTAAAGTCAAGTCACATAAGCAAAGTCAAGTCACCTTAGCAAAGTCAAGTTATATTAGCAAAATGCAAGTAACATTAGCAAGAGTCAGCCAGTCTGTACCTCATTTTCTTACAATAACGACACGTCATGCAAGCAAACCAAACACACACAAAAACCATCCAAACAAACAAAGGAGAGAAAAAATACACACACACACACAAAAGAGAAAGCACAGGTCATGCAAGCCCCCGAGCCACCCCAACCCGCCCCCCCCCCCCCCCCAACCTCCCACCCCCACCCACCCCCAAAAGCAAAGCTTGTCATCATGATAATAATACATACTTCCACCCCACCCCACCCCCCATTTGCACAATGAAACAAACCACAGGCCAGTTAAAACCACCACCACCAACACCCCCAAAACACACACACAAAAAAGAAAAGAAGAAAAGAAAAAAGAGAAAATGACCCCCCACCTGAATGGTGTACTGTCCATCGGGTACTGGCTCACCACCGAACTTGATCTCTATGGTGTAGTCACCGGGGTACTGAGGGGTGAAGCAGATGCTGAAGGTGCCGTCCACGTTCTCGATGATGTCGATGTCAATTTCGCTACCGTCGGCTTGGCGGATGCGGCAGGTGACTTTGCCATTGCCGGCTTCCGCGGCATCCACGGTGATGACCGTTTCCTTGTTGATGGGCACCAGCTTGTCTGCTCCCTCTGTTGAGGAGAAGGAAAATGGGAACGGATATGACAAGATTCGCAAAATAACTGTGTAGTCATGGGGACTGGGTGTTTATTAAAAAAAAGGAAAGAAGAAGTAAATGAGTGCTTATTCCATTATTTTCGAAATAAAAAGAATCAAATAAAGATATAAAATGGGGATTGGGATAACCTGGCGGTGAGAACGTTGTTGCCTTGTGCTCGTGATCTGCTTGACCCGGGTTCAAATCCTGTTCAAAAGGATTTTTTTTATCCCAGGAATTAATATCCACTCCCTCCTCCCCACCCCCCTACACACACACACAAAGTTGTTGGGATGAGATTATAGACTGAGGTCTGGTGTATGAACCCATGCAGAACATCTTGGCACATGTTAAAATCTGTGTTCCCCTTTTCAAAGAGTAGGCTTGTGTGTGTGTGTGTGTGTGTGTGTGGTGTTGTGTGTGTGGTGTGTGTGTGTGTGTGTGTGTGTGTGTGTGTGTTTGAGGGGAGGGAGGGGGGGAGGGGGGAACAGGCGATAAAAATTGCAAAACTGCTTGCACACGTGGACGGTATGTAAAAAAAAAAGCCCATGAGTGCTTAATCCATTAACATTGAAATAAAAGAATAAACATAAATAAATTAATTTGGGGTGATGGGATTTTTTCTGTCAGAGGTTATAACCATTTACAATTTGAAATTTGCAACAGTTTTAGTCTCTCCATTTCTGTCTTTGAATTTTTAATATCTGTTTCTGTCTTTCTCTGGTAACCAAAATACAATTTCTTTACGGTTATGAAAATGCGTTCTCTAAGAGTTGTCTAAAAAATTAATGAAAATAAAAAAGTGTGTGTGCACGTGTTTGTGTTCATGAGTGTGTATGTTCATGAGTGTGAGTGCATGTGTGTGTGCATGCGTGCATGTGCATGTATGAGAGAGAGAGAGAGAGAGAGAGAGAGAGAGAGAAAGCGTGTGTACGTACATATGTTCACAAACATACATACACTTCAAAACTAGAAAGACATTAAACAAAAGACTGCTACTACTACATACGCAATACCTGTATCTTGTAAAAATGCTTAGAGCATCTTTGCCATAAGATTATGCACACGATAGTCATGTTCCTATCTATCATTACAACTATCAACATCATTACCATCATGCCATTTTTATTTGACGTTATCTCGGAATGGTTTAACCCAAGTGAAGTATAGCTTTCTAGTGTCTTTAGAGATTATGAAATATATCAACGTGCCTGTCAGTATTGTATTTACCTTTCATGGGATGATTAAAGTGGTTTTGACTTGACTTGACTGGACTGGACTCATCATCATTATTATCATTACATACCATTCAGAAACCCCACACACAAAAAAACCCAACTGTGCACTGACCTTTAATCTTACACTTGGAAGCATCGCCAGTAGGCGTAGCCTTGACATGGAAGGGGGCTCCAGGCACATCCTGTCCTGCGTACTTGACGCTGACATCGTACACACCCAGATCTTCGGGCGTGTAGCTCACATTGTAAGTACCGTCGTTGTTGTCTTCGATGGCTGGTCTGATGAAGGATCCGTCAGGTCTCTGGGGGAACCCATATCATATGAATGTCTTCACCTGCACACTCCTTCACGTTCCCTCCGCTCTGCTGCTAATACCTTGCGCCTACGAATACCTAGATTCAACCAATTCAACGTTGGCCGCCGCTCTTTCTCTATTTCGGGTCCATCGACCTGGAATGAGCTCCCTCTCTCTCTCTCTCTTCGCCAGAAACCTAGTTATGACACTTTTAAATCCAGCCTCAAGATATATTTATTTCTAACCTAAGATTTCCTCCCTCCTGTTTCATATCAGAACTATCCCACCTTCACTAACCCATGTCCTATCACCCTGCTAAAGTATACGACCTGTGTGAGTGTGTGTGTGTGTGTGCTTTTGAAAAATATTTGACTATGGCAATTTTATTTCATAGATTTTGTCTGCAGCGCAATATGTTTGTAATATCTGTTTGTTTAAACTATTGATTATTTATCATTGATTGCATGACTGTGTAAGATTAGGTTGAATGCATGCGCTTGATTTGTCTTTGCAAGATATAGCGCTATATAAGTTCCATTTATTATTATTATTATATTATGGATATGGATATAATTGTCTTTTTAAAAAAAATTATCAGTGGGGATAATAAAACAGAAAACATCCCCCGTGAGGATGCCGGAAACTTGTCAGTAATAAATAGCATCCCCCACCTTTTGGAAATAGAATGTGCTAGAAATTTCCTCTTTTCTATCACTCTCTTTGTTTCTGCCTCATTCCTTTTCTTCTTGTCACCTCCTTCTCGACTACTTTCTGCCTTCTTGGTCCATTCTCCTGCCTTTTTTCTTAAAAAAACTTAAAAGATAATAATTCTCTATTATGCCGAAGTCAGATGGGCTGGGCCTGACTTGTTAGGCCCTTAAAGGCAGTGTGACGCATTTTCGCTCACATAACAGACAACAATAATTGCTGTCTGAGTGTTCAACGAAAAAGAAACAAATACAAACTTCAGAACTGAGATTTTAGAGTTTTGTTTTAATTCAGTTGTTCCGTATGGGACGGGATAGCTAGCTCAGTGGTCACTTTCCCCAAGCTAAGGTTAAGCAGCATTGAGAGTGGTTGCCAAAGTGGGTGGGTGACCGTTTGCACACATTGGCTTCATGTGTGTGTGTGTGTGTGTGTGTGTGTGTGTGTGTGTGTGTGTGTGTGTGTGTGTGTGTGTGTGTGTGTGTTTGTGTGTGTGTGTGTATGGTGTGTCAGACTGGAGCAAAAACTAGCAAGAGTTAAAAACCAACCATAGCTTCTTTTCTTCTTCTTCTTCTTCATCGAACGCTCAGATAGCAACCACTGTTGTCTGTCATATGAGCGAAAAATTTATGTAGCGCTGCCTGTAAAGCGCTTGACAAATCAGGCCCAGCACATCCGACTTCGGTGTGGGAAAGAAGCGATATATTCTAAGTCTTTCTGGAAAAGAAAAAGGCAGGAGAATGGACCAAGAAGACCACACACACACAAAATAAACAAGAAGGAGGTGACAGGAAGAAAAGGGGGAAAAAAAGGCAGAAAAAAGAGAATGACAGAAAAGAGGAAATTTCCAACATAGAAGGTGGGGATGCTATTTATACTGACAGGGACCACCACGTATCCCCCCACATGGGGCAAAACAAAGCAGCTATACACAAAAAAAGATGTATCACTTAGAGATAGTCCTGCAGCTTAATACTTTTAAGTCAAAGCCAAATTCAAACTTTTATTTTCGGATGGTACATTGAATAGTTGGATGGGTGACCGTTTGCGCGCCTTGGCTTCAGTACAGTTCCCCCAGTTCACCCAGCTGTAAATGGGTACCTGCCCTCTTTAGGGTCAGGGAAGGTAAAGCAGCGAGGGAGAGGAGATGGGCGCCGCCCTCAATATGCTGGCCCTAGAGAAGTGAGGTCTCTGACGCCTCGCTCCCCTACGACCTTATAGGTTATGGGACTCCTTTACCTTTTTACCTTACATTGAATAGGCAGTGCAACTTTTTTTTCCCCATCAAACCATTTATCTATATAAAAAAAATTAGAAAAAAAATTAGAAAAAAAATTACAAAAACAAAACTATTAAGAATAATAACATTGATATATATAGAATTTTTTTTGTGCTAAAAATCCTAAACAATAATCAGCCGTACAAATCAAACAAACAGAGAAAGAAATTCTTGTCCAAAAAAAAAAAAAGACTGTACCTGCACGAAGCACTCCATGAAGGAAGGCTCAGTCTCCCGGGTGTCGACAGTGAACTGGGCGGGCAAGCTGGCAGGAGTCGTGCCCTGTACGCCAGGTCCTGTCACCTTCACCTTGCTCACGTCCACTGTCGGCATCACGCGCATCTGGAATGGGCTGCAGAACGAAAGAGGAAAACAAAATGTTGTGTGAAGTTTAGGAAGGATGAGGTTTTGTGTATGTTGAATAACGATATGGTGCGGTGGATTTGGTGAGAAAAGGGATGTATGTTTCCCTTTTTGTGAAAGAGGGAGGATGAGGTTTTGTGTATGTTGAATAATGATATGGTGCGGTGGATTTGGTGAGAAAAGGGATTTACGTTTCCCTTTTTTGTGTGAAAGAGTTATGTATCAATCATTCAATCAATCAATCAATCACTCACTCAATTAGCCTATCTGTCTGTCTGTCTGTCTGTCTGTCTGTCTATCTATCTATCTATCATCTATCTATCTATCTATCTATCTATCTATCTATCTATCTATCTATTTATCTATCTGTCTGTCTGTCTGTCTGTCTGTCTGTCTGTCTGTCTATCTATCTATCTATCTACCTACCTACCTATCTATCTATCTATATATCTATCTATCATCTATCTATCTATCTATCTATCTATCTATCTATCTATTTATCTATCTGTCTGTCTGTCTGTCTGTCTGTCTATCTATCTATCTATCTATCTACCTACCTACCTATCTATCTATCTATATATCTATCTATCTATCTATCTATCTATCTATTTATCTATCTGTCTGTCTGTCTGTCTGTCTATCTCTCTATCTATCTATCTACCTACCTACCTATCTATCTATCTATATATCTATCTATCTATCTATCTATCTATTTGTCTATTTGTCTATCTATTTGTCTATCTATCTATTTGTCTATCTATCTATCACTACAATATCTGTAAATGATGTGTGTGGGGTGGGAGTAGATGAGTGGGTGTGTGTGTGTGTGTGCGTGAGTGCGTTCGCGCGCGCGTGTGTGTGTGCGCGCACGCTCGTGTGTGTGTGTGTGTGTGTGTGTGTGTGTGTTTAACATATATAGAGGAATGGACAGACCTCTTAAATATTTCCTGGCTACCATACTGCTATTACAGTAGCTTCTTTCAGGTTTTTGTGTGAGTATGTATGAGTGCGTACATTTAACAAGTCTTGCTTTGCATACATACATAAATAAATGAACAGAGTTGAAAATTTCTTGGTTGCCATAGTCATGATTTGCGGAGGGGTGGGGTGGGGGGTGAGGCGGGAGGGGAGGGTTGGAGGGTTTGGGATTTCTTTTTTTGGGGAGGACTATTTTTGTTTGTTTTATAAAGGATGGTTGGTGAAGGATAGTGCTTTTTGTTGTTGTTGTTATGAAACGAAAACAGAAAAATGGACAGACCTCTTGGGGACCTCCTGACCGCCATACTGGACATCCACCTTGCACTTGCCCTCTGCGGATGGCACGTAGGACACGTTGTACTTTCCAGGCTCCACGGGCACAACATTGGCAGGACGAGTGGCACCTGGCATCCACAACCATACATTGCTACTGACTGCGTCTGTGATCCGCTTTCCTGACGTTTATTACCAATTTTTCACATGGGAAATATCAGTATAAGTAGCATCCCCATCTTCTGAAAATTCTGTGCAATTAATTCCCTCGTTTCTATCTCTGTTTTTATTTCTGCCTTGTTTCTTTTCTTCCAGTCACCCCTTCTTGTCTCTTTACTGCCTTCATGTTTCCTTCTCCTGCCCTTTTTGTTTTGTCAGAGAGACTTGAAATGTAATAATGATTCTCTTCCATTGCTGAAGTGAGATGCACTGGGCCTAACTTGTCAGTGGCTTAACGCTGCTAGTGCGACACTCTTTCGCTCATAACGCAGACAACAGCATTTGCTGTATGAGCGTCCGATGAAGAACTACCAGCATGTTTGCAAGCTTGCAGCCAACCGGCTGTTTCCACGTACACTGTCTTTAAGTGTAACTACCATGGCAGGGATTGCCATTTCTACACCAGCATGCATGGCCACAAAAGGTGGTACTCCGAATACCAAACGATCATGACCTTCTTGGCGTGGATCCCTGGCCACTTGTGACCAATGGATGCCACCACACAATATCAAAGCGGTAGTCTCACTACCACTGTTGTTCACATATTGCTGGCTGCTGTTGTTTTACAGAAGACTGCTGAAGCCATCTTAATGCTGTCAGCAGGTAGATTTGATCAAAGCTATGAACCAAATACATCAAAAAGGTTTATAAAATTTGCCACGCACCAAATCTTCTGAATGTTAAAAAACCCACCTCTATGACAAAACCGTTATTTAATTCCACAGGCTGATGAATAACTCTACACTGTACTGAATATGCCAGCCTTTATGTTAGATTGATGATCCCCTTATTACTAAACAAAAAGTCAATACAAAAATACTTCATATGAAGTTTACATTGCCTAAAATACCATATACAGGCACAGAACACCTCAATTTAATAGATTATCACCAATTCTTTCTATATAGAATGTTTTGTAATGAGGAGCTGACAAAGAATGGATTGCAACGCAAATCTGAAACACAATGTTACTCTTCCTGCCATTGACACAGATCTTCTTCAAATCGAACAAAGCATCGTTTTTCTAAAAAAAATTCTCATTCATTGGCTAGAGCTCCGAGGGTGACCAATGGTTAGATTTTGTCTATGCGAACAATTTTTCCTACTATGAAGGTAGCCACATTCCGACTTCGGGGATGTAAGCTGGATATGTTCATGTTTCATAACCCCCCAAACCCTGACATGAATTACGGGATCTTTAACATGCATATCTGACCTTCCGCATAGGCATATACACGAAAGGAAATTAAGGCAAGGGGCAGGTCTGCACTTGAAAGTGGACATGGGAGATGATAAAAATCCCCAACCCCTAGTTCACCCAAACGCCTCCGAGATTCGAACCAAGGACTTCAAGGACCCACCCGTGGGATTGAAGTTAAACGGTCTTAACCACTCGTCTATAGTATCCATCCCCCCAAAAACAAACCTCATTGATAAACTAGCCCATTGCTCACCAGTCTGGTCAGTGTAGGTGACCTGCAGCGGAGCTTCACCAGCCTCTTTGGTGTCCACAGTGAAGGTGGCGGGAGCACCGGCAGTGATTGCCTTGGAGTCCACACCAGGACCGTAGCACTTCACCTTGCTAGCGTCCACCTCACTGCTGACCCGAACGCGGAATGGAGAGTCTGTTCACAAACACATGCATGCATAATATATACATCATGTTGTTGTTGTTGTTCTTCAATTTAACGTCCATTCACATTAAGTGATATTAGACACTATACATAATGTGTCTATAGCATTATTCATAAATGCAAACAAGCACACATGCATGCGCATGCACACAAGCGTATGTACGCGCATTCTTCCTTTTCATCGAATGCTCAGACAGCATGCAACTATTGTTGTCCGTCACACGAGCAAAAAATGTGTTGCGCTGCCGTTATGCACCTGGCAAGTTAGGCCCAGGGCATCTGACTTCGGTGTGGGAGAGAATCGTTGGTCTTTCTTGAATGAAGACAGGAACATGGACCAAGAAGGCAGAAAATAGACAAGAAGGACGTGGCAAAAGAAACGGAACAAGGCAGAAACAGAGAGAGAGAAATTGAAAAGAGGGAATTCTTTTTCCAAGATTTTCCAGAAGGATGGGATGCCATTTTTACTGACAGGCCCCTGGCATCCCCACACGGGTGAGTATGTATGCATGGATATAAACACACACACACATACATACACACACACACATCATCATCAGCAGCAGCAGCAGCACCACCACCACCAGCACCACCACCACCACCAACATCACCACCACCACCACCACCACGACGACGCCGACCACCACCACCACCACCACCACCACCATGATCATCACCACCACCCTCACCACCACCACCACCACCAACCACCACCCTCACCACCACCACCAACCACCAACCACCACCAACCACCAACCACCACACACCACCAACCATCACCACCAACACCACCAACCACCACCAACCACCACACCACACCAACACCACAAACCATCACCAACCACCACCACACCAACCATCACCACCAACACCACCAACCATCAACCACCACCAACCACCACCAACCAACACCACCACCTTCACCACCAACCACCACCAGACTATAACTCACCAGGGATAGGTTTGCCAGCAAAGTTGACACTGATGTCGTAGTCTCCAGGCTGGTTGGGGAAGTACTCCACTTCGCAGGTGCCATTGTGGTTGTCCTTGCAGTTCATCTTGGCCTCTGTGGGTCCCTGCATGGCCAGTCCCAGGGCTCCCTTGCCAGCTCCCTTCATGTCCACCGTGAACTTGTTTGGCTTGTTGGTGACTCCGCGCTCCAGACCTGAGAATCCCAGTCATGAACGAACGTGTGTGATGGATCACTGCTTGAGACGTGTGTTTGGGTGGGGTTTGTTGTATTTTTTTCATTAGAAGATATGGTACTATGTAAATTCTGTTTGTTGTTGTTGTTGTTGCTGTTATTATTGTTTGTTATTGTTTATTATATTGTTTATTATTAATTATTGTTATTATATATTATTATTATTATCCTCCTCATCCTCCTCCTCCTCCTCCTCCTCCTCCTCCTCCTCTCATCATCATCATCATCATCATCATCATCACCACCACCACCACCACCACCACCACCACCATCACCACACCCTCACCAACCACAACCACCATCACCACCACCACCATTATTATTATTATTATTATGACGACGATGATGATGATCATCATCATCATGATCATGAATCATCCATCATCATCATCATCATCATCATCATCATCATCATCATCATCATCATCATCATTTGTAGACTAGTTCCCTCACCAAGATTAATAGTCGAGTGGGTTGGGGTGGAAAGTCTAGATTCAGACATGATCAAAGCCGCAGTCTTTGCCTTTCCAGGTATTTGTGTTCGAGCAGCTCCACATGTACAATAACAGCAAAGCTGTAGGGGCATCTTCACTTAAGACTTTTCATTTAAGTTGTTGTGATTATATTTGCATCACAGCTAAGATTTGGATTGAGGGAATGTTTTGCTTAAAAGTTGCATGCCCTCAGGTACATGATTTATAGTTCCTTCCCTTGCTGTTGTTGGGTTTGGTAACACACATGTTCGTCCTTCACCACTCTATTCTGAAGTATTCTGATGACTTTTCATTTCAGTTGTTGTTGCAATTATAATCATGTCCCAGTGAAGATGTCCGATTTAGGGACTGTTTCATTTAAAAGTTACATTTCATAAGTTAAATGTTTCAGAGGTACGGGTTGGTGAGTTTCATAACACACATATTTATCCCTCACAGTTCTAATCTGAATTATCAAACATCAGAAATTTACATACGCTGATTTAAAAAAAAAATCACACTGGTGATGATGGCTGTTTGATTTGTACAGTCCCTAAACTGGATAACTCGGCTGGGACTCTACTACAATCAAACCAAACCAGCCATACTCTGCTTCAGTTTGTATTATAGTTTGGAGATACTAAACAGTCCAGTGCTGTCCAGTCCAGTTCAGTTCAGTCCAGTCCAGTCCAGCTCAATCCAGTCTAATCTAGTCCAGTCCAGTCCAGTCTAGTCCCAGTCCATTCCATTCCAGTTCCAGTCAATGCCATTCCATTCCAGTCCATTCCAGTCAAATCCATTCCAGTTCCAGTCAAATCCATTCAAGTCCAGTCCAATCCAGTCCAGTCCAGTCTTGCCTAGTCCACTCTACTCCAGTCCAGTCCAGTCCTAGTCTAGTCCAGTCCAGTTCAGTCCAGTTCAGTCCAGTTCATTCCATTCCAGTCCAGTTCATCATTCCATTCCAGTCCAGTTCAGTTCAGTTCAGTTCAGTCCATTCCAATCCAGTTCAGTTCAGTTCAGTCCAGTCCAGCCCAGTCCATTCCAGTTCAGTTCAGTTCAGTCCATTCCATTCCAGTTCAGTTCAGTCCATTTCATTCCAGTTCAGTTCAGTTCAGTTCAGTCCATTTCAGTCCAGTTCAGTTCAGTCCATTTCAGTCCAGTTCAGTTCAGTCCATTTCAGTTCAGTTCAGTCCATTCCAGTCTGTTCCAGTTCAGTCCAGTCCAGTTCAGTCCATTCCAGTCCATTCCAGTCCAGTTTAGTTAAGTCCATTCCAGTTCAGTTCAGTCCAGTTCAGTTCAGTCCAGTCCCGTTCCAGTTCAGTCCAGTCTAGCACAGTCCAGTCCAGTTCAGTCCAGTTCAGTCCAAGTCCAAGTCCAAGTCAAGTCAAGTCTAGTAATTTCCATTCCAGTGCAGTCCAGTCCCAATTCAGTCCAAGCCAGTCTAGTACAGTCCAGTCCAGTCCAGTGCAGTCCATTCCCAATCCAGTCCAGTCCATTCCAGTCTTGTCCAGTTCAGTCCAGTGCAGTCCAGTCCCAATTCAGTCCAAGCCAGTCTAGTACAGTCCAGTCCAGTCCAGTGCAGTCCATTCCCAATCCAGTCCAGTACATTCCAGTCTTGTCGAGTTCAGTCCAGTCTAGTCTAGCACAGTCCAGTTCAGTCCGGTCCAGTCCAGTCCATTCCAGTCTTGTCCAGTTCAGTCCAGTCTAGTCTAGCACAGTCCAGTTCAGTCCAGTGCAGTCCAGTCCATTCCAGTCTTGTCCAGTTCAGTCCAAGTCCAAGTCAAGTCCAGTAATCTCCACTTCCAGTCCAGTCCAGTACATTCACGCAATCCAGTCCAATCCCAGTCCAGTCCAGCACACTACTCACCAGGTCCATAGGCACGCACTCTGTTGGCGTCATTGCCAGGCACAGCGTTGACCTTGAAGGGACTGTTGGGGATGGGGTTGCCATTGTAGGTAACATCCAGGGTCTGAGGACCTGTAAGACACACATTTCAATGTTTTAGTTAGTGTTGTTGGGGTTTTTGTTGTTGTTGTTGGTGGTGGTGTTGTTACTGTTTTACAATCATTATTGTCATCATCGTTGCTGTCATCATCATTGTCACCACCACCATAAACCACATTATTGTTATCCTCATAAATAGAATTTTGAATCTTGAATCTCATTATCATTGTTTTGGCGTTGATGTTATCGGCATCATCATCACTATTATCTTTGTGATGATGATGATGATGATATTATGTGCACGCGGGAATGCAGTGTGTGTGTGTGTGTGTGTGTGTGTTATGCCTGTGTGTCCGTGTCTTTGTGTCTTTGTGTGTGAGTGTGTTTCTGTATCTGTCTCTTTATCTGACTATCTATCTGTCTATGTCCTTGTCTGCAAGGGCGTACATTTCTTTTAAATCTTAAATTGACAAACAACTATCTATTTCATTCTGTCCATCTTAACACAGCAAATAACTTCAAACTAAACCTGAGTACAGTATCACACAATGCAAAATTGATGACAACATGGACAGCCCATCCATAAACTTGAGAACTGAAAGCAGATAAGTTCATGTAAAGGTAAAGGTGCCCCATAGCCTATGTGGTGTTAGGGGAGTGAGGCATCAGAGACCTCAGCTTGTCTGGGGGCCAGCATCTTGAAGGCAGAGCCCATCTCCTCTCCCTCGCTGCTTTACCTTCCCTGACCCTAAAGACGGCATGTACCCATTTACAGCTGAGTGAACAGAGGGAACCACCCTTAAACCAAGGTGCGCAAACGGTCACCCATCCACTTGGTAACCACGCTCATTTTTTTCACTTTCATATATATTCTTTTTCATTTTGATGCCACTTTATGTCACTGCAGATATCTCTGCATGAAATTCAGTCTGCTCTCCCTAAGGAAAGTGCGTCGCCACAAGAGCAGCGCCAACCATTATTTTCTTTTTTTTTCTCCTATCTTCAACTGTATTTGTTTCCCTATCAGAGTAGGGTTTTCTTCAGAATTTTGCTAGGGTCAATACTCTTGTTGTGATGGGTTCTTTTACATGCACTAAATAATTTTGTGTAACACATGGGACCTCGGTTTATCATCTCATCCGATAGACTAGCACCCAGACCACTACTCATGTTCTAATGGATGGGGGGAAAAGTTTCAGGCCCAAACGGGAATCGAACCACCACCGCACACTTCTGACCAGGACTTTTCATTTTCTAGACCGGCACGTTACCTCTACACCATCGATTCTGCTTAACCTTAGCTTGGGGAGTGTGAGTGCTCTGACCATTGAGGTATCCCTTCCCAAAAATACTTGTAACTGAAGCATACCCTGCTCCATAGGAGTGTACAGGACTGGATAGGTTCCATCCTTGTTATCGGACACTTGGGTCTGCACCCTGCGCCCAGTGGGCGTGGTCAGGATGGCCTGCACCTTGTCATTGGGCGAGGGTTTGATGGCGCGAGCATCCACCGTGAACTCTGTGGGTGCTTCCGTGAAGACTCCTGGAAATCCAGACCAGTTGAAAGTGTCAGATACAATGCCAGTGTGTGCGTTGTGTGTGTGAGTGTGTGGGAGGGGGAGGGGGGGAGGTGGAGGAGGAGAGTTGGTATGTGTGTGTGAGGAGGGTTGGTATGTGTGTGTGTGTGGGGGGGGGAGGTGGTGAGTGTGAGAGAGAGCAAGCACGTGTCTCCATCATGCATGAAAGCATAGAAGTCCACAATTAATGTCTTGCTTTGTCTTTAAATAACAAATGCATAAGCCGATTATATATCACCTATCAATCTCAAATCCAAGCGCATAATTTATCCAAGTCAACAAATGCTGGAATGTTTACTAAAAATATATAAAATAAGAGAAAAAAAAGTCTTCAAATATAAACAAAATTAGATAAAAGTTATTAGATTTCAAAAGTGAATTTTTCACTAAGATAATCACACAAAAAGCTCTTAAAGAATTTATTTTGTTAATAAATTTAATGGAAAAAAATGTTCTTGAATTAAGAGAAAGAAAATGTTTTCATATTCTAATCTTTCATACAAATTATTTGAAGTAAGAAACTTTTTTCGCTACAATTTTATGAGAAAAATAAAAAAAGAAGAATAAGAAAAAAACCCATTTAATTTCTCATTCTAAAATTGGATAATTGTTCCACTGAAGAAGATAAAGGGAATGCAAAAATAAAAAATAAACCAATGTTAAAGGTTTCGGTCAAGAATTCTGAAGCATAAGTAAATGAGGCCTCTATTCTAAAAACAAAAAAATGTTTTTATTTTTTAAAATATCATGCTTGCAAATCAGTATCTGTGCTATACATGCACTTAAGAAATAAACTCAACATATCCTGCAAAAGATCTCTCTTTATCAGCTGATTAGTTAGTTAGTAAAAAACGAACACAAAACAAACAACAACAAAACACACAAAAGAGAATTATGAAGCATAGTGGAAATAACCAGCTGTTGACATAACAGAAAATGTGGATATAAACCGAATAGTTAATTGCAATAACAGAATAAACAGAATATATACAACAGTTTATTCACACATCAGGTAGTCACACAAATCTGTTTAACACATGCTGAAATGTATAGCAAAAATAGCATAACAATCATGCAAAATATATATTAATGAAGCCCTCTTCTTGAATTTTTGCAGCATAGTAAAAAAAAAATCATTTCTTTTAAAAAAAGTTCTATGAGGAATTGGAGGCAAAACTGATGTTATCAGAATTTTGTTTCACACTGATCTGGTTTGACTCAGTCCAAGAGAACAAAACAAACAGTTAAACAAAAAGCAAAAAAGAAAAAAAAAGGTGGATCTTACTTTTAGCTATAATTTATAGACCAAAATTACCCCCAAAAAACAAGACAACTGAAGAACACACGAGACAAACATTCACACACTCTGTCATGCATTTAGCATTAAGGAAAACCAAGCACAATCTTTGTTAGACAACAGTGATGACCATGTGTTTGGCTCAGCACGAGAATGCTGCTGAAGTGATTTGGTTAAACAACAACAAAAACCCATGAACCATAATCTGATAACAAGCAAAAATCTTCAAATGATTTTGTTAAAGGATAACAACGACGCGCCGTTTCTCAATCCTGTTCAGTAAATGAATCCAAACAGGTTCTGTGGAACGAAGCATGCAATCGATAACCAACAGGAGACAAGCAACACGTTCAGTTTGTTAGAACACAGCTGACAAGAGCCGGTTTCTCAGCCTGGCCCCAGCAAGCAAAAAACGCATCAGATCTGGAGATGGTGCACGGGGACATGCAATGCATTACCTACCATCTGGAGACAAGCCAGGACCGTAGGCAGTGACGCCGCTGAGGTCAACCGCGCTGGAAGGCTGGATGTTGGCCGTGAACGGGGAGCCAGGGATGGGCTTCTCCGCGTGGGTCACGTTGATCTTGTACTCGCCGGGCACTTCAGGCACGTAGCTGACGCCGCAGGTACCGTCTCCGTTATCCATGCACTCGATCTTGGCTTCTTTGGGACCTTCCACGGTGACGCCCAGTCCTCCAGGGCGAGTCTCCTCCCGGGTGTCGATGGTGAACTGGGCGGGCTTTTGCGCCTCGCCTCCCTTCAGCCCTGGCCCGTACGCCTTGACGCGCGGGGCGTCTCCCGCCGGGGCGGCTGTGCTGGGCTTGATCTTGGCCGTGAAGGGCGAGCCTTTGATGGGGCGGTCGGCGTGGGTGACGTTGACCTTGTAGTCGCCGGGAACCTCCGGCAGGTACGTCACGCCGCACGTTCCGTCTCCGTTGTCCTTCACTTCGATCTTGGACTCCTTGGGGCCTTCCACGGTCACTCCTAGGTTGCCGGGGCGGGTCTCCTCACGGGTGTCGATGGTGAACTGGGCGGGCTTCATGGCTTCTCCGCCTGTGAGACCCGGCCCGTAAGCCTTCACCTTGGGCAGCCCGACATCAGGCACGGCCTCCACCTTGAAGGGAGAGTCCTTGACGGGGATGCCGCCGTAGGTGACGTCCACGGTGTGGGGTCCTGGCTCCTGCAAGGTGAAGGGCGCCACTTTCCTGTCCATCATGTCGTTGATGGGCACGTTGGTGGCCTTGCCCGTGGGAGAGGTGATGGTCATCTTCACCGGTGCCTTCGGGATTTTGGGTGGGATTCGGATCGTGGCCGTTTTCTGGACGCCCACCGGGATTTCTTGTGGTGGACAGTAACGACAATGCTGGTTTTTTAGTATGTACCATCCTTGTTTGTTGTGAGAGTGACCTTTTTTTAAAAAAAATGAATACTTTAAAGGCAGATATACAAGAACAGTGAAAGTTTATGACAAAGGCAGCAAAAAACCCCCAGCTTAAGTAGAAACCAACAAAATAAGTTTTCAGACTTTTGTTTACACATAGAGTAATAAAAACATTTTTGAAATGATGCAGGCTGATGTGTACAATAAGCTGAACTTTTCCAAGAAAAAATATAACGATACAATTATTCTAAAATACTCACAAACACAGGTAAAAGTATACACAAAATGGTCTTGTATTCTTTTCTTTGCACTACATATTAACGCAGATATATAGATACATATGTACATACACATGCACGCACGCACACACACGCACACACACAAACACACACCCACCTCTTCCCCCATCCCCTCAAACCCCCACCACACACACCACACACACACACACTCAGACACACATGAACATTCTCAAGCTTCTCACCATACATAATTATAATTATGATCTCCCTGTCCTTAAACACACCTTCACACCTTTCCTCATACATACTCCTTCCCTCCCCACCTCGCATATACACCCCCTCCCCCCACAACCCACCAAACACCAGACACACACAGACACTCGTAAACACACACACGCACGCACGCACGCACACATGTGCACACACATAAACCATACACACACACACTCACACGCACACACTAACAAACATCACCCTCCACACACACTTACACACACACACACACACACACACACACACACACACACACACACACACACACACACACACACACACACACACACACAAACCACCACACACTCACACGCACACACTAACAAAAATCACCCTCCACACCACACACACACTTCCACACACACCTCACCCCGCACCACCCCCACCCACCCCAACCCACCACCCACCCCTCCCCTACCCCCCCAACCCCCCACCCCACCCCAACCCCACCTCAACACCCCAACACCCCACTCCCACAGACACACACACACACACACAACACTCACTTGGTTCCAGGCCTTCCACTTTGATGCCGCTGGTGTCCATGCTGGTCTCCACGGTGACCTTGATAGGGCTCTGGGGCACCTCGCTGCCCGCGAAGTACACCTGCACGGTGTAGACCCCAGGGGTCTTGGGTTCGTACTCCACGCGGAACGTTCCGTCCTTGTTGTCGATCGTCTTGACGGGCACGTCCATGCCTCGCTCGTCTGTCAGCGCCACTGCCACGTCGCCTGTTGATGATGATGATAATGATGATGATGAAGAAATGAGTTGGGTTTGGGTGGTGTTTTTTTTGGTTGTTGAGCTCTTTTTTTTGGACAGATTTACTACAAGTGTGTGTGGTTTTTGTTTGTTTATTTTATATCACTTCATGTCACAACGGCAGATTTCTCTGCGTGAAATTCGGGCTGTTCTGCTCTCTTCTCCCTGGAGAGACCGCGTCGCCACAGGATCAGCGCCACCCATTATTGTTTTTTTCTTTTCCTGTCTGCAGTTGTATTTAGTTTCCCTATCAGAGTGACTTTTTTCTATAGAATTATTTCCCAGGGACAACTCTGTTGTGATCGTGGGTGCTTTTACGTGCGCTAAATAATTATGTGTAACATACAGGACTTTTATCGTCTCATCTAAAAGACTAGCACCCAGACCACCACTCATGGTCTAATGGATGTGGGAAAGTTTTGGGCCCAAACGGGGTTTGAACCACCGCGCGCTTCCGACCCAGACTTTCGCTTTCTAGGCAGGTGCGTTACCTCTAGACCACCGATTCACTGTGATTTAGACAATTGTACATTCACGTTAAAGGTGTCCCATAACCTACGTAGTCGTAGGGGAGCGAGGCGTCAGAGACCTCAGTTTCTCTAGGGAAAAGCATATTGAGGACGGTGCCCATCTCCTCTCCCCTCACTGCCTTACCTTCCCTGACCCTAAAGAGGGCTTGCAGGTACCCATTGACAGCTGGGTGAACTAGGGGACTGTTCTGAAGCCAAAGCGCGCAAATGGTCACCCATCCAAGTGGTAACCACGCTGGATGCTGATTAACAGTGGCTGGGAGAAAGCGAGTGCTCTGACCACTGAGCTATCCCGTCCCCATGTATTCACGTCAAGAATGTAGGGAAAAAAAGGTGCATGAGTGGGAGAGTGGAAGGGTGAAGTATATAATGAATGTTGATAAGTCTATAAGATGAAATTTACAGTAATGATGACTTTCTACAACTGATACTAGGCCATGCGACTTCCATATTTTTTCGCTCAAATTTATGCCTTCGCTTTTATAAGAAGCGCCGAGCACAGGGCAATCAAGCAATGATATAATTATAATGGACTGATAGAATAGCAGAACAAGTATAAAGAGCACTTTTTGGAATATGTAGTTTTCCAAGCATTCAGATATGTTTTTGTGTGTGTGTGTGAGTGTGTGTGTTTGTGTGTGTGTAGTGTTTGTGTGTTTGCGTGTGTGGTATTGTGTGTGTGTGCGTGGGGCGGCGTGTGTGTTTTGTGTTTGTGTGTGTGTGTGTGTTTGTGTGTTTGTATTGTGGATGTGTGTGTGACGTGTGTCGTGCGCGTGTGTGTGTTTGTGTGTTTGTGTGTAGTGTGTGTGCGAGCGTGCATGTGGTGTGTGTTTGTGTGTATGTTTGTGGTGTGTTTGTGTGTGTTTTGTGTATATGCATGTGTGTGCATAATCTGGCCGAAAGTAATTTTATGCGCAATTTATACAAAATATCAACAACCCACTTTCATTCATGAAATGTGAGTGAGATGTAAGGGGGGAAAATAGCCATGTGAATGTAGCCTATAACTTACTAAGGAATTATCAAAGTTTTGTGTGTGTGTGTGTTTTAAATCCAAATTTGATTTTGATTTGACTCTACTTTTCCTCTCTATCTCATTTTGTTGAATGGATGGGAAAAAAACCCAAACTATATCACGTGTATGTTTCTAAAGTGAACACCCGTGTTTCTTTTTCTTCTGCTGGATTCAGGCAAGAAGAGGAGGTACACATATCTGACTCACCTGGACCAGCCTGCTTGCAGTCGATGACAAAGTAGGTCTTGGTGTTGGTCTTCACACCTGCACTCACACCTGGTCCATACACCTTCACCTTGGAAGGCGTGGCTGCCTCTCCCACGAACACCTGTAGATAAAAAAGGTAAAGGTAAAGGAGTCCCATAACCTATAAGGTCGTAGGGGGAGCGAGGCGTCAGAGACCTCACTTCTCTAGGGCCAGCATATTGAGGGCGGCGCACATCTCCTCTCCCTCGCTGCTTTACCTTCCCTGACCCTAAGGAGGGTCTAAGGTAAAGGTACCTGTAGATAAAGAATATTTAAAAAAAGATAGCCAATGGTCTGCAGGTAGTGATGACATCAGGGAGAGAGGGACAAGATGGGCGCAACAACTATAAACAAACCTGATAATTATCTTACTATTATCTGAATTTTTTTTATATAATTTCGTCCAAATATCTTACTACTACAACTAATACAATTATCAGACTTCTTTTTTCCGTGTGGGGATGTCAGGGGGGGGGGGGACTGTCAGTATAAAAAAAATCGCCACCTTCTGAAGATTATATGTTAAGAATTCCCCTTTTTCTAAGCTTCATTTTGTTTCTGCTTTGTTCCTTTTCTTCCTGTCACCTCCTTCTTGTCTATTTTCTGCTTTCTTGGTCCATTCTCCTGCCTTTTTCCCCAGAAAGATTGGAGAACGAGATGCCAGAGACCTCAGCAGTTAAGGGTGGAGACCATCCTCCTCCCCTTCTCTGCTTTACCTCCCCTGTCCCTAAAGAGGGCAGGTTGGCCTACCCATTTACAGCTGGATGAACTGGAGAACTGTACTAAATCCAACACGCAAAACAGCCACCTATATGTGAAGCAGCCATGCTCACTGCTGCTTAAAACCTTATTTTAGAGAGAGCAAGTGCTCTGACCATTGAGCTATCCTATCCCTTTAGTAACAGAAATATAGATACATGCAAAGAAGAAAAACAAAGAGGAAAGAGCAGCCCCAATTTCAACAGACAGAAATCTACTGTGACTAGAAAAAAATTCTTTTAAAAAAACAAACAAAATCTTTAGCAGAAACCCACGGAAAAAAAAAACAACCCTAACCAAAAACCAACAACGACTAAACACACACACACACACATACACACACACACACACACAGATGAACAAAAAAAACTCCCAGGCAGCCTGACTGACCCTGAAAGGACTGTTGGGCACGTTGACACCGCCGTAGGTGATGGTGACCGTGTGCTTCACGCCACGCGTGGGCATGTAGCGGCAGGAGTAGGTTCCGTCGCGGTTGTCCTTGATCTGCACCTCCACTGGCTTGTAATCCACGTCTATGCAGGTGATGTGCAGAGAAGCCTTGCCTGCAGACTTGGTGTCCACCGTGAACTCCGCCCACTTGTTGACCTGGACTCCCGTCTTCTGCAGACCTGGGCCTTTGGCGATGACCTGTGGACACGGGTTTTGTGGTGTTCAGCTTTGGTCATCTCTGGTTTGTTGTGTGGAAGCTTTGCAATTTGACAATCACTGGTTTGTTGCGTTAAGCTTTTGACAGTCCCCTAGTGATAATGATTTGTTGTGTTAAGCTTTGGTCATCTCTGGTTTGTTGTGATCAGCTTTGGTCATCTCTGCTTTGTTGTGTGGAAGCTTTGCAATTTGACAATCACTGATTTGTTGCGTTAAGCTTTTGACAGTCCCCTAGTGATACTGATTTGTTGTGTTAAGCTTTGACAGTCCCCTAGTGATACTGATTTGTTGTTTTAATCTTTGGTCATCTATGCTTTGTTGTGTGAAGCTTTGGTCATCTCTGGATTGTTGTGTGAAGTTTTGCAATTTGACAATCACTGGTTTGTTGCGTTAAGCTTTTGACAGTCCCCTAGTGATACTGATTTGTTGTGTTAAGGTTTGGCAACCATCTCTTGATATCATTTTTACTGTGTTAAACAAATGATACAAGAAAAAAGATTGCATCACCGATATTTACCTGCCTATATATGCATCAAGTACATGTGATCAAATTTGCGTTTAACAAAAATAAACCCAACTTTAAATCAATCTTACCCCACGGGGGTTCCGGAGGCCTGTCAGTATAAACAGCATCCACACCTTCTGGAAATTCTGTGCTAGGAATTCCTTCTTTTCTATCCCTCTCTTTGCTTCTGCCTTGTTCTTTTTTTTTTCTTCTTTTTCACCTTCTCGCTTATTTTCTGTCTTATTAGTCCATTCTCCTACTTATTTTTTTCCCTCAGAAAGACTTAAAAGCAAAAAATTCACTCCCATGCTGAAAAGTCAGATGTGCTGGGCCTGACATGTCAGGCGCTTAACGGCAGCACAACGCGTTTTCGCTCATATGACAGACAACGATAATTGCTGTCTGAGGGAAGAAGACGAATAAATCGGTCTAATCTCGCAACACAAAAAGCAAAAAACAACCAACCAACCAACCAACCAAACAAACAAAACCGCATGGTCACAAGGAACTTACCCTGCCAGCGTTAAACTCGTTGGTGGCCGGTTGGATCTGGGCCATGTAGGGAGACTTTGGAATGTCTTTCTGGTTGCAGAGAATGTGGACAGCGTACTCCCCGGGCACTGTTGGCCAGTAGGTCACGTCGCAAGAGCCGTCCCCGTTGTCCTTGCAATCAATCTTAGCCTCCGATGGTCCCTCGATGGAAAAGCCTGTTGAGTTGGGGTGAAGAAGAAAAAAAGAAGAAAAAAATGTTGTGAGGGCTGGCAGTAATTATATAGAAAGAACTTTGTTTTTACTAATCACACACACACACACATATATATATATATGTATATAGATAGATAGACAGATAGATAGATAGATAGATAGATAGATAGATAGATAGATAGATAGATAGATAGATAGATAGATAGATAGATAGATAGCGGCTTGATGCTCAGCGATGTGCGGAGAACATAGCTAGCTGCAATCTCACAGAATGGAAACAATGACAACTGGACCTTCAATTGTTGCTGAATGCTCCAAGTAAGGTATATTATCACAAAAAAGAAGAGAAAAAAAGGGTGGCACTGCTCTTGTGGCGACGCGCTCTTCCCGGGGAGAGCAGCCTGAATTTCACGTAGAGAAATCTCGTGATTTAAAGTGGTATTTAAAAAAAAATAGAGAGCAGCTGTGGGGTCAGTGTGGATTGGTGGTCTAGAGGTAACGCGCCTGTCTAGAAAGCGAAAAGTCCGGGTCGGAAGTGTGCGGTGGTTCAAATCCCGTTTGGACCCGAAACTTTTCCCTCAGCTGCCATCCATTCCTTAAATTCCATTCCACCCCAACTCAGCCAGCTAGGACAAGCTGGCGCTAATTACAGCAGGACCTGACCACGCTTGAACTCATTGATTAAAAAAAACAAGCACAAAGGGAACGCTCTATTTTTATTTTATTCTATTTTTATTTTTATTCTTTTATATCGAGGATAATGGAATAAGCACTCATGTGCTTTTACACATCCAGTCCTCGTCTGTATGCACTTTTGTGAATTTTGTCATCTGTTCCCACCGGCACACAATGGCCTACTCTTACGAAAAGCGGAACAGGATTTAACGTGTGCGCAAGATGTTCTGCGTGCGTTCGCACACGGGGACCTCGGTTTATAGTCTCATCCGAAGGACTTTTAGGGAGAGTGGAGTCGGCACTGATGTTAACTCCAGGAGAAAATATCCCCTTGAACAGGGAATCGAACCCGGGTCGTCAGATTGCGAGCGCAATGTTCTAACCACTAGGCTATCCCGTCCCCATTATTATTATTATTATTAACTACGGGTCCGGCACCCTTGACTGGGTTACGCTGGATTCGCGCGCTTGCTTGTGTACATACCCCCCATCAACCAACCCACACAAACACGAACCCACCCCCACCCCCAAACTTACCAAGAGCTCCAGTTTCGCCATTGGTTTCCACGGTGAAGGTGGCAGGCTGGTTGACCACCCCGCCCTCCAGACCAGGGCCGTAGGCGACGATCTTGGAGATCCAGATGGGTCCCACCTCCACCTTGAAGGGGCTCTTGGAGATGGCCTGCTCAGCAAAGGTGACGTTGATGACGTAGTTGCCAGGCTTGGAAGGGATGTAGATGCACTCGTAGACCCTGGGGTTGTTGGGCGTCTTTTTGATGCTGCACTTCTCTTCGATGCCACCTGGGGAAAAAAAGTTGGCACTCTTGATGTCATTATCTTGTTAAGGTAAAAGGTTAAAGGGGTTCCCCATTACCTGTGCTGGGTTGTTGTTGAGGAGTGACATATTAGAGACTTCAGCTTTTCTAGGGGCTAGCATATTGAGTGCGGCGCCCGTATCCTCTCCCTCGCTGCTTTATCTTCCCTGACCTTAAAGAGAGCAGGTGCCCATTTATAGCTAGGTGAAATGGGGGGAATTGTACTGAAGCCAAGGCACCGCAAACGGTCACCCATCCATTTGGTAACCACGCTCAATGCTGCTTAACTTAACCTTAGCTTGGGGAAAGCTAGTGCTCTGAATACTAAGCTGTTCCATCCCCTCATTATTTCAATGCCTACAACTAAATTTTGCATGTTGTTGTGCTGATGTTAGAACAACAACAAAAAAACAGACACTTTTCTATTGAGAATAATAGAATAAACACTCGTGCGACTTTTTTTAACACCCAGTCCCTATGTGCATGCAGTTTTGCCAGTTTTGTCATCCATCCCCCTGGCATAAGATGGCTCACTCTTTGGAAGTATTGCCACGACTTATCACCCTTGGTGTGTATCCAGAATATCCACTGGGACTCAAATCATCCCCACCCGGGAGTCACGGTGAGATTGTTAAGTACACACTGAATGACAAGTTTACATGTATGATTGCTTTCATGTACCTTGACATAGAGTCATCCATACTTTGTCTTCACAGGAAAGTTTTGTATATCTGATGTACCTCTGTTTTGCAGATTTTGTGTGTGTGTGGGACAAGTATATACATCATGGAACCTTTCAATTCCATTTTTTAACAAGTACGTAACGATATACAAGTACCCAGCCTCACACATTTAAAGAAAATCACATATGGAATAAGTGAACATTACATCTAGACAAATGGTCTACTAGAGTGTGTTTACATAATCTTGTTTTCATGATAAAGCCTACTAATCTAAATACAACTCCCTATGAGTGTGTGTACACACACACACACACACACACACACACACACACACACACACATGCACACACATACACAAACATTCTCTCTTTCTCTCATAGGGAGTGTGTGTGTGTGTCCACGCATGTGTATGCATGTGCGCGCGCGTGTGTGTATATGTGTGTGATACAGTACATACAACATGATACATTAGACACCTGGCAGGTCCAAAAATATCTATCTCTTTTATTTAAACAAATAAACACATTGACAGTTTCTTCTCTTCTCTATCTTCCCTTAACAGTGGGATGCGTAGTGCCAGGTCTCCTGTGCTTGTCACTCTGCAGGAGGTCTACCCACTGGTCTCAGCTGAACCATTCCCACTTCAGAGCAGCTAACATTTTGTTGTATAGGATGCATGCTGAGGGATGAGAGGTTCGTGTTTCAGTAACCTACTCAAAACCAACATAAATTACGGGATTTTCAATGTGAGAATTTGATCTCCTGTACGTGAATACATGAAGGGAATCAAGGCACTGGCAGGTCTGCATTTTAAATTGACCTGGGAGATCATCAAAAAATCCCCCAACAACCTTCATTCACCAGGTGCCACTTCCGAGATTCAAACCTATGACTTCATGGACCCATGGGATTGAAGTCAAACAGTCTTTACAATTAGGCTGCAAGTCCATCCAATATTGGATTAAAGATTTTTTATTTTTTATTTTGCTGTTATTGCTTTTTTTGTTTCTCGCCTTGAGCTCCAACAGCTCATCAAGGTTTAGATTTTGCGTATCATTTCGCGCACCATTAATTAAGGTAGCCACATTCTGACTTCGGAGCTTTCCTCTGAAGTCTGAGTATGGCTCCCTATATGGCAAGGTACTTAGAAACGGTCGTACACGCAAACTTCTCATTCTGCGTGCAATTTCAATCCCACAACGATTCCTAGGTGGGATGATGAGTGAGTCAGAGAGCATATTCTGGCTGACCCCCCATGGGTGTTAAGCTGGGGAACTCGCAACAACAACAACAACTTTGGGGATCAAGGATAGTGTATTATCATCATCTATATACTGACCAGGTCCGATGATTTTCACCTCCACGTCTCCTTCTCCGGCTCCCTCGGTGTGGACGTAGAAGATAGCTTCCTCTTTCACGCGGATGCCACGAGGCTGGATGCCACGGCCAGTAGCATAGCAGGCTTTGGCATTGGAGGCTGGGAAAAGAAGAGCATCATCTTGTCAAAGACTGTGTTCTATGAAGGTGACACGACACATAGGTGATAATTATATAATCCAATTTTTAAAAAACCCACATTATTTTAAAAAAAGGGATTGAAATAAAAATGAGTAAATGATACAGTATTATTAATAACAGAGTTATATGTTCTTTAGGAAAGTATTAACGTCGTCATTTGTACACTTTAGTATCTTTTTTATGAGACTGAAAAAAAATATATTTAGCGCTGTGGAAAATGTTTATAGTTAACTTTTTGCTTTATTTATGGGATTGGAAAAGATAAAGTGCTATATAAATATAAAGTATGATTTTTTTTAATTGCATGAAAAGAGTTTACGATTTCCTTGGAATGCTTTGATTAATATGATGCAATAAAAAAAATGTTTGTTAAGTTTGTTATTTTATTTTGTTGTAATTTTATTCTTAATTGAAAAAAAGATAAATAACAAAACACCTTTTTCAAGTATGTTGCATGAAAAAGAAAGGAAACTCATTAAGAGCACAGAGCAAAATATTGCTAATAAAAGAATGTATATCTTGTAAAGTAATTAAGATGAAATTCAAGCACAATGATGTCACCTGATTATCACAACTGAAGAAATCTTGCCTGTCTGGTTACAATTAATCTTCTTTTTTTTTAATGCTACTAAAGCGCTTTCTTCATTCAAGTCAATTACAATTGAAATTCAGAGGCAAATAAAAATTAAGCAAAAATACATAGGATTTCTAAAATTCATTACAACTTAATTGAAAATACTTATAAGCTATACTTTTTCCATTGTACAACTACAATTCTCTCTCTGTCTCTCTCTGTCTCTCTCGTCTGTCTCTGTCTGTCTCTGTCTGTCTGTCTGTCTGTCTGTCTGTCTGTCTCTGTCTCTCTCTCGTCTCTCTCTCTCTCTCTCTCTCTCTCTCTCTCTCTCTCTTTCTCTCTCTCTATCTATCTATCTAGGGGGACGGGATAGCCCAGTGGTTAGAACATCGCGCTCGCAATCTGACAACCCGGGTTCGATTCCCGTTCAAGGGGATGTTTTACCCTGGAGTTAACATTGGTGCAGACTCCACTCTCCCTAAAAATCCTTCGGATGAGACTATAAACCGAGGCCCCGTGTGCGAACGTAGCAGAACATCTTGCGCACACATTAAATCCTGTTCCGCTTTTCGTAAGAGTAGGCCATTGTGTGCTGGTAGGAACAGATGACATAATTTACAAAACCGCATACACACGGGGACTGGATGTAAAGAAGCACATAAGTGCTCATTCCATTATCCTCGATATAAATTTTTTTTTTTAATCTCTCTCTCTCTCTCTCTCTCTCTCTCACACACACACACACACACACACACACATCACACACACACACACACACACACACACACACACACACACACACACAAGGAGAAAAAAAGAAAAAGCAATCCCACTGAGAACAAGACAAGAAGCTTAGTTTTTAGTTGTGAAAGCATTGCACTCCAATAAAAAATTTGGTGATTTTTTTTTTAGCAAACAAGAAGAAAAAAGAAAAAAGAATTTATGAATACGCACAGACAGAGAAGAAAATTCAGTTAGAAAAGAAAGCGAAGAGAGAAAAAGAAATAAAACAAAGAAAAAATGGTGAATAGGAACAAGTAACAAAGTGCTGAAGCAAAACAAAGGGAAATAATTTGTATGGGGATATTACTGTTGTTGTTTTTTGTGCACGAGTGTGTGTGTGTGTGTGTGTGTGTGCGTGCGTGCGCGCGTGTGTGCGCGCGTGCGTGCGTGTGTATTTGTGTGAGCACTCTTCTTATTGTTATTTTATTGTTTTATATGCACTCACTTTTGTGTGCGTGAGCGTGTATGCATACATGCGTATGTACATGTGTGTGTATGTATGTGTGCACGTGTGTGTGCGTGTGTGTATGCGTGTGTGCGTGCACGCGTGTGTATGTGTTTGAGAGCATGTGTGTGTGCACATGCACGTGTATGTTCATACAAGCAGGCATGCATCCTCTTTTTTTCTTCTTCTTTAGCTTTAAGCCTTTTTGCCTCTATCACTGAAAAAAAAATCAACAGAGAAAACAAATGCAGAGTTGAAGCCATAGTAATTGACTCTTTGCAATTAGGCTCTATTTAAAAACAACAATTGACCAACAACAACAAAAAAAAACCCTTCTGATCAACTGAATAATCACAAATGATAATAATAACAACTGTAACAATAAAAATGAAAGAAAAAGAAACACAAAAACGTCTTTAAGCAAGGCTTTGTGTTGGGTTGTTTTTTACTGAGCCACTACTATCATGAAAGCTTCCAAATATCCTACATCCTTAGGGAAAAAGTGGCTCAAAACACAAGGTCATCAAATGAACAGTTGAATCAGTGATTTAAAAGATTCTTTTGGGAATGTTGTTGTTTTTCTCACATACTTTAATTTAATGGCTGGTAGTTATTCATTCTATCATGAAGTCTTACTAGTCCAAGAAAATCAGGGGAGGAAACTTGGTTCCAAAGACAATGAGATGAAAGTAACAGTTAAATTTTTAAAAAATGAAATAACCAGAAGATTTTTTTTGTTCTGAAAAATGTTTTTTCCCCCATAATTTTGATTTAAAAGGCAAGTTACAGTAGGTAAACTTCAACATCAATTTTATAGAAAGAAGGGAGTCACCGCTGGGAAATCCATTTTGACTTCAAAAACAAAGAAGGAAGGAAAGAAACAGAAGTAGAAGCAACCAACCAAAACTCCACAGGTGTGCAGAAAAGGAAATATGTTGTCACATAATAGATCATGCAAGTTTGTGCGCACATATAAACCAATCCGATATGTAAAAACGCAGGCACACAGGCGCGCGCGCGAGCACGCATGCACACACACACACACACACACACACACACACACACGCACGCATGCACGCACAAACACAAAGATACACACACACACGCACACGCACGCACGCACGCACGCACGCAGGCACACACACAGAGTATTCACAGAGATAATATAAAAATGCATGCAACATGCTGTTAGTTGGATAGTCATACTTCAAGCAAACTACTCACTCTTTGCTGTTTAAGAAATTAAAACAAAAAACAAAAAAACATGATAACATTTTGATAATATATGCAAAACATGAAAACAAAATGCATAACTAATAATAACTATTATGAGTTATGCCTGCAAAGAGAGTTAGAAAAGATATAACTAATAATAACCAAAAAGTCATACCTTAAAAACTACATAAAAAGGCAAACCACTTTTCATGACAAAATCAATCGGATAATCCCGGAACTCTATTCAAAACAAACTGCCAATCAGTATTGTCTGTCTATAGATAAGTTGTTTTTCAATGTTTCTGTAGTTTAGTGGAAGCCTATCCTGTTAAGAGTATGCTTAAATATTCTTCCGCAAAGACAATATGGTGTGTTTTTTTTCTTTTTCATTGTCAAATGCTCAGACAACAGCTATTGTTGTCTGTCATATGAGTGAAAATAGGTTGCACTACTGTTAAGTCAGGCCCAGCACAGCTGACTTCAGCATGAGACAATATGCTTGATAATCTAAATAATTATTCTTCTGCAAAGATGTTTGATGATCTTCTTCACGAAAAGAAAATCTGTCCCAGATTCTTTTCATATGTCTTTTCGCTCAAGACATCATTAAAGAGACGAATCTCGGTTTGAAAACCCATCCTTCTCTCATAGAAGAACTGGCCACCTAAATGGCCAACTACAGCTAGTGGCATGGATGACACAAACATACCCAGCATGCAAATTGTAACCTGGAGAGGGATGGGCTCCACCAGGTTCAACTTGCACAATGTCTGAAAGTTTCAGTGTGGGGTGCTAGTGGTTCTACAAGGTCATGAGGAAGATTTCAGCCTCTGAAGGAGGTTAATGTTTTGCGGATTATACAATTATTTTAATATTGAAAATGGAGCTTATTGAAGCCGCCATCAAAGGGCAAGATATTTGGGAGGTTGGCTTGCTGGCTGGTTTGTTATTTTTTGTTGTGTTTCATAACAGTCACCTTTATCTGGTTTTTAGGTTTCAATGTTGTGGTTTGTGTGTTTGTTGTTGTTGTTGTTGGTTTTTGGTTTGTTTGTTGATGTTGTTGTTTTTTGGGGGGTGTTGTTGTTGTTTTTTCGAGTGGGGGATGGTGGTGGTGGTGGTGTTGGTATTTTGTTTTTCTTCAATATAGTTATAATGTATAAGGATTAATTGTACATTTCTAAATCATGCAGTACATCAATGCAAAACTACCAAAAAAAAAGAATAAATCAGTCCATCACTGCTTAATCATAGAAGAGCCTCTCCAACTAGGACAATTAGTATACCAATGATCTATAACTTTAATATGCAAAGACTGACTAGAATGAGCATATTTTTTATATCAAAGCAGGCACATTCTCAACATCTAAGGACACTAAAATTAATGATTAATCAGCATCAACAATATCATGTCATGAGGATATTATATTTTAAAATCCAGCTCTCCTCAAATTAAACAGCTATCTTTTGCTGCACCTTTCTTATATATTGATTTACATGTACAAGGACTTAAATATATAATGAACATGGAAATTTTGATTCTGTGCATTATTGTTGAATTGGACATCAACCAATCAAAAAGCTTGAACCGCTACTCACACACTAATCAAACCAAACCTTGCTTAGTCAAATAAACCTGCAAGCAAATTCTTATAACAGAATAACTTATTGGTTGTATTAAAGCACATTTTTTAAAAAGCAACAACTCTAGAACAGGTGTACTACCCATTCTTGAAACTGTTGGGAGCTGGTATGGGATTGATAGGAAGGTTTGGGAAATGACTAAGGAAAGCAAGACACAATCCTGGCTTCTTTTTTTTTGTGAGGTGGAATTGATGTATCACATAAAGCCTGAAGATCAGGCTAGGGAAAAAGGGTATGCTACCATAAGAACAACAAAGGAACTGCGTTTTAGCTTATCAAGATACAGAACACCAGGTCATCACCTGATAGTCCTCTTTGCATTGATGTGCATATTTCTTTGCATTTTTTGTATAATCAATTGTTTGTCTTGGGACTAGGTAAAGATAAACCACTTCAAGTGCTGAATACTTTTAATAAGAATAAGGTTATAACAATATATCCAAAAATTCAAAATTTAGAGAACTAAAACTGTTGAACAAAGTTCACGTGTATATTGTGTATATCTATAAGTGGTACTCCACTGATCTTGCTTGTCTTATAATTTACCTCCACCAGGTATCACTACTTAATTGTTTTTCTGTCTTCCCTGTTACTGTTTTAATTCCTACCTAAATCATCCACCTCAAAATCTAAAACTCTTCTTGATGAAACCGTTTTTAATTTACTAATGAGTTAAACTGGTTTTCTTATAAACCACCAGAACTCTCTACACACTACATTTCCAATGGACACACTTTTTAAAATAGAATATACCACCAAATCCAATTTCCTGTTACTCAAACACCTAACTTTGCACATAGTTTTTCGCATCTGACTACAGCAAGGCAGAAAATATTGAAATACAGAAAAAACACAAAACTGGGAGGGAAAAAAAAGAAAACCAGTGACTTACGAGCTCCAACTTGGACAGTGAAGGGACTCTTGGGAATCTGGTGTCCGGCAAAGAAGACAGTGACGGAGTGAGTGCCCTGCTCAATGGCCACGTACTCCACAAGGTAGGTGCCTTCCTTGCCCACCACAGCCTGGATGCTGGGACGAACTGTGTCCTTGCGGCCACGAGGATCCAGGATGACCACGTCCACTTGACCCTTGCCAGCACCTGTGGGACCCAGGAGTCATTGTTGAAGGGTTTTGGTCATGGCATTTCAGGGATGGCTTTTTTTTGTCTGATTAAATCAAATCAAATTATTTTATTTTGAGGGTACTGAATAAGTATACGTGTGGGTTGTTTTTTTTACATCCAGTCTCCATGTAATGTATGTCTGTGTGATGCCATACTATGAATGAATGAATCTATGATTTATAAAGCACACAACGTAGAAACATACATACTATGACTATTCTACATGTTGTATACTACCAATGGATGAATATGAGTTTAAGACTTTTTATAAAGAGCACATAGGAACATTGATAGGATGACCACTATGCAGCTCAATTCTATACCACAAGGTGCATTTTCTATGTACTATGTAACACAAATGCAATATCTACTTTCTAAATAACAGAAGCACATTCTCTACCTACAACATAACCAGAAGTGAATGCCTTGTTCTATTGCTTCACTTCACTTCTGATTGCATAGTGGGTAGGGAATAGATTATACTATAGATTTGTCTGTAAGTAACTCACACTGCTCTCCCTGGAGAGAGCACCTTTGGCACAAATTTGGGATTTTGTTTGTGTTTGGGGGGTAGTAGGGGGGAGGGGGGAGGGGTTAAGTTTGCTTTTATATATAATTTTATATATATATATATATATATATATATATATATATATATATATATATATATATATATATATATAATATATATATATGCAGTCAATAGCTACATATCTTCTTGCCTTTCAGAGTGGATTCCTCTCCATAACTTTTCTGAAACAACTCTCTTGATATCATGTGTTTTTATTTATGTCCTTAATGTATGTGGTACATAAAGCTTAGGTGTATTGTCTCCTGCAAAACAGGGAGCACACATCGCCACTACTTATCTGATATCATCTAGTGGATGGGTTAACAGATTTAGCTTTGAGCAGGATTCAAACCATGGGATTCTCCCATTCTGGAAAAAGATACTACTGGTAACCTCCAGACCTTCTAAGTATTGTAACTGCATGCTCTTTTGTTATATAACACACAACTGCACTCTCTATTTACTGTACAACACAACTGTATTATCTACCTACTATGTTACAAAACGCCACTCAATATTAATTACTCTCTGACACTATTACATCATCCACTTATTATGTAACATAAATCTCTTCTCTACTAATTACATAACACAATTGCATACACTACAGATTATGATAGCATTCTCTAAACACAATTGCATTCTCTACTATGGCATTCTTAACAAATAAAAAATCAAGCATGCATTCTCTACTAAGTCCATAACTGAAGTGCAGCCTCTTTGAATGATATAACACAAATACATTGGCTACTTCTTAAGATGCATTCTATTTATTCTGTAACAGATCTGCACTCTCTATTTAGTCTATAACACAACCACACTGTATATTCATTAACAACATATTAACATTCTCTATTTGTCATGTAAAACAATTGCAGTATTCTCTATTTGTTATGTAACACAAATCCATTCTCTATACTACTCATTATATAAAACAACCAAAGTCTCTGTTAGTTATGTAACACAATCATAATTATTCTCTTTTTATTATGAAAAGCAACTCTGTTCTGTATGTTATGCAACTGAATGTATTTACTACTTACTATGTAACAATGTAAACTGCATATTCTGTTAATCATGTCAGATCATGTTCTTGTATCTATCTATACACATGCTGAAATCAAATGATCACTGCTGAAAGCAATACTGATATTAATATGATATATTGTATAATTTGAAAGTAATTCAAAAGAATATCGAATGAGCTGTTAAAAAAGGCTACAGAAACTTTTCTACACAATTCCATTGACACACATATCTGTTTTCTCTTCATTTTAGGCTTTTACTATAGCATTTTTAATCAGTCCTGTCTAATCCTGATACTTCTTGAAAATAGGTAGTGGTATGATTTTTTTTTTAAATAAAACAATTTTCTCCCTTGGTTCACCATGATAAAAAAAAAGATACAAATAACTAAAACCACAGATAACTTTTTTTAAAACCCAAACAAACTCTTCAACAAGTTCGCAGCCCATGAAAAGATAAATAACTTAAGAATGTACTTGGAAATTTTTTTAACACAATGTTTAAGACTGGAAGAAAAAAATCATTCTCAAGGATTTAAATATTAAAAATGTGCCACACGAGTTTGGTTTTATGTAATGCATAAAAACTACAGCAACAAATTTCCTAAAAACCACTTTCTCCTTTGATCCCATTCCCAAACAGCATGAAAAAAGGTAAGCTGTAGTGAGAATACAACATATGTGTGTCAACAGATTTGTAAAAAGAAGGACTAAGAAACTAATAATACAGATCACTCATACTTTCATGCACATCAAATGTAAGAAACATTTACAGAAAACAGTTAATAGTTAAAGCCATTTAGGCTAACCAGTAAGCATGCTAGATTTGGACCATAAATAGCAGCCAAGCACTTTCCTTCAAAGTCTAGATCCTTTTCAAACAGTTCTCTATGCTTATCACACAGAACCTAACTTTATAAAGAAAAGAGTAAAAACAATCTACAATATTTCTTTTTCTTTTTCATATTTTGAATATTTCTTTTTATTTTTTACTATTCCTGTTAATCTTTTAAAACAGTTTACTTAATTGATTGAAAAAGTTTATCAGGCATTTGTTGTTTTTTTTAAAAGCTTACTTAATTGATTAAAAAAGACTTTCAGGCATTTGTTTTAAAACAGCTTATTTAATTGATTGAAAAAGACTATCAGCCATTTAAAAAATAGCTTATTTAATTGATTGACAAAGACTATCTGACAGAGACTTATGACATTATTAGTCACTTGCCACTGACCCCTTTTAACATCGTTTCTTTCAGTTCAGCTAAAACTTAAGTTTTAGATTTTTTAAAATCTGGAAAATGTTTGTGGCTGTTGTGTGTTCTTAGTTGTATGATTGGGGGAAGAATCAGTTCATGAAATATCATAATGCTATGTTCCAAGATACCATGAAGCATGTCTGGTGGATCTTGAAAGAGTGAAAATTTTGTTACATGCTTTAGGTACTGCACTATTCATGAAAAACACAGAAAAGAAATGCAGAGCACCTTTTACAGTTAATGACTGAGAAACTTGCACACACAAAAATACTGATTGTACTTTTTCCAGTATGAAAATAGCCTTTTTTTTAATGGATTTTACTCACACAGTTCAGGTAGCTGAAAGAACACTGAGACTGAATAAGCTGTTGTGGTCAGAAGGACAAAATAGCCTTGGGGACCATCTGTTCCATTATTTATCCACATGAGGTTAAGAAAAGTTCAACAACATTTTTTTCAGTAACTTGATTATTTCCCTAATCAAACGCCTTTGCAAGTAGAGGAATACCATTTCTCATTCAGGTTAGACTCTATCTCAGCTAAGTCATACATCTTAGGCATTTTTGTTAGCAGCTTTTTTTTTTTTTTTGCTCTTATCATATTTTTGTGTTTGTTTTGTCCCTTTTCCCTTTGTTTGTTTATTATTCTGATCATCTAACTTACAGCCATTTTTTTTGTTTTGTCTTGTCCTTTTTTTCTGTTGTTTTTTTCTCTTTTCTAATTATGTACCTTAAAACCAAAAAATGCAATGGCACAAGCATTTCATGCACATATCTTTCATATCTATGTAAAAATATGAACAATTGATATGAAATACAGATTAAAAGGGGGAGAATAAAGCTGAGGAAAAGACAGGTGCAAAATGGTGTGGAATTAAAGATGAAAAATATTATGGACAAAAAACGTGACACAAACATACTTTTATTGTACAAGGAAGCACACTGCTTATCAAGCACTTCTAAAACCTTCTTAGCAAACTTAGTGAACAAAGCTTTTTCAAGCAAGAAAATACGAATCTCAGTACTCAATATAAATAATTATTAGTATTAAAAAACTGAACATGCATTCATAGAAGCAGATGAGACCATGTCATGAGACAATGAAAGTGAATATTACACCATTGCCAAATAATTTTGCTTTCCATCATTTTCTGAAAAGCTGGTTAAGGGTACAATTGCTGTGTAAATATTTGTGGTTAATGTAATGCAAGTAGTAGTTAGCAAGAAAATTCCCCATCTGTGATTGTGAAACAGGATGAGATGAGGCACAAAAAACCCCAGGGAATATCAAATAGCAAAATAATACTGAAGATACATTACCATGAATTTTAATAGCGTCTGTGAGAAACACAACATGTAACCAACTAATGTCAATAAAAGCCCAAATAAACTAAAGAGCACTACAAATGGCATGCTTACACATCACTAGTGATTTTATTCAATTGAAAATCAGGAACCTGTGACAAAGCACAAAGTGTTATAACTAAACAGATGTCATGATCTATAAAACAAATAAACAACTGAAAGAAACCACTCCATTCATAGAGATTTTTTTTTAAAAAGAGACCACTACAAGTGACAAAACTGTGAGAATAAAAACAAAAAAATTCACCACAAGCATCTAGCAACAAAAACATTAATATCTTTTTTAGAAAGAAAATCTTATTTCTAAACGTGTACATTTTTCAATATGGCTGTTATTTCCATGCTATAGATATATTCACACACATGTTTTAATTCACAAGTAAATGATCTGTAAGTGAACAGCATCTTTACAACATGTCCTCATTAGTCTCCACAATACTACTTCATGAAACCACTACTTTTAATGCAGTTGGCAATATCATCATTTTGCAAAACCTTAAGAATTTTGTGTCAGCACAAACTCTAGAATTTGTTTTTTAAAATAAAAACTTTTTTCATTCCACAGCTAGAGAGCTCCCAGGTTCATCAATGGTGTGATTTTTGCAACATGCAACCATTTTTGTCCACCATTAAGGCAGCCCCATTCTGACTTTCAGAATATCTAAACACAACACGGGTGTCCATGTGGTTTTTGTCAATTTTCTCATCCATTCCCAAAAGCACAAATGGCCTACTTTTCCAAAAGGCGGATCATCCTTCAACATGAGCTCAAGATATTCTGCACGCATTTGTACATGGGACCTCAGTTTATAGTCTCACCCTAGGATTTTGGGGGAAGTGGAGTCAGTACTGATGTTGCATGATGGGAAAATCCCCTTGATGGGCATCTCAGTGGTGGCTCAAACCTGGGCCATCAAATTGTGAGCTCAACACTTTAACCACTACACTGTCTCCTGCCCCCAACCCTCACCCCATTCAAATCATATGATAACAACAACTATTTCCTATAATTCTGATATCCATCTTTCCCAGTCTAGTTAACACTTTGAAAACACTGGATGTGTACCCCATCAATTCATTCATTAATAAAAACAAAATCCAGATGCTAAAATGCCAGTTCCTACCTTTGGTGTAGACCTCAAAGTAGGTCTTCTTGGTGGCAATGACCCCAGTCTTCTCAATACCGGGTCCTTTGGCCGTGACCTTGGTGGGATCGCCAGCAGCGCCCTCCACGTTGACGGTGAAGGGACTCTTGGGGATCTCCTTGGCAGCGAACTTGATGATCACCTGTTGACAGTTTGTGTGTCACGTGTCGTCAGCCTCACGTCTCATGGAACTAACCAATACTATGCATAAAAGCTCAGTGGTTTGAATGGAAAAGGTTAACACTGTCAATACGTATTATATTATACTCTGACATTATAATTTTTTTAAAGTAAAGGTATCCCATAACCTATGTGATGGTAGGGGAGTGCGGCCTCAGAGACCTCAACTTCTCAAGGGGCCAGCATATTGAGGGTGGCGCCCATCTCCTCTCCCTCGCTGCTTTACCTTCCCTGACCCTAAAGAGGCAGGTACCCATTTATAGCTGGGTGAACTGGGGGGCTGTACTGAAGCCAAGGCGAGAAAACGGTCACCCATCCAAGTGGTAACCAGACTCAATACTGCTTAACTTTAGGAGGGGGCAAAGTGAGTGCTTTGACCACTGAGCTATTCTGTCCCCTGATATTATAATACAAACATATGCACACAAACAAAACACACACACACACACACACACACTTTCTCTCTTTCTTTCTTTCTTTCTTTCTCTCTCTCTCACTCACATACACTCACTCTATCACAAGTTCCTTTGCTTTGCAGCACTTTTTTCTTTGCTGTGGCCATTTCTCCCTACAACAGGCTACTCTAGCTCAGTGGAAAGTCTGGGACCACTAATATCAAGTATTATCCATTTCACAAATACAAAATTACACAATAATTTCAATGACACAGAAAGCATCAGTAAATGTTAAGATAACAGGAGAAAAGTTTACTATCTCAATAAACGTTTAATAGTGTGATCAGATGTCTAGCAGTTAACACTTTGGTCTACACAGAGACAAATCCCCAAGTTCAAATCCTGTTTGAAACGAGACTTTTCTCCCAACCACTAAACCATTAGTGGAAGTCTGGGTGTAAGTCTTTTAAATGAGATGATTAACAGAAAATCCCCTGTGTAACAAACATTAACTTCACAACAACAAAAAGTCCAAGGCAACAGGACAGTTCTTCCAGACAAAATTCGGCAGGGAAAGGCACTTTTATTGGGAGGCAAATAAACGTAGGGAAGTCTGCTTTTGTTAAAAACAAATGGTGCTGCACTTAAAGAATGCACACTATAAGGAGAGCAGCTCAAAATTCCGTGCAGAGAAATTTGCTACTCTTCAGGTACTAAACAATATAAAATTAAATATAATAACATTAAACATAAATCATTCAAAAGCGCCATTCACACCATACAATACACAATTGCATACAAACCTTTTAAACATCATTTTATTGAACTTCAACCCTAACTGTACCATAAGAATATTTGAACACTGAACGTACCCTGTACTGTCCCTCCATAGTGGGAATATAGACACAAGAGTAGGTCTTGTTCTTGTCGTTGTTGAAGACAATCTCGCACTGCAACAGACATTCACAACAATATTGGTTAGGAATAAGATTATGGCTTGCAGAACATACAATGTACTTTATGAATGTTTCTCTGAAAGTTAACGCTTGTTTCCTAAGATCTGGTATTTTAAAAAAATAATGGTAAACACATCTTCCCCTTCTCCTTCACCTATCCCCTAGTCCCGTGGACCAATGAAGATTTTTACCACAAAATATTTATCCGTGGTAAACACATATACACAGGTAAAGTGCACATATGTACGCACACTCACACACACATACCAAAAAATTCACATATGCACAAACACACCAACCCACCCACACACATACACACACACTCCACCCCCCCCCCCCCCCCCCCACCACCCAACCCCCACACCACAAAAACCACTTCCAACCACAAAATCATCAATCACCACCCCCACCCCCCACATACACACACACACACACTTCACCACCACCACAACCACCTACCCACCCATCCACTCACAACCCACCACAACCACCCTGAAAATCCACACACAACCGCACGCGCGCACACACACACACACACACACACACACACACACACACAGTGCATGACTCCCCAAAAGTCCTTGGATAAGACTATAAACCGAGGCCCTGTGTGCGAAACCACGCAGAACATCTTGCGTACATGTAAAATCCTGTTCAGCTTTTCGTAAGAGTAGGCCATTGTGTGCCGGTGGGAGCAGATGACAGAATTTACAAATCGGGGACTGGATGTAAAAACACAAATACGTGCTTATTCCGTTATCCTCGATATAAAAAAAAAAAATAAATTAAAATAAATAACACACACACAACACGCACGCACACATACACATCCTCACACACCCACACGAAAATCCTCACACACACACACACACACACACATCCTCTCACACACAAACAAACACACAAACACAAACACAAACAACAACATACAACACAAACACATACCTTTTCCTTGGTGCCTTTAGGGTTGAGGATGGTCACCTCCACCTCGCCTTTCCCTGCCGAGAAGGTCTCCACGGTGAAGCGCGCTGGAGCCCCAACCTGGTTGCCCTTAGGCTCCAGGCCAGGACCGTAGGCCCTGACGCGTCCAGGGTTGATCTTGGGACGCACAGGGGCACCTGGCTTCAGCTTGGCGTTGGGGAACTGGGACAGGTAGGTCATCATGGACAGGTCGTCCACCTTAGGGTTGGTCATCTCGTCCGGCTTGATCAGCTGTGAGGAGGGTAGCACAGAGACAGAGAAGAGAAGAGGAGAGAGGATTAGTTAGGGTGAGTTGGTTGAGATTGTGAGATTGTGGTGGTGGAAAGAAAAATAAAAAAGGAAGAAGGACGATAATAAGGTTGTAGGGGTAGGTAGGTAGTGTGTAGGTGGGTTGTGTTTGTTGTGGGGGGTTGTTGTAGTAGTAGATGATTGGGGGAGAGAGAGAGAGAGGGAGGGAGTGAGAGATGAGAGCGAGAGAGGGAGGGAGAGAGTGAGAGAGAGAGAGAGAGCGAGAGAGGGAGAGTGAGAGCGAGAGCGAGAGAGAGAGGGGGGGGGGGGGGGGGGGGGGTTAGTTGTTTTGGATACTGAATTGTTAAAAGGTTCCTGAATGTGTGAGGGGGGGGGGGGGGGGGGTGTGGGTGTGTGTGTGTGTGTGTGTGTGTAAGGGAGGGGGGTGTTGTGTTGTGTTGAGTGTGTGTTTAAATAATGGTGTTGTGATAGTGATTGTGGGTGTGGGTGCGAGTGTGTGTGTTTGTGTGTGTTGTGTCTGTCACTCTCTCTGTCTGACTGTCTGTCTGTCTGTCGGTCTGCCTTCCTGCCTGTCTGTCTGTGTGTCTGTGTGTCTGTCTGACTGTCCGTCTGTCTGCCTGCCTTTATGCCTTTCTGTGTGTCTGTAAAAGGGAACCAGACAGAGAGACAGAGACACAAAACTAAGTGATATAGAGACTGGCAGACAAGACAGACAGACAGACAGACAGACACAGAGAGGCAGAGAAACACTATAGAACATTGTCTTTCCTCCCAACAATATTATCTGACAAAACTCTGAAAACAAGAGCAGCAGTCATCAGAAGGTATCAGTCTCAGGAGTAAACCGTGTATAAGAAAATGCAAGACAACCTCAGGGTCTGCTGCATGGATTAACCACGCACGCACAAACACACACATATACACACGCACGCGCGCACGCACACACACATACACACACACACATATACACACACCCACGCACGTACGCACGCACACAACACACAAACACGTATGCTATATGGTTTAACACTCCCCCACCTCTCTCTCTCTCTCTGTGTCCACACACACACACACTTACACACACACACACACACGCGCGCGCCTCTGCCCTTACACACAAACACACACACACCACTACCATAACCACCACCACCACTACCTCCCCCCCCCCCCCCCCCCCCCACACACACACACTCATCTACCCACCCACCCCATCAAAAGTTCAATGCCCTCGACTACTATAATATACAACACAGAAAAAAAATTCTCTCTCCACGGCAAGGCGAAAACTGTGGGAACACTGACCCCTAAAAGTAGGTGGGCTTATTAACCAAACACTTTTTTTTTCTACTAAACAGACAGACCCCCACAGCCTTAGATGGATAGCTGTGTAGTGTCTATCCTAGTCATTCTAGTCCTGAAACAAGCGCAGCCCTTGTATTGAGGCCGGGGCCCTCTCTCTCTCTTTGCTAGTATAGGTCTAGGTGAGGAATAGAAGATCACATCAATCTCACATTTTAAAAACAAAATTATTTTATTCTTTTATAGCGAGCATAATGGAATAAGCACTTATGTGCTTTTTTTACATCCAGTCCCCGTGTGTATGCGGTTTTGTCAATTCTGTCATCTGTTCCCACCGACACACAATGACCTACTCTTACGAAAAGCGTAACAAAATTTAACGTGTGCGCAAGATGTTCTGCGTGCATTGGCACATGGGGCTTTGGTTTAGAGTCTCATCCCAAGGACTTTTGGGGGAGAGTGGAGTCGGCACTGATGTTAACTCCATGGGAAAATATCCCCTTGAACGGGAATCGAACCCGGGTCGTCAGATTGCGAGCGCAATGTTCTAACCACTAGGCTATCCCGTCCCCATAGGCTAACCTAGCAGTGTGGTGTCTGGTCTGTCATTCTAGTCCTGAAACAAGGGCAGCCCTTGTATTGAGGACGCCCCCCCCCCCCCCCCCCCCCTCTCTCTCTCTCTCTCTGTGCTAGTATAGGTCTAGGTGAGGAATACAAGCTCACATCATTCTCACATCAAGGTACCAGCAAAACTTAGAAAATTTTGAAAGTGTAACCATATATATAATGTTACTATGTGCAGAAATTTGAAGGGAGGACGACTACGAGAGATAAAAGATTTAGTCTGGAGAGAACTCGGCCACTTCAGAACAATGAAAGGTTTGTGATTCTAATTTTTGGATCACGCCAAAGTCGGACAGCGCTAGGCCTGACTTGTCAGGCGCTTAACGGCAGCGCAATGCATTTTTTTTGTTCATAATGACAGACAACGAAAATGGGTGGCACCTTACTAATTAATCGTTATTGTTGCAACACCCTCTTCCTAGAGATTGCAGCCGAACTTTCATGACATGACAGTCAAGTCTGTAGAGTAAGATGATTTTGGTTTGTTTGTTTTTTTCAAAATATATTGTGGAATAAGTAGGTATCTCAATTAATGTTTCTTCATTAATGATTAAAGCGATATATAACATAATTACAGGGTGGGGTGTGTTTTTTTACAGTTTCCAACAATAATCACATTTACAGTATGATGATACAATCATATATTCTGCATCCTTCGGATGAGACTATAAACCGAGGCCCCGTGTGCGAACGCATGCAGAACATCTTGCGCACACGTTAAATCCTGTTCCGCTGTTCGAAAGAGTAGGCCATTGTGTGCCTGTGGGAACAGATGACAAAATTTTAAAAAACGCATACACACGCATTAAAAAAATAAATCTGAGCGCTTTGATTTGTTGCTTTACAAGATTCAGCGCTATATAAATTCCATACATTATTATTATTATTATTATTATTTGTTTTTTTAGTGTTTTATATGTGTCTTTGTGTATGTGTGTGTATATATATATATAATAGATTGATTGATTGATTATTGATAGACAGATAGACAGACAGACAGATAAGACAGACAGACAGACAGACAGAGCATACTAAAAAAAACACCAAAAAAAGCAACAGACAATACTCGTCAGCACACAGGAAATCAAAGCAGTGGTGCATGAAATAAGGGGAAGAAGGGAGAGCACCAAACACAGCCATAATCAGAAACACCTTCCACTCCCTCTTCCTTCTTCCCCCCATCCCCACCCATCCTCCCTTATTCCTCCTCCCCCCCCCCCCCCCCCTTCTCCCATCCCCCCTTCTCCCCCAAATCTCTGGCACAGCAGACCGTACTTCTAAGCCTAGCCTAGCCTACCTCAGGAGAGAGGTAAGAACTCACCCTACCTCCTCTCCCTCCCTCCCAACCTACCTACCTGCAGATAAAGTGCTTATGGAAGCATTCCTCAACAACTCCCTTGTCTCTGTTTGTCTGTCTGTCTCTGTCTCTGTCTCTGTCTCTCTCTCACTCTGTCTCTCTCTGTCTCTCTCTCTCTCCTCTCTCTCTCTCTCTCTCTCTCTCTCTCTCTCTCTCTCTGCCTCTGTGTGTGTCTCTCTCTCTCGTTCTCTCTCTCTTTCTGTCTCTCTGTCTCTCTCTTTCGCTCTCTCTCGCTCTCTCTGTCTCTGTCTCTGTCTCTCGCTCTCTCTCTCCTCTCTCTCCCTCCCTCTCGCCTCTCCTCTCTCCTCTCTCTCTCGCTCTCTCTGTCTCTTCTCTCTCTCGCTCTCTCCTCCCTCTCTTGTCTCCCTCCCTCTCTCTCTCCCTCCCCTCTCTCTCTCTCTCTCTCCTCCTCTCTCTCTCTCTCTCCCCTCCTCTCTCCTCCTCTCCTCTCTCTCCAGCCTTCCCATCCCCCTCCATTCCATCCCTCCTCCCTCCCTCCATCCCTCCTCCACGCAGTATAGGCTACAGGCCACAGAGTGTCATCACTGCCAGGTAGGATGCTACAGTGGTACACAGTGAAGGAGGAAACAAACAGCCGCCGAAAAACTCCCCGTACTCTGCCAATGCTGCTTGCTTAGGCCCTCCTCCTATATAGCCTTAGTGGCGTGTGCTGTAGATCTGTGACTAGGTTAGGTTAGGTCTAGCCTAGCGCTAGTGCTAGCGTGAGCGTGGCACACTGCTAAGCTAAGCTACAGACAGGTAACAAACAACGCTGTTGCAAATTTGCAGTGTTGCCAATTGGCAGAACTGTGCGCTTCGGAAGAGATCAAGATGAAGAGAGAGAGAGAGAGAGAGAGAGAGAGAGAGAGAGAGGGGGGTGCAGAGAGGGAGGGAGAGGGAGAGAGAGATGGAAGGAGGGAGAGATGGAGGGAGGGAGGAGGGAGAGACAGACAGACAGACATACAGACAGATGTATGTATTTATTCTTTCTTTTATTTCCAGGATAATGGAATAAGCACTCATGCGCTTGTTATCATCCAGTCCCCCGTGTGTATGCAGTTTTGTCAGTTTTGTCATCCGTTCCCATATTTATAGATATATAGAGAGATATAGAGACAGACATTCAGACTGAGACAGAGAGAGGGAGAGAAAGAGAGAGGCAGGGGGTGGGGGGGGGGGGGTGGAGGAGTAAGATGTGTGGGGTGGGTGGGTGGGGGAGGAGGAGAAGGACTAGAATACATAAGTAATAATGAATTAACTCATATTCTCTAGCTGCATTCTTGGGGGGAAAAAGAAATACGCAGCTTATCAATAACTAATTATTAAACTGTGATAGACTATTCCAGGCAAAACTGAAATTCTCGATTTGAAACTTTTATTATGTACAATCAAACTGCATAATTTATAGGTAACCGAATCCAAGCTAAACTAACTTAAAATATAAAAATGATGTTAAGTTTTATTCTGGTTAATCACTGCTAATTACGTGTTATTCGTTTATTCCTTCAATCTCTCCTCACTCATTCCTTCTCCTTGCCTCTTTTACTTTCCTTCTACACCCTCTACTCCCCCCCCCCCCCCCCCCCCCCCCACCCCCCTTTCTCGGTGAATTTTCTGTCTGCGACCTGCTCAAAGATCAAACAGTTCTTCTACACATCTATCTCTAGCCTTAATTTTGGTATCTCAGCATGAAAGTGAGCGTGAGAGAGAGACAGAGAAAGACAGAGATAAGAGAGAGAGACAGAGACAGAGAGACAGAGACAGAAAGACAGACACACAGGCACACAGACAAACGGATACACAGACACACAGAGAGTATGGGATGGGATAGGATGGGATGAGATGGGATGGGATGGCATGGTGTGGTGCGGTAGCTGTGGTGTGTTTGTGTGTGTACGTGTGTGTGTGTGTGTGTGTGTGTGTGTGTGGTGTGTGTGTGTGTGTGTGTGTGTGTGTGGTGTGTGTGTGTGTGTGTGTGTGTGTGTTTGTGTTTGTGTGTGTTTGTGTGTCTTTGTGTGTGTCTTGTGTGTGTGTTTGTGTTTGCGTTTGTGTGTGTTTGTGTGTGTATGTGTGTTTGTGTGTGTGTTTGTGTGTGTGTGTTTGTGTGTGTGTTTGTGTATATGTTTGTGTGTGTGTGTTTGTGTGTGTGTGTTTGTGTGTGTTTGTGTGTGTGTTTGTGTTTGTGTGTGTGTTTGTTGCTTGTGTTTGTGTGTGTGTGAGTGTGTGTGTGTGTGTGTGTGTGTGTGTGTGTGTGTGTGTGTGTGTGTTGTTGTTTCGATTTAACGTCTTTTCACTATAAGTGATATTAGACGAAGGGAGACAGATAGGGAGAAAAGTAGGAGAAAAGGGTATGTTTATGTATGACTGAAAGTTTGTTTTGTCACTTGTAGTGTGTGTGTGTTTATGTGTGTGCACGTGTGTGTGCACACGTGAACACACACAGGCATGTGTGTCTTGTGTTTGCTTCTGAGTGTGTTGATGTGAACATACATGTGCATGCACAAAAGGTTTTCTTTCCTTTCTAAACTATCAGGAAAAGCGTGATTCGTTGCTTATTTTGTTTTTAATTGACAACATTTCTTCTTTCAATCACTTCAAAAGAATACTAAGTGACAATTATATATGCAAATTTAGTAATGATAGTAAGTGTATCAACTTAAAAAGTAGTTTGCCTTTCTTAGACTTCTGCAGCCTTAAAATGTCCGTGCCATTATTAAGCACTGCCATTATCTCTGCCATTATCCAGCTTGACCATTAGTGGGCTTAGCATCTTTCACGGAAACCAAACAAAAAACCTAATTTGATTATTTGCTACAATTATCAAGTCTACTCAGAAGTGTACACAGAAACAAACAAACAAAATAAGCAACTTTAAAACAAACAAAAAACAATTGAGTGATCCTTGAATAAAATCTTTAAAGATAAAAAAAAAACCTGTCTACAAAAATATCGGAGATGACAGCTGGTAAAAGTAGTTTTTTTTTTTAAAAACTGAAAGGAAAAAAATAGTACTCAATTTAAGCTTCACTAGTTGATTCAAAACCAAAAGTATCAATCATAGTTTGGTGATGATCTTTCTTTCTTTTTCTTTTTCTACTTTAACACTCTTTACCATACTCATTGCGTGTCTTTCAATATTGGACTGTGTAAATTGCCCTTCATGGGATCATCAAAGAATTTTCGATTTGACTTAATTTCTACTTCATTTGACTTGATACTACCTGTGAAGCTTTTCTATCATAAAACCTGCAAATGTAATAAAAGTTCTATACAGGTAAGTAATTCCTTATCGAGAAATCTTTTTATTACATTAAAAAAAATTAGGAGGGGGGGGGGGGGGGACCAGCCTACATACACCCAAAGGGAAAGCCATCAGAGAACACGAGCAAAGCAGTTCATTGCACCTGTTGCTAGTGAAATTCTAGTGGAGGGGGAGGGAGGGAGGCAGGGAGGGAAGGGGCTTAAGATTTCTTTTTTATCTTTATTGCTGTGCCCCCTTTTACATTTTTACTACTGCCTAGCAGGCACTTACAGCAAAAAGAAAAAAGAAAAAGGAGGCCACAATCTCAACATAAATGTTCGAAAAAGATACCCGTGGATACATAAAAAGAAAAACAAAGACAGAGAGATTGGGCAAGCTAAACAAAACAAACAAAAAATATATATAAGAGAGAGAGAGAGTGAGACGGCGGGGGGGGGGGGGGGGGGGGGGAGAGGGGGGGGAATGTGTGTATACAGAAATGGATGCACTCAGAGAGTAAAGAGAGTGAGAGAGACATAATGATAAAGGATAAGTAAATGTGAGATAAGTGAATGTGATTTGGTGGTGGTGGTGATGGTGGTGGCCGGTTGTGTGAGAGGGAAAGAGAGTAAAATACACAAGCATATATGTACTGTGTATGTGCTTGAGGGTGTTCGTGAACATGCATTCCTGCAAGATGATTTTTTAGTGTGTCTGTGGACAAGCTACAAAAACATCCTATGCCTGATAGTTTAAATGTGCCCCCCCCCCCCCATCCCCATCCCCCCCCCCCCCCCCACACACACACAAATGCACAAACGCACGCAAACTCACACACACACACACACACGCAGACACACAAACACATCCCCGCGCGCGCACGCACGCACGCACGCACAACACAACACAACAAAACACACACCACACACATCTCCACGCAAACACACACACCCACAACTACACTCTCTCTCACCACACACACACACACTCACACACACACAAACACACACCCTACACACACAACACACACAATACATCCACACACACACTCCACACACACACCTACACCCTACATCACTCCTCTCTCTCACACACACCACCACACACTTCCATCCTCTCGCTCTCCTCTCTCCTCGCTCTCTCGCACCACACACACATACCTACACACTCTCTCTCTCCACACGACACTACACACACACATCTCACACTCACACCACACAAACCCACACCTAACACACTCTCTCTCTCTCACAATCACACACACCCACACCACACCTACACACTCTCCTCTCTCTCTCTCTCCCTCATCATCCATCCTCCTCTCTCTCACACACACACACACACACATACCTAACACACTCTCTCTCTCACAACCGCACTCACACCTACTACTCACACTCTACCACCCACACCCCACCCACACCTAACACTTCTCTCTCTCCACACACACCCCACACCCACACCTACACACTCTCTCTCTCTCTCTCTCTCTCTCTCACACACACACACACACACTCTCTCTCCTACACACTCTCCTCTCTCACTCTCACACTCACACACATACCCACACCTACACCACACTCTCTCTCTCTCTCTCTCTCTTCTCTCTCTCTCTCTCTCTCACACACACACACACACCCACACTACACTCTCTCTCTCATACACACCCCACACCCACACACACCCACACCTACACTCTCTCACACACAAACACACACACTCACTACCACCCATCCCTTTTCATTTTTTTCTTGGCTTTCCTTCACCGTCCACTTTGTCCTTTTACCTGTGGGACCCCCAGGTATTTTTCAGCAGCATCCAAAGCCTCCTTGGCGTTTTCCTTGGCTTTCTTGGGGTCCCATTCCTCCCAGTCAGGGCACAGTCCTGTGTACAGCAGACGCACGGGATGTAAGTATGGCATGCGTAACGTAAGCACGCGTGCATGCACACAGGCAGGTAAGACGTTTACGCACACATTTTGACATGTATATGCTGGCATATATACCACATACAAACACACACACGCGCGCTCGCATACATACACGCACGCACATTATACAGACACACACGCACACACCCACACACGTACGCATGGCACGCACACATACACACGCACGCACATATACAGACACACACGCACGCACGCACACATAGACACACACGCACGCACGCACACATACAGACACACACGCACGCACGCACACACACGCGCGCGCATACACACACACGCGCGCGCGCACACATACACACACACATTTACTCAATGACAAAATAATCAAACAGTTAAAATCAGTGGTATGGATAAAAAAAAAAAAACCTACCCAATATTATGCAGTGTGCATCTTGTCATGACCATCTTAGAAGAGAAAACAATGCTGGCACAGTATGCTATTCCCATTCAGAAGACTAACCTTCATACTAAAAATCGACGGACAATGTAGCCGAGTGGTTAAGATTGTTCGACTTCAATCCCATGGGTCCATGGGTTCGAATTTCGTCCACAACTGGTGAATCAAGATAAGGGATTTTATGATCTCCCAGGTCAATGTAGACCTGCCAGTGCCTTAATTCCCTTCGTGTATGTACACACGACGAGGATCAAATTATACACGTTAAAGATCCCGTGGGTTAAGGAAACACGAAAAACCCGAAGTAGGAATGCGGCTACCCTCATGCTGGGTTGAAAACAAGTCGCATAAGCAAAATCTCACTAGTGGCGAAGATCGGAGCTCTAGCCAAGGAACCCAAAACTAAAATACCAATTTTTTTTTTTTTAAATTGTAATCTTATGTCTGACCACAGGATGTATGTATGCAGTCTACTTGATTTCAATTTCAGACTCAGAAATTCTTGACTTCATTGCCCAGTACCTATGACAGTTGTGGACGACTTATAACTTTTTAAAAAAAGGTCTTGACCCACACAGACCCCAAATCCAGCATAATAACTCCAGTTAAAGGGTCCAGGGCTATATTTAGCATCGCCCTCCTTCCTTTTTCAAAGGTAAAGGTGTCCCATAACCTATAACCTCGTAGGGGAGCGAGGCATCAGAGACCTCAACTTCTCTAGGGGCCAGCATATTGAGGGCGGCGCCCATCTCTCCTCTCCCTGGCTGCTTTACCTTCCCTGTCCCTAAAGAGGGCAGGTACCCATTTACAGCTGGGTGAACTGGGGGAACTGTACTGAAACCAAAGTGCGCAAACGGTCACCCATCCAAATGGTAACCACGCTTGATGCTGCTTAACTTTGGCTGGGGGAAAGCGAGTGATATGACCACTGAGCTGTCCCTTCCTCCTTCTTTTTTCTCTTTTCTTTTTGTTGTCCGTCGTGTCCGACGATGACCTCCAAAACAGCAGAGGAGGCAGCTGCTGTTTTGGAAACTGGGCAGAAATTTGATTATAGTGGATATGCCTTGCCCACAGCACATCCCCACTCTCTCGGCCAAGTGGGCATAAGGACAGTCAGCGTTGGAGATGTTCTCCAAAGGCCAACCAGCCCCCAGGGCTGCAGCACATGAAGACTGTGCGAGTCAAGCCTCCTAGTCAGAGAGTCCTAATCGATCACTAAAGACTAAGCTGTAAAGTGGAATTCCATGAGTGGGAAAGAAAGCCACTGGTCATACAGCCTCTCACTTTGCTGTTGCCCCCAGCGTCAATGGTTTAATCAAGAACTGTGATAAAGCCCAGACTCTAGTATAATTTTCCAACCGCATCAGCAGCTGTGGCCCCACAGACTTACCGGGTCCGATAGCATCGACCAGAGCGCCGATAGCACGCCCGTCGTTCCAGTCGGTGGTGAAGTTCTTGACGGGCGTGTCGGGCAGCTTGCCGTTGATCCAGTTGAGCAGACGCTGCTTGGGGGTGGGGGCCCCTTCCGAAGGCGTGGGCTCCTCTCCCTCCCACATGGGCATGGAGATGGAGTAGTGCAGGATGAGGGTCCATATCAGCCCCAGGATCAGCTTCAGCTTCTTGTCCACAATGTCTGTACTGTCTGCAAAACAAGTTTTCCATATATATATTAAAAAAAGTTTGGTTTTTTTATATAAAAAAATGTGTCTTGTTATAGGAAGAGAAGGAACGCGCGAGGCAACAGAAACGAAGAGAGCGATCGATACAAAAAGAGGGATATTTCTTAGCAGAGATTTTTTTTTCAGAAGGTAGGGAAGGGGAAGAGTGTGGGGGGGGGGGGGGGGGGGGGGGGAGGGGGGCGAAGAGGTGGGGGGGGGTGGGGGGGTGTTATTTTGTAGTGACAGTCTCCTGGCATTCCCATGTTTCAGGGGGAATTGTTAAGTTTGACTATTATATGATTCGATTGTTATTGGGGGGGGGGGGGGGGGGGGGGGGGGGGAGGGGGGGGTTGGAAAAAATTATGGATTGAAATTGTGGAAAATTATTGTAAGTCGTCTCTGTGTCTTGGTTTAACTGTATTATCAGGATCTTTTTTTTTGTTGGTTTGTGGGGGGGTGGGGTGAGGGGGGGGGGGGGTGGCGGAGGTTATTGGGGGAGGGGAGGCTGCATGGGGGAGGGGTGTTGCGGCTTTTTGTTTTGTTTTCTATGGTCAGCTTCCACTGTACGTTTATTTTTCACTCTACTCCCATTTCATTTCCAGATGCAACAGAATCCGATACGACCACTCTTTGAAATTTACGAAAAAATAATTATAAGTTGTTTTTTTCTGTATTTTTGGTTTGTCTGTTTGTTTGTTTGTCTGTCTGCTTGCAAACAGCAGCAGAAGCAACACACTCGCCTTCTTTCGAATCAAGCAGCCCCTAAATAACCTCCCCCCCCCTCCCCTTATCCCCATCACCTACCCCCATACCCCCCCCCCCCCCCCCCCCCCCCCCCCCCCCCCCCCCCCCCCACACACACCACACAATGAAGCAAACAATCCAGAAACCTCAGCTCCACTTTTCAAACACACACACAGGTACATACTCACTTTTACACACACAATACTACACACACACACTACATGCATACATACATAATACAATCATTCATACATACATACAAACATACATACATGCATACATACATACATACATACATACATACATACATACATACATACATAACACACACTACACATACACACACACTACGCATTCTCTCTCTCTCTCTCTCTCTCTCTCTCTCTCTCTCTCTCTCTCTCTCTCTCTCTCTCTCTGTCTTGTCTACAACCAAAGCCACCACTCCTCTCCATTCTTAGCGAGACTTTCTTCTCTTCTCGTCTCTTCTCTTCTCTTCTCTTCTCTTCTCTTCTCTTCTCTCCTCAGCATCCGCTCATCAGCGAAGTAAAGCATAGGAGACACCAGCTACTAGTAACTGCCTTATAAATCCCACTGAAGCGTGCAAAACAGCAACCAGGTGAGAAAGAAGGCACAGGATAGGAGGAGGGAAGGAAGGAGCCAGCAGCAGCAGCAGCACAATAACAAAGATGGATGGATCGGTGGTCTAGAGGTAACTAACACCCCTGCCTAGAAAGTGAAAACTCCGGGTCTGAAGTACGCGGTGGTTCGATCCCTGTTTGGGCCCGAAACTCCCCCCCCCCCTCCCCCCAATCCATTACACAATAAGTAGTGGTCTGGGTGCTAGTCTTTCGGATGAGACGATAAACCGAGGTCAGGTGACATATATAATTACTTAGCTTGTATGGTGTGGGTGTGCGTGGGCGTATTCGCACACACACGTACGTGCGTGTGTACGTGCTGCGTATATGCGTGCGTAAAAATAAGTTTTTATGTCTTCTAGTCAATGGGTTTAAAATTGTGTTCACAATTGATGTTTGTGCGCATGCGCGCGTGTGTGTGGTGTGTGTGTGTGTGTGTGTGTGTGTGTGGTGACATTTTATTTGAAAACCAATATGAAATATAGCTTTTGTGTCTTTGATATATTTGATGAGTATCAATCTGCCTGTCAGTATTGTAATTGCCCTTCATGGGATGATTAAAGTGTTTTTGACTTGACTTGACTTGACTTGACTTAGCTCACATAAAAAATAACCCACAGCAACAAGAGAGTTGTTCCTGGCAAAATTCTGTTAGAAAAAAAGCCACTCTGATAGGGAAACAAATACAGTTGAAGACAGGAACAGAAAAAACAAAAATAATGGGTGGCGCTGTTCTTGTGGTGGCGCGTTCTCTCTGGGGAGAACAGCGCGAATTTCACGCAGAGAAATCTACTTTGACTTAAGTGGAATATAATAATGTTTTCATCAGTACGGCATTTTCCTAGTAAGGATGTAGTATGATGATGAACACTAGTACACTAGTCTTGTCTCAGGATGCATGAAAGCAAATAACGGCACTGTACCTTACAGGCTATATACTAGGTGCAGCTGAATTTTTGTGTGCGCTAGAATTTTGAAATGGATGTATGGAAATAATGTTGTTGTTGGAGGAAGGCAAATAATATGATTAAAAATGTTGGTGGTGGTGGTGGTGGTGGTGGTTTTGTTGTTGTTGTTGTTGCTGCTGCTGCCGATAATGTTGCCGCTGCTACTGCTGCGGCTGCTGCTGCTGCTGCTGTTGTTGATGTTAATGTTGGTGCTGCTTCTGATGTTTCCTGCTGCTGCTGTTGTTGTTTACTATCGCTGGTGCTTCTGTTGCTATTGCTGTTGCTAGTATTTCTGCTGCTGATGTTGTTGATGGTTTTTGTTGTTGTTTTTGTTGTTTTTCGGATGTTTTGTCTTTTGATTGTCACATAAGTCAGATTATTAATTGTAGGTGTTTTGTTATTGCTACTGATGGTGTTTCCACTGCTGCTGTTGCTACTTCTGTCGTTGTTATTGTTGTTGTTCAGATGTTTTGCTATGTTCTTGTTGTTGTTGCCTAAGTCAGTCTGAGTCAGTATGGTCATTTTGTGTTGTTTCTGTTGGCGGTGCTACTGCTGCTACTGTTAAAATATCCCTGTATTGCTTCCAGAAGCTGCTAAGTTGCAACTGTCCTCGTTAACAAACCTCATCAGTAATTCATCATGAAATTAGTAAACTACATTCAGTGTGTGTGTGTGCTTGTGTGTGTGTGCTTTGTGTGTGAGAGAGAGATTTTTTATATCACATTTTTGGGGGGATTTATTTGCCTTCTTTAACGGAAACTCGTTGCAGACTTGTACACACACACACACAAAAGCACATACACTACACACACACGCGCGCGCACACACAAGCACAAGCAACACACACTACACACACTACACACACACTACTCACACTACACACATATACACACATACACACACACCACACACACACAGTACACACACATACACGTAACACACACACACTGACAGCACACATGCTCTTTCCTACATCATTCCGTCAGTCTTTCCCCTACACCACTACACACATACATACACACACAGCACACACTACACAAACACACACAAACACAACACACAAACACACACACACACTACACATACAGCACACGCATACACACACTACACACACACAAAACTACACAACACACACACACAACACAAACACACACACACACACACACACACACACACACACACACACACACACACTGACAGCACACATGCTCTTTCCTACATGCATACTCATCATTAATTTTGTCAGTCTTGCCCCTACAGCACTACACACACTACACACACCACACACACAAACACACAACATACACACACAAACACACACACACACACACACACACACACATACTGACAGCACACATGCTCTTTCCAACATGCATACTCATCATTAATTTTGTCAGTCTTGCCCCTACAACACCACACACCACACACACACACACACACACACACACACACACACACACACACACACATGACAGCACACATGCTCTTTCCAACAAGCATACTCATCATTAATTTTGTCAGTCTTGCCCCTACAGCACTGAACACACACACTACACACACACAAACACACACACACACACACACACACACACACACACACACACACACACACACACTGACACCACACATGCTTTCTCGTACATGTACACTCATCATTTTGTCTACAGCGCCAGAACCCTAAACGCAAAACTACCCCCCACCCACCTCCACCCCACCACCCCAACCTTCTACCCCATCCACCCTAACCCTCCTTCCCCACCCCCCTCCACTCGTCTATCCCGCTACAGGTATGTCTGCTCCCCCCCCCCCCCCTCCTCCCCTCCCTCTGCTCCATCCCTCCTCATCTCTTCCCTTTCGTTTTACCTCTGGTACATGTATACATACATACATACACATGGCCTCATCCGCAACCACCCACACACCTTTTACTGCTGCTGCTGCTGCAGGTAAAGCGCAGGTATACACTCACAGAGAGAGGGGGAGTGATTGAGGGGGGAGAGAGGGAGGGGAGAGGGGAATGTGGAGAGAGGGGGGAGAGAGAGAGAGGGAGAGAGAGAGAGAGAGAGAGAGAGAGGAGAGAGAGAGAGAGAGAGAGAGTGGGAGAGAGAGGGAAAGAGAGGGATAGAGAGAGAGGGGGGAGAGACAGAGAGACAGACAGACAAACACACACGCAGACCCACAGACACTAAGACACTCAGACAGAGACGGAGTGACAGACAGACATATACAGGGAAAGAGACAGCCAGACAGACAAACAGACAGACAGGCAGACAGAGACAGATCTAGGGATACACACACACACACAGACACAGAGAGACAAAAAGAACAGAGCGAGACAGAGAGACAAAAAGAACAGAGCGAGACAGAGAGAACTAGACAGTCAGAGAGACAGAAAGGGAAAAAAAAACAACAGATAAGCTGACAGGTAGACAGAAAGCCACAGGCTGATACAGAGACAGAGAGAGGAAGGAAGGCAGAAACACAGATAAGGAGTAGCACAGCATACAGCATTATCATCAACTGCATTGGCTTATGCAAGTGATAACAGGCAGCACAGTTCTACGAAGACCAGCCGTTCCGCCTAGTTGTTCATACCTCCTGGCCTAGATTAACACAGACATACAATACACACACACACACACACACACACACACACACACACACACCACACACACACACACACACACACACACACACACACACACACACACACACACAAAAGAGAAAGAAACAGGTTCAAAGATGATAATGAAATAATAATACTTTCAGTAACAATGAACATGTTGTAAGACAGGTCATGCAGACAAGTGATATTGAGGTAAAGACATTCTGTGTTCTTATTGGGATTTTACGTTAATAAGATTTTTTTGTGGTTTTGTTCATCACTGGTGGGAATCAATATTCCAGGAATGAAAACAAAACTCGTCGGAGTTGTAGATACACAAACAATAATATGATCACAACCATGCAGTTTGTATTTATTTATTTATTTATTTATTTTATTTATTTATTCATTTGTTTGTTTGCTTGTTTACTCATTTTATGTCAATTCTACATATCTATTCTTCATTTTGAGAATATCGGACAAAGCACTCATGTGCTTTTCTTTTTATATCCAATCCCCGAGTGCATGCGTTTTTGTAAATTTTGTCATCCTATCCACCAGAACGCAATGGCCTACTCTTCCCAAAGGTCTTTACGAAAATGAATACTGCGTTATCTCAATAAAAAGGTAATAAAACAAAACGGACAAGCTGTCATAGGTTGTGGAAACAAGGGGAGAAAAGGGGGAGGGGGTGTATAGCTTGTTGGTGAAAACGCAGAGAAAGGGAATTGGCACCTATGCCAGAAAGTAAGCAAGGGAAAAATGACACAAAAAAGGATGGGAGGGGAGAGGGGGTCCGATGATGTCAGTAACATAAAGATGGAAAGAAGAGGAAAGTTTTGGCACAGACTTTGCTGAACATGGGATACAGTAAGCACTTTTGGAGAATTTTAAACCACCCTTTCCTCAGAGACTGGGTGAAGTCTGAATTGTGATGAAGTTCCACAGTGTCTTTGCCGATTCTCCCTGTTGGTTTGGAGTTCATCTCATTAACCATGGCTACCTTCAGTGGTCAGAGCACTCGCTTTCCCCAGCCAAGATTAAGCAGCATCCAGCGTGGTTACCAGTTTGGATGGGTGACCGTTTTGCGCACCTTGGCTTCAGTACAATCCCCCGGTTCACCCAGCTGTAAATGGATACCTGCCTCTTTAGGGTTAGGGAAGGTAAAGCAGCGAGGGAGAGGAGATGGGCGCCTCCCTCAATATGCTGGTCCCTTGAGAAGTTGAGGTGTCTGATGCCTCGCTCCCCTACGACCGCATAGGTTATGGGACACCTTTACCTTTACCTTACCTTCATGATAGGCAACAAATTGTTGCATACGCAAAATCTCACCATTGGTGAACCTCAGAGGTCTAGCCAAGGAACAAAAACGAAATCTCATTAACCCCTATGCAGACACACCCACTGAATAGCTTTTTACCAGAGGAGTGAGAGAAGGGTGGTTCGGAAAACTGGCAAAGGTGTAGGCTAACAGACACACAGATCTAACACAAAGGCAGGACTAACAAACAGAGGCACCGTTATAGACACGTTAGATAGATAAATATAGGCAGAAAGGCAGAGAGGAACAGGTGATATACAAGCAAGAGACCAGACTGAAGGTTTAAACGTAGAGTACCAGGAGATGAAAAATGCACAGGGAGGGGGAAAAACCCACAAACCAAACAGACAAACGTTTCTAGACAGAGACAGACAAAACAGATAGAAACAGAGGTACAGAGACAAAAAAAACAACACCCAGATATTATACAGAAACCAAAATAGAGGCATAAAGTTAAAAAAACAAACAACAACAACAGCAACAACAAAAAATACAGTGAGATGAAAAAAACACAAAGACAAAAGAAATACAAAACCAAACAGGTAGATAGACGTTTCGTACAAGACAGATAGACAAATGAAGGCAGGAATACACACACACACACACACACACACACACACACACACACACAACACACACACACACACACACACACACAAAGAGAAGGAGAGAGACAGAGAGAGTGAGACAGAAAGAGAGACACAGAAAGAGACAGACAGACACAGAGAGAGACAGAGAGATAGACAGAGAGACACAGAGAGAGACAGAGACAGAGAGAGACAAAGAGAGAGAGAAAAGACAGACAGACAGACAGACAGACAGAGAGAGAGACACACACACAGACAGACAGAGAGAGACAGACAGGCAGACAGACAGACAGACAGAGAGCAAAATAGCGGTATAAAGTGAACCACGCCACGAGATGAAAAGCCACTCTGAGAGGAAGGGAAAGCAAACCAAATATCGGCAGGAACCTTGGCAGTGTTGGCAGTCTGTGGTGCCAGCAGGGAATGTGCCGCCACTGTTGTGAGCCTAAGGTTACCTCAACCAAGGTATCCTGCAGGATCTTCCCCCTTGCGGTTTTTTTTTTGTCTATCCCAGTCTTAGTTTGCTTTTTGAATCGTTTCCATAGAAACAGTTTGTGCCATGTCAGGTGGAAACGGGATCTGTGTGTGTGTGTGTGTGTGTGTGTGTTGTTGTTGTTGTTGTTGTTGTTGTTGTTGTTGTCATTGTTGCTTTGATTTTACATCTGTTCACTAAAAGTGATATTAGACAATGGGAAGGGGAGGGCAGGGGTCACTTATGTTGATGGTTGTGTACAGTAAAATAATGTATCTATTGCTAAGTAACGTAGACAGTACAAAGAAGAGAGCTAAACAATGATAAGAACAGATAAGTACATAAGAAATGATAATGTGTGTGTGAGATAGTCAAAACAGAACTACAAAATGAAGAATACTGTGAAATGATATGCCTCAACAAAGAAGAAAATATAAACCAAACAGACGGACAGACAGACGTTTATAGACAAGACAGAAAAACTTGATATGTAGAGGGAGAGATGAACCCATAATCATATAGACAGAAACTATTGTAGATGCCTAAAGCTAAGAATGCTGGGTGATGAAAAGCCACTAAGTTGTAGGAAAAGCAAGCTGAACAGAAAGGCAGACAGACGGTTTTTTAGACCAGATAGAAAGAAAGGCAAATAAAAGCAGGAATACACACACAAACAGATATATACAGCGAGAGAGAGACAGACAGACAGACAGACAGACAGACAGACAGACAGACAGGCAGACAGACAGACAGAAAGAGAGCAAAATAGCGGTATAAAGTAAACCACGCCTTGAGATGAAAAGCCACTGTGGGAGGAAGGGAAAGCAAACCAAATATCGGCAGGAACCTTGGCAGTCTTGGCAGTGTGTGGTGCCAGCAGGGAATGTGCCGCCACTGCTGTGAGCCTAAGGTTACCTCAACCAAGGTATCCTGGAGGATCTTCCCCCTTGCGGTTTTGTTTTTTTGTCTATCCCAGTCTTATTTTGCTTTTTGAATCGTTTCCATAGAAACAGTTTGTGCCATGTCAGGTGGAAACGGGATCTGTGTGTGTGTGTGTGTGTGTATGTGTGTGTGTGTATGTGTGTGTGTGTTGTTGTTGTTGTTGTTGTTGTAATTGTTGTTTCGATTTTACATCTGTTCACTCAAAGTGATATTAGACAATGGGAAGGGGAGAGGAGGGGTCACTTATGTTGATGGTTGTGTACAGTACAATATGTATCTATTGCTAAGTAACGTAGACAGTACAAAGAAGAGAGCTAAACAATGATAAGAACAAATAAGTACATAAGAAATGCTAATGTGTGTGTGGAGATAGTCAAAACAGAATTACAAAATGAAGAATACTGTTAAATGATAGGCCTCAACAAAGAAGAAAATATAAACCAAACAGACGGACAGACAGACGTTTATAGACAAGACAGACAAACTTGATATGTAGAGAGAGAGATGAACCCATAATCATATAGACAGAAACTATTGTAGATGCGTAAAGCCAAGAATGCTGTGTGATGAAAAGCCACTAAGTTGTAGGAAAAGCAAGCTGAACAGAAAGACAGACAGACGTGTTTTTTAGACCAGATAGAAAGAAAGGCAAATAAAAGCAGGAATACACACACAAACAGATATATACAGAGAGAGAGAGAGCGAGAGAGTGAGAGAGAGAGAGAGACAGACAGAGAGACAGAGAGAGACAGACACAGAGATACAGACAGGCAGACAGAGAGAGAGAGACCAAAATAGCGGTATAAAGTGAACCACGCAACGAGATGAAAAGCCACTCTGGGAGGAAGGGAAAGCAAACCAAATATCTGCAGGAACCTTGGCAGTGTTGGCAGTCTGTGGTGCCAGCAGAGAATGTGCCGCCACTGTTGTGAGCCTAAGGTTACCTCAACCAAGGCATCCTGCAGGATCTTCCCCCTTGGGGTTTTTTCCAGTCTTATTTTGCTTTTTGAATCGTTTCCATAGAAACAGTTTGTGCCATATCAGGTGGAAACGGGATCTGTGTGTGTGTGTGTGTGTGTGTGTTCATGTGTGTGTGTGTGTGTGTGTGTGTGTGTGTGTGTGTGTGTGTGTGTGTGTGTGTGTGTGTGGTGTGTGTGTGTGTTGTTGTTGTTGTTGTTGTTGCTTCGATTTTACATCTGTTCACTCAAAGTGATATTAGACAATGGGAAGGGGAGAGGAGGGGTCACTTATGTTGATGGTTGTGTACAGTAAAATATTTATCTATTGCTATGTAAGTAAAGAAGAGGACTAAACAATGATAAGAACAAATAAGTACATAAGAAATGCTAATGTGTGTGTGGAGATAGTCAAAACAGAATTACAAAATGAAGAATACTGTGACATGATACGCCTCAACAAGAAGAAGAAAATACAAACCAAACAGACAGACAGACTGACATTTATAGACAAGACTGAAAACAGATATCAATAGAAATGTAGAGAGAGATGAACCCATAATTACATAGTCAGAAACTATTGTAGATGCGTAAAGCTAAGAATGCTGGGTGATGAAAAGCCACTAAGTTGTAGGAAAAGCAAGCTGAACAGAAAGACAGACAGACGGTGTTTTTTTAACCAGATAGAAAGAAAGGCAAATAAAAACAGGAATACACACACAAACAGAGAGAGAGAGAGAGAGAGAGAGGAGAGAGAGAGAGAGAGAGAGAGAGAGGAGAGAGAGAGAGAGAGAGAGAGAGAGAGAGAGAGAGAGAGCAAAATAGCGGTATAAAGTGAACCACGCCATGAGATGAAAAGCCACTCTGGGAGGAAGGGAAAGCAAACCAAATATCGGCAGGAACCTTGGCAGTGTTGGCAGTGTGTGGTGCCAGCAGGGAATGTGCCGCCACTGATGTGAGCCTAAGGTTACCTCAACCAAGGTATCCTGGAGGATCTTCCCCACTTGGGGTTTTTGTTTTTTTGTCTATCCCAGTCTTATTTTGCTTTTTCAATCGTTTCCATAGAAACAGTTTGTGCCATGTCAGGAGGAAACGGGATCTGTGTGTGTGTGTGTGTGTGTTCATGTGTGTGTTTGTGTGTGTGTTTTCATGTGTGTGTGTGTTATTATTTTTTTATATCAGGATAATGGAACAAGCACTCGTGTGCTTTTTTACATCCAGTCCCCGTGTGTATGCAGTTTCGTAAATTTTGTCCTCTGTTCCCACCAACACAAAAAGGCCTACTCTTTCAAAAAGCGGAACAGGATTTAACGTGTGCGCAAGATGTTCTGCATGCGTTCGCACACGGGGCCTCGGTGTGTGTGTGTGTGTGTGTGTGTCTTCATGTGTGTGTGCGCGTGCGTGCGTGCGTGCGTGGTGTGTGTGTGTGTGTGTGTGTGTGTGTATGTTTGACTATTCTGAGTGTAAACTTGTTGGTGTCACTTTTCAGTGCAGCCAGATGAAACTTGGCAGTTTTTAGAGTTTTTAGTGGATATTGTGTAAAAGGTTTTTGAATTAAAGATAAGTTTTTGTGCTATCACCTTTTTTTTTGGGTGGGGGGGGGGGGGGGTGGGGGGGGGTGTTGATTTTGTTATTGTTTTTGTTTCGATTTATTCTGGGGTTGGTGGCACATAAAAAATCAATTATGAAGAAATATGAAGCTTTTTCTTGTTGTTAAAACAGACACCATACCTTTGTTATTGTTGTTGTTGCTGCTGTTGTTGTTGTTATTGTTGTTGCTGTTGTTTTTGTTATTGACTTGGCAAGACCAGCATTACTGACTTATCATCTGATTAAGTTCGTATGTATGGTATGTTAGATGCTTTTCAAGTTGTAAGACCAAATGTGTCCGAATTTTTACACCAGTGACCTGTATCAATTCATTCAAAACATTTCTTGATTTGAGTAAAGTGTTATATCCTTTAATATACTAAACCACGTAACAAGACACCAAATTCTCTTTCTCAGCAATTACTAGTCATGGCTATTGATGATAGTCCCTTCTGGGGTCAAGGGCCCCATGAAAAAAGTATTCACTATTTATCTGTAAACCTTGGAAATAAAGACCCTCCTCCTCCTCCTCCTCCTCCTCCTCCTCCTCGGGATAGCCTAGTGGTTAGAACATTGCGCTCGCAATCTGACGACCCGGGTTCGATTCCCGTTCAAGGGGATATTTTCCCCTGGAGTTAACATCAGTGCCGACTCCACTCTCCCCAAAAGTCCTTCCGATGAGACTATAAACCGAGGCCCGTGTGCGAACGCATGCAGAACGTCTTGCGCACACGTTAAATCCTGTTCCGCTTTTCGTAAGAGTAGGCCATTGTGAGCCGGTGGGAACGGATGACAAAATTTTAAAAAACCGCATACACACGGGGACTGGATGTAAAAAAGCATATAAGTGCTTATTCCAATATCCTCGATATAAAAGAATGAATAAAAAATCTCTCTCTCTCTCTCTCTCTCTTCTTCTCTCCTCTCTCTTCTCTCTCTCTCTCTCTCTCTCTCTTCTCCCCCTCCCCCCACCGTTAAAGCTTAAGGGGGCTCACAACAGACGCAACAGGCGGGATAATCAACGCATGCCCAGGCTGCGTGTGTTTAGAGTTAAAGCCAAGATGAACGGAATGTGCTGCTCAGTAGCAGTGGCTGCTGCATGTTTGTAAAGAGTTAACAGCTGGAGCGAAAAGCAGCTAGCTGAGGGAATGGGAAGATGGAAGAGGTGACTGATCTGAAAATTAGAGGGATGGCTAGACTGATAAGGTTTTGTCCGGAATGTACAAGTTAGAGAGTTGTAGTGTCTATTGTTCGTAACATTTGGATAGTTGATGATCACTATGATGGTTGGAAGACGTCTTGTTTGAGTTAACTACTTTATTTTCAGGAGAAACCCAACATACTGTACTTTGTTGTTTGTGGTAACTTGTCTTTTGTTTCAGATTTTTTAAAAATTAAAAAATAAAAACCCAGTGAGACCGTTCTTTGTGAATTACTGGTTGTACCTGAGTACAAAGCGAACCAACCACAGCTGTCTCCATTATGACAATTAAGGTATGCTTAGAAGAGAAAGTAAACACACGTTTCTTTCTGGCACTAATTCGCTTTTTTTTAAATACTAACTGAACTGTACACACTCTTCTTTTTGTTTTTAAGAACTGTTTGTATTTCGACATGCTAGCGTTTTGTTTTTAGAAGAAATTTGGTACGTGTGTATCTGCCTGTTTTATTCGATTGTTCTTTAGTTTAGACAAAATTTACAAAACCGCATACACACGGGGGCTGGATGTAAAAAAGCACATGAGTGCTTATTCCATTATCCTCGATATGAAAGAATAAATAAATAAATAATAATATAAAAAAGAATAAACAATAATATACAGCAGATTTCATCATGTTAAGTACCACTTTGCTTTCCAGACATAAGACTAATTCAGACTTTCTGTTGCGTGAATAACGTTTCCGTTTAAGTCATGACAACCCAGATACCTTATTCGTAATAGCTGGTCTTTGTTTAAAAAACAGAAACTGAACAAAGGCCCAGTCATAGTTAATGCTGGATGGGTCTTTGTGTTTCAGATCTGTGACAATTAAACGAAACTACCTTTTGGGGCTAACAACTTTCAGGAAAAAAAACAAATACCTGAACGAACGCACTCACTCCCACCACCTTTGTTTTCTGTTACTCTTTGGCTCAAACTGAAAGTTGCGTTAGTATCTCAGAACTACTACTACCCCTTTGCTTTGTATTGACTAATCTAAGAATAAAAGCTATGTTCATTCAGTGAACAACTCAAGTTAAACAACGCAATGTCATAGAGACCGAAAATGTCATCAAGCTCTTGGCTTTTTTTTTGGGGGGGGAGCAACAGTCTTTTTTAAAATCAAAATCAAAATGTCAGAACGCATAGTGCATATATACATCTGTCTGCTTTCTTTGTATTACCAACTCATTGTGAGGCCATATTGAAAGCTTACTTTCTCTTAAAAGTGTTATGTGAAATATTACCGATCAGCATCAAAGCGTAATTGGTTTATCCTTGAAAACCAAGCATAACTCTCTGTCTCTCTGTCTCTCTGTCTGTCTGTCTGTCTGTCTCTCTCTCTCTCTCTCTCTCTCTCTCTCTCTCTCTCTCTCTCTCTCTCTCTCTCTCTCTCAAAGGTTTGGCAAAGCTTTCCTATTAGTCTCTAACGAGAAAGACGAAGACAGGAAGGAAGGAAGAAAGACTTGCCTATGGAATGGCAAAATAAACAGTGACGAGATGTGTGTAGAGTCAAAATAAAGGTGTGCTGGTTCGTTCACACACCTCAGTGCAAAGACTTCTGTGCATTTTCAATTAATATTCTTCGCAGTGTGTGTTGTTAACATCACGGTGTAGTACAATGGTGCTGCAATCCTCTTAATTCATGCTGAAGATCAAATACACTGGTTTCAAGATCCTGACTCCTTGAAATTCATGTCAGCGTTCATGATTCGGTGCACAGCAGAAAAAGAAATGAACAAAATACCCAGCATGAATCTTAATCTAAACACACTATTGCGTAGGGTTTTATATTGTTGGCCAGGTATCTTCTGGGTGAATTTCATTCAGACTTCACAGAATATTCATATTGGAATTTGAGTTCCTTGAGAAACAAACGAAAAACACCCTATAACTTAAAAAAATCAAAACAAAACAAACAAAAGAACACTGAAAAGCATACTTTTTTTTAAAAAAAGGAACAAACAAAAGGACCTAAAAAAAATCAATCAACACACATCTGAAAAGCAGTGAAAAGAAGCAGAGTCACCATTATCAGAAAATTCCAAACTTGCACTGCTGGCAAAATAAGCTTCTCCCGAAGACATCTGATGAAAGTATAGCCAACCATCTCCCCTTCCCTCCCCCCCCCCCCCAAACACACACACACACACACACACACCAGCACAGAATAGTACCTATTCTGATAGTTGATTGCAATAACAGAACGAAAGCTCTTCTTACAATCCACACAACAATACCCCCACCCCCACCCCTCCCCCTTCCTCCTCCCTCTCCTCCTCTCTACATACAGAACCTTCTCTCTAAGAAAAAAAAGATGCAAGAGTTTCATGTTCACTTTGAACGAGAAGAAGAAACAGTAAGAGTGGGGCTTAAAGGATAGGGAATTTGGACTGGAAATACCACAATAAACAAGTAGAAGCATATGATTAAGGGCTTTTAAAAACTAACGGATACGCTACATGTTGGTAGCTATCTTGTGCCTTTTTCCATCCCCACAAACATTTTTATCTACGTATACAGTTTCGGAGTAATACGAGTTCAGATTCAAACAACTAGAAGCATAGTTAAGAGAAATGACTTTTTAAAAAAAAACCGTACAAAAGCTTCGTTTTGGTAAGTATTTTCTTCCTTTATCTATACATAAACAGTTTTATCTGCGTGTATGTTTTCTGGGTTATGTGAGTTAAGGTTCGTTGATACGTTTGATGAATTGGGGTTGATGTGAGTTAATGTTCGTTAATTCACGTGATGTTAGTAAAACTGTTGAAGATCAAGTTAACAGCTTTGAAGCAGCTAGAAAAGAAAAGTAAATTTTAAAAAAGTTACCCTGCTTGTAAAACCAGTGGGTTTAGATGTTTTGGGAGAACTTTCCAAAGTGATAGGAATATAATATATAGCAAGCAAGGGGTGTGGCATAGCACTTTCAACAGTGTACGGCTGTGGAGACTTATCATATTGAAATCAACACTGTAACGTGATACGTGTTAGCAATACATAACATCAACATTCTTTTCTTTTCAGCCCTCATTCCTCTTGTCTGTCTTTCTGTCTGACTCTATCTATGTTGTGTGTGTGTGTGTGTGTGTGTGTGTGTGTGTGTGTGTGTGTGTGTGTGTGTGTGTGTGTGTGTGTGTGTGTGTGTGTGTGTGTGTCCTTTTGTATCTTAGCATCTCTGTCTGTCTGTCTGTCTATCTCTTCTTCTCACTCCCTCTCTTTCATCTCTCTCTCTCTCTCACTCTCTCTGTCTGTCTCTCTGTCTCCCTTGCTCTGTCTGTCTGTCTGTCTGTCTGTCTGTCTGTCTGTCTGTCTGTCTCTCTCTCTCTCTCTCTCTCTCTCTCTCTCTCTCTCTCTCTCTCTCTCTCTCTCTCTCTCTCTCTCTCTCTCTCTCTCTCTCTGAGAAATGGGAAGGCAAGCCAAAAGACTTCATGTTTACTTTCCAAGAGAGTTTTTTTTTAAAAAGAAATAAAAGATAAAAGACAGAGAAGGAAAGAGACAGAGACAGAGACAGAGAGAAAGACTTGGCTATATAAGAAATGAGCAAAAGTAAACAGAAGCACCAACTGTGTAGAGTCAAAATATGGGTGTGCCTGATTTTTGGCAAAGGGTTTTGTTCCTCTCATCCCTCCACCCCCCCCCCCCCCCCCTTACCCTTCCCCCCCACCCACAAACACCCACACCCCCAACCCCCACCCCCACTCTCTTCCAGCCTACATCTTATCTTTGCCAGGCCAGCAGGTTTCGTGCAGAATGAGTTAAAGATTTACTGTAGCGGGCACGACTGGCAACTGACCCGTATACAAAGAGGTTTTAAGAAAAAGTTCTAAATGTCTCTTGTTTCGAAACCTTACTAAACTACTAATGTGAAAACATGATCTAAATGTGTTGGATGGTATTTTGTGCTGGTTTGGTCGAGGAAAAAGTGTGGTTTTTTTCTGGAAAAATGAAAAAGAAAAGAAAGAATGAAAGCTTTCAAAGATGATAGGAAAGCACCAGCCAGAGAGAGAGAGAGAGAGAGAGAGAGAGAGAGAGAGAGAGAGAGAGAGAGAGAGAGAGAGAGAGAGAGAGAGAGAGAGAGAGAGAGAGAGAGAGAGAGAAGAGAGAGAGAGAGAGAGAGAGAGAGAGAGAGAGAGGAAAACCATTTTGTTTTTTCAAATAGGTATGCACAGATGACGACAAGTGGTACTGAGGAAGGCTTTGGAGAGAGAAGAATTTAAAAAACAAAAACAACCAAAAGCATAGAGACCGCGTTTGCAAAATATTGTTACCAAAAATATCAACAGACAAACAGAGAGAAAGTTTGTATTCTGAAAAGAAAAAAAAATAGCTCATGGTACATACTTGCATGGTAAGTCAATGTGCCTCACAAGGGTTGTTGATGTAAAGGTGTGTGCTTCATTAACTCCTCTCTCTCTCTCTCTCTCTCTCTCTCTCTCTCTTCTCTCTCTCTCTCTCTCTCTCTCTCTCTCTCTCATGTACACGCATTCACACACACTAATATCCATGTATTCATATGTTCATATGTAGGTTAGTTGTTTTTTTAATAATCATAAACCGACTGATTTTCAGAGAGAGAGAGAGAGAGAGAGAGAGAGAGAGAGAGAGAGAGAGAGAGAGAGAGAGAGAGAGAGAGAGAGAGAGAGAGAGAGAGACGCACACACACATCTCTCTCTCTCTCTCTCTCTCTCTCTCTCACAACACACAACACACACACACACACACATACACACACGCACACACACACACACACACACACAAACACACACACACACACACACACGCACGCACACACGCACACACACACACACACACACAACACAAGCAGAGACAAACAAACAGACCGAGAGATTAAAAAAAACCAACATCCAACAACCCAAAAACCAGACCCACAGACATACACAGTCTGGCAGGGAAACTCAAAGACGACGAATCAGAGTAAATTCAAATCAGCAGGCTGAAGTTCCTGCGGATTATAGGCCTACTAGGCTTCATCAAGCCACATCACATCCGACACACTGGAAGCTAACTTCACCTCTCCTGAGATAACCACGTAACGACTCGCCAGACGTTTACGATGGTTAGACAACAGCCGCTGACGCTGTGCGCAAGTGTAGTACGGTGATGATAACGACGGATTCCTTTCACTACAGTTCAGTATTCCGCAGGTCATAATTTATGCTGTTGAACCATAATCTCAGTACTTTTGTTTTGACCATAGAGATGTTATATCCCGTTTACTTTTTTTTTCTCGTCTGTTTTTGTGTGTTCTGTTTCTCTGTCTCTTTCTATCTGTCTGTCTGTCTGTGTCTTCGGATGAGACTATAAACCGAGGCCCCGTGTTCGAACGCATGTAGATCATCTTGCGCACACGTTAAATTCTGTTCCGCTTTTCGGAAGAGTAGGCCATTGTGTGCCGGTGGAAACAGATGACAAAATTGACAAAACTGCATGCACACGGGGACTGGATGTAAAAAAGCACATGCGTGCTTATTTCATTATCCTCGATATAAAAGAATACATACATAATTAAATAATAAATAAATGTCTGTCTCTCTGTCTGTCTGTCTGTCTTTCTGTCTGTCTGTCTGTCTCTCTGTCTCTCTCTCTCTCTCTCTCTCTCTCTCTCTCTCTCTCTCTCTCTCTCTCTCTCTCTCTCTCTCTCTCTCTCTCTTCTCGTGTGCAGAGCAGTGATGATGGGGACTCCTTTCACTGTCCTACATTCGCAGGTCACTATGCTGTTTACCATAGTCTCGGTACTTTTCTTTGACCATGGAGATGCTATATCCCGTTTATTCCGCCCCCCCCCCCCCCCCCCTTCTGTCTGTCTGTCTGTCTGTCTGTCTGTCTTCTCTCTCTCTCTCTCTCTCTCTCTCTCTCTCTCTCTCTCTCTCTCTCTCTCTCTCACCTACACTACTCCATCTCACCCACACAGTGTTTTTTTCGGCCATGTACGTGCAAAGGTCTACCAAACGAAAATTTTGAATTTTGAAACATGAAAACAATTTTTTTTTCGTTCCTTAGCTGGAGCTCCGAGGTTTTTAGATGAGATTTTTTTGTGTGGTGTATGACACCGTTTTTAACCTACTATTAAAGTAGCTGCATTCCGACTTCAGAGAGGCTAACAATTTGAAACCTTTAACCGTATTTTCCTTTTGAATCTGCTTTTCTTTATGCTGTTCCTTGGCTAGAATCCAATGGTGTTTACACGTGCCATAGTTTCTTTTTCTTCTTCCATTAAGGTCACCGTGTTCCGTTTTTCGTGGTAGTGTGCATGATTGTGTTTTCATTTCATTCATCATCATCTTATTTATTTCTTGCAGGCTGGCTTGTGTAGGTCTTCTCTTCTTCAACCAGGTGGGATTTGGTGAAGGTTTTTTGTTTTGTTTTGATTGTGTTTTTTAAGTGTGTGGACAAGACTATACACTTGTGTTCAAGCATAGCATCTTGTTGTTGTTGTTCTTGTTGGAACAGTTGTTTTGCTTGTGGCCTTGCTGTGTGACTCTCTCTCTCTCTCGCACCTCTCCCCCCCCCCCTCTCTCTCTCTATCTCTTTCTCTTTCTCACCCTCTCCCCCCCCCCCCCTCCTCTCTCTCTCTCTCATCTCCCCAACCCCCCACCCTTGATTTATTTTGATTAAGGACTGCTCCACAACCTCACACTAGAACTATTTAGAAAAAAAAAAAAGCAACAACGCTACAGCGAAAACATGACCTGTAGAGTAATCTAACCTTCTCCAGTGACATGTCAGTCTGACTCAGTGCAGGAAGGGTTCCTCAGGTAAACAAACATGACACCACTGATATACGATGACCTCCCAACGCGCGTGCTCGCTCAGGGGCACTCTCCTGCACTGACTGATGCCCAAGTTTTATCTAGCGTGGTTTTCAAGCACCAGCTATCTCTGAAGAGACTACTACAACAACATGCACACAACCAACTCCATGCCGTGAGGAATGACTGATAGGACCTCCCAGACTTTCTTTAACCTAGCCAAAAAGAAAAGAAAAGCAGAAACAAGATAGATCTACCGGTTGGTTGCATACTGCGGTATAGGCTATCGATAACAGCTTTGTATCAGGCAGCACTGCCCTGATGAAAGAGTGGCCGCCCCTTTCCCGGAAGGAAAAAAAACCCCGTGACATGAATGACGTCATAGTAGATCTACTTCCCTAAACAGAGAGATAGAGAGAAGACGGGGTTTTTGTGTGTGTGTTGTTTTTTTTCAGGGGACTGGAGGTATTTACTTCCTAAACACACAGAGAGAGAGAGAGAGAGAGAGAGAGAGAGAGAGAGAGAGAGAGAGAGAGAGAGAGGAGAGAGGAGAGAGAGTGAGAGAAGAGAGAAACTCTGAAACTCTCTGAAACTCTATACAAGTCATTAAAATCATGTGTACGTGCAAATTTCGAATTAACCGAAATGTTTGACTGCCCTATTGGAGTACGGCAGGGCTGTGTTCTCAGCCCGACACTATTTTCATTGTTCATAAACCAGCTATCTGACCTAATGAATGAAAAAGGTAAACACGGGGTACAATTATTCCCAGATATCATGGAATTGTTTATCTTATTATTTGCAGACGATGTGGCACTAATATCAACAACACCAAGTGGTCTACAGAATCAGTTGAATATTTTACAAACATGTTGTGATAATATAAAATTAACTGTAAACATTGAAAAACCAAAGGTCATGGTATTTAGAAAGGAGGGATTTTTAGGGAAACATGAGAGGTGGTTCTACAATAGTACTAGATTGGAAGTAGTTAATAGCTATTGTTATTTAGGATTTAAATTTACAATGATCAGTGCTAAAAATGGTACACTGCATTTAACAACAAAAGGCAAAAAGGCAATAGTTCAGCTTAATAGAGTATTTCAAAAATATAAAGAAATGACAGCAAAAACGTACTTTAAAATCTTCGATACAAAAATACAACCAATTTTGCTATATGCTGCAGAAATATGGGGAATAAACAGGTTAGAACACATAGAAAAAGTGCACATGTGTGCATGTAAAAGGTTTTTAGGAGTGCCAACCAAGACACCAAATAAAATGGTATATGGGGATTTGGGTAGGTATCCACTCTATGTAAATTCATACGTTACCTGCCTAAGATATTGGTTTAGATTATTAGAAATGAATACAGAACGATTACCATATAAGGCCTATCAAATGTTACTACACTTAGACAGTATTGGGAAGCAGTGCTGGGTATCAAAAATAAGAGAAATATTATGTATGACTGGTTTTAATATTGTTTGGTTACAGCAAGGTGTTGGGAACGTGAAGACATTTCTGCATATTTTTAAACAGAGGATTGTGGATATGTTTATTCAGGAATGGACAGGTACTCTCAGAGAACGTGACAGATATGAACCTTACACGTCATTCAAGACCGTTTTTGAAAGAGAGCCATACATTCTAGATATTGATGTATATTGTTTCCGTGTTGCCATTTCTCATGTTCGATTTAATGTTCTCCCCTACATAACAATGTACATCGCTATAAGGATTCTAACCATGAAAAAGCTTGTCCATTTTGTAAAAATCATATTGAAAATGAACAGCACTTTTTGTTTGCCTGTCCTATGTATGATGACTTAAGACTTAAATTTCTAAAGGAATCGAAAGGACTTCCTCTGCACGGTTTGCTGAGAGAGAGAGAGAGAGAGAGAGAGAGAGAGAGAGAGAGAGAGAGAGAGAGAGAGAGAGAGTTTCTTTTCAGGGGTGAGGAGATATGAAAGATAAGCTAGTTTCTAATCCTTCCCAAAAAAAACATGATTGCCAAATAAATGCGTCGCATGCATGCTGGACACTGATACACACAATCTCAAACCTGAACTATTCTTGGGTGTGGTTTTCTTTTCCCGTACTTCCCTACCTGAAGTATCAAATTTGACCGAAAAGTTGTACTGAAGTTTAGAGAACTAAAGGAGGGTACATATTTGTTGAAAGGTTTTTAAAAAAAATTAATGTTCAAACTCCCATGAAGTTTGTAAGTCAAAAAGTTTGTCTTTCAATAACAACGCCCTTTTCCGGGGTATCAGTTTTGTTAGAGGGAAAGTCTGGTAAAATAGGCATGATTTTAAAGTGGGGGGTTACATAACTGCTGATTTAAAAAAAAAAAGAAATATTGAAACTCGCAGAATTTGTGCAAACTAGCACATGAAGTTGTAAGTCAAAAGTTGGTCTTTCAATAACAATGCCTTAAATTGGAATGGTTTTAAAAGGGGGGGGGGGGGGTTACATAATTACTGAATGCTTTTTTTAAAAAGAAATATTCAAACTAGCAGAATTTGTGCAAACTAGCACAAGAAGTTGTAAGTCAAAAGTTCGTCTTTCAATTACAATGCCTTTTTTCTTCTCTTTCCTGGTACCAGTTTTGTTAGAGGGAAAGTTTGGTGACATGGTCGTGGTTTTAAAAGGTGGGGATTGTGAACTAATCATGTCAGTATCTGTATCTTGTAGAAGTAAAAAAAAAAAAAGAGAGAGAGAGACAGACAGACAGACAGAGAGAGAGAGAGAGACAGACAGACAGACAGACAGACAGACAGAGACAGAGAGAGAGACAGAGAGAGACAAAGAGAGAGAGACAGAGAGACAAAGAGAGAGAGACAGATAGAGAGACAGAGAGAGAGAGACAAAGAGAGAGAGAGGAGAGAGAAACACAGAGAGAAAGAGAGACAGAGATCGAGAGACAGACAGAGAGAGAGAGAGACAAAGAGAGAGAAAGAAAGAGAGAGACAAAGAGAGAGACAGGGAGAGAGACAGAGAGAGAGGGGGGAGAGAGACACACACACAGAGAAAGAGAGAGAGAGACAGAGAGGCAAGGAGAGAGAGAGAGACAGACAGACAAAGAGAGACAGAGATAGAGACTGAGAGAGACATCAACGACCAGTCCAGAAGAGTTAGAAAAAGTCTGACATTTCGACGTTCACTGTCTCAGTCACGGAAAGCATCTTTTTATCTCCAAAAAGAGATGTAGGCAGGTAGAAGGTGTGAAGGGGAGCGGTTTGGTTGGTTAATGGTCCACAGAACGCATTACAGTCCAATAACTCCGTCAAGACGCGAGGTGAACAGATAACAACCACTCGGCTGTAAAACCTACAGTCTTCTCCCTTGGTCCCACACACAGTTTAGTGGCATTGTGCTGAACTGGTAGGTTTTTTAATTTTTATTTATTTATTTATTTATTCTTTTATATCGAGGATAATGGAAGAAACACTCATGTGCTTTTTTTTACATCTAGTCCCCGTGTGTATGCGGTTTTGTCAATTTTGTTATCTGTTTCCACCGGCACACTGTGACCTACTCTTCCAAAAGCACATAAGTGCTTATTCTATTATCCTCGATATAAAAGAATAAAAATAAAATTAAAATAAATAAAATAAAAGCTGAACAGGATTTAGTGTGTGCGCAAGATGTTCTGCATGCGTTCGAACACGGGGCTTCGGTTTATAGTCTCATCCGAAGGACTTTGACATTCAGTTCGATTTTTTTGTTGTGGTCAAACTGGGAAGAAAGGGCAAGGCTGGGAATCGAACCCACAACCTCACGGTTTACTTGTTGGCAGGCGAGCGTCTTAACCATCCTGCCACCTTCCTTCCTTTTGGTAGTGAGGTAGTTAGTTACCAAGCGAAGTTTTTGGTGAGCGTAACGAAGCCAATGTGGAATATTTTGCGAGCTGTGAAAATGTAGGTAAAGGTAAAGGAGTCCCATAACCTATAAGGTCGTAGGGGAGCGAGGCGTCAGAGACCTCACTTCTCTAGGGCCAGCATATTGAGGGCGGCGCCCATCTCCTCTCCCTCGCTGCTTTACCTTCCCTGACTCTAAAGAGGGCAGGTACCCATTTACAGCTGGGTGAACTGGGGGAACTGTACTGAAGCCAAGGCGCGCAAACGGTCACCCATCCAAGTGGTAACCACGCTCGACGCTGCTTAACTTGGCTGGGGGAAAGCGAGTGCTCCGACCACTGCGAGAGGTTAAAAAAAAACCAGAAAAATAAAACAAAACTTAAAACAAAACAAAAACTACAATAAGTTGTAAAAAACAACAACAATAAAGTAACTTGTCAGCTTTTTCCTTGGATTGTAAACCGTATAGAAGATCAGATTAGCAACAGTATACACAGTACCGTATGCACGCATATGACTGAATTGGTATGTTATGTAAGATCTATGTCAGCAGAGCATACGTTTGGATTAAAGGAATTCAGACTGAATTCAAATGTAAATCCCCTTACAAAGAATTCCACTATCTGTTTTTAAGAAACTACTTCTGGATTTCTCAAAATCAGTCTGAAAAACACACACAAAAAACACCTTCAACCAATGTAACCAACTGGTAAAAAAGTACAAACAAGACGTCATAGAATTGACGTTGACTATCCATCCTACTTAAAAATCTATTTTAAAAAACAAAAGAACAGCTCTGCTAGAACAATTAATAATCTTCAAGAGGATTTTCTTTCCTCTGGAGTTAACATCAGTGCCGACTCCATTCTCCCTAAAAAGTCCTTCGGATGAGACTATAAACCGTGGTCCCGTGTGCGAACGCACGCCGAACATCTTGCGCACAGGTTTAAACCTGTTCCACTTTTTTTTGAAGAGTAGGCCATTGTGTGCCGGTGGGAACGGATGACAAAATTTACATAAGTGCATACACATGGGGACTGAATTTTTTAAAAAGCACATAAGTGCTTATTCCATCATCCTCGAAATAAAAGAATAAATAAAACATAAACAAAAAATCTTCCAAAGGATTTTCACCTCTTCGAGAATAAACCCAGAGGGTAGTTCCCTCATCAAGAAGCCCTAGGTATATTCTTTTGTGAGGCCAGAGGCTCCATTCTAAAGAAGGAGGTCTGTTTTGCCAAGAATATCAACACTTCCCCCCTGTCAATTAACCTTTCTCACCCAAAGTCTGTATTATAATTATAGAAGCGTTAACAACATCCAGACCTCCTTTAATTAAACTTCTCTGTGATTTATGCTGTGATTCCTTCCTCTTTACCCCAACCAAATATCTCACCAGCCTCCGTTCTGTTTTTCTCATGTGCGGTATAAGCCTGTGTATATATATTATGGGTTGGTGGGTGAGTAGATCCCTGCTTGCCAAAACACATATGGGAGAGAGAAAAACTCACTCAGCTAAAATACACATTTTCACCCGAGGGAATGCCTGGGACCTGTCAATATAAACAGCATCCCCACCCTCTGGAAATTCTGTGCCAGGACTTCCCTCTTTTCTATCCTTCTTTTTATTTCTGCTTTGTTCTTTTGTCACCTCCTTCTTGTCAATTTTCTGCCTTCTTGGTCCATTCTCCTGCCTTTTTCCCCCCTAAAAGACTGAAAAGATAACAATTCTCTCCCACGTCGAAGTCGGATGTGCTGGGCTTGACTTGTCAGGCGCTTAAAGGCAGCGCAACGCATTTTCGTTCATATGAAAGACAACAATAGTTGCTGTCTGAGCGTTCGGCGGCGACGACGACGACGACGACGAAGAAGAAGAAGAAGAAGAAGAAGAAGAAGAAGAAGAAGAAGAAGAAGGAGAAAGATACTCTGAGACAGACAAGCAAACGAGATTCTTCAACAACAACAAAAATAGGGTAAGTTACTACATAGATCTAATCCTAAAAACCTCCACCTCAAATCCACATAGAATAGAAAACTAGAGATAGATCGATGTTTAAAGAAAGTCTAAGGTGAACGGAATTAATCATCAAGAAAAATCAGTATGAAGTACTATGTTCAAAACTAAAACAAGCACAAAAAACAAGGAAAAAGAATGAACAAAGGATGTGTTGGTGTTCATTTTGAGAGAGAGAGGGGGGGGGGGGTGGACAGAGAGAGAGAGAGAGAGAGAGAGAGAGAGAGAGAAAAGAGAGAGAGAGAGAGAGAGAAAAGAGAAAGAAAGAAAGAATGAGAGACAGACAGACAGACAGGCAGGCAGGCGAACAGACAGACAGACAGACAGAGACAGGGATAGAGAGTAGTTTAAGCAATGCCGGGGTTAAGAAAGGCAAAAAGAAAGAAAGAAAGAAAGGAAGAAAGAAAGAAAGAAAGAAAGAAAGAAAAAGAATGAGAGAGGAGGAGGAGGAGAAGTGTGAAGAAAGTGAGGAAGGAAAAGGAGACAGACAGATAGACAGACAGACAGACAAACAAGTGGGAGCAGTACAGGGAGAGGAGGAGAAAAGAAGAGAGAGAGAGAAAAGTGAGTTGGGGAGGGGGGGGGGGTAGAGAATTTGGGCAGATGCTCAGTTTAAAAAAAAAAAAGTAACTGTGAGATTGGAGCATATTTTACACAATGAGGGCCCAGTCTGCAGATCACAAGACTTTCCATGTGCCTTTTCAGAATTAGGCACAGATTTCTCCCAGGAATACCCGGGGATATGTCAGTATAAACAGCAACCCCCCTCACCTTCTGGAAAGTCTGTGCTAAGAATTCCCGCTTTTCTATCCCTCTCTTCGCTTGTAGCTTGTTTCTTATCTTCCTGTTTCTCCTTCTCGTCTATTTTCTACTCTCTTGGTCCATTCTCATGCCCTTTTTTTTCCCAAAAAGACTTAAAAGATAACGATTCTCTCCCACGCCGAAGTCACCTGCGCTGGGCCTGACTTGCCAGGCGCTTAACGGCAGCGCGAAGTATCTTTGCTCATGTGAGAGACAATGATAGTTGCTGTCTGTGTGTTCGACGAAGAAGGTCAGAGGATGAAGTCACAGAACAATCATGTTCAAGTCAGCAGTGACAGATTGTAGCACATGCCACATGTCTGCTGTCTAGGCCATTACATACCATACCGTACCAGGTCACACCATACCCCATCACCACACCATACCGTATCATACTGTGTCATACATACCATACCATACCACACCATACCATACCACACCATACCATACCATACCACACCATACCACACCATACCATACTACACCACACCATGTCACGCCATACCACACCATACTATGTCACACCATACCACACAATACCATACCATACCACACCATACCCACCATACCATGCCATATCATGCCATACATGCCATACCATACCATACCATACCACCCATACCAACCATACCACATCATACCATACCATACCACCCATACCATACCATACCATACCAACCACCATACCATACCATACCATACCACACCATACCATACCATACCATACCATACCATACCATACCACACCTTACATACCATACAGCACAAGACAATAACTATACCATACCATACCATACCACACCACACCATACTACCATACCTTACCTACCATACCATACCATACACAAACAATGCATACATAAGCAAAAGACAACATGTTATGCAAAACGCATAACAAGCAATACAATGCAAACCAAGTCATACATAACAATGCACAAATACAATACAATGATCCATCTGGTCCAAGCTACAAGCACAAAACAATGAACAATGTGATGTTATCTAGTTATCAAGCTATAGCAACTTCTCATAAAATAAATATATTTATATATATATATATATATATATATTATATTTTCAATATAGAATTATATAAAAAATCAAACATACAAAATAATTATTTATCTTCTTTAAAAATCTGGCGGGAGCAAGAAGCAAACACTGCCTACTAAAAAACAAACCAACAACAATAGAGTTATTGTTCTTTAGCGTTTGAAAAATGGCGGCAGGGGGGGGGGGGGGGGGGGGGGGGGGGGGAGAAAGCAAGAAAACACTGTGGCCTAAACATAAACAATACAAACACAACAAAAGAAACCAAAGATTGTATTCATGACACTCAAGTTACAATGCTTTTCGAGCAACAACAACAAAAAAGTTACACTGACTCATAAAATACGCACACGTGCAGAGATTTTCGTTCGGCAAGGTCACAGCTAGCAAGGTCATGTCTGCCAGTCATTATCTCCCTTTAACCATCTTTCGACAATGGGCGACCAAGAAATCGCCTTGACCTCAACCAAAGCAACCACCAACGTGCTTGTTACCTGCCAGTAGTGCCAACGGCTCTGCAGAATACCTTGACCCCTAATAGATCTGTACCCAATATCAGCAGAAGGTAAAGAAGAAAAAAACACACCAGAAAACAGACGAGAGAGAGAGAGAGAGAGGAGGGGGGGGGGGGGGGGGGGGAGGGGAGGGAAGAGGTGACGGGAGGGAGGGTAAGAGGATGTATGTTTGCATATGCACGTGCCTTCCCCCACTGCAGCTACTGCAGGTGCCAAAAACGTGTATTAGGAAAACTGCCGGCAACCAAACTCTCTCTCTCCCTCTCTCTCTCTCTCCTCTCTCTCTCTCTCCAATCTGTCCATCTGTCTCTGTCTCTCTGTCTCTCTGTCTCTGCAATCTGTCTCTGTCTCTCTCCTCTCCAATCTCTCTCTCCAATCTGTCTCTGTCTCTCTCTCCAATCTGTCTCTGTCTCTCTCTCTCCAATCTGTCTCTCTCTCCATCTTCTCTGTCTCTCTCTCCAATCTTCTCTCTCTCCATCTGTCTCTTCTCTCTCTCTCTCCAAGCTGTCTCGCTCCAATCTGTCTGCGGTCTGCTGTCTGTCCCCTGTCCCGCGCAATTCTGTCTCCGTTCTCTTCCTCCTCTCACATCTGCTCTAGTCTCTCTTATTTGTCTACATTCAATTTCTCTTCATATCATGTCTCAACTCTTCCCACTCCCATCTCTCTCATCACCTTCCAAAGGGAAAGAAAACACGGCGGTAAGCGCACAACAGTGTTGCAGTTGCATATGTGCACCTAGTAAAAAATAGCGCCACAAACAATTTTTTCATCGCTTCTCTTCCTCCACTCTTTACATTGATTGGCTTTAGATGTTCTTGGAGTTTGTAGCATAACATTAATTTTCATATCATAATATGTCCAAACGTATTGCCAAAAAACCCACAACACAATAAAAACACAAAAAAACACTTTAAATGTGATTTAAAAAAAGCCAGGATACGTTAAAAAAAAAACCCTCAATAAACCCCAACGAGTGTAGCAAAAAACAGTAACAATAACAACAACAACAGCAGCAACAACAAAACACATGCGCCTAAGTACGCTCACTCACACACACACGTGTGGTTTAACATTGTTAATGGGTGTGAGGTTTTTTAATTCTATGTATGCATATATCATTGTTTTCTTTTATCTGATTTGTATGGTTTATCATTGATTAGGTTTTTATTATATATATATATATATATATATATATATATTCCTTTCTCTCTCTCTCTCTCTCTCTCTCTCTCTCTCTCTCTCACACACACACACACACACACACACAATCAATCACCACCACCACCACCGCCACAACCACTAACAACAACATCAATACATCACACAACACAGCACCACAACAATACACAGCACATCAGTATGTGGGTGTCTACCAAATTGAGCTCCCAAGCAGCTCCAAAAGTAACATGAAAAACCTCATTTTCACATGTGCTGTTAGCCCAGGTAAAATGCTCAGCTTCTAATGGTGTGTCAGTGTCAGCATCTCAAGGAGGTGTCATAGCGTGCACAAAGTTTTTTTTTGTAAAATGCTTCACACCTGCAAGTGAACTTACAGAAAAGCAGCAGCAAGAGGAACAGTGCAAAATGAGAAGGAAGAAGATCGCTGAAATCCATTAAAACAGATGTGCCAACTGCTACTACACCCGTGTAATTAGCCGGTCACGCCTCCAATGCTTAAGCCATTACACTCAAGGCTGGTGTTGAGCGTTTATAGAACAGGCAGGAGCTGTGAATGCATGTTTTAGGGGGGCAGAAACTGGAAGGCTGCCTGACTGTTTCTAGAGGTATATGTCAGCAGTTTTGAAAATTGCATGACCCTTTCAAGAAAAAAACATAAAACTTTGGAGCTGGTATTCCTAACCTTTCTGAGGTTGGATCATGAGGTCTGGTAAGCAAGACAGGTGGTTGGTTGTTAATTTTGCATTGGCAGTGATGTGGAATATTGCATCCTACTGTTTAAATGCTGAGGGGGGTTTGGGGTTGGGTTGGGTTTTTTAATCGTATTAGATCTACTGTATTGTATTGTATTACACTATTGTCACATACCGGATTTTCTGCATGAATCTTACTTAGTCTTCAAGAAAACTATGTCTAGTGAATATAACATTATGGGGTTGTTATTAGAATAAGATTGTCGGCAGGTATTACCATTTGTTGTAAACTAGAGAGGTGGATAATCATTACATTGATTACATGGAAGAGTTTATAAAAGTCTAAAACAATATTACATGTATTCCATTCATTACACAAAAAATATATTTAGTTGTAATCAATTCTGTCTTTTATAGAATGAAACAAAGTTTACTAACATTTACCACTCTTTATATACCTCATGTTACTTGAACATCAATTTGATCCATAAAAATCCGACAGATATATGTTGACAAACATTATGGCGAGCATGAAAAATTCAATCGCAGTAACAGACCATGTAAAAGCTTGACGTTTAAGTTAAATAATGCAGTTTCCAAACCAGAACCCTGCTGAACACTGTAAGTGTGTACTTTTCACTTTATGCTTTCTACGTCAGCATCATCCTTTAAATGATAAAATCGGTTATAGCAGTATTAAAAAATTCATTATTATTGTTTCAGCAACACAAATAACATCTATCGCCCTCCACAAAATCTGTCGATCAAATGCCTTAGTTACATCAAGAAACAAAAGCACTATAAAATCATAAATTTCATAAGCTGAAGCAAAGATTCCAATGATTCATCATCTTTGTTACAGTATTACTACTAAGGTTTTTTTTTGGTATTTCACCATTACTTTCCAAATAAATAATCTATCATCCATCACTAGTATTATCACCATTCGTATTACTGGCGCTCTGATATAAAGCGCAGACACCAGTAAAGCCAGGGGCAGATCTGAACAAGGGTACCATCTTAGCTTTTACACCGATGTTATCACGGGGCCCTACAGGGGATGTATGATGAAATCACTACAGGATCCAGTCAGCCGCGACAGGATCCTGGTACATCTCCTCCACGCAGGATTCCAGACTCAGTACGGGAGCCTAGGGGCTAGGCTAACTCATACTGGTCTATCAGTAAGGTTGTAAAATGTTTTATCAGGAAATGGGAGGTCGACTTTTCCGACTAGCACTTGTGCTTTTACCCGTCTGCTGCGATAAGGCTGACTTGGGAATGTACTTAAGAATGTCAGCTATGTCAAAAATAACAGCTCTCTTGTAAAAAAATCTTTCTTGTGTGTTGTTGTTATTGGTGAGGGGGAATTTTTCGGGGGTTTTTTGTTTAAAAGTGGTGGTGGATGTGGTAATGGTTTGCTTTCTTGTTGGAACTTGTTTTTAGATGCTTTCTTCTTGTATTACATTTGGCTGACCGAAATACTCCCCGCAAGAGATTGGTGCAAGAGATCTCTGTTTGACTCACCAAGTAAAAGCATCGCATTCATATCCTATGATCGACAGATTTTCAGTTCAACTCCCGATTATCAGACTGATAATAATAAGAAGGGAATCAATTTATACCGTCCATGGACTATCGTAAGTTTACTTGTTGTCCTGTCAAGGTTATGTCTTGTGTTTTTTGTAACTCCTTTCTTGGATAAAACAATGCTTAAACCACGCAAATTGAAGAAATAAAGATGATGAAAGACACGAATTAGAAGCTAACACAGAAAATCGAAACACACACACCAGAAGGTAAGCATAACAAGTAACTGAGAACTTACACTGAAGAAGAACAACAACTGTTCAAATAGCGGTGAAATGAGAGGAAAAATCATTAAAAAAAGAAGAAAAAGAAGATCAATGAAGAAAGACGACAAAGCAGAGGAGGAAAAGAAGAAAGGAAAAAAAGGAAAGAAGAGGAACGGGGCTTGAGAGGAAAAAGGTTAAAAACAAATAAGGGCTACGAGTTAAAAGAATGCAGCAACTGAACAAACAGAAAGATGTGTGTGTGTGTGTGTGTGTGTGTGTGTGTGTGTGTGTGTGTGTGTGTGTGTGTGTGTGTGTGTGGTTGTGTGTGTGTGTGTGTGTTACAGAGAGAGAGAGAGTAAGAGAGAAAGAGAGTGTATGTGTATGTGTGTGTGTGTGTGCGCGCGCGTGCTGCGTGCGTGTGTGTGTGTGTGTGTTGTGTGTGCGCGCGCACGCACGTATGTCTGTGTGCGTGCGTGCGCGCGTGCGCGTGTGTATGTGCTTTACAAAGAGAAGGGGAAAAAAACAACCAACAACAAAGATAACAGCAACTACAACACCTCCACCATCCCATCCCATACTATCCCATGCAAATAAGTCTTGCACAACACAAAACCAAACAAAAACACAAACCACACAAAAACCAACCAAACAAACAAAACAAAAAGGTGCGTTTTTTTCGTAGAGAAACTATCTAGCGGTTTGTTGGGTGTTTTTTTTTTTGGGGGGGGGATGGGGGGGACAAGTTCATTTGATGGGTCCGTTTTAATTAACATGTCAGACAGTCCTGTTTGCTTGGTCAAGGGAGCAAGGTGGACATGCGTGTGTGTTAACTTAAGGAGGGCTTGAATGTCAGAGGCGATTTGTTGGTCCTAAGCCGATAGCAACGACGGTAGCCTTTTAACAAACATTTTAAAAAATGAAATAAAAATAAAAAGTTTGGAAAGAGCACTCTTGTCGATGTTTGTGTCATAGTGTGTGTGTAGGGGTGGTGGGGGGTGGGGAGAGGGGATTGTGTTGTGTGGTGTTGTGTGTGTGTGTGTGTGTGGGGGGGGGGGGGGTGTTTGTGTTGTGAAGTGGTGGTGGTGGTGGTGGTGTGTATGTGTGTGGTGGGGGAAGGGGTTGTGTTGGTGTTGTGTGTGTGTGTGTGGTGTTGTGTGGTGTGTTTGTGTTGTGTTGTGAGGTGGTGGTGGTGGTGGTGTTGGTGGTGGTGGTGTGTGTGTGTATGTGTGTGTGTGTGGGGGGGGGGGGGGGGGGGTTGAGTGTGTGTGTGTGTTTCTCTGTGTGTGTGGTGTGTGTGTTGAGAGTGTGCTGTGGTGTGGTGGTGGTGTTGGTGTTGTGTGCGTGTGTGTTCTCTCTTTGTGTGTGTGTGTGGAGGGGGGGGGGGGGGGGGGGGGGGGGGGGGGGTAAGGTGAGACGCTAAGTTTGTAATCTAGGAGAACATCTCTCTCTCTCAGCGCGCACGCATTCGCTGTGTGTGTGTTTGTGGTGTGGTGTAGTATGGTGTGGTGTGGTTAGTGTGTGTATTAAAGAGAGAGGGGGGGGCCGGGGGGGGGGGGGGGAGAGAAAGATAGAGAGTGTGTGTGTGTGCGGGAGCTGAAGGGGGTGGGGGATGCACGCGTGCACAGACGTGTGACTTACTGTATTTGCCATTACTCAGTGTTACAATACTTATGCAGTTATTTATACTAGTCACAATAAAGCTATAGCTGTCAACAGAAATAGACATGTGTGGAAAACTAATCACATGAGCTGCGTACGTTGGGTTACTCATATGTGCACACACACGCGCGCGCGCGCGCGCGCACACACACACACTCACACACACACACACACATACACTACACACACACACGCACAGCACACATTACACATACACTGACACACTATACACATACACACACTACACTACACTCACACACAACACTACACTACACTACACACCACACACCACACACACTACACACATACACACCACCACCACACACCACACACACTCACACCCACACATACTACACTACACACACACTACACACACCACACACGCACGCACGCTACACACCACACACACACTACACACACACACACACACACACTACACACACACCCACACACACACTACATACACACACATACTACACACACACACACACACTACACAAACACATATAAACTATACTGACTTGCTGACATAGGCAAAGTCAGAATCTTTCACTCTGGCACCAACAACAACCACAACAACAACAACTAAAAAACCCTGAAGGATTCATCTCTCCTTGGCTGGCAGCCAAAATTCCATTCACCTTATCTCTATTAGCATAAATCTTTCCTCTTTTTTTTTTCTTCTTCTTCTTCTTAGTCTATTTGTCAGACAAATCTGCAAGGTCGGCAGTTTAAAACCATTTCAGTTGTACGAGGGATTCTGACATTTGGGGCAGTTTCG
>CM054146.1:21319309-21321809 GCA_028751875.1 Rapana venosa | reverse complement strand
TCCATCCACCCCACCCAACACCAACCATCCCAATCCACCAATCCACCCAATCCACCAATCCCATCCCAACCCCACCCCAACCCCACCCCATCCCCAGCCCATCCCATCCCTCCACCAAACACTCACCGATGTTGACAATCCGGATCCCTTCGTCCTCCTCCAGAAACTTCAGGGTCATGGTGACGTTCTCCAGCTTTTGCGTACGGAAGTTGGGTCGCTTGTTGATGTGCTTGAACTTCTTCCCGGAGAGCACCTCGATCAGGGCGATCAGCCTCAGCCCGTCCGAGAAGTCGCCCTCCAGTTCCGTGATGCTCTTGTTGACCGTCTTGAGGTGCTCGTTGGCCCAGCGCGTGAAGGTGTTCTTCTGGATGATCTTCCACTGAGCGTCGTCCGCCAGCTCGCGCTCGGACTGCAGAGCTTCCTCTTCATCGAATTCGTCGGGAGCCGCCATTTTGGATCAGGAAGTTGAGATTTGTTTTGGGAAGGTTTGGGTTTTTCTTTTTCTTTTGGAGAAGATTTGTTTGTCGTCTGCTCTTCTCTGTGGATCTTCTTCAGCTGTGTATCTCTGCTTGATTCGGACTGTGGTGGACCTGAGGGGAGAAAGAAAGAAAGAAAGAATGAATGAAAGAAAGAGAGTGATTTTTTTTTAAGTGTTAAAGTGTTGTTTGTTTTGAGTGGAAGGGGGTTTGAGGGTTGGGGTTTGGGGGTGGGGATTGGGGGTGGGGGGTGGTTAAGGGTACAAAGTAGGGTGAGTGGAGGGGTGAGAGTGAGGAGGGTGAGAGAGGGAGGGAGGGAAGGTGAGATGGGAAGAGGGAGGGAAGGGAGGGGGATGGAGAGAGAGAGAGAGAGTGGTGTGTGTGTGTGTGTGTGTGGTGTGTGTGTGTGTGTGTGTGTGTGTGTGTTGTGTGTGTGTGTGTGTATGTGTGTGTGTGTGTGTGTGTGTGTGTGTGTGTGTGTGTGTGTGTGTGTGTGTGTGTGTGTGTGTGTGTGTGTGTGTGTGTGTGTGTGGAGAAAGAGAGAGTGTGAGAGAGAGAGAGAGAGAAAGAGAGAGAGAAAGAGAGAGAGAGTGTGTGTGTGTGTGTGAGTGTGTGTGTGTGAGCTTCCTCCTTGCATTAATTGAAGAGAAAAAATTGCCATCTTCAACGACAAGAAAAACGTAATTACACAGACAGATAGATTAAAAACAGACTTACAGAGACGGGGAGATAAACATTTCAAACAGAGAGACAGTGAGACAGAAGTAGGAACAGGAGACAGAATTGACAAGGTGTGGAAAGAGAATAAAAGAAAAACTTCAACAACAAACAACAAGAGAGAGAGAGAGAGAGAGAGAGAGAGAGAGAGAGACAGACAGACAGACAGACAGACAGAAGAAAGACAGACAGAGACAGAGACAGAGAAGAGAGAGAACAACAAGACTTTGCTTGCACCTGCTGTCATGGTAATAGCACTCCCTAACACGCTCCCGTCAAGAACTTGCGAACGCAAATACACACGTACATTTCTGTGTGTGTGTGTGTGTGTGTGTGTGTGTGTGTGTGTGTGTGTGTGTGTGTGTGTGTGTGTGTGTGTGTGTGTGTCTGTGTCTGTGTCTGTCTCTGTCTGTCTGTCTCTCACTCACTCGCTCACTCACTCCTACCCACCCATTCACCCTCCTCCCTCACACACACACACACACACAGCACGCCACACTCACTACACACACTCACTCCTACCCACCTCACACACAGACAGACACAGACACACGCACGCACGCACACACACACACACCCCACTCACTTACTCACTCCTACCCCCTCACACACAGACACAGACAGACAGACAGACAGACACACACACACACACACACACACACACACACACAACACACACAACACACACACACACACACACACACACACACACACACACACACACACACGAGATGTATAGAGGCAAATAGAGACATGCAAGTAGACAGACACATAGACAGATAGGCAGAAAGAGAGCTGTTGAGACAGAACATGTTTATAAACTGAGTTGAAAACTATTTCATTTCATCTGAGATATAAAGGAAGAAAATAAATCACGATGCTTGACTGTGAAAAAGAGACAGACATGAGCGAGTCTTTTCTCAAAAAAATTTAGTTTTTGTTTTTAAAAAAAAAGTTTCTGTGTATTTTAGAAGGAACAGCACATCAACTTTTGCTAAACGATGTGTATAATAAAGAGCGAAGATAGGTATTTTGAAACAGAACCTGAAATGACTGGCAAAAAAAGATAAAGCTAAAAGTTTATGTTGTACTCATTTCTACATGAGAAGAAGAAAAACACACACAGAAGAGAAGCGAACATAGGCGATACACGTTCAAATTGTAAAGGACTGAAAGGTGATGCAACTGCACAGATTTCTTTGCAGCAAAGAAGCTGAGTACCAGAACATGGTATCTCTACCTGCTATCGAGGCTTAGTGCCAGACCCACGTGTCTACCTCCCATGCTCTTTTTATTACAGGCGGTTT
>CM054146.1:21309309-21316809 GCA_028751875.1 Rapana venosa | reverse complement strand
GAAGAAGAAAATGGAGGAGGAGGTGGAGAAAGAGGAGGATAAAGGGGAGAAGAAGAAAACAAAGAAGATAAAATAAGAAGAAAAGAGAAGAGAAGAAAGGGATTGGAAAGAGAAGAAGAAAAGAGAAACATAAGATATCAAAGAGAAGAAGAAGTAGGAGGAGGAGAAGGAGGAGGAGGAGCAGGAGGAGAAGAAGAAGAAGAAGCACGCGCGCGCACACACACACACACACACACACACACACACACACACACACACACACACACACACACACACACACCACAACACACACACAACACACAACAACACACAACCAGACAACACAGACAGACACACACAGACAAACACACACACGGGAGTTTCAAAAAAGAAAGTACACAGAGAAGATACGGCCTCTTCTCTTTTACTTCAACTCTTCCCCAAACAGATCCCACCACCACCACCGCCACCACCCATCCCCCTCCACCCCGCAAAAAAGAAGAAGAAGAAAAAGACATGTTTACCCAAATTTCTCAGCTACCGGCAGCCTAACCTCAGACGAAAAACAGATAAGAGAGCAAGCCAGCAAGAAAGAAAGTGGAAAAACCACAACAAAATGATGAACACACACACACACCCTACAGAAAACACAAGACTTTCACCACACACCAAAAAAACCCCACCAAATAATAATAAATAAAACCCTTTAAAAAAATCACCAGCACATTTTCCTGATTTGGGGTTAAAAAACACACACCCAAAACCAAAAACAAAACCAAAAAAACACAACGTCGGAATAAAAAAAATTCCAGAATAAATCTTTCACCAGAATTACTGCATCCATTTTCTTGTTGTTGTTTCAAAAAGTTGTTTTGTTTTGTTTTTGAAAAAAAAACACCCAAAATAACTGAACTCAACAACACTAAAAAGAAAAGAAAAGAAAAGTGAGACAAACTTTAGATGCAGGTACATCATCATGATAATACATATAGGACTATACAATCATACATACATACTTACTTACACACACACACATACACACATACATACACACATACATACATACATACCGGCCTGATTCTTTCCAACCAGAAGCACACCTCGCCTCGCACGTTGGTTGCTTCCTTCCACTTCAGCCGCTGCACAAGAAGGAGGGAGGGTTGGTTTCGCGAAGAGAAAGCAGCACCAAACCTGCTTACGTTGTCTCAGCCAGCCAAGCCTAGTAGTAGCAGTAAGCCATAGCATACATAGGCCTAGTAGGGAGCCAAACGTAGTAGAGTAGGCCTGGTAGAGGAGATTCTTCGCTAGCAGATTGGACGAAGCACATCCCCCCCCTTCCTCACGAAACGCGAGCTAGAGGAGCGTGCGCGTGCGTGCGTGCGTGCTTGCTTGTGTGTGTGTGTGTGTGTGTGTGCGTGTTTTCTCGTTGCGTTGCCGAGTAGGCTTAGTAGTAAGTAGTGTGTGTGTGTGTGTGTGTGTGTGTGTGTGTACGAAGTTACCGGTTTGCCGCTGATGCTGTTGTTGCTGCTGCTGCTGCTGCTGCTGCTACCGGCGCCACGCGCTCTCTCTCTCCCTCTCTCTCTCCCTCTCTCTCTCTCTCTCTCTCATACAGACACACACGCGCACACTTGCAGACATGGTCGTTACCTAATTTGGAAACGGGGGTGTAAACCGACCCGTTTCCACCATTGCAAAGTGTCATCATCATCATCAGAGCAGCAGCAGCAGCAGCAGCAACACAACACCGGTGTGCTGCCTTACAACCACCACTCCTCCTCCTCCTTCTCACTAGGCCTAGCCTAGCCTAGCCTAGCCTTGCCTCAGACTGTCTAGGAACTACTGACAGGCGGGCTGGTAGTACATTCAGTACCGTGCCAGAGTCGTGAGAAGGTTAATTAATACGTGAAGACTTTTAGTTACTGTGTGTGTCTGTCTAGTCTGTCTTGTCTGTCTGTCTGTCTGTCTCATCGTCGTAGAACTTTTAAGCTGACTTTACGATTTTCGTTTGTATGTTGGTGCCGGCTTTGTCCATCATTCCCCCCTCCACCCCCCCCCCCCCCCCCTTCCACACACACACACACACAAACCCACCCCCTAATCTTGGGAACAAGTTTGGCTGTAAGCCTAGCCTACTGGTGCTGAAAACTCTTTTCGGCGAAATCAGACTTTTTGTTGTTGTTGATGTTGAAGGGATTTGGACATTTCTTTGAGTCTCCTCTACTCCCCCCCTTCCCCCCCCCCCCCTGCCCCCACCCCCCCCCTCCCCCACCCCTTTCTTTCAATTTTCGGTTTTTACTTCTTTCTTCCTCGTCGTCGAACGCTCAGACAGCAACTATTGTTGTCTGTGATATGAGCGAAAATGCGTCACGCTGCCGTTAGTTAGTTGAGTGCCTGACTAGTCAGACTTCGGCATAAGAGAGAATGGTTACCTGGATGTCTTTCTGGAAAGAAAAGGGGCAGGAGAATGGACCAAGAAGGCAGAAAATAAACACGAAGGAGGTGACAGGAAGAAAAGGTTGGGTTTTTTTTTTTTACAAACTGTTGGGGGGCATGAGGGGTATTCCAGATACACTTCGCCACTTGTAATTATGGCAATAGGAAAGTCACTTAGCACTATGCTTGGCTACAGTGTAAGCCTTTCCGCCGTTTATGTTAACACCGCCACCACACCTGTGAAGAAATCCACTTAGGCCCTACCAGTTAGTTTTATTGGTTCGACCAGTACAGCTGCTGACCCCATGAAGCCTCGTGTGCATGTGTGGGTATTTCGGGGAGGTGTGTGCGTGTGTGTGTTGGGGGGGGGGGGGGGGGGGGGGGGGGAGGGGGCGTTAGTTTTGCGTTAGTTTTGTTTTTGTTTTGGGTTTGTTTGTTTTTTGTTTTGCTTTCGTTTTGCTGTAGACTGCTGCAACCTGTCAAAATGACTGTCATGACTTGTATTGAGCCTCCTGGAATGTTAACAGGAGTAGGTAATCTTCGGCATGTGTGTATATGTATACACGAAAGGTATAGTTAGTTGCACACTGGTAGGTCAGCACATAGTTTTGATTTGGGTTGGGCCAGTCATGAACATTCCCAACAGATACTACCTGGGGTTTAAACCCAGGAAGCGGGAGGAAGGTAGTCTAGTGGTTAGAAACTTGATCTTGTGATCTGATGGCCAGGGTTCGAGCCACCAATGAGACACCCGTTCAAGGGGATTCCCCCCCCCCCCCCCCCTCCCCCTGGACTTCATCAGTATCGTCTCCACTCCCCTAAAGTCCTTCAAATGAGACAACAAACCGATAACCCGATTGTAAACGCACGCAGAACGTTTTGCGCACACGTTAGAGCCTGATCTGCCTTTCGGAAGAGTAGGCCAATCGTGCCGGTAAGATCGAAAAGCATCAATGTTGAAAATATAACCCGCATGTACACTGGTGTCGTGTTGAGATATCATCCCCGAAGTCGGAATTCGGCTACCTTAATGGTAGTTGTTTTTTTTTTAAAAAGGTCTCATACGCAAAAAACTCACATTTGGTGAACCTTGAAGTTCAAGCCTAGAGGAAAAAAAACACAAACATAAAACCCAGGGGAAAAGACCATTTTGAATTACTGTACTTTTCTTTGACCGAAAACCAGAACGTCAATGTTCAAATCTAATTTTCGAAGACTTTTTGTTCGAAACAGTCATGACAATACAACATCTACAAAAAGACTGGCCCAGGCTGCAAGTTGTGTCATCTATTGATGTAAGCAAAGTGCCAATAATACCTACATACATTAGAATGTGATGTTTTGAAATGTTATGATGGTTTGGGGGGAGAGGGGGGGGGGGGGTCTTTACCCCTTAACAATTCTAGCATAGAAAGCAGACTGTATTTTTCATTAAAGGTAGGAAAACTAGGAATATGGATGCCTGTAAGGGGACGGGATAGCTCAGTGGTCAGAGCACTCGCTTTCCGCCCAGTTAAGGTTAAGCAGCATCGAGCGTGGCTACTACCACTGGATGGGTGACCGTTTGCACGCCTTGGCTTTCAGTACAGTCTCCAAGTCCACCCAGCTGTAAATGGCTACCTGCCCTCTTTAGGGTCAGGGAAGGTAAAAGCAGCGAGGGAGACGAGATGGGCGCCGCTGCCCTCAATATGCTGGCCCCTAGAGAAGTTGAGGTCTCTGACGCCTCGTTCCCCTACGACCACATAGGTTATGGGACACCTTTTACCTTTTGAAGGCAACGTGGTGTTTGGTTTTTCTTTGCTTGATTGTTTCTCATCTAGAGACTCGAGGTTGACCCGTGATGAGATTTTGGCCCACCATGAAAGTAGCTGTATTTCAACTTGTGAATGATGTCTAAACACGACACCAGTGTGTATGTACTTGTTTTTTAAAATTTTGTCATACTTTCCTATGGCACGTAATAATGGTCTACTCTTCCAAAAGGTGGAACGGGTTTTCACGCGTGCACAGGACGTTCTGCGTGTGTTCACACACGGTACTTCGGTTTTTATTATCATGCGGAGGACTTTCAATCAAGGGGAGTGGAGTCGGTACTGGTGTTAACTCCAGGGGGAAAATTCTCTAGAACAGGTGCCACGATGGTAGCCAGGCCATTAGATCATAAGCGCAGTGCTCTGACCACAAGAGGTTTTTCCGCCCCTGGCGAAATAGTTGAAAGCAGTCATACTCGCAATTTTTCCATCCAGTGTGTACTCTCACGGGACTTTCCAGATGTGATGAGTGAGGAAAAAAAAGCTATTTAATTATTCTGTGTAACTTAAGGGTACTTTATTAAGTAGCACCACCACGACCACCACCAACAACAACAGCAGTGCTTCGAAATAGATTTTTTTTAAAAATCTTTTTAATTATGGAAAAGTTGAGGATTTACGTAATCGCTTTTGCAGACTCTTGATCTACGTATGGACCTGGCAATGAGCTGGCCAGGCCACGAGTTCTTATTTTCCATGTGTGTGTTTGAATGAAATCCCTCAGTATGTGTGTGTGTGTGTGTGTGTGTGTGTGTGTGTGTGTGTGTGTGTGTGTGTGTGTGTGTGTGTGTGTGTGTGTGTGTGTGTGTGTGTGTGTGTGTGTTGTGTGTGGTGTGTGTGTGGTGTGTGTGTTGATTTAATTTTATTTAAATCTTATTCTTTTATACCGAGGATAGTGGAATAAGCACTTATGTGCTTATTTACATCCAGTCCCCGTTTGTATGCGGTTTTGTAAATTGTCATCTGTTCCCACCGGCACACAATGGCCTACTCTTACAAAAAGCGGAACAGGATTTTAACGTGTGCGCAAGATGTTCTCTCTGTGTGTGGTGTGTGTGTGTGTGTGTGTGTGTGTGTGTGTGTGTGTGTGTGTGTGTGTGTGTGTGTGTGTGTGTGTGTGTGTGTGTCTGTGTGTGTCTGTGTGTGTCTGTGTGTGTGTGTTGTGTGTACTTTCTTTAATTTAACGTCTGTTCACTCAAGGTGATATTAGACAATGTGTGTGTGTGTTTGTGTGGGCGGGCGGGCGGGCGTGTGTGTGTGTGTGCGTGTGTGTGTGTGTGTGCGCGCGCGCGCGCATTTATGTTGTGTGTGTGCGCCTGTATGTTCAAGTGTACATGCAACGGTTGCTGCGTACCTATCTAAGTGCTCTGTCAGTGTATACGAACGCATGGGTCGGTGATCCGTGTATATTTTGAATGTGTATATATACGCGTGTCCATGTCTGCGTAATGTCAGTTTTAAGATAGGAACTGCCAATGAAGACGTCGTGAAGTGCAATTTTTGTGGGCATTTGCCAAAACTCATTCCATTTATACGCCCTGATCCCAGTATAAAGGTACACCCACACAACCCTCTTCTTTTCTAAGAGAGAGAGAGAGAGAGAGAGAGAGAGAGGCTCTAAACACAACACACGCACATTCTCATATGCATGCACTCTCTCTCTCTCTCTCTCTCTCTCTCTCTCTCTCTCTCTCTCTCTCTCTCTCACACACACACACACACACACACACACATACACACACACACGTCAGTTCTATGCGCTCTCCCAATTTTGCTTGTCTGTTCTTTCACAAAGCAGCATCAACCTGCCGGTGCTGTAGACAGTCCGATCGCCCATAAAATATTGTCACATCAGAAAATAGTGTCCAAGGATTTCTTCTTTTTTTAAAAAGGTAAAGTGTTCCCATAACCTATAATTATGGTTGTTGGGGATCGAGGTGTCGGAGATCTCAGCTTCTCCATGGGCCAGCATATTGAGGGTGGCGCCCATCTTCTCTCCTTCGCTGCTTTACTTTCCGTTCCCTGACCCTAAAGAGTGCAGGTACCCATTTACAGCTGGGTGAACTAGGAGACTGTACTGAAACCAAGGCGCGCGAACGATAACCCAAAGGAATCTATATACATATGTAGATATTCTTCTTCTTCTTCAAGTGTCCGGTCTGGTCCTGCAGACATCGACGATCATGGCTCTCCATTCTTCCCTGTTCTCGGTCCCTCTCATGAGCTCATTGTTAGTGCCCTCTTTATTCGTTGCGAATTTGTTTAAGCTGTCTGTGAATTTTGCGCGTTGTCTTCCTCTGCTCTTGTTTCCACAGATTTTGCCACTCCATAACAGTTTCTCTAGTCCGTCAGCCCTGATTATATGGCCGAAAAATTTGAGCTGTCTTTCTCTGATGGTGTTGAGAAGGGATCTCTTGTACCCAGCCATTTCCATTACTTCTGCATTAGTTTTTCTTTTTGTCCATGAGATTTTCATGATTCTCCGGATGAACCACATTTCCACTGCTTCTAGTCGCTGTTCTGTGTCTTTGGCTAGGGTCCAGCACTCACATCCGTACAGAAGAATGGACCATACGTAGGCTCTCAAAACATGGATCTTTGTCTTGAGGCTTATCTTACTGTTGGTAAAAATGCATTTCATGTTGTTAAAAGTTGCCTTAGATTGACCGATTCTCTTCTTGATTTCTGTGTCACACTTGCCGTCCGGGGTGATAGTACAACCAAGGTATTTAAAGGTGTTTACTTGTCTGATTCTCTCTCCTTTACAGGCTATGTTGCATTGTGGTATAACAGGTTTTTTCGAGATATATATATGTATAATATATATATATATAGATATAGATATATATATATTATATATATATATATAATTAGAGAGAGAGAGAGAGACCTCAACCAACACATTTCAACTTCATGCAGGATAGCACATTCTTTTACAGGAAGCATGCTGGGTATTTTCGTATTTCCTTAACCCACCTCATGCTGACATGAATTACGGGATCTCTAACGTGCATATTTGATCTTCCGCATTTGTGTGTGTACACGAAAGGACTTAAGGCACCGGCAGGTCTGCATTCTAATTTGACCTGGGAGATAGTCAAACAAACAAACAAACAAACAAAAAATCCTCACCTTTCATTCATCAAACATTGCTGCTAGGGTTCAAACCCATGACTTCATGAAGACCCGGGATTGGAATCAAACGGCCATAACCACTGGGCTATTGCGTGCGGGTTTTTTGTTAAAGACAATTGCCCCCCCCCCCCCCCCCCCCCCC
>CM054146.1:21299309-21304309 GCA_028751875.1 Rapana venosa | reverse complement strand
CAATCTCTCCATCAGGGTCATTCACTTTGTTTTGGTCTGGTGACGCAAAAATATCGTGTCTTTGAGTTCACATCCTTCAGCCGGTAGAAAAGGTGTGTGAAGCAAAAGTGAGTGTAAAAAATAACAAATGATACAGATACAGGAATGAATGGGGAGGAGGGATAGCAGCCTTAGTAGGTTATAAAATGTAAGGCAATAATAAAAAAAACATCAGCAAGGTTATCCTGTAAAAGCATCTTTTTTTTAACCATTACTTTTCAACAAACATCCAGTGGTTCCTCTTGCTTGTCTTATCCTGGCATATCTGCCTCCACTGACAGGCAGCAATACATAGTTAGAACCGAGTATGCTTATTACTCGAAATCTACAGAGAACACTAACATTTTTAAATATTTATTTATATTTTATTCTTTTATATCGAGGATAATGGAAAAAGTACTTATGTGCTTTTTTACATCCAGTCCCCGCGTGTATGCGGTTTTGTAAATTCTGTCATCTGTTCCCACCGGCACACAATGCTATTGAGCAATAAAATTTTCTTTTGTTTAATTTTTTTCCTTGTATTTTCGAGGTAGAGGTAAAGGTGGGGTGGGAGTGGTAGGAGGGAGAGCTTCTGGGTTTGGTTTTGCTTCAGTTTGGTTTGGTTTGGTTTTGGTTTGGTTTGGTTTATTTTGGTTTGGTTTGGTTTGGTTTGGTTTAGTTTGGTTTGGTTTTGGTTTGGTTTATTTTAGTTTGGTTTAGTTTAGTTTGGTTTGGTTTGGTGTGGTGTGGTGTGGTGTGGTGTGGTTTGGTGTGGTGTGGTGTGGTTTGGTGTGGTTTATGGTTTGGTGTGATTTAGTTTGGTTTGGCTAGGTTTGGTTTGGTTTAGTTTGGTTTGGTTTAGTTTGGTTTAGTTTAGTTTGGTTTGGTTTGGTGTGGTGTGGTGTGGTGTGGTTTGGTGTGGTTTGGTTTGGTTTAGTTTGGTTCGGTATGGTTTGGTTTGGTTTAGTTTAGTTTGGTTTGGTTTGGTTTAATTTAGATTGGTTTGGTTTGGTTTGGTTTGGTTTAGTTTAGATTGGTTTGGTTTTGTTTTGTTTGGTATAATTGAGTTTGGTTTAGTTTAGTTTGGTTTGGTTTAGTTTGGTATAGTTTGGTTTATGATCTTTTATTTAAAGGAGAGAGGTTTCAAATTTTAGAATGGGGGGGGGGGGGGGGGGGGGGGGGAGGTGGTGGCTGCTTTCCTTGTGAGTTTGTTTGTTGTTGGGGGCTTTTTTTTTCTTTTTTTTGGGGGGGGGGGTATTGTTTGTCTGTTGTTTTTGTAAGGGGGTGGGGAGGGGGTGGCTTCATATCTGTTACTATTACTATTGATGATGTTGTTGTCTTTGGTGTTAGGGTTGTTGTTGTGTTGTTGTTTTTTTATTGTTGGCTGGTCAATTGGCTGATTAGTAGGTTGTTGATCAGTTGAGTATTTGGCTAGTTGTTGTTGCAAATGTTGGTTGTGGTGATAGAGATGGTGGGTTGCCGTTGTTGTGTTGATGACGACGACGACGACGACGACTATGATGATGATGATGATGATGATGATGATGATGATGATGATGATGATGATGATGGTGGTGGTGGTGGTGGTGGTGGTGGTGGTGGTGGTGGTGGTGGTGGTGGTGGTGGTGAGGAGGAGTCTGCGTTTTTGTTTTAATTGGGTAATCTGTCAGTGTATATGTCTGTATGGCTGTGTGTCTGCCATAAACTTTCACTTTTCAGATTTCTTGAATTGATTTTGTTCCTCAACAGAAAGCACATTTTGAAGAAATAAGGACAAAAAATTAATATCAATGACTTTGTCTTCATCAGAACATATAAACATGACATAAAGGGCTCCACACGATGATAACTACCCGTTAAATATAAGAATCTGAAGAAAAAAAGATGTTTTAGATTTTCTTGCTAATCGTTGTTACTGCATGACTTTTGATGCAACTGCAGATTGGGGCCTCGTAGAGTGCTTAACAGACTGAGAGGTCTAGCCATGACAGACACTAAAAGCTGGAAGACGTATCTTGTTAAAATCTGGATCTGGGTGCCAGGAATGTGACCCGTGTGGTAACAATCTGGTAAATATTACAACAGAATAGAATTGTTGATAACAAAGACAGAGAACCACGCAAGTTTCTGATCTGTTTTAGTTCAACTTTTTTTTATCTTATAGACTTTGCCTTCTAATTTTTTATTGGGTAATCTGTCAGTGTGTAGGTCTGTGTGGTTGCGTATATACTGTAAAACTTTCACATTTCAGTTTTCTCCAGCGATTTTTTTCCTTTACAGAAAGCACATTTTCAAGAATTGTAGATACACAAAAATAAAATCAATGTATCCATTAGCATTAGAGCAAATATACATGACAGCAAGGATTTTCACAAGGCGACGACTAGCGGTATACAAGAATCTGAACATGTTTTCAAATATCCAGCATATTTTCTTGATAATGGTTGAAACTACCTGGTTTTTAATAAACATGCAGATTGAGGCCTCACAGAGTGTTTAACAGACTAAAAGTATTTGACAGACAATAAAAGCTGGAAGGCGTATTGTCTTGAAATCTGGATCTGGGTGCCAGAATGGTGGTTCCTGTGATAGCAATCTGGTAAACTGCAGAACCCCTGTGAATTTTCAATGGCTAATACTTGGGGGGAAAACTACGACTTTTTTAAAAACCTATTCTAGTTCACCTTCATTTAATATAGACCTTTTTTTTTTATCTATTAGATTAATCAAAGTGAATCTGCATCTTCGTTTAGATTGAATTGATAATAGCAATAATAATAATAATAATAATAATAATAATAATAATAATAATAAAAAATGGAATTTATATGGCGCTGAATCTTGCAAAACAAACAAATCGAAGCACTTGCATATATATATATATATATATTATATATATATATATATATATATATATATATATATATATATATATATATATATATATATATATATATATATATATATTGTTGGTTGGTCAATTGGACGATTAGTAGGTTGCTGATCAGTTGATAATTATGTAATATGATTTGATTTTATATATGTATATTATATGTCAGTGTGTATGTCTGTGTTGCTGCGTATATGTCATAAACTTTACAGTTCAGGTTTTTTCAACTGAAATGTTCCTCTGTGGAAGACAAATTTTGAAGAATTTATTTTTCATTGGGTTATCTGCCAAAATGTATGTCTATGATTGTGGTTTTGTGTCTGCCGTAAATTTTAACATTTCAAATTTCTTATTTTCATAAGAACAGATAATCATGATGCAAAGGGCACCCTGGGGTGATAACTACCAGTTGTTATCTGAATGTGAAAAAATGCTTTAGTATAAACAGCAGATTTTCTACGTTATCATTAATACTACCTAGCCTTTGACACAACTACAGATTGAGGCCTCTTAACAGACTAATAGGTCGCGCCATGACAGTCCCTAAAAACTGGAAGACTATCGTCTTGAAATGTGGATCTGGGCGCCAAAATGGTAGTCTCCTGGGATAGCAATCTGGTAAACATTACCCTTCAGGGGTCCATCCGAGGGCAACAGCACAGTCGTCACTCCTGTCCTTTCTTAGGACATGACCGAATCCAGTTCCATCTCCGTCTTCTAATCTCCTGGCTGATTTTTTCTACTCCTGCTATTTCCAAGACTGTCTTGTTGGAGATGTGTTCTTGCCATCGGATCTTGAAGATCCTCCTCAGACATCTGAAGGGAGAAGGAAAAGGGGACGCCCAAAAACAACATGGCGACGAATGGTAGAAGTAGAGCGGAACGGCGCAGGCTGGAGCACGTGGAACGCCGCACGACGCACAGCTGCAGACCGGAACCAGTGGAGGAATGATGTTCGAGCCTTGTGTGCCTCCTGGCACAGAGAGAATTAAGGTTAAGGTAAGGAAACATTACAACAGATTAAAAGTGTTGATAACAAAGACTTGGAGAACCACGCTAGTTTCTGATCTTTATTAGTTCAACTTTACTTGTTTTGTAAACTTTTTTTGTTATTTGTATAAACAAAGCTACTCTGCATTCTAACTCCTATTGGGTTATCTGTCAGTGTGTATGTCTTTGTGGTTGTGTTTATACCGTAAACTTTAACGTTTCCTTCAGCGAATTTTAAAAATCCTTTTACAAAAGCCACATTTCGAGGAATTAAATATATGAAAATCAAGGTATCCATCAACATTACAATAGATATACGTGGCATCAGAGAGGCTGACAAGGTAATAGCTACCGCTATGATAGACATTTGAAAATGTTTTAAAATATCCGGCATATTTTCTTGATAATGGTTGATACTACCTGACATTTGACAAAACTACAAATTGAGGCCTTGTAGAGTGCTAAACAGACTAAGAGGTCTAGCCATGACAGGCACTGAAAGCTGGAAGACTTATTGTCTTGAAATCTGGATACCCGTGCCAGAACGGTAGCCCGTATGATAGCAATCTGGTAAACATTAGACCAGATTTAAATCTTCAATGCAAAGACTTAGAGAAGGATGCCATTTTCTTATCTGTTTTAGATCACCTTTTTCTTATTCTATAGACCATTCAGATTTTTATTTGTATAAACAAAGTGACTCTGCGTTCTAATTTTTATTTGGGTTATCGGTTAGCGTGTATGCCTGAGTGGTTGTGTAAACTTAAACATTCAGTTTTTTCAGATACTTTTTTATGCTTTACAGAAAGCATATTTTGAAGAATTATAAATATGAGAATAAAGGAATCCATCAGCATTAGAATAGATTACATGGCAGCAAAGAGGTACAGAAGGCAAGAACGACCAGTCTGTAAGAATCTTAGAAATCTTTTAAAATATTCAGCATGTTTTCTTAGTAATAGTAAGTACTGCCTGTCTTATGATACAACCTCAGGTTGAGGCCTCACAGAGCGCTTAACATACTCAAAGGTCTGGCCATGACAGCCACTAAAAGCTGGAAGATGTAGGGTCTTGAAATCTGGATCTAGGTGCCAGAATG
>CM054146.1:21284323-21291823 GCA_028751875.1 Rapana venosa | reverse complement strand
TGAAAAGCATTATAATTCAATAAACTTTAACTAGAATAACAAAGAAATAAGTTATACAGCATTCCTGCTAATTACTACTATACACAACAAACAACATACTACATATATCATACATATATACCAACGGCATTTTTATACAGTACACAATTATATGCCAGCCTCTGAGAATATTAAAAGTTTTTCAATTGCCTTTCCCCCCCCTCCCCCTTACAGGGGGCTTGATGGATGTTTGTTGGGGTTTTTTGTCCAAGCTGTGTGTTTCTGAGTTTTTTCCCCTTTTGTGACAAAAAACAATGATTTTTTATTTATTCCTTCCTTTCGATTTATAAGGTTATTTGCAATTTTGCATTATATGCTGGTTTTAAATCTATTGTGTAGTGTGGGGGAAAAAACAAAAAGGGGGTTGGTATTGTCTGAAAATTTTGCATCTGTAGATGTGTAACTTTGCAAGCAACATTATCAAATAAAAGGTCTATCTGTTTTAATGTGTTGGTCTACCCCAAAATGACTAAAAATTCGAGAAAATGTTATGTTACAGAATTTTGGCATCTTTTCTTTAATAACTGTTCAAAAAACTTGCCCAAAAAGTTCTAATATATTTACAATCCATAAAAAGTGTTCTATCGGTCTCTGGTCTATTACACAAAGAAAAATGTTGTGTTTACTAAACCCATGCATTCAACACCACGTTTTTTGCTTTTTGGGCGTAAAATTTTCTTTTGCAGCCTTTTTTAGTTTTAATTTTTTAATTTTTATGTATTTTTACAAAGAATCTTTCCAAGGAAATGTTCATGTAGTTTTTCTCCCCCTTTTTGTGCAACAGTTTGGGAAAGTTTTTTGTTGATACCGATTTCTAATTTTTTTTGCCCCCTTATTTACACTATCAATGATCCGCAAGAGTATTGGGTGTCTCTTAAATATTCTTATGTTGTCATTTATTTGTATCCCGCTTTCCTTATGTACTGTTTCATTGGGGGAAAATCCATCCATGAAACGTAAAAAAGTATAGGCCTGCCACAGCTTGAACTGAAATCTTTGAAATTTAAAAAATTCCCCTTTTTCATTGAGAAAGGTTTAATAGAATTATATTTCTGTATTAAAAGTGTTTTTTGATTACTTTATTACCTTGTTATATTTTCATTGTAAAAAACGGGTTTCAGAGAGCATTTCTCGTGTTTTTGGGGACTAATGAACGAGAGAAAAATTATAAGTTTTAAAAACGATGTGTCAAAAGGATTGATGTTTGAAATGGGGTGTTTATATCTGATCCATAGCTTTTAAGTTCATGAAAAGGGGATATTTTTTTTCGCAATACTTACCCATTTTGATTTACTTTCAATTTTTCTTATCCATATAAGTTTCAGCGCATAAATTATTTTTTTAATCAGGTTGCTCATCCCTCTTGAGTAACGGGTTTAATAGCCGTTTTCTACTATTTATTTTGCTTTTGTTCCAAAAAAACTGGAAACATAGTTTTTGTAGACTTTTTATGAAAGGGTCGGGTGGATTGGTTTAACTCACAGGTGAAAAGTTTTGACAAGAAAAAGGATTTTTAAATGGAAATTCGCAAGTGGAGTAATTAACTCTTTGTAACCAAACTTTAAATAGGTTTTAATTTCGGGAAAATTTATCTTATAGTTCATATTTTCACAGCCCTTTTTTTTTGGGGGTAAACCAGTTCTGATTTTAATTTGGGGGGATCCACATCATTTTTAGGGGGGGGACGAAACACACTTGATTCTTTTTTATTACCAAGCCATATAATTTGCTTTTGTCATATTCATATAAGACCTGTATTTTTCCAAACTTCTTAGAATATGTATAGAATGTTCAAATGATAGTTTATCTCCTATGTTTAACAATTAGTGTCATCTGCTAGGGGGAAAATTTTATTTTTCTGTCTCCCCAATGCGTTTCCTTTAATTGAGTATCTTCTTTAATCATTATACCCAAAATTCGGCCAAAAAAGAATAAATAAGTAGGGCGATAGGGATACCCTCCCGGCACCCTTTTTAAATTTCTAAACCTTTTTGAACTTTTTCCTTTTACGAGGACTTTGATTTATATTTGTTAAAATGTTTTGCCCATTGATAAACACTGCTACCAAAAAACCTACCCTTTCAGACTTTGAACATAAAACCCCAGCTTAAAAGAGTGAATGCTTTTTCAAAGTCAACACAAAGTAAAAACCCGGGGCTGATTTTTTTTTCCAGGTGTTAAATCAGGTCATATTTAAAATCTAATATTTTTCCCAAAATGTATCATTTGGCTTAAAACCTGATATCTCGCTGAAAAAGTGTGGAGAACTCTTTTAATCCGGTTTGCAATACATGCAGAACCAATTTTATAAACTATTAAAGAAGGGTTTTTGGACGCCAGTTTTTAATGTTTCCTGGGTTTTTGTCCCTTTTGGGAGACGAAAATTTAGCCCTTTCCCTTCTGTGTAGCCGAAAATTCCCCACCCTGGTAACTTTCATTAAGTGCTTTTTACTATGAAATGACCTATTTTTTCCCAAAAAAATTGAAAATTCTACCGTAAAGCCGTCTTTTCCCTGGGCTTTTTCCCATTTTTATATTTTTTAAGAAACCCCTGCTTCTTAATACTTTTTTTACCACCTAACTGTTTTGTTCTTCTCTTGTTTTTGGGGGTGGGTTTTTTAAACCACCTTTAAATCTCACAGGGTTCAATGTTTCCTTTCTTAGGACTCTCTAAAATGTTTAACTTCTTTTTCAATATTTTTGTTGTCGTTAACTGTTCATTCCCCGTTAAAGCTTTGACATGCGTTTATGATGAAATTTCTTTTTTTGATTAAAAAAAATATTTGGATATCTTTTCACCTCAGAAATCCATGTGTTTTGGATCTAGCAAACCCCCTCCATTTTTTTTACGTTTTTTTTCCCATTCTTTATTTTTTTTCTTAAGTTGTGTTTTTTATTTTTCTTTTTTTATGTTCTAGCTTTTTAGTTGTTCAATGTCTTTTTTTTTAATTTTTTTTCATTTTCTCTTTTTTTTTTTTTCTTTTATTGCATATCCTATTGTTTTAGCTCTAATTTTCTCGCAGAAAGTTAAAAAGTTTTTATTGGGCCCGATGCGTATTTCACTTTGGGAATTTCATCTATTTTGATTTGTCATTTTTTTTGTCTGCGTACTCTTTGATCACTTCGAAATTTCTGTGTTTTTTCTTCTACAAGTGACTTCTCTAAGAAGGGGAAGAGTTGAACTTCCAAAATTTTTTCTTATTTTTTCTTTTCTCAATTTTAGAGAAAGGTTATCAGTGATGGTTCAGAACGATATCCGGGGAGAATATCGTGTTTTCAAATCCAAAAAAGGGTTTCCGAAAATAGAAAAAAAGTCAAGGCGCCCTGCTTCAGTGGTGTTGCTTTTCCCCATGTATATCTCCTATATCTGGATTACACTCCTTCAATTTTTAGATAGAGCCAGTTTTTTTAAAAATTTCAAGTGCTTTTTTAGCTCTGGGATTGTTAATTTTTGTATAATTTTAAATCTAGTTAGGGTAATTGCGATATTCCAGTCCCCCACGGCAATTTTTTTTTTTTTACGCTTAATTGTTTTTTTTTGAGTGAAATAAAACTGTGGGTTGTCTCTATTTGGACCTATACATTAAATAAAAAGGGAAAACTTTATCCTTGTTGAAAATTTTATATTATGAAATTACCGTTTGGATCCTACTTACATCCTGTATCTTAAATTAAAATTATTTTTGGGAAAAAAAAAAGCAACCCCCCCTTTCAAAATTTGATTTTTAAGCGCAAAAAAAAATTTTATCCCCCCTTTCCCAGCTTTAAAATTTTTCTACCTTTTTTCAAATGTTGTCTTGAAGACAATATATTGAAATTTTTTCTGTTTCAATAAAGGAAACATCTCTTCTTTGTACAAATTTCCCAACCCCTGACAATTTATTGAGGCAAGGGGGGAATACTATCCATAAAAGGTATAAATGTTTATGATAAAAGGGAAATAAAAAATCTTTTCCCGTTCATAATGTTGTAGTCTTTAAGATGGACAAAATTTTGTATTTCAGGAACAGTATTTCCACATCTTGAGTCATGGCATCACATTTTTTTTCAAAAAAAAACAAGACCTAAAAAATGGCCTGTAAAATTGAGTGTGTAAAATAATCACACCAACATTCATTTGAAAACATGTAAACAAAGAAAAAGAAACGATTAAAGCAAAAAAGAGAAAAATCAAGACAAGAAGAAGAAGAAAAAAAAATACAAACAGAAATTTACCGATATTCTGAAATCTTGCAAACGAAGGCAAGCTTCCTGAATTGTGCGTGTTGTCACATAAAACAACCCTGTGGAGTTCACCAAAAACATCCCAAAAAAATAGGTTGATTACAGTTGGTATAAATAGTACCCTAAAAAAAAAAAATTTTAAAAAAAAAAAAAAACCCTTAAAAAAAAAAAAGAAATTTATTCATTTTGTGAGCCGTGTGTGTGTGTGTTGTGGCCGCGCGCGCGCACGCGCACCGTGACACGGTGCATGCCCCGCCCCTGCGCCCCACCCCTGTCTACAGAAGATGATAATAGTTTGATTTCCCCGGGAGAGGGTTAGTTTACATAAGAGAAAAGAAAAAAGGGGGAGCAAAAAAAGGTGCAAACCATGTTTCCTTCTGAGCACTCTGTTAGCTCTATTTAACCCCCGTATATGTGTGAGTGAGTGATTAAGTGAATGGTGAGTGATTTTGGGAATGAGTGAGTGTTGTTTTGTGCGTGTGTGTGTGTGTGCGTGCGTGCGTGCGTGCGTTGTGTGTGTGTGGTGTGTTTGTGCGGTGTGTGCAAAGTCAAAATTTTATTTTCGAGGTACATTGAACAGGGCAGTGCATTTGTTGTGGTGTGTTGTGTGTGTGTGGTGTGCCCTCGTGCGTGCTGCGTGCGTGTGTGTGTGTGTGTGTGTGGTGTGTGGTGTGTGTGTAATTACGCAGTTCAAGGGCCTAAAATTGTGTGCCCCTGTGGGGGGGTGATGCGTGCATGTCGCACGGGTTGAGCAAACGCACTATTCCTCCTATTTAAAAAGTGACCCATCCCTGGGTGGAGCCCCAGTATTCAAATGAAGCATTTATATGTAGGAGGGCACACAGTGGAGCATACTGCAAAAAAAAGAGGAGCAGAAAAGGGCCCCCCCCCCCCCCCCCCCCCCCCCCCAAAAAAAAAAAAAAAAAAAAAAAAAAAAAAAAAAAAAAAAAAAAAAAAAAATTAAAACCCCCCCCCCAAACAAAAACCCAACAAACCCCCCCCCCAAAAAAAAAAAAAAAAAAACAAACAAAACAAAAAAAAACAAAACAAAAAAAAAAAACAAACAAAAAACCCAAAAAAACCCAGCAAACAAAACATAAAATATTTATTAAAAAAAAAAAAAAAAAACAAAAAAAAAAAACAAAAAACCCCCTAACCCGAGGACAAAATTTTACTAATTATGTTATGAAATTATCTTTTTTTGGCCCTATATCATTTAACATATCACATGTTTAACCCTCAATCACTAAACCGTCCGTATTTGGGGCCCTCACTTTTATCCATACACTTTTTTGGTTTTTATCCATCACTAACCCTCAAATGTGTGGTTTACATCACCCCCCACATATTTTTCCCCCTCAACCTTTAAACAAAAGATTTTTTTTTTTTTGGGTTTTTCACACAATAGCAAAACTTATTAATTTGGGCATACTATAAACCCGTCACGTTGTTTGGTCATCCACATCATTAAAATATCACATGTTTGTTGGTTTGGCCACACTTTATTAACCCGTCACTTTGTTAGTTTTTCCATCACATCTTAACCCTCACACTGTCTGTTTGGCCCCACATTTCTTAACCGTCACATGGCCCCTCACATCATTAGCCCCTCACACTGTTTGGCCATCACATCATTAGCCCATACCTGTTTGGCCATCACTCTTAGCCCCTCACACTGTTTGGCCCGGCACATCATTAACCCACACATCATTAGCCCCTCCTTGTTGTTGGGCCTCACATCATTTAAACCCCTCACGCTGTTTGGCCCTACATCATTAACCCCTACACTGTTTGGCCATCACATCTTAACCATCACACTGTTTGGCCATCAACGTTAACCGTTACACTGTGTTTTTGGCCTTACATCCCTTAACCCATCACACTATTTGGGCCCCACACATTAACCCCTCACCTGTTTGGTCATTACATCATTAACCCCTACACGTTTGTTTTGGTCATCACATCATTAACCCATCACATGTTTGTTTGGCCTTCACACATTAACCCATCCATGTTGTTTAGCCATCCAATTTGTTTAGCCATCAATTTTTACCCCCTACGTTTTTTTTGGCCATACTCATTAAAACCTCACATGGCCCTCACATCATTTAGCCCCTCCACGTTTGGTCTCAATATTGTCCATACACTGTTTGTAGATCACCAGACCCTCACACGAATTGCCCTTTTTTCATTGTTCATGTCATATTTGGGCATCACTCATTTAAACCCTCAACTATTGGAATCACATTATTTTCAGGAAACCATTTTAGCTCATTAAGATTATTTAAAAAACCCTTTTTTTTTTGAATCGTCATGTCTTTTAGACTTTCATAACATTTTTTTATCATAACAGTTTTCGAGAATCCTGATATCCTTAGCCTTACATTTTGTCACCCTCTATAAAAAATCACCCCTGTGCGTGCGTATGTGTGTGGTGTGTGTGTGTGTGTGTGTGTGTTTTTTGCGCGCGCGCGCGCGCGGGTAATGTTGACCGTTGTGTATGTTGTGTGAGTGTGGTGTGTGTGCTTGCGTGTGTTTTGAGGTCTGTGTGTTGTTTTTGAGTGTATCTGTGTTTGTGTGTGGCGGCCCGCTTGCCTGCGCACGCATGAAATTTTTTGTCAGTGAGAGAGGGTGTGCGTATGTCCCCGCGCCACTCTATTCTTTCCATTTCTTTAAACATTCATTGCGATACAAATTCTATATTTACCACCAAAACCCACCACTATTCTTATTATTTGCTCTCACAAAAAGAAGAGAGTTTGAAACGGGTGCTAAACCAAAAACAAACAAAATAAGCGAATGGTCCTAATCACAAATCCATTATTTGTCACTCAACCAGCTATCTTTTTCAGCAAAAGCAGAAGCCCCTGGCTTCTCTCCCACCAAAGCTCAACAGCCCTAGAAAATCGACACATACCAAAAAGGTGCACTACTCCCTCAACACCATTCCCCCCAGCAAGATACATAGTGACGATTGCCGACTCCCTCCCTCCACCCCACTCCCCACAACAGCCACCTCCATCACTGCATCCAGGAGAAAAGGGAAAAACGAACGATTAAATCCTGACAAAACAACCATAACAGCCATCTCAGACCAAACAGCCCATGGGTTGTATTATATGATAAAAAAAAAATAAAATAAAATAAAAATAACACTAGATCATGATCCTGCCCCAGAGATGGGTTATCACACAGAAAAGCGCATATCCATCAGTCATATGCCTGCCTCCTTATTTT
>CM054146.1:21271823-21281823 GCA_028751875.1 Rapana venosa | reverse complement strand
TTTGGTTAGTTTGGTTTGGTTTAGGTTTGGTGTGATTTAGTTTGGTTTGGCTGGGTTTGGTTTGGTTTAGTTTGGTTGGTTTGTTTAGTTTGGTTTGGTTTATGGTTTGGGGGTGATTTAGTTTGGTTTGGTTTGGTTTGGGTTTGGTTTAGTTTGGTTGGTTTGGTTTAGTTTGTTTGGTTTTGGTTGGTGTGATTTAGTTTGGTTTGGTTGGTTTGGTTTGGTTTAGTTTGGTATAGTTGGGTTTGGTTTAGTTTGGTTTGGTTGGTTTGGTTTGGTTTGGTTTAGTTTGGTTAGTTGGGTTTGGTTTAGTTTGGTTTGGTTTGGTTTGGTTTGTTTGTATAGTTGGGTTTGGTTTAGTTTGGTTTGGTTTGGTTGGTTTAGTTTGGTATAGTTGGGTTTGGTTTAGTTTGGTTTGGTTGGTTTGGTTTAGTTGGTATAGTTGGGTTTGGTTTAGTTTGGTTTGGTTTTTAGTTGGGTTTTGGTTTGGTTTATTTTGGTTTAGTTTGGTTTGTTTTGGTTTTAGTTTGGTTTAGTTTGGTTTATTTTGGTTAGTTTGGTTTAGTTGGTTTGGTTTAGTTTAGTTTGGTTTGGTTTGGTTTATTTTGGTTTGGTTTGGTTTAGTTTGGTTTGGTTTGGGTTTGGTTTAGTTTGGTGGTTTGGTTGGGTTGGTTTGGTTTGGTTTAGTTTAGATTTGTTTGGTTTGGTTTAGTTTGGTTTGGTTTGGTTTAGTTTGGTTTTGGTTTGGTTTGGTTATGATCTTTTATCTAAAGGAGAGAGGTTTCAAATTTAGAATGGGGGGGGGGGGGGGGGGGTGGTGGCTGCTTTCCTTGTGAGTTTGTTTTTGTTGGGGGCTTTTTTTTTGGGGGGGGGGGTATTGTTTGTCTGTTGTTTTTGTAAGGGGGGGGAGCGGGAGGCTTCATATCTGTTACTATTACTATTTATGATGTTGTTGTCTTTGGTGTTAGGGTTGTTGTTGTGTTGTTGTTGTTTTTTATTGTTGGCTGGTCAATTGGCTGATTAAGTAGGGTTTTTTGATCAGTCGAGTATTTGGCAAAAATTGTTGTTGCAACGGTGGTGATGGTGTGGTGATGGAGATGGTGGGTTGCCGTTGTTGTGTTGACGACGACGACGACCCACGACGACGGCGGCGGCGATGATGATGATGATGATGATGATGATGATGATGATGATGATGATGATGATGATGATGATGATGATGGTGGTGGTGGTGGTGGTGGTGGTGTGGGTGGTGGTGGTGGTGGTGGTGGTGGTGGTGGTGGTGGTGGTGGTGGTTGTGGTGGGGTGGTGGTGGTGGCGGCGGCGGTGGTGTGGTTGTGGGGGTGGTGGGGTGGTGATGCTGGTGGTGGTGGTGGTGGTGTGGTGGTGGGTGTGGGGGTGGCTGGTGGTGGATGATGATGATGATGATGGTGGTGGTGGTGGTGGTGGGGGTGGTGGTGGTGCTGGTGGTGGATGATGATGATGATGATGATGGTGGTGGTGGTGGTGGGGGTGGTGGTGGTGGTGGTGCTGGTGGGTGGTGGGGTGGTGGGTGGTGGTGGTGGTGGGTGCTGGGGGGTGGTGGTGGATGATGATGATGATGGTGGTGGTGCTGGTGGTGGTGCTGGTGGGTGGTGGTGGTGGTGGTGGTGGTTAGTGCGTTTTTGTTTTACTTGGGGCATGTGTCAGTGTGTATGTTTGTATGGCTGTGTGTCTGCCATAAACTTTCACTTTTCAGATTTATTGAATTGATTTTTTTCAACAGAAAGCACATTTTGAAGAAATAAGGACAAAAAATTAGTATTAATGACTTCGTCTTCATCAGAACATATAAACATGACATAAAGGGCTCCACACGATGATAGCTACCCGTTAATATAAGAATCTGAAAAAAAATGTTTTAGAATAAACGGCATATTTTCTTGCTAATCGTTGTTACTGCATGACTTTTGATACAACTGCAGATTGAGACCTCGTAGAGTGCTTAACAAACTGAGAGGTCTAGCCTTGACAGACGATAAAAGCTGGAAGACGTATCTTGTTAAAATCTGGATCCGGGTGCCAGAAATGTGACCCCTGTGGTAACAATCTGGTAAATATTACAACAGAATAGAATTTTTGATAACAAAGACAGAGAACCACGCAAGTTTCTGATCTGTTTTAGTTCAACTTTTTTTTATCTTATAGACTTCGCCTTCTAATTTTTATTGGGTAATCTGTCAGTGTGTGTAGGTCTGTGTGGTTGCGTATATACTGTAAAACTTTCACATTTCAGTTTTCTCCAGCTATTTTTTTTTCTTTACAGAAAGCACATTTTCAAGAATTGTAGATTTAAAAATAAAATCAATGTAGCCATTAGCATTAGAACAAATATACATGACAGCAAGGAGCTTCACAAGGTGACGACTATCGGTATAGAAGAATCTGAACATGTTTTAAAATATCCAGCATATTTTCTTGATAATTGTTGAAACTACCTGACTTTCAAGAAAACTACAGATTGAGGCCTCATAGAGTGCTTAACAGACTAAAAGTATTTGACAGACATTAAAAGCTGGAAGATGTATGGTCTTGAAATCTGGGTCTGGGTGCCAGAATTGTGGTCCCTGTGATAGCAATCTGGTAAACTGCAGAACCCCTGTGAATTTTCAATGGCTAAAACTTGGAAAAAATACAGCTTTTTTGTTTTACCTATTCTAGTTCACCTTCATTTGATATAGACCTTTTTTTATCTACTAGATTAATCAAAGTGAATCTGCATCTTCGTTTAGATTGGATTAATAATAAGAATAAGAATAATAAATGGAATTTATATAGTGCTGAATCTTGTAAAACAAACAAATCGAAGCGCTTGCATCATATATATATTGTTGGTTGGTCAGTTGGCCGATTAGTAGGTTGCTGATCAGTTGATATATAATATAATTTTATTTTATATCTATCTATCTATCTGTCCCGTAGTCTGACGACCGTGGGGGCACCCTCAAAGACTCAGCAACCAGTTCCCTCCATTCGCCTCTCTGTTCTGCCTTTCTCAGGGTTTTGTTGAGTTCTAGGCCTGTCCATTCACTGATGTTATCCTCCCAGCTCTTCCTTGGTCTGCCTCTTTTTCTTCCTCCTTGGACAGTGCCTTGCAAAACTGTCTTGGTAATTCCTTGGGATCTTGTGACATGCCCATACCACTTAAGTTTACGCTTTTTCACGATCGTTTGAAGGTTCTCATAGGGTCCAATGGTTTGCTGGATTCTGTTATGCACGCTTTCGTTGCTTATGTGGTCTTTGTAGGAGATGCCAAGGAGTCTCCGAAAGCATCTCATCTCCACTGCCTGTACTCTTCTCTCCAAATCTGCAGTCAGGGTCCATGATTCACAGGCATACAGAAATATGGATATGACAAGGGAGCGCATTAGTCTGATCTTGGAGATAAGTGAGATATTCTTATCTCTCCAGATGGTGTTTAGTTTTGACAGTGCTGTTATTGTCTGTGCAGTCCTGCATACTACTTCTGGCTTGGATCCCTGGTCGGATACAATGGCTCCCAGGTACTTGAAACTTTGAACTGTTTCCAGCTTCTGGTCATTAACCCTGATATCAGTGCTAATGCCGTTGGTGTTATTAGTCATCAGTTTGGTCTTCTCTGCACTGATTTCCATGCCGTATGTTTTGGAGGCCTTATCCAAGTGTTCTGTTAGGCTGGCAAGCTCTTTTTCTGATCCTGCTATTCCATCAATGTCATCTGCGAAGCGGAGGTTTGTGATCGTTCTGCCACCGATGCTGACTGATCCTTCATGATGTTCCAGTGCATCAGCCATGATTCTCTCAAGGAAGATGTTGAAAAGAGTGGGTGAGAGTAGACAGCCCTGCCTTACTCCAACTGTTGTTCGAAACCATTCTCTAATGTTGTTGTTGTAGTACACTGCACTGGTGGCCTCGCTGTACAGCTGTTTGATGACTCTGATCAGGTTTGCATTGATGCTGTACAAATTCATGGTTGCCCACAAAGCTGCATGCCACACCCTGTCAAATGCCTTCTTAAAATCGATAAATACGTGGTAAAGGTCTTGTTGATGTTGAAGGTACCGCTCACATAGTATTCTGAGGTTGAATATCTGTTCTGTTGTGCTGCGCCCTGCTCTGAAACCTGCTTGTTCCTCAGCAATGATGGTCTCTGCTTGTGGCTTCAGTCTATTCAATATTATCTGCAGCATGACCTTGCTTGGGTGACATATGACAGAGACTCCCTCTGCTACTGGTAACCATGTAACCCAGTACCACCTGCCACATGTAGGGAGTAAACCCAACCAAAAAATCCGACCTGGAGAGGGATGGGCTCCGCCAGGTTTGATTTGCCCAAGATACACCAATGACAAAGACAGCCAGAATCTCCATACCGGATCGGTCGTCGCCCGGGTTACCAAGGACCGCGCCTTCTGTTGCTCATCAGGACAGATGTCGAAAGTATGCTACTGATGTAAAACGCAGCAAAATTCGTGCCAGAAACAACACCATCATTGGCACATGGAATGTACGGACACTAAGAGCTGCAGGCAAAGTGGAAGAACTGACACATGAGATGTCCAGATATCATTGGCACATCCTTGGGCTCTGCGAAGTCAGGTGGAAAAACATGGGAGAAACAACGACCCAGGAAGACCACAAATTATACTACAGTGGAAAACAGGATAAACATGAACACGGCGTGGGGTTTCTCGTTCACAAAGACACCGTGAACACCGTCATGAGCTGTCAGCCTGTGTCCAGCAGACTTATTACCATCCGCCTGAGAGCAACCCCCTTTAACATAACTGTAGTACAGGCATACGCCCCTACATCAGACTGCACAGATGAAGCCGTAGAAGAATTTTATGACCAGCTACAAGAGGTTCTGAATCAAACACCCAAGAAAGACATCCTCGTTGTGCAAGGCGACTGGAACGCCAAGGTAGGAGAAGATGCATGGAAAGACTGGGAAGGCGTTTGTGGGCCACATTGTAATAACCAATCAAATGAAAGAGGCTTGAGACTCCTGGAGTTTGCCAGTAACAACCACCTCCAGTTAGTGAATACACTTGGCCCACACAAGAAATCCAGAAAATGGACATGGCATAGCCCAAATGGAGAACACCACAACCAAATAGATTACATCATGGTGAAAAGACGGTTTCAGTCTAGCGTTAACATCGCACAGACACGAAGTTTTCCAGGAGCAGACATAGGGAGTGATCATGATCTTGTGATGATGACTTTCCGACTACGTCTAAAGAAAATCCACAAGCGGAACAACATCAGGATCAAATTTGACCTCGAGAAGCTGAAGGACCCAGAGGTATTAGAAATTTTTCAAGCAAGGATAGGTGGAAAGTTTGCAGCACTCACTGTGATAGACTCAGTCATAGATACACTGACGAATAGTTTTAATACAGCAGTGACTGAAACAGCAAACGAGCTTCTTGGCAAACGCCGACCAGTCAAAAACCCATGGGTCACACCTAACATCCTACAACTATGCGACAAGCGTAGAGAGTTGAAGAAAAAGAAAAATGAAACAAAAGAAAGAGCAGAACAATATAGGGCAGTCAACAAAAGAATCAGGAAGTCCATGACGGAGGCAAAAGAAAAATGGATCGGTGAACAGTGCCAAGACATTGAAGAGAACATCAAGAAAAACAATAGCAAGAAAGCATATCAGCTGGTGAAAGACCTGACTAGCACGAAACAGAGAAAAGGTTTAACAATCCAAGACAAAAATGGGAAGTGTCTCACTGACGACCAGGATATTCTGAACAGATGGACAGAATACTGCTCCGACCTGTATAACTATAAAACCGCAGGAGATCCAGAAGTCCTTAATGTACCCGACAGCAAAGACACAGACAGTCACCCTATCCTCCGAGAAGAAGTGGAAACAGCAGTCAGATCGCTGAAAAAGGGGAAGTCAGCAGGGGCTGACAACATTCCAGCTGAGCTGGTCCAAGCTGGAGGGGAAGCCATGATCAGCGCCCTACTAAGAATCTGCAACAAGATCTGGCAGACAGGAAAATGGCCAACACCATGGACGCAGTCACTCATCATCACCCTCCCCAAGAAAGGAAATCTACAACAATGCCATAATTACCGCACAATCAGCCTCATATGTCACCCAAGCAAGGTCATGCTGCAGATATTTTATATATATATATTATATATCAGTGTGTGTGTGTGTGTCTGTGTTCCTGAGTATATATCATAAACTTTACAGTTTAGGTTTTTTCAACTGAAATTTTCCTCTGTGGAAGACAAATTTTGAAGATTTTTTTTCATTGCGTTATCTGCCAAAATGTATGTCTATGATTGTGGTTGCGTGTTTGTCGTCAATTTTAACATTTCCAATTTCTTATTTTCATAAGAACAGATAAACATGTTGCAAAGAGCACCTTGAGGTGATAACTACCAGTTGTTATCAGAATCTGAAAAATGTTTTTGTATAAACAGCAGATTTTCTACGTAATCATTAATACTACCTATCCTTTGATACAACTACAGATTGAGGCCTCTTAACAGACTAAAAGGTCTGGCCATGACAGACACTAAAAACTGGAAGACTATGGTCTTGAAATCTGGATCTGGGCGCCAAAATGGTAGTCTCCTGGGATAGCAATCTGGTAAACATTACCCTTCAGGGGTCCATCCGAGGGCAACAGCACAGTCGTCACTCCTGTCCTTTCTTAGGACATGTCCGATCCAGTTCCATCTCCGTCTTCTAATCTCCTGGCTGATTTTTTCTGCTCCTGCTATTTCCAAGACTGTCTTGTTGGAGATGTGTTCTTGCCATCGGATCTTGAAGATCCTCCTCAGACATCTGAAGGGAGAAGGAAAAGGAGACGCCCCAAAACAACATGGCGACGAATGGTAGAAGTAGAGAGGAACGGCGCAGGCTGGAGCACGTGGAACGCTGCACGACGCACAGCTGCAGACCAGAACCAGTGGAGGAATGATGTTCGAGCCTTGTGTGCCTCCTGGCAGAGAGAGAATTAAGGTTAAGGTAAGGAAACATTACAACAGATTAAAAGTGTTGATAACAAAGACTTGGAGAACCACGCTAGTTTCTGATCTTTATTAGTTCAACTTTACTTGTTTTGTAAACTGTTTTTATTTGTATAAACAAAGCTACTCTGCATTCTAACTCCTATTGGGTAATCTGTCAGTGTGTATGTCTTTATGGTTCTGTTTATACCGTAAACTTTAACATTTCCTTCAGTGAATTTTAAAAATCCTTTTACAAAAGCCACATTTCGAGGAATTAAATATATGAAAATCAAGGTATCCATCAACATTACAATAGATATACGTGGCATCAGAGAGGCTGACAAGGTAATAGCTACCGCTATGATAGACATTTGAAAATGTTTTAAAATATCCGGCATATTTTCTTGATAATGGTTGATACTACCTGACATTTGACAAAACTACAAATTGAGGCCTTGTAGAGTGCTAAACAGACTAAGAGGTCTAGCCATGACAGGCACTGAAAGCTGGAAGACTTATTGTCTTGAAATCTGGATACCCGTGCCAGAACGGTAGCCCGTATGATATTAATCTGGTAAACATTAGACCAGATTTAAATCTTCAATGCAAAGACTTAGAGAAGGATGCCATTTTCTTATCTGTTTTAGATCACCTTTTTCTTATTCTATAGACCATTCAGATTTTTATTTGTATAAACAAAGTGACTCTGCGTTCTAATTTTTATTTGGGTTATCGGTTAGTGTGTATGCCTGAGTGGTTGTGTAAACTTAAACATTCAGTTTTTTTAGATACTTTTTTTTGCTTTACAGAAAGCATATTTTGAAGAATTATAAATATGAGAATAAAGGAATCCATCAGCATTAGAATAGATTACATGGCAGCAAAGAGGTACAGAAGGCAAGAACGACCAGTCTGTAAGAATCTTAGAAATCTTTTAAAATATTCAGCATGTTTTCTTAGTAATAGTAAGTACTGCCTGTCTTATGATACAACCTCAGGTTGAGGCCTCACAGAGCGCTTAACATACTCAAAGGTCTGGCCATGACAGCCACTAAAAGCTGGAAGATGTAGGGTCTTGAAATCTGGATCTGGGTGTCAGAATGGTGGTCCCTGTGATAGCAATAAGGTAAACTGCAGAACATTTGAATTTTCATTGGCAAAGACTTGGAGAACCATACGGTTTTGTGATCTGTTTCAGTTTACTTGTTTCATTGATCATTCTTATTAACAAAGTGAGTCTGGGTCATCAGTCAGTGTGTATGTCTGTGTGTTTGTGTACATGACGTTAACTTTAACATTTCAGTTTTCTTCAGGCAGTGATTTTTCTCTACAGAAAGCAAATTTTGGAGAATTATACAGATAAAAACTACTGTATTCATCATCATTAGAACAAATGTACTCGACATCAAAGAGCTTCACAAAGTGAAAACTGCTGGTTATTATAAGAATCTAAAATTTTGTTTTTAGAATAACCAGCAGATTTTCCCAGCAATCGTTTTTACTGCCTGACCTATGATACAACTGCAGATTGAGGCCTGATAGAGTGCTTAACAGACTAAAACGTCTAGCACTGGCAGACGCTAAAAGCTGGAAGACGTATGGTCTTGAAATCTGGATCCGGGTGCCAGAATGGTGGCTCGTATGATATCAATCTGCTAAACTTTAGAACAGACAAAAAGTCTAAGTAACAAAGCTTTGGAGAACCTCGCCAATTTCTGATAAGTTTTTGTTCAACTGTACTTATCTTATAGGCATTAAAAACTTTATTTGAATGATCAAAGTTACTCTGTATTCTCATTTTTATTGGGTAATATGTCAGCGTGTGTGTTTGTGTGATTGCGTATAGGGTAAACTGTAACATTTAAGTTTTCTTCAGCTATTTTTTTTATCCTATTCAGAAGGCACCTTTAGAAGAATTGTGGATATAAAAATCAATGTATCCATCATCATTGCAACAAATACACATGACAGCAAAGATCTCCACAAGGCAATGATTACCGGTATATAAGAATCTGAGAAACGTTTAAAAATAAATAGCAGATTTTCCTGGTAACCGGTTTACTGCCCGACCTTTGATACAATTGCAAAGCGAGGCCTCTTAGAGTGCTAAACACACTCAAACGTATGGCCATGGCAGACGCTAAAAGCTGGAAGATATATCTCCTGGATCCGGGTGCCAGATTAATGGCCCCTATGATAGCAATCTGGTAAACTTTAGAACATCTTTGAATTTTCTACAGCAAAGATTTGAGAGAATCACGGCATTTTTCTGATTGACTTAAGTTCTGCTTCACTTACTTCCTTTACAAACAATTTTTAGTTCATTTGTATCAACAAAGTGAGTTTGCTCTTGTAGCAGCTGTTGCTGCTGTTGCTGCTGTTGCTGATGCTGCGGCTGCCGGCTTTATTGTTGTTCCTGCTGCTGCTGCTGCTACTGCTTTTATTTCCTAGCAACGATCTTCTTTGTTCAGGATTTTTTTGTTTTTCAAAGCTTTTTTTTCTAGGGACATATAAAATATGATAGTCACTGTTTAGATTCACACCCCACTCATCCCCATCTCATTTCACAAAACCAGATGGATGGGCGTTCTAAAGGTAACGCACCTGTCTAGAAAGCGAAAAGTCACACACATTTGATCCCTATTTGAACCCGAACTTTTACCCCCATTCACTTGAGCTTTGAGTGGTAGCTTGGGTGCTAGTTTGTTTTGTTTTTACAGGATGAGATGATCATCCCAGATCCTGTGCCCAAAATACATTTAGCGCACGTAAAAGACACCCACAACATCCAGACTGTTACCCCTGGCAAAATTCTGTCGGAGAAAAAGTCACTCTGCCAGGGAGACAAAGACACACTGAGCCAGAGAGGAAAATAAAACACAGCTCCTGTGGTGACTTGCTCTTTCCTGGGAGATAGATAGATGCCCGAATTTCACGCTGGGAAAGTTACCGCGACTGAAAGTTGGTTTACACTACATCGCACACATAGGCTGGT
>CM054146.1:21259323-21264323 GCA_028751875.1 Rapana venosa | reverse complement strand
CCCTCCTCACCCCCCCCCTTCCCCCCACCCACCCACTCACCCTCCATCCCCCTCCCCCAACTGGTGATGTGCAATTTCGTCAGTAGACGCCCACTAAATTGCCATCAGTCAGTGTCTGTCTTTTTCACACCTCAGTTCCTCTTCCATCCACCTCTACTTACCTCCCCCTCCCTACCCCCACCCCCTACCCCCACCTTCCCTCTTCAACCTTTTGTCTTTTTTTTCCTTCCAGCTCCTCCTTCTTTTCCTCTTTGTCATCTCACCATACATAATTATGTGACGCTCCACCGCATAATGAATCGCACAGCACTGGAGGTTCAATTTTTTAGTTATTGATTATGTTTATTAATCTGCATTTAATTTTTAAAAGAAAAGGGCTATCCAATACAGAAAACAGATTGAAAATCGGACAACTCTATCATTTTTTGTTATTGACATGTTTATCAATCTGCAATTAATGAAAAAAAGGTTATTCAATACAGAAAACAGATTGAAAATCGGACAACTCTACCATTTTTAGTTATTGCCATGTTTATCAATCTGCAATTAATGAAAAAGGCTATCCAATACAGTAAACAGATTGAAAATCGGACAACTCTATCCTTTTTAGTTATTGACATGTTTATCAATCTGCAATTAATGAAAAAGGCTATCCAATACAGAAAACAGATTGAAAATCGGACAACTCTATCATTTTTAGTTATTGACATGTTAATCTGCAATCAATAAAAAGGCTGTTCAATAGAGAAAACAGATTGAAAATCGAACAACTCTATGAAAAGTTCTTACAAATTGAAATGATAAACTGCAAAAAAGGGGGACAAAATGAGGAATTGACAAGTTTTCCATCGACGTAATAGGTGGTCAGAATAAGGGTTTGGATTTTTTTTTAATGGGGTTTTATTTATAAAGCAAAAGGAAACAAAATTACGCGCTGATACAAGATAGAAAATAGCAATACTTTTTATGAAAATCTCAAAATTGGCAACTTGACCACCCCCCCCCCCCCCCCCCCCCCCCCCCACCTACCTAAAATGGCTTCTAGGAGAAAAGTGGATGAGATGCGAAGCGATTCATTACGGGGTGGAGGGTCACATAAATATTACTGTGGAATACGTTCAGCATGATGGGAAGATAACATCAGAGAGTGTACTGGCCTTGAGTGGAACGACTCGCTACCAAAAGCTGGAAACCGCGAGGAGTGGAGGAAGCTGGTTGCAAAATATTCAGTGGTGCCCCCCCCGAACGGTCTACTAGACTACGGAATAGGTGAAGGATGAGGGTGAACACATTCGGCACACAACCAACCAACCACTCCGCAGCAAAAGACGTCAGTTCAGTTCATGTTTTTTAGCAGTATGCAGCAGATGTGTTGAAGGTTTATGTGCCATCTTTTAAGTAGTAGGCCACTATTGACAAAATATGTTGATAAAATCCTCTTGTTGTTTTGAAATATCCTGTTTTTGTTGGGTTGTTGTTGGGTTTTTTATTAAGATGGGGGTAATTGTAGCGTGTGTCTTTTTTTCCAAAATCAAGTTCAGATTTTTAATTTTAGATGGTACATTGAACTAGCAGTGCAACTGCTTTTTTTTTTTAAATCAAGCCATCCATCTATTAATTAAATAAACAACAATAACAACTACAACAACAACGAAATGAATAATTACAATACAAAACAATAAAAAAGACATTTTTTAAAAAGCAAACAAACAACCCCCCCCCCCCACAAACACACACACACACACAAAACAAACAAACAACAGAGAGAAGAGAGAGAGAGAGAGAGAGAGAGAGAGAGAGAGAGAGAGAGAGAGAGAGAGAGAGAGAGAGAGAGAGAGAGAGACCCCTATAGAATACTTTTTCAAAAAATCATTTACACATACACACACCACACCTCCCCCCACCCCCCCCCCCCCCCCCCCCAAAGAAATAGAATAACGTCAGATCGGTGTAAAAAGACACATCAAAAAAGAAAAAAAAATCATAACCAGCCAATTGCTCAGGTTTCTTCCTTAATGGTAACCTTGTGTGTGCGAGTTACTTTGTGTGCAGAAGCTTGCAGACGACAATAAGAAGAAAATGACAGAGTACCCCCCCCCCCCCCCCCCCCCCCCCCAAAAAAATGTTTTCAAGCAGAAGACTTTTTCCCATCAATATAGAGGTCTGTCAGAGGCTATGCTTTCACACACAAAAATGTACGTATTTCTCATTAATGCCAATACATTGTGGTATGTGCAGAATTGAGAGTGTAATAGGGATATAACAGCAATTTGGGCCTAAAATTCTACTGCAGTGTGCGGCCTTAACCCGTTCAGGCCTACACCCCACACTCCTTAAACCTATGAGAGACGGCTGAGGTCTGAAAGACCTGTTCTTTTGTGTGTTCTTTTGTGGTTGTCAACAGCGAAGTGTAATTATGGATGAAAGCTATATCATGGACACCTTACGAATGACATTGGTGTGGTGTGGTGTGGTGTGGTGTGGTGTGTGTGTGGTGTGGTGTGGTATGGGGTGGTGTGGGGGTTAGGTGGTTGGGGTGTGGTGTGTATGTGGTGTGGTGTGGTATGTGGTGGTTTGGTGTGGTTTGGTGTGGTGTGGTATGGGGTGGTGTGGGTTGGTTGTGGTGTGGGGTGATGTGTGGGGTGGTGTGGTGTGGTGCTGTGCTATAGTGTGGCATGGTATGATGTTGTGTGGTGTGGTATGCGTAGTGTGTTGTGTGGAGTGTGGTGTGGTGGAGAGGGGGGGGGGGGGTTGGAGTGTGATGTGGTGTAGTGGGGTGTAGTGTGGGGTGGTGTGGTGTGGTGTGTGTGTGGGGTGTGTGGTGTGTGTGGTGCTGTGCTGTAGTGTAGCACGGTATGATGTTGTGTGGTGTGTATGGTATAGTGTGTTGTGTGGAATGTGGTGTGGTGGAGAGGAGTGTTGGAGTGTGGTGTGGTGTGGTGTGGTGTAGTGTGGGGTAGTATAGGGTAGTGTGGTGTGATTTGTGAGAGAGAGAGAGAGAGAGAGGGGGAGAGAGGGAGAAAGAGAGAGTCAGACAAACAGACAGAGATAGAGGGAGAGAATATGATGATGTTGTGTATGGACTTTTGCTAATGTGTTCGGCACTTAAAATATGTAAACAATGTTTTTCAAAATTGAATTAATTGTAGATTTCAAAGTTAACATTTTATTTTTACACAGTTGTTTTTCTAACCATGTGTACTCCTAGCATTTTTTTTCTGAATTCGTGTGTGTGTGCGTGCGTGCGTGTATGTGTGCGCGTGTGTGCGTATGTGCATGCACTGCCTGTAAGTGCGCGCACGCGTACACACTTGCACGCGAACGTAAAAACTCCTGTACATCGGTGCTACGTGGAGCCCCTGTGTAACTCTGATGCATGAACATATGTGTGGGAGTATGTCAAATAATTTTGTATTGTTTACACAGAGAGCATAATGCGGTGATCTTGTATTTGTTCATGTATTTGTTTATTCTTTTTATGTCGAGAACAATGGAAGAAGCACTCATGTGCTTCTTTTTTTTTTTACATCCAATCCCTGTTTGTATGCGTTTTTTAAAAATTTTATCATCCGTTCCCACCGGCACACAATGTCCTACTCTTTCAAAAAGTGGAGCAGGATTTAACGTGTGCGCAAGATGTTCCTCGTGGATTCGCACACGGGGCCTCGGTTTATAGTCTCACCCGAAGGACTTTTGGGGAGAGTGGAGTCTGCACTGATGTTAACTCCAAGCACTCGCGCGCGCACACACACACGCGCACACACACACACACAAACAAACGCGCGCGCGCGCGCGAATTCAGGGAGTTGTATGCTGCTGTAAGCACAGTGATGACATGCAAGTGGTTCAGTCTTTTATCCTTTAGATCTTTAATGCTTTGCTCGTAACCTAGATGAATTTGTTCGTTTTGAGATAGTAAAGAATTTCAGTTGAATTGAATCGAAATGAACTGAACTGAATTCTATCTATCTATCTATCTATCTATCTATCTATCTATCTGTCCCGTAGTCTGTCGACCGTGGGGGCACCCTCAAAGACTCAGCAACCAGTTCCCTCCATTCTTCTCTCTGTTCTGCCTTTCTCAGGGTTTTGTTGAGTTCTAGGCCTGTCCATTCACTGATGTTATCCTCCCAGCTCTTTCTTGGTCTGCCTCTTCTTCTTCCTCCTTGGACAGTGCCTTGCAAAACTGTCTTTGTAATTCCTTGGGATCTTGTGACATGCCCATACCACTTAAGTTTACGCTTTTTCACGATCGTTAGAAGGTTCTCATAGGGTCCAATGGTTTGCTGGATTCTGTTATGCACGCTTTCGTTGCTTATGTGGTCTTTGTAGGAGATGCCAAGGAGTCTCCGAAAGCATCTCATCTCCACTGCCTGTACTCTTCTCTCCAAATCTGCAGTCAGGGTCCATGATTCACAGGCATACAGAAATATGGATATGACAAGGGAGCGCATTAGTCTGATCTTGGAGATAAGTGAGATATTCTTATCTCTCCAGATGGTGTTTAGTTTTGACAAAGCTGTTATTGTCTGTGCAGTCCTGCATACTACTTCTGGCTTGGATCCCTGGTCTGATACAATGGCTCCCAGGTACTTGAAGCTTTGAACTGTTTCCAGCTTCTGGTCATTAACCCTGATATCAGTGCTAATGCCGTTGGTGTTATTAGTCATCAGTTTGGTCTTCTCTGCACTGATTTCCATGCCGTATGTTTTGGAGGCCTTATCCAAGTGTTCTGTTAGGCTGGCAAGCTCTTTTTCTGATCCTGCTATTCCATCAATGTCATCTGCGAAGCGGAGGTTTGTGATCGTTCTGCCACCAATGCTGACTGATCCTTCATGATGTTCCAGTGCATCAGCCATGATTCTCTCAAGGAAGATGTTGAAAAGAGTGGGTGAGAGTAGACAGCCCTGCCTTACTCCAACTGTTGTTCGAAACCATTCTCCAATGTTGTTGTTGTAGTACACTGCACTGGTGGCCTCGCTGTACAGCTGTTTGATGAC
>CM054146.1:21244323-21256823 GCA_028751875.1 Rapana venosa | reverse complement strand
GTTAATTTGTTTGTTTGTTTGTTTTTAATTGTGTCGTCTGTTTCTGCCAACACAAACGGCCAACTCTTCCGAGAGGCGGAGCAGGTTTTAACGTGTGTTCATGATGTTCTGCGTACGTTAGAACACGGACCCACGGTTTGTCGTCTCATCTGAAGGATTTGGGGGGATGATTGGAGTCTGGACTGATGTTAACTCCAGGGAGGAAATCCCATCGAACAGGCGCCTTGGTGATGGCTCGAACCCCGGCCGTTAGATCACGGGCCCAACGCTCTAAGTACTAGGCTATTTGCACTATAATTATCATTAATGTCATATGATTTTGTCTCAATCTCTGGTTGACTTTAGTTTGCTTTAATTTTATTTTAAGCTCTCTATTGTAGTTGTGGTAAAAGTTCGGGATCAAAGGGTTAATTCTTAATCTCCTTTTCCCGCCATTGTGTAAAGATCGGAGAGGGTTGTGTGGTTTGTTTTTTTAATCAAAGCTTAGCGTTGATTTTGGAATCGATGATTGTATAAAAAAAAAATCTAACGATACCTTTTGAGCTGATTCAACTACTGGCTAAATCATACATATTTGTAGAACATACATCCACTCAAGATTAAAGTCTGAGACGTTAGAATGAACATGAGCCTAGTTTTATTTGGCAGCTTCAAGGGAAAGTGGCGAGCGAAGTCACCTGATAGTATTTTCTTATGACGTAATAGACTGACCTATGCTTACATATCTAGAGAACACACTTACTCTACAGTATTCAACTGCAAAACTTAGCGATGTCTTCAAACAGTTCGCTGCAGTCCAAAATCAATTGAAGGCTAGATACAAGATTGAAGAAGTTAATGCTAAACTGCATCAATCTCTAGTGAACTCGTGGAATGTGTATGAATAGATGATATTCTCACTCAATTCGTGATATAATTCAGAAATGGTTTATTACTGATATCTTATCCTTACCAACTTGCACATCAGTTGTTGTTGTTGTTATTGTTGTTGTTTTTAGTTTACCGAAATCTTTGCATAATTTGCAAGCTGTACCGATTGGTGTTGGATGGTGCTAAATGTCCAAAATGTTTTGACATGTAACACTGATGCTTCTGTTGTTGGTGTTGTTGTTGTTGTGCGTTCTCCCGCTTTACACCCTGGGGGTCACCCAGAACATGCTACACTCTGACTCACTCATCCCACCTGGGAATCACTGTGAGATAGGAAGTACACACCGGATGAGAAGTTTGCGTGTATGACTCTTTTCAAGTACCTCGCCACATAGGCAGCCATACTCCGACTTCAGAGGATTTTATTCCCTGTAAAGGAGAGTGCAGGTTGTTACGTTAAGAGCTTATCATGGCTGAAGGCAATCTCAACACAACATTTTACAACAAAATAACATTTTAGTGTAGGCCTTGGTAATTAGCTGACATCAACAACTGACACAGCCTTTGGCCTGGGCCAACTGATGCTTCTGATAGTGTTGATGTGATCAGTGACGTGTATGTTAGAAAAGATAGATATTTTCCCAAATGCACATAGCAATGGGGACAGGATAGCTCAGTGGTCGGAGCACTCGCTTTCCCCCAGCCAAGTTAAGCAGCGTCGAGGGTGGTTACCACTTGGATGGGTGACCGTTGGCGCGCCTTGGTTTCAGTACAGTTCCCCAGTTCACCCAGCTGTAAATGGGCACCTGCCCTCTTTAGGGTCAGGGAAGGTAAAGCAGCGAGGGAGAGGAGATGGGCGCCGCCCTCAATATGCTGGCCCCTAGAGAAGTGAGGTCTCTAACGCCTCGCTCCCCTACGACCTTATAGGTTATGGGACACCTTTACCTTTTTTCTTTTTCTTTTTTTCTTTTTACATAGCAATGGTACAGGGTGATGGGGCTGGGGAGGTGGTTGTGCATCTACTCGAATAATCTATGTTCGACGTCTGTGGAAAAGTAGGGTACACATATTTTCAGACTGTTTAGAAATGGTTCCTTTCTCTTCGATTGCCAAACTAATTATGTGTACTGTAATGTTGTTTATGGGGGTTTTTTGCTTGGTTGGGTTTCTTTTTTTACGTTGCTCGGGTAGAGCTCCAGGTTCATCAAAGGCGAGATTTTGTGTATGTGACTGTTTTCACCTCACAATTACGGTAGCCGCATTCCGACTTCGTGAATATTTTTTATAGTTATGATATCTTTAACTGTAAAAGCTTTGATCGTCCTTTGTATTTTGTGTAACCAAAAACGTATGCATAGAATCTTTTTACATTAAAGTACACCATTGTACCTGTAAGAAACCTTTTCCCTTGCTTTTCTTTCTATCTCTGCTTAGCTAAGGAAATTCAGTGTATGTGTACTTGTACTTAGTGGATCTAAGTGCCAGACATGAGGAAAAACAGACTGGAAGGCACACAGTAAAAACAGTGCTCCGTCATCCGATTTCCATTCATCACCAGTTTTGACTCATTGTGAAAGTAAAAGCCAGCCTGTGTTTTGATAAGGAAGTAAGCTCGGGCGTTTGTGTGTGTGTGTTGTGTGTGTGTGTGTGTGTGTGTGTGTGTGTGTGTGTGTGTGTGTGTGTGTGTGTGTGTGTGTGTGTGTGTGTGTGTTTTATGATGTGTTGTGTTGTTTTGTGATGTGCGTGCTCGCGCGCGCGCGCGCACACACACACCGAAATGCACACACATCCTGCAAGCACGCCAGCATGCACACACTCCCCTCAACTCTCACTACTTCCTCTCTACTTCTCTCCACTTCGCCTACTATAGACATGCATACACTCTGACACATCAGCAATACACAGGGTGGAATATCAAACACGCAGAATCCTACAGAGTACATACAACGATGAGTGATTCATGACAGCTATAGTGTCTTCTTTCTCCGGTTTTGTTACACTGGAAAAAGGTCTTATAGGGTATCTGATATAAACACATGGATACACATAAACACACAGGCACAAACCATACATAGACACAAGCATGCTCACATGCATGTTTACACACTCGCAGACACACATAAAATGTCGCGTGCATGTGTGCACACAAGTACAAACACTTGCATGCACACACACACCCTTATACACCCACAAACTCGAGTGCACGCATGCATGCATGAACACACACACATGCACACATGTATGCATGCACACACATAATTATGTACACATACACATTCTCACACACATTCACACACACACACACACACACACACACACACACACACACACATCAGTGTGGGCCAGTGACCTAGAAGCAATACACCCACCCAGACAGCAAGAAATGCAGGTTCAATCCCTGTCTGAGCCCCAACTCCCCCCCCCCCCCCCCCCCCCCCCCCCCCCCCCCATCCACTAGACCTTGAACTTTGGTCAAGATGCTAGACTGAAGGTCTGACAAGATGAGATTATAAACCAAAGCCAACATACATTCAGCACACGTTTAAAAAAAAACCCACAATATCAGAAAGATGTTTCTTGGAAAATTCTGTAGAAGAAAGCCACTCAGTACTGATGCAGACAGGAACATTTTAGTTGGGTTTTTTTTTTAAAAAAGGTGGCGCTGCTCTTGTGGCAATGTGATCTTCCTGAGGAAAGCAGTCCAAATTTCATGTAGAAAAATCTGCAGTGATTGAAAGTGGTATATATATATTTTTTGTTCGTTTCTTGGGTGGAGTTCTGCGGTTCACCAATGGTGAGAATTTTGCATATGCAATCGTTTTTAGCCCACCAATTAAGGTAGCCGCATTCCGATTTCAGGGATGATGTCTAAAATCATGACACCAGTATGCATGCGGTTTGTTTTTCTTAAATGCCATCTATTTTCACTGGCATGGAAGGCCTACTCTTCTGGAAGAAGAATGGGCTTTAACGTATGCACAAGATGTTCTTTGTGTGTTTGCACATCGGATCACATAATTATAACAATCTCATTGGACAGACCGAAAGTGGTATATAGCAATACAATGTGATGACACACATGCAAGAAAGTGCAGCAGCACACACACTCACACACACACACACACACTCCTGTAAACTCTCACTTCTTCCTCTCTATTCCAATCCACTTTACCTACTATAGACATGCACATGTTCTGACACATCACGCCATACACAGGGTGCAATATCAAACACGCAAGAGTCCCACAGAGTATACAGACAATGATGAGTGATTCATGACAGGTATGGTGTCTTCTTGCTCCGGTTTTGTTACGCTGGAAAAGATCTTTCCTGGCATCTGATATAAACACTTAGATGCACACATATACACATACACATGTCTGTGCGAGTGTGCAAGCATGTGTGCGTGCACGTGTACACACCACACACACTCACACACTCACACACTCACTCACACACACACACATCTCTGCTTTCCTTGGGATGAGACTAGAAATCGAAGCTCCATGTGCGAACGCACGTAGAACATCTTGTGCACACACGTTAAAACCCGTTCCGCTTTTCGGAAGAGTAGACCATTGTGTGCTGGTGGGAACGGATGACAAGATTTACAAAATTGCATACACACGAGGACTGGATGTTAATATAAAAAAAAAGCGCACGCGTGCTTATTCCATTATTCTCGAAATAAAAGAATGGAATAAACACACACACACACACACACACACACACACACACACACACACACAGGGGTGATAGGATGATATAGGGTGCAAAAGGCAGAGACAGACCAAGAACAATATTGCAGACAGGAATAGACAGACTGAAGTGAGTGCTAAAACAGGGGGGTTTTTTGAGAGAAAGGAGAAGGTGAAAGGTAAAGGAGAAGTGAGCAATGAAAATGAAAGAAAAATGAGAGAAAGAAAGAAAGAAAGAAAGAAGAAAGAGAAGGAAAGACAGAAGAGAAGAGAGAGAGAGATGAGGATGAGAGAGAGAGAAGAGAGAGAGAGAGAGAGAGAGAGAGAAAGACAGAGGACAGACAGACAGACAGACAGAGGGAGAGAGAGAGAGTGGCAGACACAGAGAGGCAGACAGAGAGAGAGAGAATGAGACAGAGAGAGAGAGAGAGGAAAAGAGAGAGGGGAGAGAGAGAGAGAAAAGAGAGAGAGAGAGAGAGAGAGAGAGAGAGAGAGAGAGAGAGAGAGAGAGAGAGAGAGATGAATGAATCTTTATTTTTCAAGGGTAACATTCTTGTTTTCACCCGGGCCCCTTGAGATACAGACAGACAGAGACAGAGACAGAGAGACGGAGAGGCAGAGAGAGAGAGAGAGAGACAGAGGCAGAGACAGAGAGACGGAGAAACAGAGAGAGAAGGGAGAGAGGACAGAGAGAGAGAGGGGGAGAGACAGAGAGAGAGAGGGAGAGAGAGAGAGAGAGAGAGAGAGAGAGAGAGAGAGAGAGAGAGAGGAACAGAGAGAGTGATATAGCACAGCCACCAAGGATTGAATTCTGACATGAAGAGTGACAGCAAGCCAGCTTGTACCCATACACTTTAACAATCATAGTGAACAGCATTAGCGTGGGAAACAATGAATCTGAGTGCTGCCTGGGATTATTGGTAAACAATACAGTTGTGGCAATACTCCTGGTAATGGGCACTTTCCACACTTTCGGTTTGCTGTAGATGAGACAACTGTAAGGAAATTGGGCACTATCCCACCTTCTTTTTTTTTTTTTAAGTATTACTCCTTCTTACATTCTTCCCACCCTCTCTGTACATACACCCCCACCCCTAGCTAACTTTTCCCCATCTATTCCCCTAAGCTACCCCTCCCTCTTCTATCCCCCCCTCCCCTATCCATTCCCCCAAATTACCCTTCCCTCTTCTATCCCCCCTCCCAAACTACCCTTCCCTCTTCTATCCCCCCTCCATTCCCCCAAGCTACCCCTCCCTCTTCTATCCCCCCCCAAGCTACCCTCCCCCCCTCCCTCCCTATCCCCCCTCCCCCCTCCATTCCCCCCTTTACCCTCCCCCTCCCCATCCATTCCCCCTAAGCTACCCATCCACTCCCCCCTCCCTCCCTCCCCTTCCCCATCCCCTCCCCCCAAGCTACCTCTCCTCCCAATTCTACCCCCAACTACCCCCTCTCTTTATTTCCCCTAGCTGTCCCTTCCCACCCCCTTCTTTCTATTTCTCCCACCCCTAATATTCCCCTCCTTGTATTCCCATCTACCCCTCCTCCATATCCCCCTCTCTCCTCTAGCTACCCATTCATAAAAATAAAAAGTGAAAAAAAAACAGCAACATGGGAAGAGAGACAACACATCTCCTCCAAACTTCGGAGGATTAGAAGTTAGGGGTGATCTCCCTAGAGATCACTAGCAGTTCCAAATTTTAAAGGTGTCTTTTCCTATCTCATTTCGGAAATAGCAAACAATCTTATTCTAAATATTCATTTTCACCCTGTCCTTGTTTCAGACACGTAATCAGTAGATTCTACATTTTTTTTATAAAAATTGCTGCTTCATTTCCATCAGATACAAACATTTATTTGGACTACTGAGCGATGTCAAACAATTAAAAAGGAATGTAACTGTTTGTGACAGCCTATGAATGGGATGTAAAATTGCCACAAGTTAAGATGAAATTTTTATTACTCACATAAATGTGTCAAAATGCTAAATACAGCTGAGCAACGTTTAATATATGCAGTATTACTTAACACACGTAAAATAACTTACACCTTGAAGAGAGTTGTCACTGGCCAATTTGATGTCTGGGGGGAGGTAATAAATCCAGGACATCGTTGGTGTGGCCTGGTTTTAGTGGCCCTTTAGGGGCTGAAAGAATGACTGGGATTGTTTTTTCAGGTTGATAGTGGTGGATGTTTGAAGGGATTTAGGAGGTCTTGATCTGAAATTTGAAGTGAAAGTTGTTACAGTTATTGAAACTAAATGACGTGACAGTCTTAATATGGATTCCTGGTCAGTAGAGCTTTAAACAACACGAAATGAAATAATAATTATCATCATCATCATCATCATCATCATCATCATCATCATATGGAATTTATATGGCGCTTTATCCTGTAAAAACATATCAAAGTGCTTGTATTCAACCTATTCTTATACAGGCAACCAAATCACAAATAGTATTAACAAATTAAACTTCACACACACACACACACACACATACACATGAAGGTTATACATTTGGCCAGGTGATGGGAATTTTGGTGTTGAATGCAAGGACAGATATGAAATGAAACAGAGCGGAAACCTTAAATTTGAAATAATTATGTCTGTGTGCATGCGTGCGTGTATGCGCGCGTGCACGCATACACGCATGCACGCACAGACACGCACTTTCTACACATACATGAAAAGGAGTAGGGGGTAGCTGTGAAGGGTAATACGGGGGTGGGGGGGGGGGGGGGAGTACCTGAGGGAGGGGTAGCTGGAAGGGTAATGCAGGGGGGGGGGGGGGGTACCTGAGGGTGGAGTAGCTGGGAAGGCTAATGCAGGGGGGGGGTAGCTAGGAAGGGTAATACAGGGGGGGGGGGGGGGGGGGGGGGGTACCTGAGGGTGGAGTAGCTGGGAAGGGTAATGCAGGGGGGGAGAGGAGTAGGGGGTAGCTGGGAAGGGTAATACAGGGGGGGGGGGGTAGCTAGGAAGGGTAATACAGGGGGGGGGGGGGGTACCTGAGGGTGGAGTAGCTGGGAAGGGTAATGCAGGGGGAGAGGAGTAGGGGGTAGCTGGGAAGGGTAATGCAGGGGGGGGGGGGTACCTGAGGGTGGAGTAGCTGGGAAGGGTAATGCAGGGGGGGGGGGGGGGTGTACCTGAGGGTGGGAGTAGCTGGGAAGGGTAATGCAGGGGGGGGTACTGAGGGTGGAGTAGCTGGGAGGGTAATGCAGGGGGGGGGGGGTACCTGAGGGTGGAGTAGCTGGGAAGGGTAATGCAGGGGGGGGGGGGGGGGGTACCTGAGGGTGGAGTAGCTGGGAAGGGTAATACGGGGGGGGGGGGGTACCTGAGGGTGGAGTAGCTGGGGAAGGGTAATGCAGGGGGGGTAGCTAGGAAGGGTAATACAGGGGGGGGGGGGGTACCTGAGGGTGGAGTAGCTGGGAAGGGTAATACGGGGGGGGGGGGGTGGTACCTGAGGGTGGAGTAGCTGGGAAGGGTAATACGGGGGGGGGGGGGGGGTACCTGAGGGTGGAGTAGCTGGGAAGGGTAATGCAGGGGGGGGTAGCTAGGAAGGGTAATACAGGGGGGGGGGGGGGGGTACCTGAGGGTGGAGTAGCTGGGAAGGGTAATACAGGGGGGGTAGCTAGGAAGGGTAATACAGGGGGGGGGGGCTACCTGAGGAAGGGGTAGCTGGGAAGGGTAATACGGGGGGGGGGGGGGGGTACCTGAAGGAGGGGTAGCTGGGAAGGGTAATGCAGGGGGGGGGTACCTGAGGGTGGAGTAGCTGGGAAGGGTAATGCAGGGGGGGGGGGTACTGAGGGTGGAGTAGCTGGGAAGGGTAATACGGGGGGGGGGGGGGGGCACACATGAGGGTGAGATAGTTAGGGGATGGGGGGGGGGGGGGGGGGAAATAAAGGAGGGAATGGGGATGATGGCAATAAAAGAATGGGGAATAAGGAGTGGGGGATGAAGAGGGTAACTAGGGGAGGTATTTGTGGGAGGAGGGGGGGGGGGCTAAAGAGGGGGGGGGGGGGGCTAAAGTGGGAAGGGCAGAGGCTACTCCCCCCAAAAAATTAGGGCCAATCCATTTCAGTTTTATCTTTGTGTGTCTTTGTGGTATTTTTTCAGCAATTTCCCCGTGAAATTTTCCTCAAGTGTAATTTTTGGGTTTAGGTGTTTTAGTTGATGTGCGTGGAAAAACTTTGATTCTATTTCATTTTTTAAAATTTTTTAAATTTGGGGGCAAAGGGGGAAGTACAGGGAGGAGGGGAGGTCGTTAGGGGAGAGGTAGTGGTGTTTAGGGTGGAAGGGGGAGTGGAATAGAGGAAGGGTAAGAAAGGGGGAGGGGAAGGTTTGGGAAGGGGGGGGGGAGGGGTTTTTTTGGGGGAGGAAGAGGGAAACGTATGGGGGGGGAAGGGGTGGGTTAGGGGGAGGGGGGGGATAGGAAGGATGGGGGAGGGGGGGGGGGGGGAGGTTAAGGGTAGTTTAGGGGGAAGGAGGAGGGGGAGGGGGGGGAAGGGCGGGGTAGGTTGGGGGAAGGGGTTTACATTTGTCTGGTTATTATGTATTTAAATATCAAATAATAAGAAAAAATAGTCCACAGTTATAGATTTTTTCTAAAACAAATCGCTTTAATAATATTGATGGACTGTATTTTTTGTTTATCCCTTTTTATATGTTGGGTATCTTCGTCTACCCCTAAGTGTAGGGAACTTTGGGCCTGTAAAATTTTTTATTTTGAGTATGCCAGCGGAGTGTCAGTCCATCAAAGGGTTCAGTTAAAAATGGACAGTACCCCGTGTGTTTTAACCCCTTGTTTCATCCTAATTTGCCCTTTTCCCCCCCTCTTATTCTCTTTTTTGTCGCCTTTTTTCCCCTTTATCTACCTTAACGCCGATTTTACTTTTTTTTTTCGTTATAGTTATCATTATCATTAAATCATGAGCACTACAGTTATCATTGCTGCTATTTTCTTTATTATTATAAATTTGTCATTATATCAGTGTAGTAGTAGTAGTAGTAGTAGTAGTAGTAGTAGTAGTAGTAGTAGTGGTTTGTGTAGTGTAGTAATATATATCATTTTATTATAAGGGTTGGTGATTTTTTAAATTATTTTTTTACCCTTTATTTTTTATGCTCTTTTGAACAATTTCAAAAGATGGCTTTTTGTAATTCAAAAGTTCATCAAACGATTTTGTTTCCTTTTGATTTGCTTAATACTTAAAAAATGAAAACTGTAGTAATATCTTCATGTATCAGTCATTTGCATTGTGAAGTCAGGGTTCAAAAAAAACCTTTGTTACGTAAATTTGACGGAATTTATAAGTTAGGATAGTGTGCCGGTGGGAAAAGATGACAGAATTGCCCAAAACCCCAATACTACGGGGGACTGGATGAAAAAAAGCAAAAAGTGTTATTCCATTACCTCGATAAAAAAGAATGAATTTTTTAAAAATAATAAATAAATAAATAAGTTTCCTGTTGTTTTGTAAAAGGTTTGCTCGTATTTTTTCGACTTTTTCATGAATAAATTCTTTTGAATGTGGTCAATACTGTTTCCCCTGCCATATTGTAGAGGAGGATCCAAAAATAGGGTATGCCGAGAGGCCCCCTGTCACCTGATTTTCGGGTTTTTGACAAAATTCCGATTGCCTGGACTAAGCAGAAAAAAGAGGCAGAAAAAGTGAATTTTTAGGAAGGAAGGAAGAAAAACAGTGGGGGAAGGGGGGGGGGGGGGGGGGGGAAAAAAGAGGAAAATAGAAGAAGAAGAAAAATGATAAAAAAAACAGCCAGAGAAAAATTCCCGAAGATAGGACAGATAGATAGAATATAGATTTTTATTTTTTTATTTTTTTTTTATATCGAGAATAAAGGAAAAAGATTATGTGCTTTTTTAAACAGCCCCGTTGGGGCGCGGTTTTGTAAAGTCTGTATCTTTCCCACCCCACACAAGGTATCTTTCGAAAAGGGGAAAAGGGTTAACGTGTGGCAAATGTTTGCGTGCGTTCGCACACGGGGCTCGGTTTTTAGTTATCGAGGACTTTTTTGGGGGGAGTGGAGTCGCATGACAAACAGCCGTACAGCGCAGACAGAAGAAGGCAGGCAGAGGTTTTGGGAAATGAAAAAAACGGTTTACACTTTTTGTGACGGGCTTGGGGATTTGGGGCTGTGCCGTTGGGGGTAGAAACATTTCTTGATTTTCTTTGTTTGCAAGCGGAGAGAGAGAGAGAGAGAGAGAGAGGGAGGGAGAGAGACAGACAGACAGACAGACAGACAGATAGACAGACACATAGACACAGGAGAGAGAGAGGGGACGGAGAGAGAGAAAGAGGGAGACAGACAGACACACAGATACACAAATCTTATCTTATCAATTTTCCTCTTTTTACGGGTTTAATTTATTGGTAAAGGTTGCAATAATGTAGTATTTCAGTATAATCATTAAGAAATTTGTTTTTAGATAGATGGCTTGATGAAAAAAAGCAAATGCATTGTTTATTCAATGTACCATCTGGAAATAAAAATTTGACTTGACTTAGCTTGACAGACACACAGACAGAGGAGAGAGGAGAGAGATGAGAGAGAGAGAGAGAGAGAGAGAGAGAGGAGAGAGGAGAGACAGAGACAGACAGGACAGACAGACAGACAGACCAGACAGAACACCGAAACAGGAAAGAGACAGACAGACAGACAGACAGAGCAGAGAAAGAGTGAGACAGACATACAGACAGAGGAGAGACAGACAGACAGACAGGGTTAGTGGGTACGAGAAAGAAGCAAGCCAGACAGATAGACAAGGCAGACAGACTGACAGAGGGTAAGAGAAGCAGAAATAGGCAAACCGAAAGATAGACATACAAAAACATAAAGACAAGCAAACAGACGGACAGACAGACAGAGATACAGACATGCAGACAGACAGACAGAGAGACAGACAGAAAGACAGACAGACCTCCATCCCATCCATACGTACGTTTTGTTATGTATGGGAAAGTGGAGCTAACTGAGGTCACCATGAGACCAGAGCAACCACCCGTAATGATCAGTGCTGATGCCAAGGAACCTCACTGCACTGCTTTGAGATCACTCCACAGGGCTGTACTCTGCGCTTCCTATCATACCGATAAATATCATATCCTGGCATCAACCGGGCCCGAGAGATACAGACACCTGCAACGTTGGTCAAATAATTGTTGTTGCTGTTGCGGCATACCCCAGCTTAAGTTTTTTAATACCCCTGTGGGGGTCACTCAGAACGTGCACTCTCACTCCCTCATCCCACTTGGGAATCTCTATGAGATTGAAAGTACACACTGGATGAGGAGTTTGCCTGTATGACTGTTGTTGGGTGTTTTTTTTTAAGAACCTCACCATATAGGCAGCCATACTCCGACTTCAGGGGATTTTTTTTTTTTTTTGGTTCTTGGAAGCAGAGTGCAGGTTGTTACGTTAAGAGCTTGTCTTGGCTAAAGGCAATCTCAAACACAACATTTCACTACAGCCATAACAACATTTAACAATGTAGGCCTCGGTTGTTAGCTTTTCCTCGATAACTGACCAAGCGTTTGGTCTGGGACAGGTCAAATGATTTGAGCAACAAGCTCAAAATTGCATCCGCAAAGTGAATGAAGCTGGACTGCATGGTCCCAGTCTTCCCGATAAACCAGCCCATCGCAAACTAACTCTGCGTTGGAGCTGGCAGGACCACGAAGAAACTCTGTGACTCTTATGGGATTCAAACTCGGATGAGATTCTAAACCGAGGTCCCGTTTGCGAACGCACGCAGAGCTTCTTGCGCAGACACGTTGAAACCCGGTCCGCTTTTCGGAAGAGTAGGGCCATTGTGTGCCGGTGGGAACGGATGACAAAATTTACAAAACTTCATGCACACGGAGACTGGATTTTTTTTAAAAAGAGCACACGAGTGCTTATTCCTTTATCCTCGAAAT
>CM054146.1:21224323-21241823 GCA_028751875.1 Rapana venosa | reverse complement strand
CACGGCATATTTCTCTGTGTGAAATTCGGGCTGCCTTCCTTGGGGAGAGCGCATCGCCACAAGAGCAGCGCCACCCATTATTTATTCTTTTACTGTCTGCAACTGTAATTGCTTCCCTATCAGAGTGGCTTTTTTTCCCCTGCAGAATATCATAAACAATAGTGAAACTTGCAGAAGAACATTCATGAAAGAATAGTTTCCACTGTACATGTGAAGATTGTTGTATTTAGATTCATCATCAGTGCTGCTTTTACAGCATGTGGTCGACACTCCGCACATCTGTGTGGAGATGTTCCATTGCGATACCTAAACAGAAACAGCTAGCATACAGGCAAAAAAAAAAAAAGTCACAGACAATACCAGATGTTGTCCCATTGTGCTGTTTTTTTTAGCTGGCATTGATATGTTGCTTCTTGTCAGTCTTTTATCCTTGACATATCCTCATGCTGTTGATGAGTCATATTTTGGCTTAAAGACAAAGGATTCCTCGAGTGCTAAGGGAGAAGTCAAACAAATACGCACACAGACAGTTTTCAAGAAAATTATCAGTTCCAATTGTTAACCGGCAAAGGTTCGGGAGAATAACAGCACGTGGTTATCCCATGTCACCTAGTTTCTTTTCTACATATGTTTGGGTGTGTTTTTAACTTTTTTGTATATTTCTTTTGACTGTAAGAATGTACAATACTTCACCAACCTTGAACATAAGATAACGCAATGACCCAGACGCATTCAAACAATGTATGATTAAGTTTCTGTAGCTTACAAAAATAACAACTGTTTCTGCCAGAAATGGTAACAAAGCAAGGTCACAAGAACCGAAAGACTGTACTATTCTTTTTTACTGATATGAAAGCAAGCAATCGCGCAAGCGCGCGCGTACACTCACACATACACACACACACACATACACACACACACTCACACACACACCACAACGCAATAAAAAACACACACACACATACACACACAACACAACACACGCACACATACAAAACACACACAACACAACACACGCACACACAAACACACACACACACCAAAAACCACATATACACACACACAACACACACACACACACACACTCACTCTCACACTCACAGACACACAACACACACAACAACAAAACACACACACACACTCACAGACACAGACACACACAAACACACACACAACACACACACGCACACAACATAACACACAGACACACTCACAACACACAACAACAAAACACACACACACACCACAACAACAACAACAACAACAAAACACACACAACAAAACACACACACAACAAAACACACACAACAAAACACACACACACAACACACACACACACAACACACACACACACACACACACACACAACACACACCAATACACACACACACACACACACACACACACACACACACATACACACACACACAACACACACCAATACACACACACACACACACACTCACAGACACAGACACACACAAAAACACACACACAACACACACACGCACACAACATAACACACACACACACACACACACAAACACACAACAAAACACACACACACACACAACAACAACAACAACAACACAAAACACACACAACAAAACACACACACAAACAAAACACACACAACAAAACACACACAACAAAACACACACACACACACACACACACACACACAACACACACCAATACACACACACACACACACACACACACACCACACACACACAACACACACTCACACTCACACTCACACATACACAACACACACACACACTCACACACACAACACACACACACACAACACACACACACACACCACACACACTCACACACACACAACAGACAACACCAATACACACACACACACACACACACACACACACACACACACACACACACACAATACACACACACCAACCTGCAACACGTGCTACACGGTACACTGGTTGGCACACAGCACGCCGTAAAGAAAATCCTTGGCTCTCTACGTCACATTCCCTTCTAGCTGACGCCGCTATTAGCAATGTGCATCCCTGAACCACCCCCCCCCCCCCCCCACCCCTCCCCCCTTCCCCCCTTCCCCCCCCCCCCCCCCCCCCCCCCCCCCCCCCCCCCCTCTCTCTCTCTCTCTCTCTCTCTCTCTCTCTCTGTGTCTCTCTCTGTTTCCCTTGAGGGCCTGGTTTAATAATAATAATAATAATAATATATGGAATTTATATAGCTGTAAAGAAGCCCCTGGCTTATCCATTTAAAAGGTAAAGGTAAAGGAGTCCCATAACCTATAAGGTCGTAGGGGAGCGAGGCGTCAGAGACCTCACTTCTCTAGGGCCAGCATATTGAGGGCGGCGCCCATCTCCTCTCCCTCGCTGCTTTACCTTCCCTGACCCTAAAGAGGACAGGTACCCATTTACAGCTGGGTGAACTGGGGGAACTGTACTGAAGCCAAGGCGCGCAAACGGTCACCCATCCAACTGGTAACCACGCTCGACGCTGCTTAACTTGGCTGGGGGAAAGCGAGTGCTCCGACCACTGAGCTACCCCGTCCCCATTTACCCTCATTTAAACATTCGAGTTCGAGTTCTCTCTGAGGTTTTAGTGAGGATGCCTTGTCAGAATTTGATATCTGGTTTATTTTGATGTTGATATAACCTGAAAATGCTCTCTCTCTCTCTCTCTCTCTCTCTCTCTCTCTCTCTCTCTCTCTCTCTCTCTCTCTCTCTCTCTCTCTCTCTCTCTCTCTCTCTCTCTCTCTCTCTCTCTCTCTCTCTCTTCTCTCTCTCTCTCTTGCTTCTTGCTGTCTCCCTCTATTTTACTGTATCCATATTACTTAATTATACAATCAGTGTATCAGTTTTCATGTTCATGTTTAATTCGTTTGAGAATCTGTATGTTTTTTTAACGCATACCTCTTTTCTAAAAAGAAAAAAGTATATATATATATATAATCTATGTATCTCTTGAAATTAATGTTCAAGTCATTTAAGGATTATGTATTATTAATTATACACTTATCTTTTTTAAAATCATGTCCTCGTTGTTGTAGTAGAGTTTTCCCCTTGTTTTGTTGATAGTCCCTAATCAGGGCAAGGGCCGGATGGGAAAAAACGTATGCGCATGCTTATTCTGTTACCCTTGAAAAATAAAGATTCATTCATTCAAAGATTCATTCATTCACTCATTCATTCATTCTCTCTCTCTCTCTCCCTCTCTCTCTCTATCTATCTATCTAACTGTTTTGTTTGCATTTTCTTTTGTCAAAATATCTCATCCCTTGTTAACCCTCCAGTAGCCTTACAATTAAAATCCTGAGTTCCCCCCTCCCCATCTCTTTCTCTCCCTCTCTCTCTCCCTCTCTCTCTCTCTCTCTCTCTCTCTCTCCACCATTCCAACTACTTCCCCTCTCCCTTCTCCGCTCTCCCCTCTCTCTCCCCTCCCCACCCCTCTAAAAGGGATTCCCCTCCCTCATTTGCATCCCACGCGCATTCCTAACGGGTGAATAGGAGACCCTTTTCACGGGCAGATACCCTAAGTTGTTTGTAGGGCTATTTTCGGAGGAGGTGTCGTTGACTCACAGGGCGTTGCGATGACGTGGAGTACACTCGCTGTGTTTGTCTGCCAAGAAGAGAAACTTAAGCACCCACCTTGCAGTTTCAGAAATATCAGTCATTCAGTTTGACTCAAGAATCAAGACTCGTAAATGTATGTTGTTGTTTTTTATATCTCAGAATGAGAAAGTACGAGCAGCGTATTAAACTATATATATGTATATAGATATATAACTATATAATATATATATATATAATATATAGATTGTGTGTGTGTGTAGTGTGTGAGTGTGTGTGTGTGTAGTGTGTCAATGAAATAAACATTGTAGATAAAAGGATATCTATGTTTTAAATTGAAATAGCATTTGACATTACACACACATGCATACATACGCGCGCGCATACACACAACACACACACAATTCATACATACGCACGCACGCACGCATACCCACATCTACACACACTGCCAGTAATACTAACGATATTAAAACAAACAGGCACGTTTACAACATAATTTGATTTAGGTACAACCCCATAACGATGCTCTCAGAGATAATAATTACCGATATCATTATTAGCACTACACACACACACACACACACACACACACACACACACACACACATTGGAATGCTTTTTTGCGCCTACGTAAACAGTATGAACATATCAATGATTGAAAGGTTTCTTTGCCTCTACCTTTTAGTTTGAAGTATTTCTGACTGGAATGGGGTTTTTTTGCAATTCCTTCCACTCAATTTTTGCCTCATGAACTGAGAATGTTTCGGGCTCGCCCATATTCTTTTCTTTCTTTTTTTTTGCATCTTCTGTTATTGTTTGTTGTTGTTGTTTTTACCATTTTTCTCACCTACCTTGCAGTATGAATGTATCAATGATTAATGTGTGTTTGATTGTAGTTCCTCCTAATCGTTTTTAGCTGATAAACTTAGAATGTTTCGAACTCATTTGTATTATCAATGTAAAATCTTCTTTTATTTTTTACAGGTGTTGCACCTAATTTTCTGTCTAAATAATCATATCTATAGTTAGACGGATTTGATTGTAGATCCTTCTTTTCATCTTTAGCTCACGAACAGAGAATGTTTCGAACATCCCTATAACACACACACACACACACACACACACACACACACACACACACACACACACACACACACACACACTACACATACACACACATACACAAACAACAACAACAACAACAAGTTACCGATCTCTAAAAGTTGCCAGACACACACCAGAAAACAAACCTCTCATCTTCTTGACCGCATAACTATCAAAAAGACTCACACAAGATGAATCCAACCAGTGCTCTATGAGTCAGAGGCAGCCTCCCCTCTCCCAAAATAGCCAATACTTATCGAACAAAAATACAGGGTATTTTCGAGAAGGTTTTCCAATTCACGGAACAAGCATTTGCGTGGGATCCTCTGCGTGGAGAAGTGTAGGGATTCCTTAAGGGATCTAGGCTGAGAGAGAGAGAGAGTGAGTGAGTCACCTGGTGTTGTTCTTGCATAGCAAATGAGGAGGGAAGGAAAGGGAGGTGGAGGGAGGGTGGAGGTGTTCAGGGATGCACGTTGTTTGTGATGTCCGTAAGTGGATTGTTATCGTAAACTGGTCAAGCTCGACAGAGATAAGAACATGCAGTTTCTTCCTGGTCTGGAATCTTCCTGCTGTGGAATGATGCAGACTGTATTTTTGGTGGATCGGTGGTCTAGAGGTAACGCGTCAGCCTAGAAAGAGAAAAAGTCCGGGTCGGAAGTGTGCGGTGGTTCGATCCCCGTTTAGGCCCAAAACTTTCCCCCCATCCAATAGACCATGAGTGGTGGTCTGGGTGCTAGTCTTTCGGATGAGACGATAACCTGACGTCCTGTGTGATACATAATTTTTAATTTTTTAAATATTTTATTCTTTTATATCGAGGATAATGGAATAAGCACTTGTGTGCTTTTTTATTTTTATTTTTTTACATCCATACATAAAATTATTTAGCGCACGTTAAAGAACTCACGGCAGCAAGAGAGTTGTCTGTGGCAAAATTCTGTTTTTTTTTAAAAGCCACTCTGATAGGAAAACAATTACAGTTGCAGACAGGAAAAAAATAGTAATGGGTGGCGCTGCTCTTGTGGCGACGCGCTCGCCCTGAGGAAAGAGAGCAGCCCGAATTTCACGCAGAGAAATCTTACGTGACTGAAAGTGGTATGAAAATGGGGGGGAAAATGAAGAAAAAAAAGAGAAAATGACGGACTGCCAGAGTAAGGTCAATGTTTTTCTCCACCACGCCATTGCTCTGTAGATGATGAGTATGACTTAGTCTTTAACTGAATGCATTTGTATTTGTTAAAAACTGCTTTTTTTTTTGTTCCTCGGCTAGAGCTCCGAGGTTCACCAATGGTGGGATTTTGCGTCTGCGACCTTTTTTTGTTTTTTTAGGGGATTTTTTGCCCTCCATGAAGGTAGTCGCTTTCCGACTTCGGGGATGTATGCTGGGTTATGTTTGTGTTTCCGTAACCCATCCAAAGCTGACATGAGTTACAGGATCTTTAACGTTCATATTTTGATCTTCTGCATGTGTATATACACGAAGAGAGTTAAGGTACTGGCAGGTCTGCACTTGAAATTGATCTGGGAGATTGTAAAAAAAAATTTTAAATCCCCACCCTTAATTCACCAGACGACGCCGAGATTGGAACCCACGACTTCATGGACCCATGGTATTGGAGTCACACGGTTTTAACCACTCGGCTATAGCGTTCGTCGAAAACAAAAATGCTGAAATGAATGTACTTAGCTACCCCTGTTCTTTAACAGGTCTTTTAAATTTAAATTTTAATTTTTTTAATTTTATTTTTTTTAAATTTTATTCTTTTATATCGAGGATAATGGAATAAGCACTTATGTGCTTTTTTACAGCCAGTCCCCGTGTGTATGCGGTTTTGTAAATTCTGTCATCTGTTCCCACCGGCACACAATGGCCTACTCTTACGAAAAGCAGAACAGGATTTAACGTGTGAGCAAGATGATCTGCGTGGGTTCGCACACGGGGCCTCGGTTTATATAGTCTCATCCGAAGGACTTTTGGGGAGTGAAGAGTCTGCACTGATGTTAACTCCAGGGGAAAATATCCACTTGAACGGGAATCGAACCTGGGTTGTCAGATTGCAAGCGCAATGTTCTAACCACTAGGCTATCCCGTCTCTCTAGGCTGTGTCAATGCCTTAACAACATTTTGCAAAACAAACAAGCCTGTGGAATGGGTCAGCCTCAACCACCAGATTTTCCAGGTAATGGTAAGGGAGTATTGGTTTTACTTTCAGCAGACTCGACTGAGGTTCCTTTATACATTACTGAATCAGTATCTTTTTATTGCTGTTATTTTGGGGGTCGTTTTCCCAAGCCAAGGTTAAGCAGCATTGAGCGTGGTTACCACTTGGATGGATGACCATTTGCACGCCTTGGCTTCAGTACAGTTACCCCAGTTCACCCAGCTGTGAATGGGTACACTCCTTCTTTAGGGTCAGGGAAGGTAAAGCAGCGAGGGATAGGATATGATAGTAAGCGTAGAGTACAACCCTGTCAAGTAGTCTCAAAGCATATGCACTTCCACAGCAGCATCATTACGTCATCCTCATTGTCATTAATCATCATGCATTAAATGCGCCGCCCTCAATATGCTGGCCCCTAGAGAAACTGAGGTCTCTGATGCCTAGCTCCCCTTCATTCTTTTAATTCGAGGATTATGAAATAAGCTCTCATGTGCTTTTTTTTACATTCGGTCCTCGTGTGTGTGCGGTTATGTAAATTTTGTCATCTGCTCCCACCGGCAGACAATGCACAAAGCACATAAGTGCTTATTCCATTATCCTCGATATAAAAGAATTTTTTTTTTAAACGACCACAGAGGTTATGAGACACCTTTACCTTTTTGTTGTTTCTGGTCACTTATGAACTTATGGACCGGGTTCGCGAAGTTGAATGTCTTATACCATTTAGCGACAAGTACACCCCTTAAGGGCATCACAGGCACAACACAGACGTTTCTGATGACTACGTCAGGTAGAGGGGAATGTGACGTAGGAGGGCCCAGAATTCTCTTTTCTTGTACTGCCTGTCTGCCTGCCCAGAGCCCAGGGCTGTGGATCACGTGCTGGCTGGAACCCTCTGTGTGTGTGTGTGTGTGTGTGTGTGTTGTGTGTGTGTGTGTGTGTGTGTGTGTGTGTGTGTGTGGTGTGTGTGTGTTAGTAGTACTGTGTGTGTTTGGTAGTAGTAGTAGTTCTGTGTGTGTGTCTGTGTGTGGTAGTAGTACTGTGTGTGTGTTTGGTAGTAGTAGTAGTAGTAGTAGTAGTAGTAGTAGCAGTAGTGTGTTAGTAGTACTGTGTGTGTGTTTGGTAGTAGTAGTAGTAGTAGTAGTAGTAGTAGTGTGTTAGTAGTACTGTGTGTGTTTTGGGTAGTAGTTAGTGTGTGTGTGTGTGTGTGTGTTGTGTGTGTTGTGTGTGTGTGTGTGTGGTAGTAGTTAGTGTGTGTGTGTTTGGTGTATGTAGTAGTAGTAGTAGTAGTAGTAGTCTGTGTGTGTGTGTGTGTTGTGTGTGTGTGTGTCGTGTGTGCGTATAGGTGTGTGTAGTGTAGTGTAGTGTTCCGTGTGTGTGTGTGTGTGTGTGTGTGTGTGTGTGTGTGTGTGTGTGTGTGTGTGTGTGTGTGTGTGTGTGTGTGTGTGTGAGAGAGAGAGAGAGAGAGAGATTGTGTGTGTGAGAGAGATTGTGTGTGGGCGTGGGGAGGGGGGGGGGGGTAGTGGTGTGTGTATGTGTGTGCATGTGTGTCAGGGGGGAGGGGGGGCGTGAGGGGGAGAGAATGGTGTGTGTGTGTTTTTTTTTACTTATTTATTCTTTTATCTTGAGGATAATGAAATAAGTACTCATGTGCTTTGTTTCATCCGGTTCCTGTGTGTATACAGTTTTGTAAATGTTGTAATCCGTTCCCACCGGCACACAATGGCCTACTCTTCCGAAAAGCGGAACGGGTCTTAATGTGAGCGCAAGATGTTCTGCGTGCATTCACACACGGGACCTCGGTTTATAGTCTCATCCGAAGGACTTTTAGGGGGAGTGGAGTCGGCACTGATGATAACTCCAGAGGAAAAATCCTCTTAAACGAGATTCGAACCCGGGTCAGCAAATCACGAGCGCAATGTACATCACTCTAACCACCAGGTTATCCCGTTCCCCACGCGCGCGCGCGCGCTGTGTGTGTGTGTGTGTGTGTGTGTGTGTGTGTGTGTGTGTGTGTGTGTGTGTGTGTGTGTGTGTGGTGTGTGTGTGTAGGAGAGGGGGTGCAGTAGTGTGTGTGTGTGAGAGAGAGAGAGATCGAGAGAGACAGAGAGACAGACAGACAGAGATACACAAGCGGACAGACAGAGACAGAGAGACGCTGGCGGTCAGTTCATGGCAGAAGTCTTTTGGCAGGAAGACAGCCAGCCTCCTCTGCTAGTTAGTCTGCTCACCGCAGAAGAAGAGGTCACTGGGGACCTCTGGCACATTACTATTCTTTTTCTGTTTTACATCTCTGTAGAGAGAGGTGGAGGAGGAACCTGCCTCTGTATCTCTGTCTCTGTCTCTGTCTCTGTCTCTCTCTGTCTCTGTCTCTGTTCTCTCTCTCTCTCTCTCTCTCTCTCTCTCTCTCTCTCTCTCTCTCTCTCTCTCTCTCTCTCTCTCTCTTTCTTTCCCTTTCGCAGCAAAGCTGCGAAAGGGAAGAGACTGTTACACTGGCAGATGTAATGGAAAGGTTGCAGCAAATGACGGAGAAGGCTGAAGATGTCCACTTCATGCTACGTGACATGAGACAGTGCACTGCTAGGACCACTGCTGTGTTGAAGGGAAATGTTTACAAAGATGTTTCTTGATTAATGTTTTGTACACTTCCGGACTGACTTAACAACATGAAGAAACTGTGGTCCGATGAATGACATTATATGTATATAGAACAATGATATGGAATCCATGTCATGAAGACTGTTTGGGCTGTCATTAATTAATTATGCTTTTCGTTGATTCTGTGTTTTGTGCCCAATCCCCATCCCACTGTCCCCTTGTGAATGGGCGATGATGCTTATCACAATAAACTGTTGTCATTGTCATTGTCATTGTCATTGTCTCTTTCTTTCCCTCTCTCTTTCTCTCTCTCTCTCTCTCTCTTTCTCTCTCTGACTCTGTCTCTCGCTCTCGCTCTCTCTCTCTCTCTCTCTCTCTCTCTCTCTCTCTCTCTCTCTTCTCTCTCTCTCTCTCTCTCTCTCTGTCTGTCTCTTTTTCCTGTGTGTAATCTTGCATCAACAGAGACAGTCTGAAGGACAATGTCTTGGCATTTTTACAGGCCAGGCCAGGCCAGGCTGAATGAAGGACAAGAAACAATTAATGTGCTGACAGCCCCTTGCCTTTTTTCAAGTTCCCACATCTGGCGTTAACAAGTGCAAATCTACTGCGTATATATATTATACATACATACACTGGTGGTGTTAAGACACTGGCTGTATGCCAATAATAATGTTACTGTGTAGATACTTAATCTTCAATCTGCTAGTACTTACACAAACCCATGTCCAGTCTTTGCCAATACCATTGAAAATTAAATTGCCTAATAAAAAAAAAACACCTGATAATTATGAAGAATGTTTGGGCAGTCACAGAGAGCAGAAACAGGTGCAGAAATGACCAGTCTAATACAAACGCCACTAAACTTTGGAGAAGATGCAAGCATGAAACAGGCAACACATGATCCTTTTCAACCTTGAGGCTTATACAGACTGTTTAAACCTGTTTGTCCCAACCTGCCAGCGTGAAAAGGACAAAATGCTACACGAAAGGTTTGAAAGGGTTGAAAGGTGTAGGGAGTAAAAAGGTGGCTGTGTTTCCCGAGGCTTGAACCACAGTCACAAGGCACCCACACTCCCACCCACAAGGTGACCTTTAGCTTGATACTGAGCGCTGATTGGCTGGAGGATGTGAACCACCCTTTTTAGTGCCTGATCCAAATAGTGCATGATCTATATCAAACAGCTGGGTAGAACCTGACGCCACAAACTGCTTGAGATGTCAAATCTACTACGACAGACGATTTGTTTGGGGTCTGATTTGGCTTGATCATCCTGGCCTTATGGTTCAGGAGGCTAATGTATTGAGTTTTTCACCCACTTAAGTGACCAAAACCGAAGCTGTGGTAAAGTTCAAACATTTTGCTGCAATCTTTAAACATTTAAATATGCCAAAGATATTCTTTCTCAGAGCTGAAAAGCATTTATGGAGAAGTTCACTGATCTGCAATGAAAAGCTTTATCGAGGTTCATGTGCTTCTTCTATTACGTGACAGAAGGTGAAGAATTTACCAGAAGTATGAGACTGTCACTGCTCCTTTCAAAGACCTATTGACGAACAAAAGAGCAGATCGGTATATCCCCTCACAGGATCATTAATTTGGCCTCACAAAAATTTTCTTGCTGGGGCGCTTTACCAAGAAACAGGAGGAAAAGAAGAGGAAAGCACTAGGAAGACATCAGGTAAGGACAGCTTTGATCTATGCCAGTCCTCAGAGAGCAGCAAAGAAGAGATACAGAAGTTGGAGGAACCATTTCTGTTTTAGTCATGCCTGTAGAGAATTCCCCTCACAGGATCATTTGGTCTGACAGAAACTTTCTTGCTGGGGCACTTTGCCCAGAAACAGGAGGGAACAGAAAAGAAAAACATTGGGAAGACATTAGATAAGGATGGTTTTGATCTGTGCCAATCCTCAGAGAGCAGCAGAGAATAGATACAGAAGTTGGAAGAACCTACGTCCTCTTTGTCATGCATGTAGAAAATGTCCATCATACACCAGCACTGTTATAAACTCATTGTCAAAGACCATTTTCACATAGAATAGTATGATAGTAGCTACTGTGTTACTCATGCCCCCAAAGGACAATCTTTCTTAAAAGACTAGTGACATAAAAAATCTGTCAGTCATCAGGACAGTTTCTGTGTTGCATATCCAAATGCTAGAGGGTTAGACTGGTGTACTAGCATGTGCCACACTCCATATGACAATGATCTGTTTCCATTTTTTTCACGTTGGTAACAGTAACAGAACTGAAGGGAGGCAATCGGTCCATCATGTAGAGCGGCTGGAAAATGGTATTGCATAGCACCTCCTTCTCATTATTTGTTTCCAACAAAAGTCTGACACAACTGTGTAGAGAATGGGGTGAACAGAGGTCTTGGTCATGGTAAACAATATTAATAATGTCAGTTTAATCCCTGTGCTTGCATTCTTTTCCTCTGGGGTATTCAACTTTAAGAGCATTCTTCTAGATTGTGTCCTAGATCCTTACTAAAAGCAGTTTCCCCATAATGCCAAAGGAACAACAGACTTCAGCTTCTCTAAGGCCAAAACCATTGGGATTGTATTGTGTTCATCCCCTCTTCCTCACTGCTTTTCCTTCTGTGACCCTTTCAAAGGCAGATGCCAGTGTGTAGCTGAGTGAGCTGGGGGACAGTGCTGAAGCCAAGATTGCCAGAAAGAGTCACCAATCTGCTAGCAATCAAATTCACATTTACTGCATGTTAGGTTTGAGAGCAAACACTCTGAGTAAGATGCCACCATGACGTCCTATATATCAAAGTCAGACTTGTGTGTAGCTTTTCTATTAGATTACGTTCTTGCAAGCCATGGCATTTCTTACCTGTTTAGTATTTTGAAAAAAAAGGTAAAGGTGTCCCAAAACCTATATTAAGGTCGTAGGGGAGCGAGGCGTCAGAGACCTCACTTCTCTAGGGCCAGCGTATTGAGGGCGGCGCCCATCTCCTCTCCCTCACTGCTTTACTTTCCCTAACCCTAAAGAGGGCAGGTACCCATTTACAGCTAGGTGAACTGGGAGAACTGTACTGAAGCCAAGGCGCGAAAACGGTCACCCATCCAATTGGTAACCACGCTCGACGCTGCTTAACTTGGCTGGGGGAAAGCGAGTGCTCCGACCACTGAGCTACCCCGTCCCCGTGTTTAGCATGATTTACTCCAAAGAAATAAAGTCTGAAGAATGTTTTGAAATGATGCTTTTGTGCAGTAGCTGTATAGCTACATTCACACCGGGCAGATTCTCTGCATTAATTCTCACTTTCACAGGCTCATACCAGAAAAAATCTTTTATAGCTGGCCCAACCCGAAAGTTTCATAAGATAATTATGATAACTTTTAAGTTTACTAAAACTGCAGAGGAGTGGAGGAAGCTGGTTGCAAAATATCCAGTGTTGCCCCAACAGTCTACTAGACTATGGGATAGGTGAGGTGAGGAAAACTGCAGTCCAATACAACACTACAGCCTAGCTGCTCAAGGGAAGTCAATGACTCCAACTTCCCTTTGCTATTTTCTCAAAAGAGTCGAGCTGATTGACTGGGGTAAAAAGCAAGGCCCACTCTTGGACCCAAAATAATTCTATAATATTTGGCACGATAAAATCTGTTACTTTCAGCTATGTGAATTTGTCCATGTTTTCCATAGAAGTTCTATTCCTGAGGCTACTGACCTGATGTGTTTGTGCACTTGTTCCACTCTCAGAGTCCAGGGTAAAACAAAGTATATGCTTCCTGGAGACAGTCTTTTGATGACTATGTCTATGAGGACTACCGTGATGACGACGATGATAATGAGGATGATGATGACTATGCAGAACGATAGTGGCAACCACAATAAGCTTGGTACTGCTCTAAGGAGGACGATGACAATGATGATGACATGTTGCTGTAGACGATAATGATGATGACCTTGATGTTGACGAAAATGAGGTAGACATTGATAATGATGATGATGACTATGTTGATGATAGCAATAGGTTATCAGCATATTCACCATGTAAAACTGTACCCTGAACATTCTGATGATAAAAAGAAAGTTTCATTATACAGGCACCCACTGTGTCTTTTATTCAGGAACATACTGCAATGTCATTAATGCTGACTAGTCCAGCTTTGCTTGCATGAGACATTATTTTTTTCTTCATTTTTTTGCTGATGTCCCAGTGTTGCTGTTTGTGTGCTGCTGATCAGATATTTCCATGCCCAGGCAGGTACTCACTTGGTTTTGCATAAGCAAAGAAGCAGCCATTACTTCTGATTATGTAATACATAAATCACAGCTGTCAGTTTTCCCCACATTCAGCTGCTCTCAGCTGCTATCCATCCCAGCCCAGCTGGTGCTAATTATAGGCAGGAACTGACCTCACTTGGACTTGGTAAAAGGAAGAGGCACACAAAATTTAGCACTCTTGACTGAGCGAAGTTGGATTAGCGTGCTGTGAAATATCTAACTAGATAAACAAATAACTTTTAAATGGTGAGAACAAGCTGAAACTTTTTTATAAAAAAAAAAAACTACCACTGCTGTGGATAGGAGGTAGTAGCGCTACTGCTGTCAATGAAAATGACATCACCCGGTCAATGAAGTCTTCACAATGGGAAGCAGAGGACAGGCCTGGTTCTCTTGGTGGGTATGATGCTTGGCTTCTGCTCCAAGGATCACAAGCTTGATTCTCACTGTCGGCTACCAGACTGGAAGGGATTTCTCCTCAGAGCTAGCAATTGTGCAAACTCCAATCCCTTACAGTTGGTTAGATAATAATTTAAACCTATGATCATGGCGTAAACATAAGCGTAGACATTCTTGCAGGCACGTAAAATCCTATTCTATTTTTTGGAGAAGAATAAACTAATGTGTGCCAGCAGAAATAAACTGTTTAAAATAAAACACTGGTGTTGTGTTTCAATATCATCTCAGAAACTGGAATAGGAGAGCTTAGTGAATGTAAAATGGAAACAAGTGCAAAAATCTTACCTGTAGTGAATCTTGTAGTTTTAGCCATGGAACAAAGAAGAAGAAGAAGAAGAAGAAGAAGAAGAAGAAGAAGAAGAAGAAGAAAAGAAGAGAAAAGTGATGATGCACTCAGGTTTGTAACAGTCACATTTTGTACTGCCTCACAGATCAGTTCTTGCAATGCTGCAAAATAATCAATTTAGAGCAAAGGCAAATTATTCCAATATTATCATGAAAGAAAAAAAAAAGAAATGAACCAAAACTTACATGCACACTGACTCACATTTCTGTTGAAAAACGTAGTAGACTGATATGCAGCATAGTTCCAGAGATGGCAAAAAGGTAAAGGCACAGGTATCATCTGTCATGCAGTCATGGGGGAGCAAGGTGTCACAGACCTCAGCTCCTCAAGGGGCCAGCATCTTGAATGTGGCTCCCACCTCCTCTCCCTTGCTGCATCACCTTCCCTTTCTCTAAAGAGGGCAGGTACCCATTTATATGTAGATGAACTGCAGGACTGTACCAAAGCCATGGTGAGTGAAGGGTCACCCATCCACACAGCAACCACATTCATAGTGCTGCTTTTTGTCCTGGAGAAGACGGACTGGAAAAAGAACTTGGATTCACGTAGGTGGTTTGCATGCCTTGATGTTTTCAGATACTGATGGTAAAAAACCCACAAAAAACCTGAAAGACAAAAATGAGGCAGGTCTGCATAGGCAGGAAAATGGCAAAGAACTGGCCCCAGAAAATGCTGCACATTGATTCATGATAATTCAAACACAAACCTGAGCACCAATCTTTGCAAAATAAAAGAAAAACCAGACAAACAACATGGCAAAGAGAACTTTGGCAGTGCACCACAACAATCTGCTTTCAGCTTTCACAGTTGCTTTCAAACTGGCGTTGGTAGAGGTAAGCCCAGATGATGTGCAATAGTCTCCAAATTTCAACAGAGTCTGATGTGCATTATAATGACACCTCTTACTGCTAACACAAGGTGACGTGTGAAGATATCAAAGAAAGACATGAATCTATGTTGACTTTAAAAAATTTGATGCCCCTTAAGCTTCACTATAATACAATGAACCAAAACCCAAAATGACATGGAACTCTGAGTGGCATCTGCACAAGGCTTTGTACAGCCATACTGAGACATCTCAAACTCCGACATGTTTTCTGCAACCAGTCCACAAATGAGCAGAGATGGGAATGAGAACCCACATTGAAACATTTCGGCAAGTCACCAATGGTATCGCCCACAAGACTGATAACCTCTTAGTTGACGTTCTTATGCTCCAAAGACAAAGCGTGTCCTTTGCACAAAGATAGGCGGCAGACATAAAATATGTCATATCCACAAGGGCAGAAAAAGGAAGATCAGCTTAACTGTGACGTTCTCAGTGTAGTCAAAAGGATGCACAGCTCTGGGTCAAACCCACACTGGAAAAAACAACAAACAAACAAAAGAACTCCCTTACTTTGAAGTCCCAGTGGGTTTTGAGTCTAACAAAAAAGAAAAAGGCAGGCCTCCTCAATCGCCACAAAGTAGATTGCAGCAAAAATTTGAATCCTGCAAACTGAAGATAAACCAATAATAAATCGCAGGCTGAACAAGCTTTAACCTGCTCACTTTCAACCCAGATTTGAATCTTGCAAACTGAAGATGAACAAAATGAAAATTTTCAAGTTGAACAAATTCCAACTCGCTTTTCGCCAAACTTCCGGTCTTTTCCCCCTGGAAAAGCTAGGTAGAGTTCAAATCTTAACTGCTTTGAGGTAAAACAAGTTTACCTTCTTGTATGGGAGAGTCCAAATCAACTGCAGGGAAGGAGGAGGTGTAGAATCAGTGCAGTCCCTCGTTCTGGCTGTGTCAAAGACTCCAAGCGAAGAGAAGAAAGTGAGGGAACTGAAACCACTCTTGATACTTATATCCATGAAACCAGTTCATAGGTGTGATGTAGAAGTTGTGTGATCCATATCAGTTGTTGTTGTTGTTGCTGCTGCTGCTGCTGCTGCTGCTATTGCTGTTGTTGTTGTTGTTGCTTCTGCTATTGTTGATTTTTGTTGTTGTTGTTGTTGTTCAGTGTTCTTGCCGCTCTTTTTTCTTTTTAAATCTCGTTTTAATTGTTGATCATTTCATTAAAGTAGACATTGAAATCATTTCGCGATGCTTTTTTTTTCAATCTCAGATGAACAATGTTTAGGATTTTAATTCTCTTTTGCTCGTTGATTTATTTGGCAAGTACTATGCCATATACTTTTGAGAGACAGACAGACACAGAGAGACAGGGAGACAGACAAACAGACAGAACAACAGACAGTCAGACAGGCAATCAGCAAGACAAAGAGACAGAGACAGACAGAGAGACAGACAGATAAACACAGACAGACAGAGAGATAGACACAGGCAGACAAGGATAGACAGACAGACAGACAAACAGACAAAGACAAAGTAGAAATAAAGAGACAGAGAGGAGGGAGTGAGAAAGAGGGAAAGAGACAGAGACAAGAAAAAGAAAAACAGAGAGAGAAGATGAGAGAAAGAAAGAGACAGATGGGAGAAAGTGGGGAGAGAGAGAGAGAGATGACAGAGAGAGAGCGACAGAGACAGAGAGACAGACAGAGACAGAGAGACAGGCAGACAGACAGAGACAGGCAGACAGAGAGGGAGGAAGAAAGATGTGGCGATGGCAGTGATGATGATGACATTGACTATAGTCTTTATTTCCATGGGATGGGGGGGGGGGGGGGGGGGGGGGAACTGGCAGAATTTGAAAACCAGCCTTTGTCCTAAATAGAGGCCGTAGTAAACACATTAACGATAAAGGTGTCCCATAACCTATACGGTCGTAGGGGAGTGAGGCATCAGAGACCTCACTTCTCTAGGGGGCAGCGTATTGAGGGCGGCGCCCATCTCCTCTCCCTCGCTGCTTTACCTTCCCTGACCCTAAAGAGGGCAGGTACCCATTTACAGCTGGGTGAACTGGGGGAACTGTACTGAAGCCAAGACGCGCAAACGGTCACCCATCCAACTGGTAACCACGCTCGATGCTGCTTAACCTTAAGCTGGGGGAAAGCGAGTGCTCTGACCACT
>CM054146.1:21209323-21219323 GCA_028751875.1 Rapana venosa | reverse complement strand
AATGCTGCCTACATGATGGTCGTTACTCTCTTCAAGCCGGTTGACTCCAGCAGCCAAGGCTTCTTGACTGGATTCTGACCTCACTGATAGACTCACCCCACACATCACTGATCTCCTTAAACTGCCAACAGAAGTACTCTGCTTTTGAGAGGGGAGATGCACTTCTTCTAGCTTAGTAATTAGAAATTCCAATGAACAGAAGTTCGTGTTAGAAAGAAAAAAAAGAAGGAATTTATATATGACAGTTTCAGTCATCGATCGATAAATGAAAAGCTTTTTTTTTTAAAAATTGCAACATTTCAATAATTGTTAAAAACATTTCTGTTTGATTTTCGTGGTTTTATCTAAACATTACAAGTATTAGTGATTGATCAATACATGAGCAAATTCATGCTTTAGAGTCTTTGATTATTTCTTACTTTTTGGTTAAAAAAATTTGTATGGCATTCACAAGTTGGCCTTTGAATTCTTTTGATTTGGAAAACAACAGAAACAACATCAAAATAAAACAAAAATCTCTCTAGTTTCTGTGTTACAAGTATTTACAGAGCAATCCTATTGTTGCTGTTTGTTGTTGTTTTTTGTTATTGTTGTTGTTAGGAAACGTGTGAAGCTTCAATCTTCCATAACAACACGCACTTTCATGCTTATTGAAGGGAAAACATTTAAATGTCTTAAATATCAAATTATATAGACCATGTTAGAAACGTTTTGTACTGTATTGTATCGTAATTGCATCGCATTGCATTGCATTACATCGCATTGTATTGTATTGTTTTGTTTTGCATTGCGTTGTATTGTATTGCATTGTATTGCATTGCATTGTATTGTATTGCATTACTTTTAGCCCTTATGTGAACGGATATATCTGCTTGAAATTCAGGCGGCTCTCTTTAGAAAGAATGTGTCGCCACAGTATGGCGGTCATCCTCTTTTTTCTTCTACTACCTGTATGGAAATAGATTTCTCAACCTATGATAGTGAGCTTTGCACATTTTTTTTGGCCAAGTTCAGCTCATTGTTGTCGTGGGTTCTTTTACATGCACCGTAAACACGTTGCTCACGGAACCTCGGTTTATAGTTTTCTTCAAAAGACTAGCATCCAGACCACTGCTCATGGTCGAACGGATGATAGCCGTGGGGAAGGGGGTTGGTCTTCAGAATTGTTCTTTCGTTCCAAACAAAATACAAAATGCAAAACCAAACAAAAACCAAAACAACAAAACAAAAGGAAAAGAAGAATGAATGAAGAAAGAAAGGAAAAGACAGAAGGAAGGAGGAGGAAAGAAAGCAAGGAAGGACGGAAAATGCGGGGAAGGAAGAAAGGAAGGAAGGTAGGAAGAAAGGAATAACGAAGAAGGAAGGAAAAGGAAGTGACAGAGGAAGGAAGTGACAGAAGAGAAGGGAAGAAAGGGAAGAAAGGAAGTGACAGAAAAAAAGGAAGGAAGGAAGAAAGGGAAAAGTAACAGAAGAAGGAAGGAAGACGGAAAGGAAGGTAGGAAGAAAGGAAGAGTGACAGAGGAAGGGAAAGAAAGGAAGTGAACAGAAAAGGGAAAAGAAAGGGAAGTGACAGAGGAAGGAAGGAAGGAATGACAGAGGAAGGAAAGAAGGAAGTGACAGAGGAAGGAAGGAAGAAAGTGACAGAGGAAGGAAGGAAGGAAGGGGGACAGAGGAAGGAAGGAAGTGAAAGAAGAAGAAAGGAAGGAAATGAAGAGGAAGGAAGGAAGGAAGTAACAGAGGGGGAAGGAAGGACGAAAAGGAAGGACAAAAGAAGGAAGGAAGGAAAGGGAAAGTGACGAGGAAGGAAGGAAGGAAGTGACAGAGGAAGGAAGGAAGGAAGTAACAGAGGAGGAAGGAAGGACGAAAGGAAGTGACAGAGGAAAGGGAAATAGTAACAAGGAAGGAAGTGACAGAAAAGGAAAGGAAGGAAGTGACAGAGGAAGGAAAGTAACAGAGGAAGGAAGTGACAGAGGAAAAAAGGAAGGAAGGAAGGAAGTACAGAAAAGAGGAAGAAGAAGAAGGAAGTAAAAGAAGAAGGAAGGAAGACGGAAGGAAGGTAGGAAGAAAGGAGGACAGGGGAAGGAAGGGAGGAAGGAAAATGACATGGGAAAGGAAGGGAGGCAGTGACAGAGAAAGGAAGGGGGGAAAGGGAAGTGACATAGGAAGAAAGGAATTTTGACAGAGGAAGGAAGGAAGGAAGGAGAAAGGGAAGTGACAGGGGAAAGGGAAAGGAAGGAAGTGACAGAGGAAGGAAGGAGGAAGGAAGAAAGGAAGTGACGAAGGAAGTTGACAGGGAAAGAAGGTAGGAAGAAAAGAAGTGACAGGGGAAAGGGAAAGGAAGAAAAGAAGTGACGAAAGGAAGGAAGAAAGGAAGGGAGGAAGAAAGTGACAGAGGAAGGAAGAAAGGAAGTGACAGAAGAAGGAAGGAAGGAAGAAAGGTGTTTTTTTTCAAATCACACGTCTACGGGGACGGGATAGCTAAGTGGTCAGAGCACTCGCTTTCCCCCCAGCCAAGGTTAAGCAGCGTCGAGCGTGGTTACCACTTGGATGGGTACCGTTTTTGCGCCTTGGCTTCAGTACAGTTCCCCCAGTTCACCCAGCTGTAAATGGGTACCTGCCCTCTTTAGGGTCAGGGAAGGTAAAGCAGCCAGGGAGAGGAGATGGGCGCCGCCCTCAATATGCTGGCCCCTAGAGAAGCTGAGATCTCTGACGCCTCGCTCCCCTACGACCTTATAGGTTATGGGGCACCTTTACCTTTACCTTTTACGTCTATAGTTATTCTCCTTAGCTTTGAATTTCATGTTAGTTTCCTTCCACCCTCTTCTCCATCCCCGCTCTCCTTCTGTCTATTTGGAACACACAACACAACACATACACACAACACAATATAACACACACACAACATAATACAACACACACCACAACACAGCACAACACAACACAATACAGACACACATACACATACACACCACCACTACCACCACCACAATACAACACAACACAATAAAACACTCACCCACCCACCCCCACACACACAACATAGCACAACACAACACAATACAATACAATACAACACACACACACACACAACGCATACACACACACACGCACGCGCACACACACACACACACACACACATACACACACACACACACACACACACACACACACACACACACACACACACACACACACACACACACACACACAAGAGAACACTGGTAAAAAGAATTTTTTAAAAGCCCCCACCCCCCCCAAAAAAAAAGCATTCGGTGGATTTATTCAAAAGATAGTGAGAGTGAGTGAGTGAGTGTGTATGTGTGTGTGTGTATGTGTTGGGGAGGCGGGGGGGGGGGGGGAGGGGGGGGGGGAATGAAGATGGATGGGTGAAGTGCCCATCGCATGCAATTCTACCTACTCTTCTGTGTACAGATTTATTTTTGTCCCGATTTAATTAATGTCGATACCCACTCTAATGACCTGCTCGACAGAAACAATCATCTGTAGAGTCTGGAGAGTGATCTATCTAGATACATGCTGCTCCTTTTAAAACCAGAACTAATCATCATGGGCACTGAATATACACTTTCTGTTTTTGTTTTTTTTACATCCGACTTTGAAAACCCTAATTTTAAGACAGTGAGTTTAAGGGCGAGATAGCCTAGTGGTTAGAACGTTGAGCTCGCAATCTGATAGCCCAGATTCCATCCATCACGGAAAACACTCGTTCGAGGGGAGTTTTCTCCTGAAGTTAACATCAGTAATGGACTCCACTCTCCCTTAAAAGTTCTTCGGATGAGGCTATAAACAGAGGTCTTTGTGTATGATAAAACAGAATAGTTCGCGTACACATGAAAACCCTTTCCGCCTTTCGGAAGAGTAGGGCATTGAGAGCCTGAAGGAAAGGGATGATTAAATAAAATTAAAAAGAGAAAACGCATATTATGCACACATGTGTCTTTTTGTTCTTTTTTTTCTTTTTGTTTTTTGTTTTTGTTTTTGGGGGGGTCCGTGTCATGTTTATTCATTATCCCTGAGTCGGAATGCGGCTACCTTAATGGTGGGCAAACGGTCGCGAATGGAAATTTTTACTATTAGTGAACCTCGTAGCTTTTTGCTGAGGAGGAGTGGGTGGGGGGAGGGGGGGGGGGGAGAAATGTGAGTTGGTTGCTCTCTGCTCAGTGAGGTACGCAGTTAATTATTATAGTGCCAGGAACTACCAATGTTTGTTTGCATGACTTAAAGTATGCCTGTGGGCAATCTTCTTCTTCTTTCTTTCTTCTTCTTCCTGTTCTTCTTCTTCTTCTTCTTTCTTCTTCTTCTTCTCTTCTTCTTCTTCTTCTTCTTCTTCTTCTCTTCTTCTTCTTCTTTGCTTTCTTCTTCTTTCTCTTGCTTCTTCTTCTTTCTTCTTCTTCTTCTTTTCTTCTTCTTCATCTTCTTCTTCTTCTTCTTCTTCTTCTTCTTCTTCGTCTTCTTCTTCTTTTCTTCTTCTTCTTCGCTTCTTCTTCTTCTTCTTCGCATTCTTCTCTTCTTCTCTTCTTCTTCTCTTGCATTTCTTCTTCTTCTTCGCATTCTTCTTCTTCTCTTCTTCTTCTTCTTCTTCTTCGCATTCTTCTTCTTCGCATTTCTTCTTCTTCGCATTCTTCTTCTTCTTCTTCTCTTCATTCTTCTTCTTCTTCGCAATCTTCTTCTTCTTTTGCAATTCTTCTTCTTCGCAACTCTTCTTCTTCGCAATTCTTCTTCTTCGCAATTTTCTTCTTCTTCTTCTTCTTCTTCTTCGCATTCTTCTTTCTTTTTTCATTCTTCTTCCTTCTTCTTCTTCTTCTTCTTCTTTTCTTCTTCTTCGCATTCTTCTTCTTCGTATTCTTCTTCTTCGCATTCCTTCTTCTTCTTCTTCGCATTCTTCTTCTTCGCATTCTTCGCATTATCTTTTTTGCATTCTTCTTCCTTTCTTCTTCCTTCTTCGCATTCTTCTTCGCATTCTTCTTCTTCTTCTTCTTCTTCTTCTTCTTCTTCTTCTACTACTACTTTTTCGCATTCTTACTTCTTTCTTCATTCTTCTTCGCATTCTTCGCCGCATTCTTCTTCTTCTTCTTCGCTTTCTTCGCATTCTTCGCATTCTTCTTCTTCGTATTCTTCTTCGCATTCTTCGCATTCTTCTTCGCATTCTTCTTCTTCGTCGTCGTCGTCTCGTTCAGACAGCAACTATTGTCTGTCATAATTATGGATGAAAATGAGTTACGCTGCAGTTCAGCACCTGAAAAATCAGGCCCAGAGCATCTGACTTCAGCCTGGAATAGAATTGTTCTATTTTGTTTCCCTTGGGAAACTCCCCCAGGAGAATGGACCAAGAAGGGAGAAACTAGACAAGAAGGGGGTTACAGAAAGAGAAGGAACAAAGCAAGAAGAAAGAGAGGGATAGAAAAGAAGGAATTCCTAGCGCAGAATCTCCAAAACGTGGGGATGCTATTTTATACTGACAAGCCCCCAGCATCCTCACATTGGATTTTGGGCAGTAATAATGACATAATCATTCATAAACCAATCCTATCATTGATTTGTCTTTAGCTTTAAACTCAAGCCACTTAACTTTTTTTTTAACCTTTTACCTATTTAGAAACAGGAATTTAAGACCCATTCAAAATTTCTGAATATTAGTTCACATTTAGGTACGTTAAAATTAAAGCCTCAGAATTTCAGACTGATTGAAAGTGGCCTATTGTTTTACTGTCGTTACTTTTTCATTTAATAAAATCTAGTACCGAATATGATTTGAATTTGGTTATTTTTTTCTCACACGAATATTGTTCTGAAAGCCCTTAGAATATTTTTCCTTGAAAAACTAACATGCAACTGATTATCATTCATTTTTTACATGTTCTGTTTCAGCTGAAACACTTTCACACTCACATAAACTAGTCTGTTATCCTGATAGATGCAAGATTCATTACTTTAGAGGAAAATCCAATCTTAGCAGAAACACTTTCACACTCACGCAGATGAACGTATTATCCAGACACATATCCACAGGCTACCAGCAATGCCCTCAGTTGCAGAGCTGTCTTGTTAGTTGTTGAAGCCAGTCCCAGATAAGTGCTGCTTTCAAATTAAAGAAAAACGCGATTTCATCAAAAGAAAAAAAAAAGCATTTGAAAAATATTGCATATGAAACACAAACAGCGCAAGAATTGACGCTAAGAATTCCTCTGTTGCATAGCCTTTGTGATGATGAAGTCACGTGAGTCTATTGAACCAATCGCTGAACTGACATCACTGGCACTAGGCTTCCGGTTCCGTCGAGAGGCAGGGGCATGCACGTCAATTTGGTATGAGATCACGACGAGTCACAAATAAAATGATAAGTAACACAAGCTGATCTGCAAAAATAGAAAAGAAAAAAGGAAGAAAAAAAGGGGAAAAAAGAAGAAGAAAAGGGAAGCCACAGTTTCTATGCAGTCTTTGCAGCTCACGGCAGTATTCCCAAGTCTACAAACGACAGTCCTATTGTTTGAAGGTTGCTCAGGTTAGCCATGCGTATGTCCATGTTGACTTCCATTGTCCATTGATGAAAATTCCAACACAAGAACAGCGATTCATCTGTCATTTCTTTTGGAATGCAAAAAGTAAACCAAAAGTACATAAATTGTTAATTTCAAGCTCAACTTCACCACAGAAATAGCATTGTCCATGATGTCCCGTAAGCCTTCGTGATTCGGGATTTCCTTCAGTGAACAGTTCCACAACATTGTCCTCTGTGTGTGAAGTTATCATTCCCAGGAGGTGTGTTTACACTTTCAATAGAGGTTGTCCAGTCTTTTGTAGCAGGGAGTCTGTAGAAAATCCATGGAACTGAAGTCATGATTGAAGAGCGCCAGAACACAAACTGTAGCTGAATAAGTTGCTAGCTTTTCACAAGTATTTTTGTGCATACACATCTATTCAAAACATCATACACGACATCATAAGTTACGAAACATTACACAATTACATAAAATACTTCTGGTTTTTTTCTTTTTTTGGTTTCTTCTTTCTTTTTTCTTCTTCTTTTTTCTTTGTTATATTTCTTTTTAATTCTTCTTTTCACATATTGTTTTGCGTTGAACATTTTTATGCACATATGAATTCTAGGGGCTTTCAGAACAACGTTCACGTGTGTAAAGCTGAAATTTTTCCCATAAAAACTGCGAATGTGTTTTCAAAATAATGATATTTAAGCCCGAATAGGAAAGAACATAAAGGAAACAAACTATTTCTTTCTTTTTTTCCAGGAAAAAAATATATCTAACCCCATAAACATGATCTCCACAGTTATGTCAGTTTGCTCAGTCCAGTGTTGTTTTTTTTAGGCAAAATGAAGACAAGCCCTTAAATATTCCCCATATAACCGTTGTTGATTTTTCAGAAGGAGAGGAGAGTGAGGGGCCTGAACTCAGTTAAGTTCTATGTGAAGTAAATGACATAATTATTCTCTAGTTACCTTCTTTCCTCTTTCAATATCTTATTGTTGCGTGTAACAACTATGTGTACCATTTTACAATGTGTAGATGTTTATTCTTATGACTTTATAAGTTTGTTTTTGTTGTTGTTGAGGTGGGTTGGGGTTTTTTTTGGGGGGGTTCTTTGGGGTTTTTTCCTTGTTTTAGTTGTTGTTGTTGTTGTTTGTTTTCCTCTTTTTCTTCTTCGTCTTTTTTGTTGTTGTTTTTTTCGTTATTATTTTCCCTGTAGATTTTTTTTTTTTTGGGGGGGACTCTTTTTGGGGGGGTATTTTTGTCTTTTCTCTTTTTTTGGGGGGTGTGGGTGTGGTGTTCTTTTGGGGTTTTCTTTTATTTGTTTGATCTTTTTGTTGTTGTTGTTTGTTTTGTTTTTGTTTTTTGAAAGGGTTATTTCCCTTTGCTGCTACTGTGTGAGAGTATGTATGTTCTTTCGAGCCAGAAGGCCCATAGAGCCGGAGCTTATCCCGGTTTCTGTAGCGTTAAGCGAACTGATGGTTTTTCACCACCCCTGTGACAGGACGCTAGTCTGTCGCCGAGAGTATGAGTATTGGGTTATTAATAAGATGTATCCCTACGGACGGGGACTGGATGTAAAAAAAAAAGCACATGAGTGCTTATTCATTATCCTCGAAATAAAAGAATTTGTCATTGTCATTGTCATTGTCATTTCCCTATGAGACCCTGATTATCCAAGTTTTTGATAACGATATCGTTGTGACTACCTTAAAAAAATTCTAAAATAGATTAACGTGTATAACGATACATAAGTTATGTACACCGTACAAAGTCGTGTCACTAAAATTCACTGTGAATTAGTTTGCGCACATTCACAATATTTTTTTCTCCCAACAATTTATTTTTTGGGGTATCAAAAGCCTTTGGAACATCAATTTGTTGTTTGGTTTGGTATGGATGTTTGGGGGGGGGGGGGGTTGGGGGGGGGATCGATACATTTTGATATTGGCAAAATTTTAATAGGCTAGAAAAAATAACGTACGATAGATCTCTGTCTGAGACGTTCTTCGTAAAATCTCAGCCTTAGTTTTCACGATTCCATACAAAACTTTTTGGTGCACCATTTTCGTGTTTTTGTTGGTGTGAGTGTTGCTGCCGTTGTTATCATTATAGTAGTAGTAGTTGTTGCTATTGTTACCCCTTTTGTTGTTGTTTCTGTTATCAATTTACAATGAAAGTAGTATTGAAAAAAAAAGTGTACTGTTTTTCGCTCTAAACTTTGCCCATTCATTGCGAACGTAGATTAGGAACTGCTGTAGTTTGTTTTGCGCGGCCATTTGTTTCTTTAAAGTTTATTTTGGGTTTAACATGGAGCTTTGTTTGTTTTGTTTGTTTGTTTTGGGAGGATTGTGGACGGGATAGGGTCTAATTTATACATTTTTTTAAAAACCCAACCTTTTTTTGTTTGGTTTACTGGTCCGTGTTGGTGACTTGGGCTTTTTAGAAATATTTCAAAAGGTTCTCCTTTTTTTTTTTTTTTTTTTTTTTTTTTTTTTTACTGTATTGCTTACTGTTCTTGTATTTGTTTAGCGCTTTGTATTGTGGACTTGTTTTTGGCGTGGGATGGAAGTGGGGTGAGATGGATGATACAGTTTCTTTACTTTCGTTTCTCTTTCTTTCTTTTCTCTCTTTGTTGGGTTTGTTGTTTGTTATTGTTTTGTTGAGTTGTTTGTTGTTTGTTTGTGTGGGTTGGTTGGTTTTTTTGTTGTGGTGGTGGTGGTGTGGGGGGGGGGGGAGGGGGGTTGGGGGGTACGGGTTGTTTGTTTTTTTGTTTGTGTTGGGTTTTTTGCTTGTTTGGGTTTTTTGGAGGAGGGAGGGGCTGTTTTTTCTTTTTGTTGACTTTTCTTTTTTTTTTTTTTCGTTTATTGGTTTGTTTGCTTTCGGGGTTTTTTTTGTTTAAATGGGTTTTGTTTATTCTATAAAGGGTTTTTTTTTCTTTATCAACGTTTTGATGTTAAATAGGAATTTTTTATTTGAAGGAAACGCACTTTGCACTAGTGTGAAACTTATGAATTAATGCCCACAATCCAACAATGTTTACTTCCTGTGGATAATTTGTACCCTATCTAGTGAACAAGTTTGTTTTGAGCTTTCAGCTCTCTCTCTCTCTCTCTCTCTCTCTCTCTCTCTCTCTCTCTCTCTCTCTCTCTCTCTCTCTCTCTGATTATATTTCTTCTTCTTCTTCTTCTTCTTCTTCTTTATCAACATCAACAATAACAACAACATCATCATCATCATCATCATCATCATCATCCTCTTCTTATTCTTCTTCAACTCTTCCTCCTCGTCCTTCTCATCCTCATCCTCCTTATTCTTCTTCAATTCCTCCTCCTCCTTTTTCTTCTTCTTCTTCGCATTCTTCTTTGCATTCTTCTTCGCATTCTTTGCATTATTCTCCGCATTCTTCTTCTTCGTATTCTTCTACGCATTCTTCTTCTTTTTCTTCTTCGCATTCTTCTTCTTTTTCTCTTCGCATTCTTTGCATTATTCTC
>CM054146.1:21189234-21206323 GCA_028751875.1 Rapana venosa | reverse complement strand
GAAGGGGGGGGGGCCCTAAACTCATTTAAGTTCTAGTGAAGTAAATGACTAATTATTCTCTTTTCCCTTCTTCCTCTTTTCATATGGCCCCCCCAAATCCGGTTTTTGATAACGATATCGTTCTGACTACCTTAAAATTCTAAAAAGATTTACGTGTGTAACAGACAAAAGTGTCCACCGAAAAAAAAAGGTGTCACAAAAATTCACTGTGAATTAGTTTGCGCACATTCACAAGACTTTTTCTCCCAATAATTTATTTTGAGGGGCATCAAAAGCCTTTGGAACATCGATTTGTTGTTTGGTTTGGTATGGATGTTTTGGGGTCGTTGTTTTTTGGGGTTGTTTTTTTTTTTGGGGGGGTTGTCGATACATTTTGATATTGGCAAAATTTAATGGCTGCAAAAATATCGTACGTAGCTCGTTTAGACGTTTTTCGAAAATCCACCCTTAGTTTTCCGTTCCATACAAAACTTTTTGTACACCATTTTCGTGTTTTTGTTGGTGTGATGTTGCTGCTTTTTGTTATCTTTTAAGTATGGTAAACTAAATCATGACGACGATGACGATGACGATGACGATGTGATGTGATAAAGATGATGATGAATGATGATGTGAGATATGATGATGATAACATAATTCGTTCTTCACTGCACAGGCCTTTAAAATCTGAGCGGGAATTCTCCCTTCTAGTACAGTGGTAGTAATGTCTTGACTGTCCAGACGATTGGGACCAGACGGGTTTTCCCCCTCACATTTTTTTTTTCTTTAATTTTAATCTAATAATAATAATAAAATAATAATAATAATATAGGAAAATTTGATAGCGCTGAACTTGTAAAAAAACAAACAAATCGAAGCGCTCCCCTCAATCATTTACAGGCATGCAACTCTCCTTAAACATAATGAACAACAGATTTCAAAAACCCTGCGCGCGCACGTATGCACGCATGCACGCACACACCACGCACATACACACACACATACACCACACACCACACACACCACACACACACACCCACACACACACACACACACACACACACACACACACACACAAAACACACACACTCGGGACAACACTTAGAAGGTGAAAGATGCTGTTGAAAATTAGGGACAATATTTGGGGGAAAGGTCTCAGGTAGGAATAAGTGTGTTTTGAGGCTGGATTTGAAGGTATCAAGTGAAGGTTTTTGGGCGAAGTGAAAGAGGGAGGTCATTCCAGGTGGATGGCCAGAAACAAAAGAAGGAGGGGAACGGCCAACAGTGGTTTGTTTGAATCGGGGGTGTTCGAAAGCACAAAGTATCTGCGGCTAAACGAAGGGAACGGGATGGAGTGTACAGATGAAGCCCAGTTACGAGATAAGAGGGTGCAGATTTGTGGAGACATTAAAAACAGAGGGTATTGATTTTATACTCCAGTTTTTTGTGAGACAGGCAGCCAGTGAAGAGATCGCAGAAGAGGAGTGGATTGTTTCAGATTTTTTCTTTTTTAGGACCAGTCGAGCTGCAGATTTTTGTATGCGTTGAAGAGAGTGGATAGATAAATGCTGGTAGGCCAGCCAAAAGAGAATTACAGTAGTCTAAACCGGGGGAAAGATGAGGAGATGTGACAAGCTTGGAAGTTGCATCAGTGGACAGATAACTTGGCGAATCTCGCTTATGCGCGTAAGATAGTAGCAAGACAGAGTCTGGGTATGAATTTTTCATAGAGAGTTGTGTTGTCAAGAACTACTCCTAAATACTTCACAGAGTGTGGACAAAGAACCTGACTATTGCCGAAATTCTTCTTTGAAGTTTTGCGATAGAGGAAAGTTTATGTGGGCCCCCCTAATTAGCATGGCTTCGTTTTATCGGCATTAAGTTGTAACTTTCTGAGTCATCCTTTGAATTTCTTAAAAGGCATAGGACACTATTTTCAGGAGGAAGGCATTTCAACGTATCATTGCACTGAAGCGAGACACCCGGCATAAAAATGATGATCAATATGGTGGTTGTTATTATATGTGAGAGGGGAGCAGTGTAGAGAGTAAAGAGAACAGGGCCCAGGACTGATCCCTGGGGGACTCCACATTCCATTTTGACAGTTTTGATTGAATTTTGTTTACAATAACTTTCTGGAACCTGTCTGTGAGGTATAAAAGTAAACCAGGTGAGGGCTGTGCCTTTTAATACCAAACGTTTTTTGGGAGGCAGAAAGAAAAATTGGGGTGATCTATGGTATAAAAGGCTGCAGATAAGTCAAGAAGATGGGGAGGAGGGAGATTTTTTCCTGCATCAGAAGCAAGTAGAAGTGTATCTAAAGTGTGGACTAGGGTGGTTTCGGTGCTTTTAGTTGGGGCGATGGCAGAATTGAAAGTGGGAAGGAGATCATTGGAATGAAGGTGACTGTTGACTGTTTGAGAACGACTTTTTCTGGTACTTTAGAACAAAGGGTAAGTTTGAGACAGGCCTATAATTCTTCAGAATGTTGGGATCGAGGTCGTGCTTTTTCAGTAGAGGTGTGACTATTGCTGTTTTAAGAGCTGATGGAAAATTTCCCGACACAAGAGATGAGTTTTACTATTTTTGTGATTTAATAGGTACAAGTTGTGAAAGGCATGTGAGGGAAAAAAGGAGCAGGTATGGGATCAAAAGTGCATGATTTTATAGTCATTTCCTTCAGAAATTGTCATGATTTCTTTTTCACTTGTGGGGTGGAAGGAAAAAAAGAGGAGTGCCAGTGAACTGGGCATCAGGAGGCGCAGGGGCTGGAATTGAGTCTGATCCAGTCTGGAGCGTATGTTTCGAACTTTGTCGAAAAGAAGGCAGAAAATATGGGTGGAAGTTCAGACAGGCTGTGGGTGTTAGGCAGAGGGGTTGTTTTTTGCAGATCCAAGGAGTTTGGGGGTGAGGGAAAAAAAAAAAGATTTTATGGATGTAGCACAGAGAACTTGGGAAGTGAAATAGTAGTCTTTTCTTTGCTGAATGGATTAAAAGAGTTTGACTTTGTTTATTTGTTTTCGGAAAAGCTGTTTGTTGATTTCGGTTTTTGACTTCCGCCACTGCCGTTTTAAGTTGCCGGCGTTTTGCGCTTCGCTATCAAGATGTCTTGGGTTTTACCATGGCGCACAGGTCTGTCAGGGAGGAGATGGTCAGTAGGGGTGCATGCTCATCAAGCAGTTTGGGGAGAATAGTGTTATAGTGATCAGAGGGGGGTCAGTGTGGTCAGAGGTTTGTGAAAAACGTTCGGAAGCTTGTGGGAAAAGAAGGTATGAATGTCTAAGGTCTTAAGATTGCGACGAGTAAATATTTCTTCTTTCTGACAGGTTTTGTGATGTTAAGATGGAAAAAAAATGGCGGAATGATCAGAATGCAGTTCGTCGGTGACAGAAAACAGATGTGACAAATTTAAAAGAAGCATTAGTAATCAGCCAGTCTAAAATATGACCAGATCTGTGCGTTGCTTCGTTTACCAGTTGAGAGAGAGAGAATGGTTGGGCAGAGAAAGAGAAAGACGTTTGACATCTGGAGAAGACTGGTTGTCGAAATGGAAGTTGAAGTCACCAAGAATTATAAGTTTAGTGGGAGAGAGGCTGTAGTGGTCAAGGAAGTGACTGGAATTCTTGGTGAAAAAGAGAAGATGGTTAGGTTGTTTTTACGGCTGGGAGGTGGCCCGGGAAAGGCAGCAGAAAGTAATAGAGTGGCCAGGGAGGTTGAGATTGATTTCGCAAACTTCAAAGATTCAAGAGAGAAGGAAGGTTGTGGGCTGAAAGAAAGAGAACGGTTCCAATGTGTTTTTGAGAATGAGGCAATCCCACCTCCTCGAGAGAGTCGGGGGAAAGAAATTGTTTTATACCCGGAGGAGTAGCTGTTTTATTTTTGGTTCATGGCCATTGTCTATCTGTTATCCTGTTTCTTTGTTTGGGTGCTTTAGACGTTGAAATGTCTTTTCAATTTAAAAAATAAAAATAAAGATGTGGTTTGTCTTGGGTTCGTCTGTTATGCTTTCTCTCTCTCTTCCTCTTCTTTCTGTCTCTCTCCTTTTCCTCCCCCTTTCTCCCCATCCTCTCCTCCCCTCTCTCCTCTCCTCCTCTCCTCTCTCTCTTCCCCTCTCTCTCTCTCTCTCTCCTTTCTCTTTCTCTCTTTTCTCTCTTTTTTTTCTCTCTCCTCCTCTTCTCTCTCTTCTCTTCTCTCTCTCTCTGTCTACTCAAACAGCTGGGCCCGATGGGATTAAAATTGGGAATTGTTTAAAAATGCAGGTGACAATGTTATTGAATTCTTTGTATTGTTTTTTAAATGCTTTATTTCAAAAGGGTTTTTTTTCCACAAAAAGGGACAAAGGCATTGTTTTTCCTTTGTACAAAAAAGGTGATAAAAATAACCCTAAAAATTATAGGGGGCATTATTTTAAGTGACTTTATAGTAAGATTATAGTACAATCAAAACCATCGTTTACTAAAGGGTTAGGAAAAAATATCACGGGAAACATAAAGTTTTTTTAAAAGGGAAAATTATTCAACTACTGATCACTTTTCACTTGTTTCTTTTGTTCAAAAACAGTTCTCTTGTAACAGGAAATTAAATGTAGCCTTTCATAATTTAAAAACTTTTGTTTCTTTAAAATAGGGTTTTTCTTTGGCAATTCTCATAAAAAATGGAAAAAGGGGAAAAAATGTTTAACGTATAAAAGTATTACAATATGTTAAATTTAAAGTTAGATGGGGTTTAAAAACTGACAGATTTAATTTTATGTACTTATGGTGAAAGCAAGGTGACGTTTGTAGTCCCAATTCTTTTTCCCCCTTATTCATCATGAGATTGCAAAAGGGTTTTTAAAAAAAGAAGACAGGGGGTTTATTTAATAACGATTATCTTGAACCTTCATTTTGCTTTTAGCAGATGAATAGTTTTTACAGGTAAAACATTTTTGGTTTACAAACGCAACAAAATATTTTTACAAAAAGCAGCACTTTCAGGTTTTTGAGGAAACTTAGATAAAAGAAAAATAATTGTATTTAGAAAAGGGGGCCATCTCTCACAAGGGAAACTGAAATCAAGGGGTTTTTGAAATGCCGTGTAAATGCATACAAATATTAGTATATTTTTCTCTAAAGACTTACTTCACTTTAGCATGTAACACCTTGTAGTAAAGCCAAAAAGCTGCATACACATGAAAAACTTCGCCCCCTGAAAAAACAGCAGCTTAGAATTTTTTTTTTAAAAACTGTTGATTCCGGTTTCACCTATTGTTTGGTATGGCAAATTTTTTGGGGCCTGGATAATGCGCCGTCAGTGTGAAAAAGTACATTTGTTTACATTGAAAAAGTTTCGGGTTGAAGGAAACCCAAAAAAGATTTCGTTTATGGTGAAACAAACAGATACCATTTATATCAACCTTTTAAAACCGTATTCGTTATTGTTAAAATTAGTATGATGGAAGAGTTAGATTACCAAAGAAACAAAAAAGCTAAGATTGGAGTAAGAGGAAAAAAAAAAAACTGGTACAAAATTTGTTTTTAGATTTTATGAAAATTTTTTTGGTAGTATGGGAAAATGGAGGTTTCAAAAAAGTTAAAGAGTTTTTTACCATTTAAAGAAAGATTGATCTTTTCAGTGGCAAAAGGGCTTCCACGTTAACAACAGTGAGAGGTTTGCATCTAAGAACTTTTGCGGTTCTGACAGGGAAAAAAAAACTAAAAAGGTCTAACAAACTTGAAATTTTTTTAGACCAGGGTTTAGATTTGGCATTTTAGAAATTAGTACACACCCAAAAACGCTACAAAAAATATTCGAATTGGATTTTATTGTCCATTGTGTAAAACGGAAAAGAGGGGTGAAATACATTTTTATGTTGTTTGCCCCCATTCTCTAACTAAGAGCACGGTATAACCATTGAAATTTTACAAAAAACCCTTTCCCGTTTCGCTGTGTTTACTTTTGTCATCATGAACGAAAAATTTTCCGAAAAAGTATCGATCTACTTATATAAGGCATTTTAAATTACATCAGTGCGACTATTAAGTTTTTTAATGTGTGTGAAAGTTGAGTGATTTTCATTAATATTCCGTGACCTACCCCTTCATTTGGGGCAATGGGCCTTACAGAAAAACATTCCCAATCCAATCCGAAAAATTTAATCCGAAAAACCGAAACCAACTCTTCTAACTCGGATGGATGGGTGGAGGGTGGATGGGTGAATGGATGGGTGGGTGCCAAAAAATGTAGTATTAATGTGCATATAGTATGATGTATGTATGTTGTTTATGATTATTATGTATGTTGTATGTATGTATTAGTAGTATTTATTATAAAAAATATGTACGTACTTTTTATTATCTATCTATAATTTTTCTATCAGGCATTATATTAAAATATAATAATATTAATATAATAATATATATATAAATATATATATATTTTAAAATATAAAATATATATATAATAAATGTTGCCCATCTACTGTCATCCCATCATATATCTGTTGGTTTGGTTTGCATGTGCGTTTTGGTGTGTCGTGCCAGCGTGTGTGTGTTTGTTGTGTGTGTGTGTGGTTTGTGTGTTGTGTGTTGTGGTGTGTGTGTGTGGTGTGTTTGTGTGGGGTTGTGTGTGTTGTGTGGTTTTGTGAAATCGTTTTATAAACGTGTGAAGTGTGTTCTGACAGTTACGTACCTACGTGCTTCTCTACTCCCCTTTTTCCTGCATTACAGAAGTATACACACATGCCGCACGCAACCCACACACCTTGCACGCGAAGCACGCGCGCGCGCGCACATACACACACACCACACACACCACTCCACACACACAGCCCCACACACACACACCACAACAAAACACACACACACACACACACACACACACACACAACCCCTAGATGAGACTATAAACCGAGGTCCCGTGCTCGAACCACGCAGAACTTTTGACACTCGTACACGTTAAAACCCATTTGCTTTGGAAAAAAGGGCCATTGTGTGCGATCGGAAGGGATGACAAAATTAACAAAATTTGCAACCCCGGGGGACTGGATTTAAAAAACCCCACACGAGTGTTATTCCATTATCCTCAAAATAAGTAAGAAATAAATAAATACACACCAAAGACAGACAGACAGACAGACGACAGACAGACACACACACACAACACACACACACAACACACCACACACACACACACCACCACACACACACCACACACACACACACAGACTATTCTAGGGGTTTCCTTTGGGCCGTTTACCAAGTTCTTAGTCGGGGGTTGTTGTTTTTACACAATGCGATCTGAGGATGAACTACATTATTAAAAAATTCATGGGTAAATTTAATCTTGAACAAATAAAAGGAGGCATTTTAAACCGATGCTATAACCTTAAGAAGAAAATTCCAAAGTCATTTATAATAAGTAATATAAATATATTAATATATATAATATAGAGAGAGGAGAGAGAAGAGAGATTTATATATAAATTTTATTTTTAAATATAAAATATATATATATATATAATATAATAATAAAAATTATATATATAAATATTTAATACCCTTTTTAATAAAAAAAACCCAAAAAGGGTTACATATTATTAAGTGCAAAAAAATTTTACGGGCAAAATTTAAAATTTCAAAATCTAAAAAGTTTTAATTTAATATTTTTTGTTTTTTATCATTACTCCCCCCTCCCCCCCCCCCCCCCCCCCTTCCCTCAAAAAAAAAGAAAACAAAAAACAAAAACCAAACCTAACCTAAGTACTTTTAAAACATGCGAGGATTTTTTTGTTTTGTTTTTTAAAGTAAAGATCCAGGAAAAAATTTTTTTTTTTCCTTGCTGTGAACATAATACTGACTTGTGTTCTACTCCTTTATTATCAATTTTATTTTTTTCTGAAACACCCAAAATTACGTCTTCTGTTAAATTAATATTTTAAAAAATGCTAATAAAAACGGGGGAAACATATTATTCTTCCCCCAAAAGATAGCCTTTTGCTAATATTTTTAACTATTTTCTTGATAAAATACACAAAAAAGTTTTTTTCCCAGAAATGGGCGTATTTGCAAATTTTAAAACCGACCTAAAAATAAAAAAGACATACCCAGACTAAAGCTTTTTTAATTCATTTTTCTAACAAATTCAGCAGCAAATCATACCAGCAAGAGCTCCACATCTCGAAAATAGAAAGAACGAACCATCGACCGGGGGGAAAAGGGAGGGGGAGAGGGAGTGGCATTAAAAAAAAATAAACGAAAATAGTCCCAATTTTGGGGCCCCGGGGGGGTGGAGGGGGGGGGAGGGGCAGAGTTATTTGATTTTCACTGTGGAAAACGAAGTTAAAACCCTTTTTAAATTTCACACTAGTTGGTAAAAATCACTAAAGGGTCACAGTTCACCATTTTAAACAAAATTATCGAATTACAAAGTTAGCAATTTATAAAAGTTTGTTTTTTGGCATTTTTTCAATGACATTTTTTTTTTTAAAAAAATCTTTCCTCGCAAAAAACCAAAATAAAAAATAAAACGTCCCAAGCAAAAGGAACTTTAAAGCAAAAGGAACACCCAAAACAAATTCGAACACAGGTTTGTTTTCTGAAAAAAATTCATTCTAAAAATCACAATTTTGTAGGGGAAAAAAATTGAAAACGCAATATAAAAAAAAAATAGTCGGGGCCACAACACATAAAGAAACAAAACCCGAAAAAACCCCGCAGAACTCTTGCGCACCGTTTAAACCTTTTCCCCTTTTCGAAAAAGTAGGCCATAGTGTGTTATTTGGGAAATGATGACCAAAATTTACAAAACATACCCGAGGACTGTATGTAAACTGAAAAAAAAATAAAAAATAAAAAACTCATAATACGTTCCTTATCCCGAAATTTTAAAAAAGATGAAAAAAAAAAATTTTTAAAACAAACATAACTTAAAATTTTCACAGAAATTAAAAAAAACCTTTGCACCACGCACCAAACACCTCACACATTGTCTCACGCGATTTTAAATTTAAATTGTATGAAAAAGACTTTTAACTTTCTGCAGAAAATATACCCGGTTCTGCCGGTATGAGGCAGCACAAAGAAAGAAGGCAGGCCAAGGGAGAGTAGGGTAGGGTAGGGGGAGTTGTTGCAGGGGGGGAATTGATCATCTCCGGGGTTCTTATTACATTACCGATGCCCCATAGTTGTTTTGTTTGGGTTTTTTTGCTTTCGAAAAAAAATGCTGTTTTTGAGGCAACATGATACCTGTTTGTAACGGGTGATCTTAGACTGTTTTTCGTGTTTCGGGGAGTTTTGTTGGTGGTTGGTTGGGTTTGGGTTTTTTGGTTGGGTGGTTGGGTTTGGTTTTTTGGTTGGTTTGGGGTTTGGGGGTTGGTGGTTGGTTGGTTGGTTGGTTGGGGGGTTGGTTGGTTGGTTTTTGGTTGAATGGTTGGCTGGGGTTGGTTTTTTGTTGGTTTGGTTTTGGTTGTTGGGGTTTGGTTTGGTTCGTTCGTTTTGTTCGTTCGTTTGTTGTCGTTGTTTGTTTGTTCGTTCGTTAATTGGTGGTTATTTATTTTTGGCTGGGTTGGTGGGTTTGGGGGTGGGTAATTTACTTTTGATGTTCCCAAAATTCATTTTGTGTTATAATTTCCCTGTTTTTGTTTTTGGTTTTTTTTTTTTAATTTTTTGGATTGATTTTTTTTCATTTTTTAAAAAACTATTTTCCTTTTTTTTCATTTATTCTTTTTTTATTTCATTTTTATCATTTTTCTTTATTCAATTTTGTTTGATTTTTTTTTTTAAAACCCAACTTGTTCAGCTATTGGACGGGATAGTCATGGTCGGGGCACTCGCTTTCCCCCAGCCAAGGGAAAACAGCTCGACCGTTTACGAATGGGGGGCGAACTTTGGGGCGCCTTGGGTTCATTTCACCCCCAGTCCCCCCAGCTGTAAATGGGTACCTGCCCTCTTTAGGGGCAGGAAGGTAAGCACGAGGGGGGGAAGATGGGGACCGCCCTCATATGCGGGCCCCCGAAAAACTGAGATCCTGATGCCCGCTTCCCTAGACTTTTTAGGGTTTTGGGGGCACTTTTTACATTTTACCTTTAAACCCCTTTTTATTCGGGGACCCCAAGCAAAACGCCCTTTTCTATCCACACACTAACATAAAAGGGAAAACCAAAACAAAAGTGAGGAGGTTGTAGAAAGTGAGAGAAGGGCCTGCCAAATTTGGGGGCAGGCCCAGTTTTCCCAGGACAGGCAGGGGTGGAAGCGCTTTGTTGCTGCCCTCACACCACTGGGTTAAATTATGAAATGATGATGACACTGACATAGGGGCACTCATTCTTTAGATGGGGCGAAACCGAAATGTATTCAGCTTTCAACACACAAGACACATTTTTTACATCAGAGACTAAACAAAATGGGGTTTCCTGCCTTTCCCAAACCGTAGCTACAGCAAATTTTCCCAAAACATTCCATTAATGAAACAAATTTTATGTCATTAAACATACTCCTATTTCCAACTCCAAAAAAAATTTTATGGAACTTTTTGGTTATATGAATTGCAAAGTTAATATGTTGCTGTTCATTTTTTTTTTTTTCAAATTCTTGTTTATCTTTTTTCATAAATTTTTTTTTTGCGATTGAATTTATGTTCATACCCCTCCCCCCACACACACTCACTCACACCACACACACACACACACACACACAAACACACACAAAAACAACACACACACACACACACACACACACACACACACACAACACACACACCCCCTCGATATCCCATTGAGGGGAAGGACGTTAAACTGAAGAACTACTACTACTACTACACTCCTAACTACCTACTAAACAAAATACTACTACTACCACTACCACTGACCACTCCTACTACTACTACTACTACAATCACTACTACTACTACTACTACTACTAACACCACCACCCACCACCACCACCCCTACTACACTACTACTACTACTACTACTCTACTACTACTATACTAGTGCGAGTGGAGGAAGCGGTTTGCAAAATCTCCAGTATTTGCACCCACAGTTCCTACAGGTCTATGGATAAGTGGAAGGTGAAGAAAAAAAACTAAGAGATTTGTCCTTGTAAATTTTACAGAACACTCCACTCGTGTTTGCAAGTTTTAAAATTTTTTTTTTATGATACAGTGCTGGATTTGTCAAATGAGTAATACGCGCAAAGTTTTCTATCACGTATATAAAATGAAGATAATATGGCTGTTGGTTGATAATACAGTACTCGCTTTATATCCCCAGTTCGTTTGATTTGGTCTTTTTGTTTGTTTCTTTGTTTGTTTGTTTGTTTATTTATTGGGTTTTTCCGTGTCATTTTATTGTAATTTTCTCTGTTACAGATACTTGACACTCATACAGAATATTTCTTACCATCTTACAAGAACAGAAAACAAAAACCACCTTCAATCATCTCTGTCTCCTTTAGCTAACTTTTAACTTTTGATGACAAACAATCAAATCACTTGAGTTTGAGGGGAGTTTTGTTGTTGTTTTGTTTTGTTTGTTGTTGTTTTGGTTGATTTTTTTTTGGTCGTCCGTCCACCTGGAATGACCTTCCTCTATCCCTTTGCCACAAGCCTTTCAAATCCAGCCACAAAACATACTTCTTCCTACCTAAGGTCTCTCTACCCCCCTCCCTCCTCATAATCTACCCATACTCTTCAACAGCCATCTCCTTATCAACCCTCCGTGAGTGTGTCTGCTTTTAAAGATGTGTGGGGTGTGTGTGTGTGTGTGTGTGTGTGTGTGTGTGTGTTGTGTGTGAGTTTTGTGTGAGTGTGTGTGGTGTGTGTTACGTGTGTACGAGATGTGTGTGGAGTGTGTTGTGTGTTTGTGTGTGTGTGTGTGTGTGTTGTGGTGTGTGTGTGTAAAGTGGTTGTGTGTGGGTGTGTGGTGTGTTTGTTTGTGTGTGTGTGTGTGTGTGTGTGTGTGTGTGTGTGTGTGTGTGTGTGTGTGTGTGTTGTGTGTGTTGTGTGTTGTGTGTGTGTGTGTGTGTTTAATGTCGTGATCGAGTTTCGTGTTCGTGTGGTGTGTGTGTGTGGTGTGTGTGGAGTGTGTGGTTGTGTGTGTGGTGTGTGTGTGTGTGTGTGTGTGTGTGTGTGTGTGGTGTGTGAGTGATGTGGTGTGTGTTGTGTGAGAGAGAGATATTCTGTAAAACCTATTCGTGTACAGTCGCATACGGGAAAATGTTTTGAATGTAAGTACTTTGTTGGATTCGTTGCTTTTTAAAATCCAGCACTATAATAAATTAAAATATATATTTTATTTTATTTTTTTCCCTTGAAGAAGAAGAAGAAGAGAAGAAGAAGAAGAAGAAGGAAGAAGAAGAAGAAAAGAAGACAGATTACTATTATTATTATGATTATTATTATTATTATATTAATTCATCATCATCATCATCTTATTATTATTATGATTATCATCATCATCCAACATTATTGATGTTCATCTTTTAAGAGTTCTAAAATACATCAGTTTCCTTGACCTATTTTGAGGGGTGAGGGGGAAAGAGACAGAGATGGAGAGAGAGAGTGCGTGTGTGTGTGAGTGCGTGCGTGCGTGCGTGTGTGTGTGTGTGCGTGCATGTGTGTGTGTGTGCGTGTGTGTGTATTTCTTTGAGTCTGTGTGTATGTGTGGGGGGGGGGGGGGGGGGTGCGTGTGTGTTAGTCAATTACTAAGTATTTTTTTTATTCAACTTCGAGAAAAATTAATAAGTGCTCCTGTGTTTTTATATAATTATCCGTCCGTTTGTGCATGAAGATTTGTACCGTTTTGTCATCCACCCCCACCGGTACACAATGGCCTACTCTGCCTATAAAGGCGGAACAGGTTTCAACCTCTGTGTGTGTGTGTGTGTGTCGTCTATCAGTCTTTCTGTCTGTCTGTCTGCAATGTAATTAACGCAAAGGACAGCATGTCCAGCATTAATCTGAAAATAATACAACACTCAGTAGGAAATCTAATTAATTGGGCTGTCACGTGAAAAAGAAGAGACCGATGACTCAGTAAAATCAGAAGCGACTCACTGTGATTGTGTGTGTGAGCGTTTTGTGTATGTAATGTGTGTTGTGTGTGTGTGGTGCGTGTGCGTGTGTGTGTGTTGTGTATAATGTGTGTATGTGCATATACATGTGCATGTTACGAACTGTATGTGTACGGTGCATTGCAATGATGCGAATGTGTGTATGTGTGAGGGCTGGCGTGTTTTTACATGCAAGTGGAGCGCGCAAAATGCACATTTGTATGCATTCTTACAAGCATATTATGTGCATGCCTACGAATTTTACACACGCCCGTAAGCACATGTGTGTAATGTGATTTTGTGTGTGTGTATGTTTTTTTGTGTGCGTGTGTGAGATAGAGTGGTAAGTGTGTGTGTTTGTGTATGTGCGTGCGTCATTGCGTGTGTGTGTGTGTGTGTGTGTGCTCGCGCGCATTTGTACGACATGAGTGGGAGCACGAATATGCACACTCCATTCGCATGTGTGTGTTTTTTCCTTGCAAATGGCAATACGTACATGCATCAAGCACACTTGTGTGTGTGTGTGTGTGTGTGTGTGTGTGTGTGTGGTGTGTGTGTGTGTGTGTGCTTGTGTGTGTTGTGTGGTGAGAGAGTAGAAGTAGATAGAGAGAGAGAGAGAGCGTGCCTTGTATGTATGTGTGCGCGCACGTGTGTGTATGTACATGCGCGCGCGTGTATGTGAGTTTATATGAAGCTTACATGGCATTAAAGAACAGGGTTAAAACTATACCTGGTTACCAATTGGCGAAAAGTGATTAGAAGATTTTTTTTAGAAAATTGTTCTCTGCTAAGAAATTAAATCAACACCCCAACTTAAGTACTGAATAGGAATCATCAACACTGGCGTAGAACGTGGACATAAAAAAGGGGGAGGATAGGGATGGAAGAGAGAGAGAGAAGGGGGGGAGAAGGGAGAGGGGGGGGGGAAGGAAGAAGGGGAGAGAGAGAGGAAGAAGGGGAAGCGGAGAGAGAGAGAGAGAGAGAGAAAGAGAGAATGAGGGGAAGGGAGAGGGGAGGAGAAGGGGAGAGAGAGGAAGAAGGGGAGAGAGAGAGGAAGAAGGGGAAGCGGAGAGAGAGAGAGAAAGAGAGAATAGGGGAAGGGGAGAGGGGAGGAGAAGGGGGGAGGGAGAGAGAGAAGAAGGGGAAGCGGAGAGAGAGAGAGAGAGAAAGAGAGAATAGGGGAAGGGGAGAGGGGAGGAGAAGGGGGGAGGAGAGAGGAAGAAGGGGAGAGAGAGAGGAAGAAGGGGAAGCGGAGAGAGAGAGAGAAAGAGAGAATGAGGGGAAGGGGAGAGGGGAGGAGAAGGGGGGAGAGAGAGAGGAAGAAGGGGAGAGGGAGAGAGAGAATGAGGAGGGAAGGGGAGAGAGAGGGGGAGAAAGGGGGGGAGAGAGAGAGAGGAAGAAGGGGAGAGAGAGAGAATGAGGGGGAAGGGGAGAGAGAGGGGGAGAAGAGGGGAGAGAGAGAGAGGAAGAAGGGGAGAGAGAAAAAGAGAGAGAGAGAGAGAGAGAGAGAGAGAGGAGAGAGAGAGAGAGAATGAGGGAAGGGGAGAGGGGAGAAGAGGAAGAGAGAGGAAGAAGGGATGGAGAGAGAGAGATAGAGAGAGAGAGAATTTAGGGGGAAGGGAAGAGAGGGGGAGAAGAGGAAGAGAGAGGAAGAAGGGAGAGAAGAGAAGTGGGAAGGGGAAGAGGGGAGGGAAGAAGGGAGAGAGAGAGAGAGGAAAAGGGGAGGGAAGAGAGAAATGAGAAGAAGGGAAGGGGAGAGGGGGTGATTGAAGAGGGAGAAGAAGAAGAGGAGGGACACAGAGAGAGAGAGAGGAGAGAGAGAGAAGGAAGAGAGGAGAGAGAGAGAGAAGAGAGAAAGAGAGAAAGAAAGAGAGAACAGACGACAGAGACAAACACAGACAGACAGACAGACAGACAGAGATAATTTATTCTATTCTTTTATATGGAGGAAAATGGAATAAGCACTTATTCCTTTCTTACATCCAGTCCCCGTGTGTATGCGGTTTAAAATAATCCCAGAGAGAGAGGCCGAGAGAAAGAGACAGGGACATAGAGACAGGCAGACAAGCAGACAGACAGACAGACAGACAGACAGATAGACATAGGAATACAGTACAAGCGGACAGACAAAACAAAACCTTGACTGACTGAAAGTAAAAAGTAGACATGCAAAGCCAAAACGTCAGACAGAAAGACAGACAGACAGACTCACAGAAATGCAGACAGACAGACAGAAAAAACAGACAGACAGACAAAAAGAACTCACAGACATGCAGACAAACAGACAGACAGACAGACAGGAATAACACACACACTCACGTGAACGTGTTGCACAGTGACAAGAATAAATCATATGTTGCGGTATTTTATTTTCTTCCTTTCTTCTTCTTCTCTTCTTCTTCTTCTTCTTCTTCTTCTTCTTTCTTCTTCTTCTTCTTCTTCTTCTTCTTCTTCTTCTTCTCTTCCTTCTTCTTCTTTTCCTTCTTCCTTCTTCTTCTCTCTCTCTCTCTCTCTCCTCTCTCTCTCCCCTCTCTCTCCTCCTCTCCCTTCTCTCTCTCTCTCCTCTCATCTCACTCTCTCTCTCTCTCTCCTCTCTCTCTCTCTCTCTTCTTCCCCCTCTCTCTCTCTCTTTCCCTCTCCCCATCTCTTCTGACTCTTCTTCTTCTTATCTGTGTGTTGTGTGTGTCGTGTGTGTATGTGTGTGTGTGTGTTGTGTGTGTGTCGTGTGTGTATGTGTGTGTGTGTGTGTGTGTGTTGTGTGTGTGTGGTGTGTGTGTGTGTGTTTTGTGTGTTGTGTGTGTGTGTGGTGTGTGTGTGTGTAGCACTGGTATGTGTTGTGTGCTGAAAGGGGAATATTATTTACAAACAATTTCTTACGTATTTCTCATATCCTTAGAAATAGATATCACTTCTATCATCATCATCATCCATCATCATCATCATTGTCGTCGTCGTCGTGTCGTCGTTGTCGTCGTCGTCGTCGTCCTCATCGCATCATCATCATCATCGTCGTCATCTCTCTCTTCTCTCTCTCACCCCTCTCTCTCTCATCTCTCTCTCTTTCCCCTTCCCCCACCCTCCCTCCCCCCACTCCCATCTCCTTCTCTCTCTCCTCCTTCTTCTCCTCTCCCCCCATCTCTCTTTTCCCCCCCTCTCTCCGCCTCCCTTCTCCCCCCCCCTCCCCTCCTCCCTTCTCCCCCCCCCTCTCCTTCCTCTCCTCTCTCTCTCTTTTCTCTCCCTCATTCTCCCCCTCTCTCTTCCCTCTCTCTCTCTCTCTCTCTCTCCCCTCTCCCCTCCATCTCCCCCTCCTCCCTCTCCCCCCCTCTCTCTCCCCTTTTCCCTTCCTCCCCTTTTTCCTCCCGCCTCTTCTCTTCTCTCTCTCCCTCCCCTTCACTCTCTCTTCTCTCCCCCCCCCAAAAACTCTCCCCCCTTTCCTCCTCCTCCCTCTCTCTCTCCTCCTCTTCCCCCCCCTCTCCCACCCTTCTCTCCCTCTCCTCCCCCCCCCCTTTTCTCTCCATCTCTTTTTTTCATCCTGTCTGCATCTTCTCTCTCCTCTCTCTCTCCTCTCTCTCTCATCCTCCTCCCCACCTCTCTCTCTCCCACTCCTCTCCCCCTCTCTCTCACCTTCTCTCTCCTCATCTCGCACTCTCTCCCTCTCTCCTCTCATCTCTCCCCCTCCTCTCTCTCCTCCCCTCTCTCCTACTCATTCCACTCTCCTTCTCTCTCCCCCTCTCTCCTCTCATCTCTCTCCCTTCTCTCCCACCTCACCCTCCTCCTCCCCCCTCTCTCCTCTCCCCTCTCTCATCTTCTCTCTCCTCTCTCTTCCTCATCCTCCCTCCCCCCATCTCTCTCTCCATCTCTCTCTCCATCACCATCTCCTCTCTCCACTCCCCGCTCTCCCTCTCTCTCCCTCATACCTTCCCTCCCTCTCTCTCCCCATACTCTCTCATCTTCACTCCTCTTCTCTCCCTCATCCTCCCCCCACCACCTCTCTCTCCAATCTCTCTCTCTCTCTCTGTCTCTGTGTCTGCAGTCCTGGCAATACTTATTGATTGCACTAGAAGAGCACAATCCATTTGTTG
>CM054146.1:21181734-21184234 GCA_028751875.1 Rapana venosa | reverse complement strand
GTTTTTTTGTTGGTGATTTGATGGGGTAGCTACAGCTTGAGTGGCATGTACTGATAGAATCGTGATGGCAATACCTAAGAAGTATGAGGGATTGGATGTAGGAAAGTACAACGGTGTTCTTCTGGGTTTTTCTGGGAATCAAGAATTCTTCTCTCTGTCTCTCTCTGTCTCTGTCTCTGTCTGTCTGTCTCTCTCTCCTCTCTCTCTCATCTCTCTCTCTCTCTCTCTCTCTCTCTCTCTCTCTCTCTCTATTTGATGCACAAATACAACCCACTGTGTTATATGGTGCAGAAATTTGGGTCTTGGATGCAGCTGTAACACATTGTGAATCAGTGCACCTCTTTGCTTTAAAGCAGTTTTAGGCTTAGATAGACGTACACCTAATGATCTTGTTTATAGTGAAACCAATAGATATCCTCTCTCTGGTAATGCTGCTGTTAGATGTGTTAGATATTGGATTAAGATGCTGCATATGGATGAGAGCACGCTACCTTTTAAATCCTACAAGATGCTTAATGATCTAGATGTCAAAGGGAAAAACAACTGGACTACACAAGTACGTACCTGTTTGTGTGAACTCGGGTTTGGATTTGTTTGGCTCAATCAAGGAGTCGGTAATTGTAGAGAGTTTATTAACGCTTTCAGGCAAAAATTGATTGACCGCCGATGGCAGCAATGGAGTGATCATATACAAAACAGTGAAAGATTTCAAATGTACAGACAATTTATAAGTTCGCATGATGTCAAACCTGATCTAAAACTTGATATGGATATACATTTGAAAAGAATAATGTCTAAGTTTAGACTTGGTGTATCAGATATAAATGTTCATAAATTCAGATACAGGGAACATGGTATTGACGACCTCACGCTGCTATGCCCATTATGTAAGCAAGCACCGGAGGATGAAATGCATTTAGTGTTTTATATTTATATTTGTGTAAAGCTTTCAGAATAAGAGAGATATTGTTATCCTAAAACATATTTTTGTAGATGACTTTTTGTTATACAGTAACATTTTGTCGTACTATTGCTTTTACCCCCACCAAAATACTAAGCAGTTTGGCAACCCCCTTCATGTATGGGCCAATGGCCTTTTTGTGAATAAATCATTGATTCGTATTTCGAGTTTCTCTCTCCTCCTCATCTTCTCCTCTCTCTCTCTTCCTCTTTCTACTCTCTCCTCTTCTCTCTCTCTCTCTCTCTTTCCCCTATTTGTTCATTTCCTTCCTTTTTTTTCTTGCAAGATTTCTCTTCTGACGTGTATGTTACAATGAGATTTGTATTTCTTTTCAAAACTGTGCTTTGTCTTTGTTAATTTGTTTTCATGATGATTTTTTTTTTTTACTGCGAGCTGGATGTAAAAAAAAACCAAACCATTATGCGTGCTTATTCTTTTCCCTCAATAGAAAGTTTCGTGTTTCAAGTTTCTCTCTCTCAGGTATGCCATACTTGAATTTCTTTTCTTTTTTTGGGGGTTATATGTGATGAAGTGTTGACATTGTCAAGCATAACTCCATTATCAACTTTATTTTCAGGCCTGTTACATTCCTGTGGTAGACGAAGGAGCAAGATAAATAAACTAAGACTTTTCAGCTGTGTTTTGCTCAGTTTTTGTGTGTGGTCTTAGTCAGCGCTTTATTCACGATTTTGGAATAGATATGTATACTCAGGAGTACAATTTGTGGGTACATTAAAAGTTGTATAAACTAAGGTCTTATCAATGCTTGTGTGAAGTTCCGTTTCATTTTCTTTCATCTTTCCATTCATGTCCTTTAAAATGCAATGTGACCAAAAGCCGATGCACATTAAACCATTTGAAAGTTCAGATATCTCTCTCTCTCTCTCTCAAACTCTCTCTCTCTCTCTTCTCTCTCTCTCTCACACACACACACACACACATTATTTACGAACATTTTTTATAGTTAAATATGACTGATGCGTTTTCTGACCATGTCCATATTTTTTGTGCGCTTGTGAAACGCGGACCATAACAGCAGATATTGAAAGAAGGATACAGGCAATGGAGATGAGGTGCTTTCGCAAACTTCTTGGTATCTCATACAGAGATCACATCACTAATGAGAAAGTGAAGGCCAGAATAAAAAACGCTATCGGACCACATGAAGAGCTCCTGACTTCAGTGAAAAGACGCAAACTAAAGTGGTACAGGCACGTCACACAGAACATCTGGACTGGCCAAGACTGTCCTACAGGGGACAGTACAAGGAGGGAGACGAAGAGGCAGACAGAGAAAACGCTGAGCAGACAACATCAGAGAGTGGACTGGCCTTGAGTGGAACGATTTGCTACGGAAAGAACAGAACTGCGGGGAGTGGAGGAAGCTGGTTGCAAAATCTTCATTGGCGCTTCCCCGGTTCATGGGACTATGGGATAGGTGAGGTGAGGAAGTTATAGTTAAAATGCAACTAGATGTATAGTATGGTTCGGAGCTGTGGGGGACTTAAAAGGACAGCAGTTATAATTGCATTGAGTCAGT
>CM054146.1:21161734-21176734 GCA_028751875.1 Rapana venosa | reverse complement strand
CATCCTTACTTCTGATATCTAAACATTTAGTAAGAAATAATCCAACTTTAAACATCAAACTAGGTTTAGTGTTCATACAAAGAAGCTTCACTTTCAGATTCGATGGAAATCTGTAATAATACAGAGGAATACATTTTCTTCGCAATACAGCATATTTTGGGCATACAAGTAAAAAGTGACAAACATCTTCAATTTGTTGGCCATCACACTGAGAGCAGAATGGATCAGTAATCGGTTTGCCATAACGTGAAATTCCATTTAAAGGTAATCTGTTTGACCTCAGTAAACATATACCTCTATGGTATTCTAGAGATTCTACTTCACATACATAATTTGCTCTACAAATAATCGGGTGATAATCTAAGTAGTCAGGGTATGCTGATAGAGAGTCATGCCATTTTTGTTGGTACACATCTTGTATTCGTGTTTGGAATTCTTTCATGAAGGATGAGGAATTACCACAATTTTGCATTGTCCAAACATAACCAAATCCGTGGGTGCATAAAATCTTTCTAACATGTGTTACCCAATTTATTCTCCCTGCTTCATCCTGTGTGTGTGTGTGTGTGTGTGTGTGTGTGTGTGTGTGTGTGTGTGTGTGTGTGTGTGTGTGTGTGTGTGTGTGTGTGTGTGTGTGTGTGTGTGTGTGTGTGTGTGTGTGTGTGTGTGTGAATCTGTAAATATGGGTGTGTTGTGTTCCCTGTTGTGTTATAATTATGGATTAAAAGCAATGTTCTCTCTCTCAATATTTACTTCATTACATCAGTCATCAAAACATGACTCATGGGAAGAACAACAACAACAACAACAGTAACAACAACAACGTCCTCATCATCACTACCAACACAATCACCACCACCATGATCACCACCACCGCCACCACCACCATCACCACCGCCACCACCACCAACAACAACAAGAACAACAGCAAACACTAACACCAATACCGATTTTAACAAACACTTACATTAAATTATACGCCTGATTTGAACAACAACAACAACAACAAACGACATCAACAAAAACAAAAACGCACAGATAACATTTGATTATGCTGTTTTTTTCTTCTTCTTGTTCTTCTTCTTCCTCGACATCTTCATACTGTTGGCGCGCAAAAGCACCTGTAACTTTCTGTCGTTTATCATTGATTTTTTTGTAAACTCTACATTCTGAATCAAAATTCAAGTTGGATTGTTTCTCCATTCATCTCCACCCTCACTGCTCCAAACCCTTCCCCCTCCTCCTCCTCCTCCTCCTCCTCTTTCCACGATGCATTATCTATCTTATTTTTCTCTTATTTTTGGCAGAGGGTGGGAGGGGAAGTGTTGTCTGAGGAGCTTTTGTTTCCCTTGGTTTTGGTTTTATTTGTGGGGTTTTGTTGTTGTTGTCGGGTGTGGGGTGGTTGTTGTTGTTTTTAGGTATTTGAGGTTGTTGCGGGGGTGGGGGTGTTGGGGGCGGGATTGGGGGCGGGGGGTTGGAACGGGAAGGGGGTCGAAGGGGGTACTTTATTTATTTATTTTATTGGGGGGGGAGGGGTAGAGGGACTTGTTGGGTGGGTTTGGCTTGAACTGGGTTTTTCCCCCTCTGTTTTGAGGAGAGGAGAGTTGTTTGTTTTGTTTTTATATCGTTTTAACCCTGCGTTCTCCTGCTTCTGCCCTCTCCCTCTCCTACTCCCAATTCTTATAATGAAGAAAGAAAAGCAGAAAGGAATGGAAGAAGGAAAAAAACTCCCACAAAGGACAATTCGGGGGAAAGCAGTTTATGGCATTCACAAGAATATTTGATATTCCTGTGGCGAAGAAGAAGAAGAATTCCAAAGAAGAAGAAGAAGAATTCCAAAGAAGAAGAAGAAGAATTCCAAAGAAGAAGAAGAAGGAGGAGGAGGAGGAGGAGGAGGAGGAGGAGAAGAATTCCAAAGAAGAAGAAGAAGAATTCCAAAGAAGAAGAAGGAGAATTCCAAAGAAGAAGAAGAAGAAGAATTCCAAAGAAGAAGACGAAGGAGGAGGAGGAGGAGGAGGAGGAGAAGAAGAAGAAGAAGAAGAAGAAGAAGTAGAAGAAGAAGAAGAAGAATTCCAAAGAAGAAGAATTCCAAAGAAGAAGAAGAAGAATTCTAAAGAAGAAGACGAATAAGGAGGAGGAGGAGAGGAGGAGGAGGAGGAGGAGGAGCAGCAGCAGCAGCAGCAGCAGCAGCAGCAGCAGCAGCAGAAGAAGAAGAAGAAGAAGAAGAAGAAGAAGAAGAAGAAGAAGAATTCCAAAGAAGAAGAAGAAGAGGAGGAGGAGGAAGAGGAGGAGGAGGAGGAGGAGGAATTATAATAAGAAGAAAGTCTCTAGAACTGGATGTCACATTAACACACTGTGACATGATTATTACGTGTTTGTGTGCAGGAAGTTATTCCGGAAAGTTCTGCTTTGACCATGCCAGGAACGACACTCGATGGTGTGCTTATGGATGTTGTGGAACCCTCGACACACAGTGCTGTTATGCCAGGTGAGGGGAGGGGGTGGAAGGTGGGGAGGGGGAGGAGTGGCGGGGGGGGTGGGGGGTGGGGGGGGGCGGGCTAGGGGGATATTGGTAGTGGAAAGGCTATGAGAGAAGTTGTGTCCAGTTTTTTTTTTTCATTTCCAGATGGTACATTGCATAAGCGATGTATTTGCTTTTTTTGCGTTTTGTGTCAGTAGTGTCTGTTTTGTTACCTTTCTGTTCTTGCTTCATCGTATCGCATGAGTTGTACGAATCGCATCGCACAGTATTGTACTGTAGTATACTGTTCTGTACTTCGCTATGCTGTGTTGTACGGCACTGTGCTGTACTGCACTGTGCTGTACTGTGTTGTACTGTAATGTGTTGAGCTGTGCTGTACTGTTCTGTGCTGTACTGTACTGTGCTATATTGTACTGTTCTGTGCTGTGCTGTACTGGGCTATATTGTACTGTGTTGTGCTGTTCTGTTCTGTGCTGTACTGTACTGTGCTTTATTGTACTGTTCTGTGATGTGCTGTACTGTGCTATATTGTGCTGTGCTGTACTGTTCTGTGCTGTGCTGTATTGGGCTATATTGTACTGTGCTGTGCTGTGCTGTTCTGTTCTGTGCTATATTGTACTGTGCTGTACTGTGCTATATTGTACTGTGCTGTACTGTTCTGTGTTGTACTGTACTGTGCTATATTGTACTGTTCTGTGTTGTGCTGTACTGTGCTATATTGTACTGTACTGTGTTGTTCTGTTCTGTACTGTACTGTGCTATATTGTACTGTGCTGTGCTGTGCTGTACTGTGCTATATTGTACTGTGCTGTACTTTTCTGTGCTGTGCTGTACTGTGCTATATTGTACTGTTCTGTGCTGTGCTGTGCTGTACTGTACTGTGCTATATTGTACTGTTCTGTGCTGTGCTGTGCTGTACTGTGCTATATTGTGTTGTGCTTTGCTGTACTGTTCTGTGCTGTGCTGTGCTGTGCTGTGCTATATTGTACTGTGCTGTGCTTTTCTGTGCTGTTCTGTTATGTACTGTGCTGTTCTGTACTGTGCTATATTGTACTGTGCTGTGCTGTTCTGTGCTGTGCTGTGCTGTGCTGTACTGTGCTGTGCTGTTCTGTGCTGTACTGTACTGTGCTATATTGTACTGTTCTGTGCTGTGCAGTGCTGTACTGTGCTATATTTTACTGTGCTGTACTGTTCTGTGTTGTACTGTACTGTGCTATATTGTACTGTTCTGTGCTGTGCTGTCCTGTACTGTGCTATATTCTACTGTGCTGTGCTGTGCTGTGCTGTTCTGTTCTGTGCTGTACTGTACTGTGCTATATTGTACTGTTCTGTGCTGTGCTGTGCTGTATTGTGCTATATTGTACTGTGCTGTGTTGTACTGTTCTGTTCTGTACTGTGCTGTACTGTGCTATATTGTACTGTGCTGTGCTGTACTTTTCTATGCTGTACTTTTCTATGCTGTGCTGTACTGTGCTATATTGTACTTGCTGTGCTGTACTGTGCTATATTGTACTGTCCTGTGCTGTGCTGTGCTATGCTGTACTGTGCTGCACTGTACTATGTTGTACTGTGATGTACTTTACTGTGTTGTGCTTTACTGCGCTATGCTCTACTGTGATATGCTGTACTATTCTGTGTTGTACTGTGTTGTGCTGTGCTGTGTTGTGTTGTGCTGTACTTTACTGTGTTGTGTTGTGCTGTACTGTACTGCGTTGTGCTGTACTGTGGTGAGCTGTGGTGTACTGTACTGTGCTGTGCTGTACTGTGCCGAGCTGTACTGTGCTAAACTGTGTGTGCTGTGCTGTACTGTTCTGTACTGTGCTGTGCTGTACTGAACTGTACTGTGCTGTGCTGTGCTGTACTGTGCTGTGCTGTGCTATTCTGTGCTGTACTGAACTGTACTGTACTGTGCTGTACTGTACTGTGTTGTGCTGTACTGAGATGTGCTGTACTGTGTTGTGCTGTACTGTGCTGTAGTGTGCTGTACTGTATTGTGCTGTACTGTGCTGTGCTGTGCTGGTCTGTGCTGTACTGAACTGTACTGTGCTGTACTGTACTGTGATGTGCTGTACTGTGCTGTGCTGAACTGTGCTGTACTGTACTGTGCTGTACTGAACTGTGCTGTACTGTACTGTACTATGCTGTGCTGTACTGTACTTTGCTGTACTGTGCTGTGCTGTACTGTACTGTACTGTGCTGTGCTGAACTGTGCTGTACTGTACTGTACTGAACTGTGCTATGCTGTGTTGCACTCCACTGTACTGTGCTGTACTGTACTGTAGTGTATTGTACTGTACCGCGTTGCGTTGCATTCAGTTGTACTGTGCTTTATTGTAATAATTATGGTACTTTGTAATTTAACGGGATTTTCTTTCGATCCTTGGCTAGAGCTCGAAGATGTGTGTGTGTGTGTGTGTGTGTGTGTGTGTGTGTGTGTGTGTGTGTGTGTGTGTCTGTGTGTCTGTGTGTCTGTGTGTCTGTTTGTCTGTGTGTCTGTGTGTGTGTGCGTGCGTGCGTGCGTGCGCGCGCGCGCGCGTGCGACCGTTTTTTCTTGCCCACCATGAAGGTAGCCACATTCCAAATTTTGGTCTGATGTCTAAACACGACGCCAGTGAGCATGCCGTCAGGTTGTGTTTGATTGTTTTGTATTTGACACCCGTTCCTACACCAGCCCGAAATGGCCTACTCTTCCGAAAGGCGGAACGAGTTGTAACTTGTGCGCAAGATGTATTTGCTTACGTCGCACACAGGACCTCGGTTTATAGTCTCATCTGAAGGACTTACTGGGGCGTGTGGAGTCTGCACTGATGTTAACTCCAGTGGGTGAGGGGTGGGGTGGGGGGTGGGGGGATCCTCTTAAACGGGTACGGGTGCCTCGGTGATGGCTTGAACTCAAGCAGTCAGATCACGAGCTCAACACTCTAACCACTAGGCTATGACATTATCCTGCCCTTACATAATTATATGCAGTTGATTGTACTGTGCTATTTTGAATTATGGTGTAAGATTATGTAATAATATAAATGGCATGCAGTGTGATGTCATGTATCGTTATTATGTGGCGTCGTGTTAAACGTTGTGTCGCGTCGTATCATGTTGTGTTATATTATATTATGTTATGTTATTTGTTGAATTATGTGTGTTGTGTTGTGTGGCATTTGTGTTTATAATGTCTTGTTTTGTTTTGTTTTTTAATGTTAGTTGGTTCTTCAGTTTTATGTCCTTGCACTAAATAGTGATATCGGACATACGGGGAAGTGTGCGTGTATGTGTGTGTGTGTGTGTGTGTGTGTCTGTGTGTCTGTGTCTGTGTGTGTGCGCACGCGCGTGCGTGCGTGCACGTGTGCCTTTATGCTATAGATAGATGGTGAGAAAAAATTCATTGTAGGCAATGGTGGTGGTAATGGTGGTGTGTGTACGTGCGTGCGTGCGTGTGTGTGTGGGCATTTATGCTATAGATAGTGAAGAAAAAATTCATTGTTGGTAATGGCGGTGGCATATGTATGTATGTATGAATGTATGTATGTATGTATGTATGTATGTATGTATGTATGTATGTATGTGTGAGTGGGTGGGTGCGTGTGTGGGTGTTGTGCTATGTTGTGTGTGTGCGTGCGTGCGTGTGTTTATTTATTTATTTATTTTATTATTTATTTATTCTTTTATATCGAGGATAATGGAATAAGCACTCGTGTGCTTTTTTACATTAAGCCCCCGTGTGTATGCGGTTTTGTAAATTTTGTCATCTGTGCCTACCGGCACACAATGTGTGCGTGTGTGTGTGTGTGTGTTTTCTGCTAGCCTGGCTTCATCAATGGATTGATTGGTTCGGTGGATGGTTGGGGGTTTTTATGGGTTTTTTGTTTTGTTTTGTTTTTGTTTTTCATTTTATATTTTTGAGGATAGAGAGGGCCTGAGTATCGTTTTCTTGATTTATTGATTGATCGATCGGGTGAACGCTTGCTCGTTTATATAATTATTGTCTGACAAGTTGGTGGGTAGGTGGGTTTTTGTTGTTGTTGTTGTTATTGTTGTTGCTGCTGCTGCTGCTGTTTATTTGTTTGTTTATGGCTGTTTTAAAGCCAGTGTCATTCTCTCTCTCTCTCTCTCTCTCTCTCTCTCTCTCTCTCCTTTACCTTTTCCTTTTATTTAGCTTTAAAAAAAAAATTACTTTGGGAGGAGGTAGGAAAGGAGTGTTTGTGTGTGTATGCATGCCTGTACGCGCGTAAGCGCGCGTGCGAGCGTGCGTGAGCGCGTGTGCGCGCGTGAGTCTGTGTCTGAGTTGTGGCCAGTACAGATCCCTATTCCATCATGTACAGCAAGCAGCCTTTGTTTCTCTTTCTGCGGGAACAGCACGACACTGATCGTGGGTGTGTCGGTGCTGTCGCTGGTGGTGGTGTGCTCCCTCATCGCCGTCTGCTGCTGCTGCTGCTGCTGCTGCCGATGCTGCCGCTGTCTCTGCCGGGGTCACGCCAAGGATGCTCAGGACCCCAGTCTGCAGCAACCGCCTCCCTCTTATAATGCTGCCCTAGGTACTTTTTTGTTTTGTTGGATTTTTTGGTGGTGGGTTTTTTTTTTTTTTTTTTGGGGGGGGGGAGGTAAGGGGTAGGTGGGTGGGATGGGTGGTGAAAACAAACAAAACACACACACAATTTTTAAAAATTGTGAAAGGCTTGTTTTTTGTTGTTGTTGTGGGGCTGTTGGGGGGGGGGGGGGGTTGGGAGGGGGGGGGGTTGGGGGGGGGGAATTGGTGAGGGTGGTGGCGGTGGGGCGGGATGGTAAGGTGGAAATGATAATGATCAATAACATCAACAGAAGAAGAAGAAGAAGAAGAAGAAGAAGAAGAAAGAAGAAGAGAAGAAGAGAAGAAGAAGAAGAAAGGAAGGAAGGAAGGATGGAGGGAAGAAGAAGAAATAGTACAACAAACAACAACAACAACAAAATGATAGAATAAAAGAAAGAAAGAAAGAAAGAAGTTGATGATGACGACGACGACAACGACCACGTCGACGACGACGATGATCATGATCATCAACCCTCATAATGATGATCATCATCATCACCGTACAACCGATGATGATCGATAATTCTGATGAACTTCGAGACTGAAACTCAAGAACAACCCCCAAGTTATATATATATATATATATATATAGATAGATAGATAGATAGATAGATAGATAGATAGATAGATAGATAGATAGATAGATAGATAGATAGATAGATAGATAGATAGATAGATAATACGACACTAGCTTCCAGTAGCAGGCGACGGACGGGTTTACTTAGCTTTTCCTACAGAACAAAAGGTACAACAGATCATGTAGCAGCTAGGCGAACAAGAGTGCGCCCTTCACTCTTTCCACAATGCTTGATCAAGACCCCACCCCGTGTCTTGGCGTATCGTGTCTGCTTGTCACACGCTCCCATTCCCTGATGTACAGGCGGCGTAAGTCCCCCGCGTGACATGACAAAAGGTATATATGTTTGTCCGTCGTGTCCGACGATGACCTCCAAAACAGCAGAGGAGGCAGCTGCTGTTTTGGAAACTGGGCAGAAATTTGATTACGGTGGAGATGCCTTGCCCACAGTATATCCCCACTCTCTCGGCCAAGTGGGCATAAGGACAGTCAGCGTTGGAGATGTTCTCCAAAGGCCAACCAGCCCCCAGGGCTGCAGCACATAAGGACTGTGCAGGTCAAGCCTCCTCCTAGTCAGAGAGTCATAGTCGATCACTAAAGACTAAGCTGTAAAGTGGAATTCCATGAGCGGGAAAGGCACTGGTCATACAGCCTCTCACTTTGCTGTTGCCCCCAGCGTCAATGGTTTAATCAAGAACTGTGACAAAAGGTAGTGTACTATGATAATAATTATACTGTTACAACCTTGCCTGCATGCTAGGCGTCTCTGATTAGTTGCTTTGTTTTCTGTATTAAGATATACTTTTTTTTAACTTAAAAAAAAAGCCAGTCTGGATACATACGCTTTTATTCTGGGGTTGGAAGGTATTTTTCTTCTTCTTTTTTTTTTGCCCCTTTCCTTCCTTCTTTTCTTCCTGTTATTTTTTTTTTGGTTTGGGTTTTTCTTTCTGTCTTTTTTTGTGCTTTCTTTCTTTTCTTCCTTTCTTCCTGTTTTTGTTTGTTTGTTTGTTGTTGGGGTTGTTGTTGTTTTTTGGGGGGTGCTTTCTTTCTGTCTTTTTTGCTTTCTTTCTTTTCTTCCTTTCTCCTGTTTTTTGTTGTTGTTGTTGTTGTTGCTTGCTTTCTTTCTTCCTTCTTTTCTTCCTTCCTTTCTTTCTTTCTTTCTTTTCTTTCTTTCTTACTTTCCTTCCTTTCGGTTGGTTTTTTTGTTTGCGCTTTACAAACGAAGTGCATGCAGTCACAGGAAGGAATGAGGCGCGGGTTGCAATGCTACTTCTTCTAATGGTTTTTTAGCGAAATAAAACAAAAGAACAACAACTTTACCCGGACAGTCAGGAGGTACCTCCCTGCTCTTTCCAGTTTTCAACAGGCAGTGGGTTCTTTGGACCTGTACGAGTCCGTAAGCACACTGTGTTTAGAGTCTCCGAAAAGACTTCTAGACATTCAGTTGCATTTTCCTCGTCTTACTGAGAACAAAGGGCGAGGCTGGGAATCGAACTCACAACTTTATTGTTTACTTTGTCAGGCGGGTGAATGTCTAAACCATCCTGCCATCTTCCTTCATGGCCGCAAAGCAACCTACACACCGGATTTTTTTTTTTTTAATCACTCTTTTCCTTCTGTTTTTCTATGTGACTCTTCTATTCATACCGCACGTACTAAGGCATCCACAGAATTTTTTTTTAACCAGTTCTTGTGAAAGACTAGCCTCTGACTCAAAACTCGTGTTATTTTGAACAAGTTTGGTAGGTTTGAAATTTTAAGATCTTTCAGCAAACACTGTACCCCCTCAGTTCTTTGTCGTCTGCTGGCTTCCTTACCGCAATATGCATGCGCGGGGTCAACGCTGTAGGAAGGAATTGTACTGTTCGCGCAGTACATACAATAAAATTGGAACGATACAGAGAAGATTAGCATGGCCCTGTCAGCATATCCTCATTTGATGATTATTCCCAACTTTCTCGTGACTACATGGTATTGCGCTATGTCCTCAATCCTAAAATCAAGTGCACTGAGCATTTAATTTTTTATACTTAAAAAATCTGAAAAATCACCGACAAAAATTTCGACTAGCACTCTATGAAAGATACTACATGACCCACAAACTAATACCGCTGTGTATCCAAAAGATTATTTTAATTGTCACAGAAATAATTATTGTGTATCAAAGGAATGGGTGGGGCGGGGTTTACAAAATTTATGGAAAACAAACATTACACTTTCGTGGGTGGGTTTGGATTAGCAGATCAGCTTGATATGATAGACAGCCATAGTTGTCTGAGCGTAGGACGACGACGACTATGACAACGACAACGACGACGACGACGAAGAAGAAGAAGAAGAAGGAGGAGGAGGAGGAGGAGGAGGAGTGGAAGACGAAGACGAAGAAGAAGAAGAAGAAGATGATGATGATGATGATGATGGAAGGAAGGAGGAAGAAGGAGAAGGAGGAGGAAGAAGGAGGAGGAAGAAGAAGAAGGAAGAGGAGGAGGAGTGAAAGAAGAAGAAGATACAGCGTTTGATTACTTCCTGTATGCAAACAGAAGTTAAGTATTGTTGGGTTTTTGGTTGGTTTAGTTAGAAGGTCGTTTGGTTGTTGCTGTTGTTGTTGTTTTGTTGGTGTTGTTGTTTTTGTTCGGGGAGTGTGGATTTGAGAGGCTGTGTTGTTTTCTTTTGTCTTGTTCTGCAGTGTGTGTGTGTGTGTGTGTGTGTGTGTGTGTGTGTGTTTGAGAAAAACAAACAAACAAAAAACAATGAAGCATGTGATGTGTTAGACTATTATTTTATGCCCTCTTGACATTCAATGAAGGCTTGATTTCTATTTTGCTCGATTTATCTGATTCATGTTTTGTTGTGTGGGTTTTTTTTGTTCTTTTGTTGTTGTTTTTTGCTTTGTTTGTTTGTTTGTGGTTAATGTTGTTTTGTTTGCTTTGGTTTAATTTTTTTTTAATTTTCACACTCGTGCAGACGCCATAGTGACGGAACACCGAACGAGTGATGTCCCCTCCAGACAGCACCCCGAGCAGACACCGCCTTACCCCACTCAGAACTACCCCCCGGGCTGTTACGCACCGCCCGCCTATTGTGAAGTGTTGCCTCCATCCTCCTCTTCCTCTTCCTCCTCTTCTTCCTCCTCTTCGTCGTCGTCGTCGTCGTCGTCCTCCTCCTCCTCTTGTCAGGCCTACTCCATTCTCATGCCTCCGCCTCCTTACACAAGAGAGATAACTGGACACGATAACAAGGCTTTCAGGGAAGCTGTGTAGTTTCTTTGGGATGTTTTGGCTGGCTGGTTGGTTGGGTTGGTTGGGTTTGTTGGTTTGTTGGTGCTGTTTGAGGAAGTAGGGTGGATGGGGTGGTTGGTTTGTTGGTGCTGTTTGAGGAAGTAGGGTGGATGGGGTGGTTGGTTTGTTGGTGCTGTTTGAGGAAGTAGGGGGATGGGTGGTTGGTTTGTTGGTGCTGTTTGAGGAAGTGGGGTGGGTGGGGTGGTTTGGTTGTCTTGTTTGCTTTTGTTGGGATTGTTTGAGGTTTTATTGTTTTGTTTGTGTGTTGTTGTTGTTGGTTTTTGTTGTTTTCTGTTTCAGGTTTGTTTTGTTTTGTTTTGTTTTTGGCTATTTTTTTAGTTTGCTTTTTTTTAAGGGGGGGGGGGGAGGTTGTTGTTTGTTTGAGGCTTTTTTGGTGGGGTTTATTTTGCGTTGTGGGGAGGGGGGGGGGGGTGATTTGGGATTGCTTTTCTTTGGAAGGAGGGTGGAGGCGATCTTTTTCAACCTGTTAATAATATTATACAATTTGATGATGTGATGTTACTGAGTTCTTTGTAAAATACCCTTGAAACGGATTGGGGGGGGGGGGGGGGGGGGGGTTGAGGGAGGGAGTAGGGGGGGGGTATTGTTGGGGGGTTTGTTTTGTTTTTGTTTGTTGTTCTTTGGGTTAATTTTTGGGGGTTTCTAAAGAAAACCTGGATTTGAACATTTGGTTTTAATGCGAACTTGTTACGGCTATTTTGTTTGTGTGTAGAGTCGCTTGAAGTTTACATGGATATAAGAGAGAGAGAGAGAGAGAGAGAGAGAGAGAGAGAGAGAGAGTGTGTGTGTGTGTGCACGCTTAAACAGTATGTGCGCGCGCCTGTGTTTGTGTGTGTGTGTGTGTCTGTCTGTCTGTCTGTCTATCTGTCTCTGAGTCTCTGTGTGTGTGTGTGTGTGTGTGTGTGTGTGTGTGTGTGTGGTGTGTGTGTGTGTGTGTTTGTCTGTCTGTCTGTCTGTCTCTGTCTGTCTGCCTGTCTCTGTGTCTGTCTGTCTGTCTCTGTGTCTGTCTGTCTGTCTGTCGCATGCACGTGCTGGTCAAGTTGTACGGGGGAATTGGGGTGATTTCCCAGACCAACTTATTATGCAGACCTGCCAGTGCCTTTCCTTCCTTCCAGTCTAGGCAATTCCTGTATGCTTGCACGCAAAAAGCACGTATCTTGTGTCGTTATGTGGTTTTTGTGTCCTAAAGTGAACAGGGATAAGAATTCTTTTCCCGATCTGGAAACTTCATGAGGAATGGACTGGACTGTACTGTACTTTATAAACACGTATTCATTTTATGTTTCCAGTCTCATAATGAGCTGTTTGTTCATTTAATATCTGTGTTATTGTCGTTATTTTGTGTGTCGTGTTTTAATCTGTGTCCACGGTAAGCGATATCGCGCGAGATCGATATGATAAGCAGGTTAAAAATTGATTTGCATTAACATTTTGGACCGGGTTCGTATGGCTGAAGATATCAATCCAGTTAATGACAAGGGAACCACTTAATGACACGAGACACGTTCACTAAGATCCCATATTCTGGATAAACCCATTAGTTGATAATCTGGGAAGCGCGTAAGAACAACAATATTCTCCGAATGTATACACACACACATGTACGTACGTACGTACGTACGTACATACATACATACATACATACATAACATACATACATACATACATACATACAATACATACATACATATATACATACATACATACATACATACATACATACATACATACATACATACATACATACATACATACATACATACATACATATCTAATGATATAAATACACGTGCGCACGCACGCACATATCTCTCTCTCTCTTCATCTCTCTCTCTCTCTCTCTCTCCTCCTCTCTCCTCTCCTCTCTCTCTCTCTCTCTCTCCATTTGTGTGCCGGTGGGAACAGATGACAGAATTTACAAAACTGCATACACACGGGACTGGATGTAAAAAGCACATAAGTGCTTATTCCATTATCATCGATATAAAAGAATAAAAGAATAAAAAGAAAGAATCACACACACACACACACACACAACACACACACACACACGCACACACACAACCCCTGCATTACCTACCTAACCTGATTGCAACGCTAACCTCAGTTAAGTAGGATTGAATGCTATTGTCTCATAGACTAGACGGTTCTATAGTGTGTGAGTGTGTGTGCGTGCGTGCGTGCTTGCGCGCGCACACACACACATACACACTCACTCACACGCGCACGCACGCACGTGCACAACCACCGCCGCAGACACGTGCAGGCCTATGGGTGGTCCTTATTTTTAGCAGATTGAATGAATCTGTGAGGGTTGTTTACTAGGGGGTGTCACTAATGGATACCAGTCCTTTTTAGGGATAAGCGGGTAGTCTGGTTAGGCGTTGATGGAGGGGGGAAGAGGAGTTAGCCACCACCCTCGTAATAAAAACCAAAAAATGATGAAACTAACAAATTAATGGAAAAACAAATGTGTAACAAATGGACAAAGGTAACAACTGGACAGACAAATGTGTAACAAATGGGCAAAGGTAACAAATGGACAGACAAATGTGTAACAAATGGACAAAGGTAACAAATGGACAGACAAATGTGTAACAAATGGACAAAGGTAACAAATGGACAGACAAATGTGTAACAAATGGACAAAGATGGCAAATGGACAGACAAATGCATTAAATGATCAAACAAATGTGTAACAAATGGAGAAACAAAATAAAGTGTAATAAATAGACAGACAAATATGTAACAAACGGACAAACAAATGTGTAACAAATGACAAACAAATGTGTAACAAATGACAAACAAATAGACAAACAAATGTGTAACAAATGACAAATAAATGTGTGACAAATTGAGAAACAAATGGACAAACAAATGTGTAACAAATAGACAAACAAATGGACAAACAAATGTGTAACAAATGACAAACAAATGTGTGACAAATTGAGAAACAAATGGACAAACAAATGTGTAACAAATTGACAAACAAATGACAAACAAATGTGTGACAAATTGAGAAACAAATGGACAAACAAATTGTAACAAATGACAAACAAATGGACAAACAAATGTGTAACAAATGACAAACAAATGGACAAACAAATGTGTAACAAATGACAAACAAATGTGTGACAAATTGAGAAACAAATGGACAAACAAATGTGTAACAAATAGACAAACAAATGTGTAACAAATGACAAACAAATGTGTAACAAATTGACAAACAAATGGACAAACAAATGTGTAACAAACAGACAAACAAATATATAACAAATTTACAAACAAATGACAAACAAATGTGTAGCAAATATAATAGACAAACAAATGTGTAACAAATTGACAAACAAACGTGTAACAAATAGACAAACAAATGTGTAACAAATTGACAAACAAATGACAAACAAATGTGTAACAAATTGACAAACAAATGTGTAACAAATTGACAAACAAACATGTAACAGATGACAAACAAATGTTTAACAAATGACAAACAAATGACAGACAAATGTATAACAAATGACAGACAGATGTATAACAAACGACAAACAAATGTATAACAAACGGACTTAATGTGTGACAAATGGACAAACAACTGTGTAACAAATGACAAGTGTGTAACAAACGGACAAACAACTGTGTAACAAATGACAAGTGTGTAACAAACGGACAAGCAACTGTGTAACAAACGGACAAACAACTGTGTAACAAATGACAAGTGTGTAACAAACGGACAAACAACTGTGTAACAATTGACAAGTGTGTAACAAACGGACAGGCAACGGTGTAACAAACGGACAAACAACTGTGTAACAAATGACAACTATGTAACAAACGGACAAACAACTGTGTAACAAATGACAACTGTGTAACAAACGGACAAACAAATGTGTAACAAACGGACAAACAAATGTGTAACAAACAGACAAACAACTATGTAACAAATGACAACTGTGTAACAAACGGAAAAACAACTGTGTAACAAACGGACAAACAAATGTGTAACAAACGGACAAACAAATGTGTAACAAATGACAACTGTGTAACAAACGGACAAACAACTGTGTAACAAACGGAC
>CM054146.1:21054234-21156734 GCA_028751875.1 Rapana venosa | reverse complement strand
ACACACAACTGTAAAGAAGCAATGATTAATCATTTTTATTCAGAATAAAGAACGTTACTGTAAGGTAAGTAAATGATGCAAACACACACACACACAAACATACACACACACAGCTTATACTTACATTCATACATCACACACATGAAAAAGGCCAAATTTTAAGTTGTTCACACTGGATGATAATCCAAATGTAAGCAAACTATGTTTTGTGCTTATATCCATAAGTAACACACGCATGCCACACACACACACGCACGCATGCATGTACACATACACATGCATGCACGCAGGCACACACACACACACACATACACCACACCACACCACACATTAAAAAACCACAGCATAATCATAAGTGCCTTACTAAGAAAAATCAATTACAGCAACATTCATTTTATTTTCTTCTTTTTTTGTTTGTTCATACAAATATAAATACTTACACTACAAAAATCATGCACAAACCTAACCATACAAAACTAGAAATATATTCACTTTGTAACACCATCTGCAAAAAAAATAAAAAGAAGTCTATCATTAAAAAAAATACATTAAAAAAATTCTACACCTCACAGTCATAGAAAAAGAACCAAATCAAACATGATTCTTTCGCAAAATCTGAAATAGTTTCTGTGCCTTTGTGACCCGCAAGTAGTACAGACACAAGCTTGCATAATAAATCACGTTCAATGGATACAGAAATACAACAAAACTGCATCAAAATAAAACTAAAATCCTTTTGATAATCGCCTCTCATCTTCTCTTACATTTTCTTTCATGAATTGTTTTGTGTTTGTAGAACTTGCATGGTTTTATACTGCACTACACAGCACTGTTTTGTATTACCATTGTGTTTTTTTTGTTATTGTATTTTGCCATATATTGTGTTATACTTAAGTGTATGTAGAGAATTCAGTTCCAGGTCACAATGCAGATTTTACGACGAGAATTTCAAATTTCTCCTTGCAGACAGTACATTGCTATAGTATAAGGCAGCTCTAGTCTACTCATTTTTTAGTTCAGTTATTTCATAAGTGGTGATTGAAATTAAAAGGTCTTTTGTTCAAATCATAAGTACTGAGAAAGTGAAATTCAAAAATATTTATCCTCATAATTATCCCTGTAAGTGTTATGAATGGATATATCAATTACAAACAATCGACATTAAAAAAAATACATGGTTAAGGTTACACGGAATATTTGAACATAACGTACTAGCACAAACTAAATATAGCTGTTAGAATTAGATGAAAGTATCTTGTGCTTTCTGTAAAGATTCTTTCTGTTTCGTTTTTTTTGTTTTGTTTTAAGTCTATGGAATAATGTAGAATAAACTGATCTAAGGTTTGTGATGTTATTTCTTTTGGTGGTAATGGTAGTCTTTTTTTCTTGTTCTTTTTTGTCTGTTTGGGTTTGTTTATTTCCTTAAGTTTTAAACATAAGTTGAGTGTTTATATGTCAAGCATTCTCGGAACTTATCATACACTTGTGGATGTGGTGCTGCATTCAGTCCTGACACGGTGGCCCATACAGACATGTGGATGAATAAAACTCACATTCAGACGCTCACTTTTCTATGTGCATAGATCTCCAATAATGCTGTGTAGAAACTTCATATGATGTAATATAAGTGGAAACTTCTATAGCCCTTTACCCTGAAGTCGCCTGAAGTGTTCAGTACTGACAAGTGATTCTTGAAACACACGTCGGTCAGCTTGGGTAAAAAGCTTGCAACTTTTCAAAATGCGTTCAGGATTGCTGTTCACAAGACATCTATTAAGACTGACAAAGCAGTTCTGGAATTCATAGCTGCTAGCCTTTAAACAATGTTATCAATGCTACAGGTCGTATTTGTTATTTCTCAAGAAAATTTATATATGCTCTACGGCAGAACCTTACAGTCATAATAAACAGGTACTAACTCAATCTCAGAATCTTTCGAACAAGGTTTTATCTATTTTTTTATGGGAAGAGAAAGACATAAAACAACAACGACTGTAAGTGTGGGCTTTTTAGTTATTTTCAGGACTGTCCAACATAACACTGCATAATTCAGGAATTGTAAAGGTAATCGGCTTCTTTCTTTAGATATACTAAATAACATACGTTACATATCTTTACCCATGAACTCAATTACACAGATCATGTCCAGTAACCAAACAAACAAGCCCACTCACACAGACTACACTGACGCTTTCTTCATTTCATTCCTTCACTGAAACTGATTAAAAAGACTAGGATAGTGTATGTACTAACACTGCCCATAAAAAGGTCAGATGGAGATGATATATATATTTATTTATTTTATTTTATTTTTTACTGAATTTACAGTCAAGAAATTATTAACTCAATTTAACGTTTCCTTTCTCAAGAGATTTTTTTTGTTTTTTGTTTTTTTATCTATCTATCTGAATATCTTTTTTTTTTTGGGGGGGTCTCAAAAGAACTGTGTGTAAACTCTGTGATAGGATCGCTGCAAGACTCGCCATTGCCATTCTTAGCTCACCATGAAACAAACAAGCCACTGCCACCATTCAGTCACACTCTTTCATCTTAAGACTTGCACGCCACAACGCCCAGTCACAACTACCCATCCACTCATAAAAACTGCAAGCAAAAACCATATAACAGGATTTGGTATGTAGTTCAAAGACAACACCAAAAGGTAATTATTTACACGTATAAAATAATTCCACTTCCAATAGCTGCAATATTATAAGAAGAAACATCCTGCCGAAGAGACACGTCAACCAAACAAGCCTGAGTCTTACGCCACGTCAGTCTCTGTCACTTCAAAACCTTTTTCAGCAGAACAAGGACAGCTGACTCACTGCCTTTTTTTTTTTCTTCCTTTCCCTTAGCAAATGTACTGCAATGTCCAGGCTACATAACACGCTAGTGTGTAAACTTTCCGTTATCTTTCTTTCGATCAAAGTTACATGCATGAGTCTGTTTTTGGATAACACAAGTTATTTTTTTAAAATACTGTTTAAGCCTCTTTAGTACAGTGGCCTTAAGACACTCCTGCCATCTCTGGGAAAAGATAAAGTAAAAGAACATCATCTTCTAGTCTAGCCATATATGTTATTTTTTCTTTTCATTCCACGGCTCGAGTTCCAAGGGTCAACAATGTTTTTTTGTATTTTATTCTTTTATATTGAGGATAATGGAATAAGCACTCATGTGCTTTTTTGCATCCAGTCCTTGTGTGTATGCGGTTTTGTAAATTCTGTCATCTGTTCAAACCAGCGCACAATGGCCTACTCTTACGAAAAGTTTTGTACGGTAAAAGTTTTGTGTATGTGATCGTTTTTGCCCACCATGAAGGTAGCTGCATTCTGACTTTGGGCATTATTTCTACACATGACACCACAGTGCAAGCATTTAAAAAAAAAAAAAATCGTAAGCCATTCTAACCGGCACGAATGGCCTACTTTTTCCAAAAAGCAGAACAGGTTTTAACGTGAGTGCAAAATGTTCTCCGAGTGTTTGCACATGCAGCCTTGGTTTATAGTTTTATCTGAAGGTCTTTCCCGGGAAAGACTAGAGCGTATCCATTAGTCTTTAAAAAAAAATTTTTACTAAAAAAAAATAAAAAAGGTATAACCTTACAGCCTGGAAATTACAGTACACTTCTCTCTTCCTTGTGGCAATCAACAGTCTTAATATGCTGCAGGCAATTTGACCATGAGGTGTTCTGATACAGAGCAAACCCACACGGATACATGTAACAACAACAACATTACCACCTAATTACTGCGACTTACCAACACCGACAAATTAAAAAAACAAAACAACTATAGATATACATATAATACGCTAATCAAATGAGAAGCATGTGACAGTTTTTTTTTACTGCTAATGTATGCAAAGATGCTAAAGTATTGTTGTATTGACAAAGATCTTTAAAACAGAAGAAATGGCAAGTGTATGTCAACCGCCTTATACTCTCTACTTGTGATGCTCCACCACAAAATCAGGCTTTTGCACCTGACCCACTTTTGTGCTAGTAGCCATTTTAGGCAGGTGGGGGTCAGGTTGTCAATTTTGAGATTTTATCATAATACTATAGCTATCATTCAACCTGGTAATGAAATATCAAGGCATAATTTTGTGTTTTCTTTTGCTTTAAAAAGGTCTTTTAAAACACCCAAGTCCTCAATCTGACCATCTATTGCAATCTAAACCTGGTCAATTTCTCATTTTGTCACTTTCTACTCATTTTGTCACATTCTACTATCATTTGAATTTGTAATAACTTTTCACAGAATTGTCCGATTTTCAATCTGTTTTCTGTACTGAATAGCCTTTTTATTGCAGATTAATAATATGTCAACAACTCAAAACTGACCTCTGGTCCAATGCCACTCATTATGTGATGGGAGCCTCACATTAGAGCTCCCTTACCAGGCGAGGCAATTAGTGTGTGGTCTTCTACAGTGCTTGTGACTTTTCAGGAGGTCTTCCAGCAGGCCTCAGCCCACTTCACAGCAGCTCATTTTATTGTACAGGGCGCACTCTGAGTGCTTTTGTGTTTCCTTAACCCACGAAACACTGACATGAATAATCGGATCTTTGATGTGCATATGTGATGTGATCTTCTGTGTGTGTATTAAGGTCTGCACTTGAAGCTGACCTGGGAGATGGTAAAAATCCCCCACCCTTAATTCTCAAGACACCACCAAGATCTGAACCCACGACTTCACGGACCCACAGGATTGAAGTCAAATAGTCTTAACCACTCGGCAATAGCGTCCTCAGGCACATAACACTTAACTTAGAGGTTTTTGAAAGGTACAACTGTTGAGTCCAAGAGAATTATTTTGACAAGAATTTTATGATGAAAAGAGGTGTATGTGTGCGTGCGTGTGTGTTTGTGTGTTGTTTGTGTGTGCGCATGCATATGTGTGAGTGAGTGAGTGAAAGAGAGACAGACAGTATGTGTGTGTGTGTGTGTGTACACAAATGCTTTTTTTGTGTGCGCTCATGTATATGCGCACGTTTTTGTGCATGCGCATACTTCTACGCACCCTCACTTGACTAAGAAGGCATAATCATACTGATACCCATGTGTATGCCAAATATACATATAGAAAAGCAAAATAAATACCAGTTGATGACCTTTGGACTCAGTTCATTTTTCATATATATATATATTTATTTATTTTAAAAGAAAAATCCTATAAAACAAACAGTTATAAAAATCCACCCCAGAAAAAAAAAAAAAAAAAAGACTTTTTTCTAGCTGTTCCACCATAGTTTGATATTATATTCGAGATATCAGCGCCAGAAAACACACCGTCAGCAAACATCACAGCAGCAAAGCAGACACCGAATGATACCGGGGGCAGTTATCCTCGACACCAAAATAAAGTCCCAGGAGGAGAAGAGGGGGGAGGGGTTCCAATCCAGCAAGAAAGACAAAACAAACAAAACCAAAAATAAAACCAGAAACCAAAGCAACAGAAAAACACCCCCCCCCAAAAAAACCCGAAACAGTTCTCAAACAAGCTCCTACATGAAGTCATTCTCTCCATGGCACAAGCCAACACAAAGTCATGGAATCTGGCAAACTTTAAAAGAAAGCAACAAAAAAAAACCACACACATAACACACCCCCCTCCAAAACAAAAACAAAACCAACCCCACTTCCACACCATCATCACTCCCAAACCTATCACAAATCTTCCGCCTCCCATGAAGATACCAAACTTACTTTCGGTCCCATAATATTATCGTCCTTCCACACATCCCCCACCCCCACCCCCAAACCAACAAAGACAAATACCCCGTCCTTACCCCCCATCCCCCCCCCACCCACCCACCCCACTTCAAACTCAACACAGCAATGTGGCATGAAAATCTTCAGAGAAGTAACAAACTATTACACATATCCACCATAAAAAAAAAAATATATAAAAAAAAGAGAGAGAGAGAGGGTGAGAACCAGGAGAAAGCGAGGAGGGAGGGAGGAAGGGAGGGGGGGCAGGGGAATAATTTGGGGGTGGGGGTGTGGGGGATGAAGGTGGGTGGGGTGGTGGTGGTTGTTATGGAGATTTATCACATGTCACTTGTCTCAATTCACTTTCTTGCCCTGGTGCCGCCACCCTCGCTGCTCCGTCATCAATTGACGTCCATCTGGTCGTCGTCGCTGTGGTCAAAGCCGTTCATGTCGCTGCTGCTGCTGCCCGGAGCAGAACTGGCCGCCGCTCCTTTGCCGCCACCGCCACTGCCGCTGTTGCTGTTGCTGCTGCTGCTGGTGTCCTCTGCTGCCGGCCGTGTCTGGGAGGGGGTGATGGGGTGATGGGGGTCCAGTCCTCGTCGCTTGTACACCAGCACGTAGGCTGCGTTCGTCTGTGCACAGGCAGGAAGGTGGTTATGATGTCGTTAGAAGAATCGGGATAGAGGAGAGAGGGGGAATGATGTCGTTAGTTGGGATAGAGGAGAGAGGGAATGTTGTCTTTAGAAGAATTGGGATAGAGTAGAGGGGGTATGTCTTTAGAAGAATTGGGATAGAGTAGAGGGGGTATGTTGTCTTTAGTTGGGATAGAGAGGAGGGGGGGGGAATGATGTCTTTAGTTGGGATAGAGGAGAGAGGGAATGATGTCTTTAGAAGAATTGGGACAGAGGAGAGAGGGGGAATGATGTCTTTAGAAGAATCAGGATAGAGGAGAGAGGGGGAATGATGTCTTTAGAAGAGATAGGGGGGTGATGTAGAAGGAGAGGGGGAATGATGTCTTTAGAAGAATCGGGATAGAGGAGAGAGGGAATGATGTCGTGAGAAGAACGGGGATGAGAGGGGATCGATGGAAGAGGAAGAAAGTCTTTAGTTGGGAGATAGAGGAGAGAGGGAATGATGTCTTTAGTTAGAGAATTGGGATAGAGGAGAGAGGGAATGATGTCTTTAGAAGAATTGGGATAGAGGAGAGAGGGAATGATGTCTTTAGAAGAATTGGGATAGAGGAGAGGGGGGGAATGATGTCTTTAGAAGAATTGGGATAGAGTAGATGGGGTACGATGTCGTTAGAAGGATTGGGATAGAGGACAGAGGGAATGATGTTAGAAGAATTGGGATAGAGTAGATGGGGTACGATGTCGTTAGAAGAATTGGGATAGAGGACAGAGGGAATGATGTTAGAAGAATTGGGATAGAGTAGAGAGGGAATGGTGTCGTTAGAAGGATTGGGATAGAGGAGAGAGGGAATGATGTCGTTAGAAGAATTGGGATAGAGGAGAGAGGGAATGTCTTTAGTTGGGATAGAGGAGTGAGGGAGTGATGTCTTTAGAAGAATTGGGATAGAGTAGAGAGGGGGAATGATGTCGTTAGAAGAATTGGGATAGAGGAGAGAGGGAATGATGTCTTTAGAAGAATTGGGATAGAGGAGAGAGGGAATGATGTCTTTAGAAGAATTGGGATAGAGTAGAGAGGGAATGATGTTTTGAGAAGAATTGGGATAGAGTAGAGCGGGAATGATGTCTTTAGAAGAATTGAGATAGAGGAGTGAGGGAATGATGTCTTTAGAAGAATTGGGATAGAGTAGAGAGGGAATGATGTCTTTAGAAGAATTAGGATAGAGGAGAGAGGGAATGCCTTTAGTTGGGATAGAGTAGAGAGGGAATGACGTCTTTAGAAGAATTGGGATAGAGTAGAGAGGGAATGTTGTTAGAAGAAATGGGACACAGGGGAGAGGGAATTATGTCTTTAGAAGAATTGGGACAGAGGAGAGAGGGAATGACGTCTTTAGAAGAATTGGGATAGAGTAAAGAGGAAATGACGTCTTTAGAAGAATTGGGATAGAGTAGAGGGGGAATGATGTCTTTAGAAGAATTGGGATAGACTAGAGAGGAAATGATGTCTTTAGAAGAAATGGGACAGAGAGAGGGAATGATGTCTTTAGAAGAATTGGGATGGAGGAGAGAGGGAATTATGTCTTTAGAAGAATTGGGACAGAGGAGAGAGGGAATGATGTCTTTAGAAGAATTGGGACAGAGGAGAGAGGGAATGATGTCTTTAGAAGAATTGGGATACAGGAGAGAGGGAATTATGTCTTTAAAAGAATTGGGACAGAGGAGAGAGGAAATGATGTCTTTCGAAGAATTGGGATAGAGAGGGAATAATGTCTTAGAAGAACTGGGATAGAGGACAGAAACTCTACAAGGAGAGTTGGACAGCTGAAAGTCTTCAAGGAAGATTTTTATAACATTGTATCCCTACACTGGTGAGTGTATGTATGCGTGCGAGTGTGTGCGTATGCGCATGTGTATGCGCGTGAGGGCGTGCGCATGTTTGTGCGTATGTGATTTTTTTTTTTTTTAAGTTATCTTGGAATGTTCATACCAATTTGAAATGTAGCTTTCTTGTGTCTTTCGAGATAACTATAAGTATCACTGTGCCTGTCAGTACTGTAATTGCCCTTGTGTGTTTCTGACTTGACTTGATTTGACTTGATATGTGCACACACACACACACACACACCCCTACACAAATACATCAACACACACACAACACACACACACTCACATCAACACACACACACACCCCTTACACACGCACACACACTCATGCACCCGCAAACACACACACACACACCCTACACTATGACTGATACTGACCACAACAGATTCTTCAGAAGCTCCCGAGACGTTGGAATCATCGAAGGAATACCACTCTCCATCGTCCTTGTTCTGGGCATAGGCCGTGTCTGAAAACCAAGCCCCCATTTGAAAATTATTTTCCCACTAAAATCTTTTTTTTAAAGCATACTGTCTCTGAAGTTTGTGTCAAAATAACATATTCTGGAACAAAATTTAATGAATGAAATGAAAGAATGATTATATATATATATATATATATATATATATATATATAATCATTCTTTCATATATATATATTACTTTGAAAATTCTACCACACAAGTACGATTGAGCACTATTTGGCATGAACAGGGACATTTTCAAACACAGAGGCACACAAACACATACGTGCGCACACACACACCCCCAACACACACAAACACACACGCATGCGTGCACATGCACGCACACACACACACATGCATGCACACACACACGCGCACACACACACAACACACATACTCTTTCTCTCTCTTTCCACACACTCACTCACGCTCACTCACTCACACAAACTCTTTTCTCTCTCTCTTCCCACCCCCCTCACTCACTCACTCACACACACACTACACACTTACAGTGACCTCCTCCCAGTCCTCCATAGTGGTTGGTGACAGCAATCAGATCATATATGTTGACGTCATGGTTTTCACTGTTCAAGATGTACTTGCGCAGATCCAGCCCCCTACACACACACATACACACACAGCATTCACCCATCCATCAAATTATGCACGTAATGTAACCTGACTAAGAGGGCTATATCAGAGCTGATAGAGACATGGGTGAAAGACACTGCAAATGGAAACTGTCAAAATCAGTGGTTAGGAACTTCAGTCAGATAGTTGTCACTTGTCTCCATCCCTGCTGTTGACAGTAGGAGCTCCTAGTAATGCCACTATGATTTGCCATCTTGCTCTGTCTTTGTTGAGTTCTATGATTTTCTATAGCCTTCCCACATCACTGACCCGAGCCAATCCAATCCAATCTTCTTGTTTATAGCTCTGCTGACCACAGACGTCTCATCAGGGCATTCACCTCGTCAAATGTTAAATCTCAGAGTAAAGACCGTGCAACTATACACAGATTAAAACAGAGTATTAAACCAACTCTACAGTCATTCCTTGTATTAAAACCCTGGCAAACCAAAAAGGTCAAGAACAGTCACCGCATTGTGGGAGAAGCCACATCAACCACACACAAAATGAGAGATAAACCCAAAAACAGATTCCTTAAAACAACCTTGTTCTTGGTGACCAACTGTAACACTTTCACTCATATCAGACGGCAAAGTAGGAAGGAACTATAAAAGTAGGAAATTTGAACAGACCCAAAATGAAAAACTTACTCGTTTCTTCAAAACGATAGGTCTCCAGGAGATGGAAATAAAAAAAGGAATAAAATATTGAAGAGAGAGCTATAATTCTTTTCAAGGATATGAAAAAATAAAATATCCCGTTACAAGTCTGTATTTGAAAAGGAACAATCCTTATCATTAATTGTAGTGTACAGGAGCCCACAACCTGAGTGCTACATGAATGGTTGTAAAACCTCCATGTTAACAGACAACAATATTATTTTTCCCAAAACTTATTTTTCACCAGTATACTAAAAATACTAAAAGACCAGACAAATGTAATTCCAGCCTGCCAGACTGCACTTCTTGCCAAATAAACCTGGAAGCTTTAAGCTTCAAAACATCTTCATGCCACATGAATAGACATGGGAACCATCACCACCAGATGACGGTGGAAGTGGATTGGGCACATCCTCCGAAGAGACCCACAGTCAATCACAAGAACAGCATTGCACTGGACCCCAGAAGGAAGGAGAAAGAAAGGAAGACCAAAAGCAACGTGGAGGAGGACTGTAGAAAATGAGATGAAGGCCATGCAGCACTCTTGGGGATCAGTGACTAGGTTGGCCCAGGATAGGCAGGAGTGGAAGCGCTTTGTTGCTGCCCTACACACCACTGGGTGTAATGGTTAATGATGATGATGCCACATGAATGCACAAGTCTGAGCACTGACTTCTGCTAGAAAACCTCAGATTAATCATTTCTCATTCACCTCACTAGTATGTGACAGACAGTAAGAAGAAAGAAAAATAACTGAGGGTTTTAGTTGGTTGGCATCCTAAAGGAAAATGAAGATGGATGTACTTTAGAGAAATCAACTGTGAATGCATTATTGTGGATTTCCACCCAGAGGACATCTTCTCACACAAAAATTTCTTTACATTAACTTTGACACAAGCTGCCATTTTTGCTACGAGGCTCTGGTCTCTGAGACTGTCCAGTCTTTGACTCACAAAACTAACTAAAGCATTGACCGGTGAACTCAGAGCAATACAGATACACAAACAACACAGTCACACACACCCGAGGAAAAAACAACAACCCAAAAACAGAACCACTAATTCCCCAACTACTTCTGTTTGCAAAGTGTCCCAAATCTAAGTGTGTATATTTTTTATATTTTTTATCATACCATTCAGGAATTCATATTGTACTGTGTATCACAGCAGATTTCTCTGTATGAAATTCGGGCTGCTCTCCCCGGGGAGAGTGCACCGTCACAAGAGCAGTGCCACCCATTATTTTTGTTCTTGTCTACAAGTGTATCTTGCTTTCCTATCAAAGCGGGGCTTTAACAGATTTTTGCCTGGGACAGCTGTCTTGCTGCCATGGGTTCTTCTACATGTGCGAAATGTATGTTGCACATGGCACCTCAGTTTACCATCTCATCTGAAAGACTAGCACCCAGACCACCAGTCAAGGTCTTGTGTTGATAGGGGAAAAAGCTTCGGCTCAAACAGCTGTCAGTGTCCCCCACTTTCAGCTACTCTCAGCTGCTATCCATTCCATCCCATCCCATCCCAGCTGGGACCAGCTGGCGCTGATTATAGCAGAAACTGACCGACCACACTTGGGACTTGGCAAAAGGAAAGGATACGCTAATTTTAATGCTGGACCCTCGACCACATTATGCCAGATCTGTGCACTGTAGCGCTACCTCTAAAACCAACACATCCAACACACACACACACACAAAAAAAGGGTCACCATCATCATCATCACCACCACCCCCACCACCACCACCACCCACCGCCACCACCCCACCCCCCACCACCACCCACCACCACCACCCCACCCACCACCACCACCCACCCTCCCACCCACCACCACCACCCACCGCCACCCACCACCACCACCATCATCACCACCACCCACCACCCCCACCCACCCACCACCACCACCACCCACCACCACCACCACCACCCCACCACCACCACCCACCACCTCACCACCACCATACACCCACCTCCCTCCCTCCCTCCCTCCCTCACTGACTCACTCACCGAGCTGGGAACTCCACCTCGGCGTCGATCTTGTCCCGCCAGTAGCGGTTGTAAGAGAAGCGCTTGAGGTGGATGATGAGGTAGCGGGGCAGGGACCAGAGGTCGAACTTCTTGGTGGCCTGCTGGTGCTTCTGGCACTGGGGGCAGTACCAGGGGTCCTGCTCCGACAGCTGCTCCGCCTCCGTGAACAGGCGCAGGCAGTCCTCCAGCTGCAGGGCCGGGGTCTTCAGGCAGCTCCTCTGCCGCATGGACAGGTGCTGCTCCATGTCCTGCACGCCCACACACACAGCCACGCTGAAAGGTCACGCTCCGCCTTCCCTTCCCTTCCCTTCCCTTCCCTTCCCTTCCCTTCCTTCCTTCCTTCCTTCTTCTTCCCGAATGGATATCGAGGCACCGAAGTTTCCAGCGAGTATGACGTTTCCTGAGCTACCAGCTTGCCCCCTATTGCCGTTATTGTCGTCAGCATGTATAGTTGCATGTGTGCGTGCGCGTGCACACACATTAGTCCTTCGGATGAGACTAGAAACCGAGGCCCCCGTGTGCGAACGCACGCAGAACATCTTGCGCACACGTTAAATCCTGTTCCGCTTTTCGTAAGAGTAGGCCATTGTGTGCCGGTGGGAACAGATGACAATTTAGAAAACCGCATACACATGGGGACTGGATGTAAAAAAGCACATAAGTGTTTATTCCATTATCCTTGATATAAAAAAATTAACAACAAACAAGCATGTACTACTACGATTACTACTACTACTGATAATGATGATGAGATGATGATGGTAATAATAATAATGATAATGATAATACTAATGATAATACTAAATGGAACTTATATAGTGCTATATCTTGCAAAGACAAATCCAAGTGCTTGCATTCAACCTATTCTTACACAGTCATGAAATCAATAACAACCAATCAATAGTTCAAACAAACAGATATTACAAAATAATAATAATAATAATGTATGGAATTTATATAGCGCTGAATCTTGTAAAGCAACAAATCAAAGCGCTCAGATTTTATTTCATACCACTTTAAGTCATGGCAGATTTCTCTCCGTGAAATTCGGGCTGCTCTCCCCGGGGAGAGCGGGAGAACACGTCGCCACTTAGCGCTGCGCCACCCTTTCACCCTTTTTTTTTTTTTTTTTTTTTTCTGCAGCTGTATTTGTTTCCCTATCAGAGTGGCTTTTTTCTAAGAATTTTGCCAGGGACAACTCTCTTGTTGCCGTGGTTTTTTTTACGTGCGCTAAATAATTACGTGTAACACACGGGACCTCGGTTTATCGTCTCATCCGAAGACTAGCGCCCAGACCACCACTCATGGTCTAATGGATGGGGGAAAAAATTTCCGGTCCAAACGGGGTACGAACCGCCGCACACTTCAGACCCGGACTTTTCGCTTTCTAGACAGGCGCGTTACCTCTAGACCACCGATCCACCATAAACAAACAAACATGATACGCTGCAGACCAAATCTATGACATAAAAATTACAATAGTCAAAACCAGTTTTTCAAAAGCACGCAAACACATACACACATACAGTAAACCACACCATTCAAGTATCCCTGGAAAACAATCGAGTACAGACACACAAAAAACCCAAGCAAAATGCAGGAGAATCAGCATGTGTTCTCTCTCTCTCTCTCTCCCTCCCTCTCTCCCCATCTCTCCCTCTCTCTCTCTCCCTCCCTCTCTCTCTCTCCCTCTCTCTAGGTCTCTATCTCCACATGTCCCCAAGTCCAACACCGTCAATACAGCCAGATTGTTCCAACAGACACAACAGACATTCACCATCTTGCTCCTTCCACACGCCCACCATCTCACCTCTGCTGCTCTTTCATCATAGAACTTGGACTTAGCCAGTGGAGTCCAGTCCACTGCTATGTGTGTGCTTCCTGAAACACACACACACACACACACAAAATATCTCCCTTGTTAGTCCTGCAGACTGACTTTCTTGAAAACAACAGAGCACATTGAAGCAATCATACCACTAAGCATAATGCACGACGTACTTGACTCAAAGAAAACCTGCAGTTGTGGAGACTTTTCTGTCTAAATTTTCAGAAATAAAAGTTACAAAACGTGTCTGTGAAAAGAGAAATCTTGTATCTGTTTTCAAAAACACATTGTTAAAGGCTAAAATGTACAAATTTGGTGACCATTTCTTACATGGCAACAGAAATTAAGTGATTTGCGGATTTGTTTGAAGGTTTCATTTTTAAAAAACACAAAAAAGCCCACACCCTTTTATCAATTTTAAATGTAACTTGCAGCAAAATTCAATCAGTTACATATATCTCATGTCTCAAAAAGCAAACACACATATCTTTTGTTTGTCACACATGCATGCATGCAGATTAGCAAGTCTTGTGCTTTCAAGATGTAATCAACCATCAGGGGGAGAGAGTTCTCTTTCTGTGTTAAAGCGGTAAAGCATGAAACCCAAAATCTAAATGACCACACAGGGGGCAGGATAGCCTAGTGGTTAGAGCACTGAGCTCGCATGCTGATGGCCCGTGTTTGCGTCCCAACCGAGGCATCCGTTTGAGGGAATTTTTCCCCTGGAGTTAAAACCAGTGCCAACTCCAGTCCTCTGAAAGTCCTTCGGATAAGACTGTAAACCGAGGCCCTGCGTGCAAACACATGCAGAACATCTTGCATACACCCTAAAACCTGTTCCACTTTTCTGAAGAGCAGGCCAATGCGTATTGGTAGGAACAGGAATACTGGTTTCGTGTTTAGACATCATCCCTGAGGTCAGAATGCTACTACCTTTAATCATTTCCACATCACACATAACCCCCACCCAAGCCCCCTCCACACACACACACTCACACTACACCTACCCCCCCCCCACCCCCCCCCCCACCCCCAACATCCAACCACTGCCCCCCCCCCCCCCCCCCCCCCCACCCACACCCTCCCCCACCACAGGCACACCCCCAACAACCACACCCACAACTCACTCTTCAGCTCCAAAGGTTTGCCGTTATCCTGAAGCTCGGCCATGTTGTCCGAACTGCCGTAGGAGTTGACCGAGGACAGGGCGAAGATCCTCCTCCCCTTTGACCCCTTCCCTCCAGCCTCTCCCTCCTCCTCCTCCTTCTTGTGCCCTGCACACCCCCCCTCCTCCTCCGCTGGCTGGGCCTCGTTCGTCTCTGCCCCTTTGCTGGAGGTGGATGCCTCTGCCTCGCTCTTGCCTTCGCAGTCGCCCCCTGCACTCTCCGTCTCCATTTTGACATCTGCACAGGGACGGCAGCAGGGGGTTTTGAGGTTGGGTTGGTTTGGGGTTTTTTTGGTTTTGAGGGTTGTTGGTTTTTTTTTACCTTTTGTTATTTGGTTTGTTTTTTTTATCATTTGGGCTTTTGGGGGTTTTGTTTGGTTGTTTGTTTGGTTGTTGTTGGGTTTTGGTTTTGTTTTTTTGTTTTTTTTTGGGGGGGTTGGTTTGCGTGGTTTTTTTGGGGGGAGAAGTTGTTTGTGGGGTTTTTTTTTCAGGGGAGGTGGGGGTGGGAGGAATTTGTTTTGGGAAGTTTTTTATGTTTTTTCCTTTTGTTTTTGTTTTGTGTGTGTGTGTGTGGGGGGGGGGGGGGGGGGGGGGGGGGGTGATAGTAGTGTTTGTATTGTATGAGTTTCCTTGGCTGATTTAGTGAGAATGTTTTTAATACCTTTTTTGTTGTTTTAAAAAATGTTTTACTTAGTCATGAATATTATGCAAGTTTCGTTGCTCTGGTTTGGTGTGTGTGCGCATGTCGAGTGTGTGCGTGTGAGAGTGTGTGTGTGTCTGTCTGTGTGCATGCATGCATGCGTATGTGTGCGTGCGTGTGTGCATGCATGTGTGTGTGCATGAGTGTGTGTGCGTGCGCGAGTGTGAGTGTGTATGTATGTGTGTGTGTTTATAAAATATTACATTAAGAGAGTATGGTTACACCTCACCCACTTGCTTCCTTGCTCACATGTTCTTTGCTATTTAATTTCTATATCCCTTCATCTTAAGAGAAAAAAAACAACCTTGAAAATGAAGAACAAGGGTCAAGATTTAATTAGGGCGTGGACGATTTCATGAGACAATATCAACTGTGATATATGTAATTTGCATTAAGAAAAGCGGTTTCTACAATGAATGTGACAGAAATTTTAACTGCTGCCAACCTCTTTCACAATTTCATGCATCTCTAATCTTGATTATACATTTGCTAACTTTTCAATATCTTTTTGTCTGAGGTGCGTCTCTAATCTTGATTATACATTTGCTAACTTTTCAATATCTTTTTGTCTGAGGAGAACAAATTACAGAATGTGAACATCTATCTTTGATACTGATATTAATGAGGTAGAACACTCTCCTGAATTTGAGAAAACTTTGGATATTCTATTATAAATACATACTATATATGCAAGGATACAAACACAGACACAATCCCTCTCAAAACTATGTTTACTGCTCTCTCTCTCTCTCTCTCTCCTCTCTCTCTCTCTCTCTCTCTCTCTCTCTCTTCCTGTACACAAGCGTGCACACACACACACAAGCACAAAATCTCACCACAAGTGCACTGGCCTTCCTCCCCCTCTCCATTGTGCTGCGAGACGTTCTGAGCTCTGCTGGAAGACGGAAGGCTGGTGCTGGTGCTGGTGCTGCTGCTGCCGTCCTCGGTCTTCCGCTCCTCTTCCGCCTCTTTCTTCTCCACCTTCCACCACACCTCCCCTGGCTGTGGCGTTCGCACGTACCGCCTGTTCAGTCAGTCACAAATCATCAATGGCCACTACATTTTGGAAGCTCTCTCTCTCTTTCTGCCTCTCTCTCACACATACAGAAGACACAAACACAAACAAAACACAGACACACACACACACACACATATGAAGAAAGGAGGTAGCGTAAGCTCTTTTAGACTATTCATCACACCAGAACCATGCAAATTTATTTCTTCAGCAGACAGCTGACCCAGAGACAACCAAAAACCACAGTACTTCACACAGTCTGGCTCCACAACCAAGCCATCATTGTCATTAGTAGGAGGCTTGGTAGGTGGTGTCTTGCATATTTTAGCTCAGAACAGGCACCACTGAACACCACACAAGCAACAAAGCAGCAGCGCAAGGAGTCTCTGGCTGGTGGCCCAACAGCAACCTAACACTGGTAAGTTCCCTGTGAACCTCTGATCTTGAGGATACAACATGATGAGCCTAGGTATGGCTGGGGCAGAGAATTTTGAATGAGCAGTATGGAAACAGAAGGACAGGAATGTCACAGAAGATGAGGCAGATAAAAAGAAACAAGGTAAACTTACGACATGCGGTCCAGGAGGAGATTGTAGAGGGTGTTGTAGGTGCAGTGTTCGGGAACGGTGACCATCAAGGGCTGTCCAAACAGCTGTGTGCTGCTGGTGTAATGCGTTGGAGATCTCCGCCTGAGACAAAAACAGACACCACAACATTTCAATGCTTCTCTCATTCCTGCAGCTAGAAAACTAAAAAGAGACTGGAATTAATATTTGTGTGTGGTTTTTGGTTGTGAAGTAGTGGGATAATTATGAGAGAAATGTTGATTTAACCTTGATATTATCTTATGCCTTTTGTATCTTCAGATTGGTTTTGCTGTTGTCAAGCATAAATGGTTATGTTGTATGTTCAAACCCACTTTGCTATTGTCAAGTGCAAATATTAACAGTGTATATAACCTCTCCTTGTAAAGATTGCTTTAAGCCTTTGTGCTTAAAGAGACAGCCACTTTATGACAATGTTTTTGCTCGTGCCAACTTCCATTTGGTTCTTTTTGCATCGAAGGTGAATATTCTCTGCTGCTCATGTTCTCTTTCCACAAGGGCAATGGCCTAAATGAATAAATTATTTGAAAATTTGCATAAGCATTCATTCTTCAAGCTGAAAATGCACCAGTCATAAGATATCTCAACACTCTCTCTCTCTCTCAATTCAATTCAACCGCTGCGTGCCGCTAGCACACAAGTGCAGGCTTTTCTCACTTATAGCAAACAACTCAGCATTTGACTACTTCAATCACTCTTACAGCCCTTCCAAAAAAAACAACCCCACCTGAAGCATACACACTAAATCCGAAGTGTTACCTGTAGTTGCACACCTCAGGTCACTTAACAGCTGGTGTCTCTACCAGCAAATTCACAGTTCATGTATTGTACCAGCTTCCTTACCTGAGATGCCGGAAGTATATGGGAACCAGTATGTGCTCTCCGTCTTCTGGCCGTTTTTCTGGCACTTCGTATCTGTTGACACACAACACGGATGAGAATGCATGCACACATACACACCATGACTGTGAGAACACACACACACACACATATATATACATGTCATATTGCATCTTCTATTTGAAATAATCTGGATCTTATTGTAACAGATTTTTCTGTGTGAGAGTCAAGCTACTCTTCGCTGAAATGGAGTGTCACAACAATACAACATCACCTTTTTCAATAATTTGAGAGAACTTTCACTGGACATTCATGTTCATCAGTATTTTACTATGTGAGGCTTGCCAAACACATGCACTGAACTAGACATGTCTACCAATGATTTTATCAGCAGTATCCATGACAGTTCCTAAACCAGATCTTCCACATTTTAACCAGGATTTTGTTGTTGCATCTATCAGCCATCCTTAACAAAAAATAAACTCACTCACACACGCACGCATGCTCGCACATATGCTCACGCAGATACACATGCACGCACACACTTCCTTACCACCTCCCCCCCCCACCCTTCAATCCCTCCCTAAACCCTTTTATCTGATATCACTACATGTAAAACATGTTAACATAGTACACGTATACACAGTTAATACACATCATCCACAACATAAAACATTTCACATCAAAACACAATTTTACACACATTCTGTCATCTGATAATATCCGACACCCCTCTAAGCTACAAGACAAACACACCATCTAATATAACTTATAGTGAACAGATGTTCAATACAATCTTGAACAAGAATGAACGAAGAACACACACACCACACCACAAGGCAATGTGATAAAATACGTACATAAAAATGTCGTCTCTATCTAGAATGTGATTAAGGCCTTCATCAAAGTTGAACACTTTGTGGAATCGGTGGTTGTAGACATCAGTGACTACCATCTGAAAATTTAAAAAATACATAACCAAACCAATTCATTAAATAAATTAATAAACAGATAAACAAACAACAGAGAACAAAATTTACAAAGCTGCATGCAAACATCAGTGCTTGTTCCACCGTTTTCAAAATAAAATAATATTTTCAGAACCCGACCCCCCCCCACAAGATAAGATAAAAAATGTGTGGGTCTATCTTTACTTACTATATTAAATAAATCAATTTCACACTTAACAAAACAATAACAAAAAGAATGAGTGTACTCAGTTTTACACATATCATTGCAAAAATGCATAATAACCTTCAATTTTGTGTCAACATTTGTGTTCATTTTCACTCACAGATAGCAGAAGACTAAAGTGGAACAAAAAAAAGAGTGAGTGAGTGTGCATGTGTGTTGTGCATATTATGTGTGTGTGTGTGAGAGAGTGTGTACGTGAGTGTTAGTGTGTGTGCATGCATGCATGCACACGTGTGTGTGTGTGTGTGTGCGTGCGTGTGTGTGCGTGCGTGTGTGTGCACGAATGCATGCACGCGCACATGGAATATTTTTTTCTTGTAATTGAGATCGCTGTTTCTATTTTCATAACCATCAATTATCATTTTCCCCTGTACTACTATCATTATTCCATACGGCCCAGCTATGTAAATGTATCTTAGAACTTTGGGCTTCTTTATGGTAAAGCACTATACTACGAAAGGCAAAGATAACTTCCCCTTTCTAATACTACAGGCTACAGAAGAAGGAATGAGACAGACAGACAGAGACAGCCAGCCAGACAGACAGAGACAGAAACCAAGAGAGAGACAGAGACAGAAACCAAGAGAGACAGAGATAGAGACAAGACAGAGAAAGAGTCAGAGAGAAAACAAGAGGCTAGACAACATACCCTTTCCGATGGTACACTGACGTAGTGACTGAGAGCTTTGCATAGATCCCACACACAGCCGCCTTTGGGTACTGTCACTTTGTACTGCACACAACACAACACAACATAATGCTCCGCTGATCAACAGTACTCTTTTTCTGACAACAGATGCTGAATTAACATTTATGTGAGTGTGTGTGTGTGTGTTTATCATTATTTTCTCTTTATTCTTTTTATTTATTATTTTATCTTTCTTTTTTTTGCTTTTTTTTTGTTTTTGAGGATGATGGAATATGCACTTGTGTGCTTCTTTTGCATCCAGTCTCCGTGTGCATGCAGTTTTGTAAATTTTTGTCATCCATTCCCACCAGCACACAATGGCCTACTCTTCTGAAAAGCAGAACAGGTTTTAATGTCTGTGCATCCGAAGGACTTTTAAGGGGAGTGGAGCCAGTTCACTACTGGGGGAAAAATCCCCTTGAACAGGATTCGAACCCAGGTCAGCAGATCGTGAACGCAATGTGCAATACTCTAACGAATAGAATATCCTGCCCTTCCTGTCCCGTGCGTGTGTGCGTGTGTGTGTGTGTGTGTGTGTGTATGTATGAGTGTGTGTACGTATGTGTGTGTGTGTGTGTGTGTGTGTGTGAGTGTGTATGAGTTCGTGGGTGTGTGTGTATGTATGTGTGTGTGTGTGTGAGTGCGAGTGTGTATGTGAGTTTGTGGGTGTGGGTGTGTGTGTATGTGTGTGTGTGTGTGTGTGTGAGAGTTTGTGTGTGTGTGCGTGTGTGCGTGTGCGTGCGTGTATGTGTGTCTGTATCTGTGTGTATGAGGTCAGAGGTTTAAATCTTAATGTTGCTGAACAACTAAGGCTGGGGATTTCTGTGGTTTCCCAGTTTGGGACTTTCACCTTCTCCTAGATTAACTCCATCTTCTTCATGTACGTGTATGCCAAAGACCAAGTATACTTGTGAAAGATCCTAAAATTTGCAGAAGATCTTGCACACACGTTAAAACCCATTCCGCCTTTCGGAAGAGTAGGTCATCTGTGCTGGTAAGAACAGATGACAAAAAAATATATTTAGTATAAAAAAAATTTTTAAAAAGGAAACATGCACACTGGTGTCGTGTTTAGACATCATCTCCGAAGTCGGCATGCAGTTACCTTACCCTTGGCGAGCAGAAACAGTCGCACACACAAAGATCTCACTAATGGTAAAACCTCAGAGCTACAGCCAAGGAACAAAAAAGGCAAAAAATATCCCTGAAAAAAAATAGACCTTTCAGCATAGACTTTCTTGAAACTATGTCCTGAGTTACTGCCAAATCACAAATTTGATATCCCAACCACCACCCTCCCACCCACCAACCCCCTACCACCCCTGACACTGAAAAACCAAACGCCCCCCAAAAAGCGAACATTACCTGTACTGGTTTGGCAGAAGAGGTCAGGGGCACCCAGAACACCTCCAGATGGCGCTCCTTCTTGATGGGCAAGGGTAGGGAGAGGTAGCAGAAGGGGTCAAAGGTGACAGAGATCTTCTGACAGTCCGGGCATTTCACCGTGGACTTGAGGAGGCCGTGGAAGGTGTCCACGATGATGGAGTCGTTCCGTTTCTTGTAGTTCTCCCACGCCTCTCTGGCCACCACCTGCCATGTACAGAGAGATAGATCAGTGGAGTAGTTGGTGTGGTGGTCCTCATGAAGTGACGTGTTTCCAGAGATGGGTTATGTTCTTTATATAATGGTATCAGCAACCTCACAGCAACATGCCCATCTAAAAAAATACACAGATCAGTATTATGTCTTGGTGGAATATACTTCCATCAGAGATGGGTGGTAATGTTGTTCATACGATTGTATTAGTGCCCTCACAGTAATGTGCCCGTCTAAAATACACAGATCAGTACTTAGTCCTAGTGAAATTATTTCCATCAGAGATGGGTAGTTATGTTGTTCATATGATTGTTTTAGTGCCCTCACAGTAATCAGTCCATCTAAAATACACAGATCGATACGTCAGTCGTTCTGGAATGTTTTCATCAGAGACTGGTCATTTTGTTCATACAATGGTATAAGTATCCTAACAGTAACATGCTCACCTGAAAAGCAACGTATTTTGGGGCTTTTAATCTTGACAGCTCGATTTTTCCATCCCATCCACCACAGTAAAGTACCAGTAACACAACAAAAATGTTCAGTTCCAATCGTACTTTCTCAAATGCCCTAACTCCTGCACTATATTTCTTGTCTGGTGATGGCGGTGAGTGTGTGTGTGTGTGTGTGTGTGTGTGTGTGTGTGTGTGTGTGTGTGTGTGTGTGTGTGTGTGTGTGTGTGTGTGTGTGTGTGTGTGTGGTGTGGTGTGGTATGGTTTGGTGTGTGTGTGTGCGCACGCATGTGTGGTGTGGTGTGGTGTGGTGTGTATGTGTGGTGGATGGGTGATGGGTTAGCTCTGCTTTCTTTCAACACCAGAATGACTCCCAACTTTTAAGACAAAACTGGCCGATATAAAAGGAAATCTTCCCCTGTTTCCCTGCTTTTTCAGCTCCACCTCTCCCTTCTCAACTTCTGAATACACGTACAGTATCATCCCTGCCTGAGGCATCCTTCAGCTCAATGTAGGGCTTCTTGCGGATGCGGTTGAGGTCCTCGTGGAGGCCGTCCAGCAGAAAGGCCATGAGCTCCTGAGAGTCCTGCTGCTGGTAGCCAGAGAACTGGGGGGCAAAGTGACCCACTGCCACCTGCAAAGTGCCAAATCCTCCTGTTACCAGCGCAGTGTGTTATCTGCATGCATTCATACACATACACAGACAAGTCTACAGCCACTCTGCTATATATATGAACTTCCCTTACTTTAAATAATCAAAAAAGATTTGGGAAAAAGCAATGCGTTAGAGACATTGTCAAACACACACCATGCTGAAACATGCACAGACGTGAAGTGATGTCAGTCACCATTTCTTTGCGATATCAGATCATTGCTTTTCAAGATCGGTGAATCGGTGGTCTAGAGGTAACGCGCCTGTCTAGAAAGCGAAAAGTCCGGGTCTGAAGTGTGCGGCGGTTCGTACCCCGTTTGGACCGGAAACTTTTCCCCCATTAGACCATGAGTGGTGGTCTGGGCGCCAGTCTTTCGGATGAGACGATAAACCGAGGTCCCGTGTGTTACACATAATTATTTAGCGCACGTAAAAGAACCCACGGCAACAAGAGAGTTATCCCTGGCAAAATTCTTAGAAAAAAGCCACTCTGATAGGGAAACAAATACAGTTGCAGACATGAAAAAAAAAAAAAAAAAGGGTGGCGCTGCGCTTATGGCGACGCGCTCTCCCCGAGGAGAGCAGCCCGAATTTCACAGAGAGAAATCTGCCGTGACTTAAAGTGGTATGAAATGAAATCTGAGCGCTTTGATTTGTTGCTTTACAAGATTCAGCGCTATATAAATTCCATACATTATTATTATAAGATCTGCTTGTCTACCTTCTCAATGAATGGATGGTTATATAAGCTTCTTTCAAAAACACTTCGATCTTTGCACTGATTTTTAGCATAATAGTTATGCACACACAAAAATCTTAGCCAGCAAGCGCTTGATTCAACTGACAAGGATAAAAAGTATGCCATCTTGGAAAAATAACATGACCCCCAAAAGTCAGTCAGCTATTTTTGAACATTTAAGAACCTATCAAGACACTTCAATTCAGGCTAATGCCCTTTGAGTAAACAAGTGGCTGACTGTGCAATGAAGCAAAATAATCAAATTTTAAACAATGAGGGTTTTTTTCATGGATCAATATTTGAGGGAATATTCACTTCATTTCTATGATGGGACAATTTGCTGGAGCCTATTTCAAGAAGGAAAAAGAAGCGGCTACTTTGGTGAAATGCAGTACAGTAGCGCCTTTATTTCATATATATGTAAAAAGAAAACATTGCTTCTAGCAGAATCTAGATTATACCAGCGTATTGATGACACAAACATCTTGACCATGTTAGAAAGCCAATTAGTATTAATGCAACAATGCTTACCGATGTGCAAATTTTACACACTCTAAAAAAAAATCACACTATACATGTTTTCATTCATCCATACTCCACCTTCAAAGGGAATCTCAGCGCTCAAGAACAGAGATTCCATCTTTACCTTGAAGCTGCGAGGGATGGTGTAGGATCTGTAGCCTGACCACATCTCGCGAATGAGCTCGGCAAAGGAGGCGGCAATCTCCCCTTTCATGCCCAGGGGGTTTTCTTTGTTGAGTTCCTTCTCCCACTGGCCGCTCAGCATGTAGTTGGTCAGTCCAGGCACGTTGCTCATACACTGACCATGCACACATGCACACACACACACACACACACACACACACACGCACGGGCACACACACACACACACACGTGCACACACACATGCATACATGCACACACACACACACATACACACAGAAGTTTTCATTCAGTAAGGTTGTGCATCATCAGATGTAGGATGTGGTACACAAAAAGTGTCGAGTTGGGTTGGGTTTGCTGCACTACTTTTGTGTACTCTATGAAATGTTTTGTCATTCTTGTTTTATTGAGCTCACTGATTTTTGTCAATCTTACTTTTTCTTTAGGTGTTTTTTTTTATAATACATGTGGAGTATGCAGTTAACAGACCAACTTTGGCTGGTTTTAGCTTTACTTTCATTACTGTGGTTAAAAAAAAAACACCACCCACACAAGTATCTACCCATACAACCACCCACCACAGCATTTGTCCCTACTCATCCAGACAACCATCACCATCACCCATTAGTTCCTAATTTTCCACTACTTCCCCTCCCCTTATCCACACAACAATACAGAGACAGACACACACAAGTGACATACTGAGACACAAACACACACACATGTATAGCATCTTAACACAGCCATGGACACAGACACACATATGCAGAGACATACACACACACTTACCACTCACTACACAGTATCCTTGCCTCCGCCACCCCTCTCACTCACACACACATATACACAAACACATACACCCTTGCCCCCCACCCTCCTCCCAAATCCACACACACAGGCAAACAAACAAGCATTCACACAACACACGCACACACAACACACACACACTACACAACACTACACTACACTACACTACACTACACAACACACACTACACTACACTACACCACACCACACCACACTACACAACACAACACACACACAACACACACACACACACATATACTAGTCCTTCGGATGAGACTATAAACCGAGGCCCCGTGTTCGAACGCATGCAGAACATCTTGCGCACACGTTAAATACTGTTCCGCTTTTCGGAAGAGTAGGCCACTGTGTGCCGGTGGAAACAGATGACAAAATTTACAAAACCGAATACACACGAGGACTGGATGTAAAAAAGCACATGAGTGCTTATTCCATTATCCTCAATATAAAAGAATAAATAAATAAATAAATAAATACTACACACGCAAATCTCACCTGCAACGCTGAATTCATGAAACACGTGTTGCCCAGGTTGGACAACCCACACAACCCGGGCTTGGACCCCGCACCCCTGTCATAGCTGCTGTAGTAGCTGCTGGTGGTGCTGCCGTAGCCGGAGCTGTCGTAGTTGTTGTAGCTGCCGCTGCTGCTGCTGCTGCTGGTGCTTGATCCCATCACGGCATTGCTGGACCTGAGGAGAAGATGAAGAGAAAATATCATCAGGAAAAAAAAATTGTTTAAAATCTTTTCTATACTCTTTTTGCAGTCAATTCTGGTTCAACTACAGACTTTTTATCATGAGATTATGATTTTAAAAAACAACAACAAAAACAGAAAAAGAAATAGGAAGAGACACAATAAAAAATTTGTTTTTGTTGTTAAAAAAATGAAATAAGATAACATTATATAAATACAAAGAAAAGGATAAACAAATTAAATAAAATAAGATGAAATGAAATAAAATGACATGGAATATTCAAAATGAAAAAAAACAACACAAAAATACCATAGCACCCTAGCCATATAATCTTGCAGTTAATTCTTAGGAGCAACTTATTTTTTTCTTTTGAAGCTGGTTCTAATCAGAGAATGAAAACAATGAATGAACGCGTGTGTGCGCACGTTTGAGTGTTTGTATGTTTGTGCGAGTGTGCGAGTTGAGTGTGACAGTGAGTGTGTGTGTGTGCATGTGTGTGTGTGTGTGCGTGCGTGCATGTGTGTGTGAGTTTAAGTGTATGCAAGCTGAGTGAGTGTGTGAGTGAGTGAGTGAGTGAGTGAGTGTGCGTGTGTGAGTGAGTGAGTGTGCCCACGCGCTTTTGAGCATATTTAATCCCTTACCAATTCTAGCTTCAAAACCCAGCTTGGTGACAAGACCATACCAAGGTACAGCCTTTTCTCTTTCATTAATTTTTTTGTTTTTAAAAGATAATAAACATCAGTATTTTTTTGTTTTGTTTTTTACTTAGATGACATCACTGTTGCATAGGCAAAGAAACTGTACCACTAAACAAAACTCAATAACAATAAACTGCAACACATGCACAACTACAATGCAGTACTAAATTCACAAGCACTATTCTACCTTGATTGTGTCATTTCCATTTTCAAAAGAGAACCGTATAAACTGTGTAACAAACAAAAAATTTAAAATACACTTTTTGATTCAGACTGCAGGAAGAGGTTTTGTCTGAGAAAACATGTCACCAAGTCAACTGCTGGTTTATAGGTGTTGACACAAAAGTGAGCTTGCACTCACCCACCCACACACACACACACACAAAGTTTGTGACATGTGAACACAGACTCACAGACTGACACTCTCTCTCTCTCTCTCTCTCTCTCTCTCTCTAACACACTAATACACACACACTAACACACAAACACAAAAGCTTGTGACATGTGGACTCAGACTCTCTCTCTCACACACACACACACCAACACACTAACACACACACACAAACACATACACACACAAATAACATTATAACCACAAATAAAACAAACCTTGTGGAATACGAACTGTTCCCACCAAAAGAACTGGTGCTGTAACACAAGGATCTACCTTCAAACAAACACTAAAAGCTTTTACTCAATTTATTCACATGATAACAGACGCTATCGGTGAGCAGATAAGCCCGTTCATCATCAGTCCCACAGGTCCATGAAGTCGTGGGTTTGAATCCTGGCAGCGCCTGGTCAATTAAAGGTCAAGATTTTTACCCTATCCCAGGTCAACGTCAAGTGCAGACCTGCTATTGCTTTAATTCCCTTCATGTATATATCAATATGCCAAAGATCAAACATGCACAGTAAAAATCTCGTAATTCATGTCAGTGTTTGGTGGGTTACAGAAACACAAACATAACCAGCATACATCCCCCCACAGTCAGAATACGGTTACCTTCATGGTTGACAAAAATGGTCGCATACACAAAAACTCACCAACATCTCTAGCTGAAGAATATTTGTTGTTTTTTTTTTTTAAATTACATGATAATTATAGCCTGGCTAACCACAAAGGCTACTATCATAGTCATACTAAAGCCAGCCTTAAAACATACAAGTTAATTTCCAACCTAAAATTTCCCCCTGCTGTTACGTCTCATACTTGTCCTTGCTTTCAACAGCTGAGATCCCCATCACACCGCCAAAGTGTATAACCTTCATGTGTGTGTGTGTGTGTGAGTGTGTATGCATGCATGTATGTGTGAGTGTGAGTGAAATTTTCAAATTGTTAAATAAATCACAAATGCATTCAGATTTTTTTTTAAATTATGTACTCAAAAACACTGACAGGTTTAAAAACACACACACACACACATTCACATTCACAGACACAACACACACACATTCACACACACACACACACACACGGGGGCTGGATGAAAAAAAGCATATGTGTGCCTACTCCATTATCCTCAAAATTAAAGAAAAATTTTCAAAATAAATATCAAATAAACACACACACGATATAGCCTGGTGGTTACAGTAATTACGCATTGTGCTTGCCATCTGCTGACCTGGGTTTGAATCCTGTTAAAGAGGATTTTTCCCCTGGAGTTAACATCAGTACCAACTCCACTCACCGACCCACCCACCTCTCCCCATGCACACACACACACACACACACACACACACACACACACACACATATAAGTCCTTCGGATGAGATTATAAACCGAGGTCTCGGATGTGAACACACACTGAACATCATGTACACACATTAAATCCTGTTCTGCTTTTCAAAAGAGTAGGCCATTGTGTAGCCATAGGAACAGATGACAAAATTTACAAAAATCGGATGCACACGGGGACTAGATGTAAAAAAAAAATTTTAAGCACAGAAGAGCCTATTCTATTGTCTTCAAAATAAAAGAATAAAATAAATGAAAAAAACAACAACACACACACAAAAATGAAAATACAGTTTCTACCTCACTCACTCACACACATGCACACACGCACATGCACACACACACGCGCGCATACACATGCGCACGGATACACACACACACTCACAAATACACACACACACTCAGATCTTTACACATGATACAGAACTAGTACAGTTTGTAAGACTCTCCCACTCAAGACTAAATCACGCTGACTCCCTCACACTTTGGCTTGGCGGGGCCATGTGCCGTCTTCGTTCTTTTTCTCCACCACAATGACCTGTCCAAACAATAAATCAAGGGAGAGTTAAAGGTGGGATACAGACTCTGACACTAAGAAAAGTCAGTCAGTCAGTCTGTCTCAGTGTCTGTCAGTCAGTCAGTCAGTCAGTCAGTCAGTCAGTCAGTCAGTCTGTCTCTCTCTCTCTCTCCTTTTGTATTGTGGCCTAAGGCCGATGTACAGTAGAAGTCTGAAGTCTGAACTCCCTCTGTCTCTGTCTGTCTGTCTGTCTGTCTGTCTGTCTGTCTGTCTGTCTGTCTGTCTGTCTGTCTGTCTGTCTGTCTGTCTGTCTGTCTGTCTGTCTGTCTGTCTGTCTGTCTGCTCTCTCTCTCTCTCTCTCTCTCTCTCTCTCTCTCTCTCTCTCTCTCTCTTCTATCTCTGCACTCCCTTACAGGGAAGCATCTGGTCTTCTAAGCCTGTGACATTTTAAGGGGTCTGCCTGCAAGTTCAGAGCAGCTCAATTCATTGAACAGGTTGCATGCTGGGTACGTTCCGTGTTTCTGTAACCCACCAAATGCTGACATGAGTTATGGGATCCTTAATGTACATATTTGATCTTCTGCATGTGTATATATATATATATATATACATGAAGGGAATCAAGGTACTGGCAGGTCTGCTCTTGAAGTTGACCAGAGAGATGGTAAAAGAGTCACCCTTAATTCACCAAACACCACTGAGATCTGAACCCAGGACTTCACAGACCCACAGGATGAAGTCAAATGGTTTTAACCACTGAGCTACTGGGATATAGTGTCGTCAGAAAACTGCTCATGCTGGAAAAAAACTGCAAGCTAATGATTCCGATGATAGCACAGACTCCCTTGACAAGAACAGCTAGTAATTCAAACTTTGTGTGTACATGTGTGCGTGAGCATGCGTGTGGTTATGCTTGTGTATGTTGTCTGTGTGTAGTGTGTATGTGCATGTGTGTGTGCTCAAAACTAACAAACCTTTTCTGAAAGGAATCATAAATCCCTTACACTCCACCCCCCACCACCCTTTTTGCAAAACAAAACAAAAGTGAAAAATCAGAAAACCCGTCCAACCAACCAGCCAAGCACGCACACTAGCTAAAACAGGCATGAACCGAAGCCCGAGCGGTCATCCCCGGTTCGTGGTCACTGACCTGTCCCTGATACAAGCCGGCGTCCTGCAGGGAGTAGTCTTTCTTCAGCAGCTGCTCGTATGTGTTGCTCAAGTAGCGGTTCCACAGCCGCACCTCTTTCTTCTCGTCTATGTGGAACACGTTCTTCATCTCCTGCTCCAGTTGTTCTGTCATACACACACACACACATGTATACAATATATTGTCTAATATCACTTAATGTGAAAAGACGTTAAATTAAAAAAGAAGAAGAGTATGCAATATAGTTTATCTGTCTATTCATGTCACAACAACTTCCTCTTGCTCTAGTTGTGTTCTCTCTTTCCCTCTCTCTCACACACACACACACACACACACACATACACACAACACAATACAATACAATACACACACAACTAGTTTATCTGCCTGTTTTAAGAGTCACAACAACCTCTTGTTCCAGTTCTTCTGCCACAAACATAACACAATGTCTCTATTGACTAGATTTTTTAAAAAAATGTTTTAAAACAAAATTGATAAAAAAATTCAGTTGACTTTAAAGGGAGATGGGGTAGGGCAAATACAATTCATCTGTCATCTAAAGAATTACAACAATCTCTTGCTCCAGCTGTCCTTCACACACACAATTTATCTGTCAACCGAAGAGTCATCACAACACCTTGTGCACACATTAAAAACCCATTCCACCTTTCAAAAGAGTAGGCCATTTCAGGCAGGTAGGAACTTATGACAAAATGAAAATAAATATTATTTTCTAAATCCCGCATGCACACAGGTGTCTTGTTTATTAGACACCATCCCCAAAGTCAGAAAGGCGCTAACTTAACAGTAGGTAAAATTGGTCATATATGATAAGCAAATATCTCACTACTTGTGTATCTCAGAGCTCTAGGCAAGAAACGAATAAATAGATAGATAAATGAATAAATAAATAATAAATAATAAACAAATAAATAAAACAAAACAACTAATTACCGATAGTGGACGCTCGGCTGAACTGTTTGGTGATGACAGTGTCGGTGTCGGCGTTGTCGCACAGCTTGAGGTCCAAGTAGTACACCTCCACTTTGCAGTGCTTCACATACATGCCCAGCTCTATCACCTGGCGCTTGATGGGCTCCTGCCACACACACACACACGCACAACACACACACCATACACACACAAACACACACACATACATACATACACACACACACATACATGTATACACACACACAAACACAATTAAGACATCAAAGAATAAGAAAGATGAAAAAGAACAGCAAACAGGTCACGACAGAGCTCATAGTCTATCTATCTATCTATCTATCTGTCCCGTAGTCTGACGACCGTGGGGGCACCCTCAAAGACTCAACAACCAGTTCCCTCCATTCCTCTCTCTGTTCTGCCTTTCTCAGGGTCTTGTTGAGTTCTAGGCCTGTCCATTCGCTGATGTTATCCTCCCAGCTCTTCCTTGGTCTGCCTCTTCTTCTTCCTTCTTGCTCATAGTGCTCATACAAAATCAACAAACAACCACCTCTATGTAAAAAAAATATCACATTATATACATGACATACTTGCATACACGTAATGTACAACACAAATACACAGGCACTCCACACAATCCAAGGAATATACACCTTAGGACAGCAAGTTATTCAGTCAGTCACTAAGCTGGCTGGTGGGAATGGATTCATGACAACATATTTCAGGAGACGGGATAGCTCAGTGGTCCGGGTGCTTGCTTTCCCACGCTAAGGTTAAGCAGCATCAAGCGTGGTTACCACTTGGATGGGTGACTGTTTGTGCGCCTTGGCTTCAGTACAGTCCCCCAGTTCACCCAGCTGTAAATGGGTACCTGCATTTTTAGGGTCAGGGAAGGTAAACCAGCGAGGGAGAGGAGATGGGTGCCACCCTCACCATGCTGGCCCCTTGAAAAGTTGAGGTCTCTGATGCCTCACTCCCCTACGGCCACATAGGTTATGGGACTTTTTACCTTTACCATGCACACAGGAAATGGACATTAAAAAAAAAAGAACACGAGCACTTAGTCTATTTTTGTCAAAACAAAACGATAGCTCTAGAGATAACGTCTCTAACTCACCTGGTCGGATGCGATGCCATACCAGGCCACCAGCTTATTCCAGCCCTCTGCCGGAATCAAGACGTAGTCCAGTTCATCCACCAGATGTTCCTTCAAGTGTTGCTTACCCTGCTCCTCTCCAACCCCATCTGTCAACAAATCACCGCATAATAGTATACAGCATCTGCTTTTCCCTACAACTGTTGTCCATGGAAATAACACTCGAAAGTAAACATACTGGGGTTTGTTTGGGTTGGTTTTTTTGGGGGGGGGATTTGGTTTGGGTTTTTTGGGGGGAGGGGGAGAGAAGGGGGGGGGGGGGGGTAAGGGGGCAGGGGGAGAAGGCAGTTGGGGTTGAGTGGTGGGATGCGCGCCAGCATGTGTGCGTGTGTGTAGGTGTATGTAGGTGTGTGTGTGTGTAGGTGTGTGTGTGTGTAGGTGTGTGTGTGTAGGTGTATGAGTGTGTGCAAGTGTATGTGTGTGTGACTGTGTGTGTATGTGCATGCATGGATGCATGTATGCATGTATTTATATGTCTGTGTGCTTGTGGGCATATTTGTGAAGGGACGGGAGGGGGGAGGGGGGGAGACGAAGTTTTGGTCATTGTACAAAACCAGCAAAGGAACCAGAGAAGGGATTTTGACACACTTTTAAATTCAAACTGTACTATCTGGATTTTTCAAGTCAAAGTCAAAGTCAAAAACAGTTAAATCATTCTACAAAGGGCAATCACAATACTGACAGGCACACTGATATAAATCATAATCTCGAAAAGAAACAAGAAAACTAAATGTCATATTGATTTAAATATTCCAAGATAACTTTAAATAAAATATTAAATATCACACACACAGGCACACACAGTGCATGCATACATATGCACGTACACAACACACACATATGTATGCACATGCACACACACAACCAATATAGTGAATACAATGTTTTTTCATCAATGACTCTGACACATTATGCAAAAATAATTGATTCTTCATGTAACAGATAGGTATACCAGTTCCTTAAAAATTCCACACTAACTAGAGTTCCTTTAAATTCTAAACAAAGAGAGCTACTTGCAACACATGGATGATGGAGTACTTTTTGTGAACATGACCTAAAGTCAGGCTCTCGATTTTCAGTACAGACAAGACAAATCTTTGAAGTAAAGTCCCACCTCTGAAGAGTGAACTGTTGTCGATGGGACCAGGATTGTAGGCCTCATCCCCAACGTTCAGTGTGTCCCACGTGTCGTAGCCTACATACTTCTTCCATTGCTTGAACCAGCGCAAGTCCAGTACATACCTAGTAGTATGAACGCAACAGATTCATGACCAGAACAGATCTTTATAAAACATGCAGACAAAAGAGGCATTATAAGATAAATAGAAAGATGAAACAGTGTGTCAATCAACCTAGAAAGATGAAACAGTGTGTCAATCAACCTAGAAAGATGAAACAGTGTGTCAATCAACCTAGAAAGATGAAACAGTGTGTCAATCAACCTAACTCAAATGTCTCCATCCCCACTCTCATTGGTAGGACCTCCACACTATACTACAACTAGTACAAGGGTTCACCATCTAAATCTCAGCATAGGTAGAACTTGGCAGAGACAGATTTAAAATGGCAAACGCTGATGGGGAGCCCTGGTATCACACAAACTGACAGAAATTGATCAATACAAAGATTGATGAAAGACAAAGTCACAGTGAGCCAACTTGATTAAAATCTGGGGAATTATTAAGGCTACACAGTTGTTATACTATAATATCATAAGAACAGCTTTACCTAAACATAACACACACAGCGATAAAATGTTAATTCACACACACACACACACACGCATACTTATTCAGTAACTGCATGATTGCTTGACTACACACACACACTCTTTCTCACACACACACACACACACTCTCTCTCTCTCTCTCTCCTCTCTCTCTCTCTCTTCTCTCTCTCTCTCTCTCTCCTCTTCCTCTCTCTCTCTCTCTCTCTCTCTCTCTCTTCTCTCTCCACACACACACACACACACACCCCTTAAAAATGGAGAGATCCTGGACAATATTATTACCAATATATATATTAACTACAACCCAAATTATTACCACTAGTATACCAAATGGGAGTAATCATACCATTTCAAACATTTAATAAAGGGGAGAGGGGGAAAAAACGGTCGCAGGTAATGTAAAACCCCACCATTGGTAAACCTCAGAGCCTTAGCACAGCAGAGGAACAAAAACCAAACACACACGTGAGTCACACTCACACTCACACATACGTGGACACACGCATGCACACACATCACACATTTATTTATTTATTTATTTATTTATTTATACCACTTTAAGTCACGAGATTTCTCTGCGTGAAATTCGGGCTGCTCTCCCCGGGGAGAGCACGTCGCCACAAGAGCAGCGCCCACCTTTTTTTTTTTTTTTTTTTTTTTTTTTGGTCTGCAACTGTATTTTTTTCCCTACCAGAGTGGCTTTTTTCTAAGAATTTTGCCAGGGACAACTCTCTTGTTGCCGTGGGTTCTTTTTCGTGCGCTGCATAATTTTCTGTAACACACGGGACCTCGGTTTATCGTCTCATCCGAAAGACTAGCGCCCAGACCACCACTCATGGTCTAATGGATGGGGGAAAAGTTTCGGGCCCAGACGGGATACGAACCCGGACTTTTCGCTTTCTAGACAGGCGCGTTACCTCTAGACCACCGATCCAAGGCATGTATACACACATAGTCTCACACACACACATGCACGCACGAACGCACGCACACAAACACACACATCCCTGATCACATCAGACACACACATACACACACACACACACAGTGACACACACACACACACAATGTATACAAAACAAAACACACACACACACACACACAAAGCATGAACAACTACTATCATCAAAGGCCACTGAACAAATACATTATACATGTGTAATTCTACTAATACTAACCACAGCCTACTGACAGGTTTTACAACCTGTCATTGTGAAAGACACTCAGGCTGACCTGCAGGTTTACTTACAAACTGTATACATGTAGATTTCTAACTGAAACCTGCTTAGCAAGATACCAACGAAATCGTCACCTTCGTTTGTTCTTCTGTGTACTCAAGTGAAGCTCTCAGTCTTGTTTTTCTCCCTTCCTTTCATTCTTTATTCTTTTCTTTACAATTTTAGTCTGTTTTTCTTATTTCCATCCCTCCCCCTCTCCCCCCTCCCCCTTCTTCACCTTGCCTTCCCATCTGGCTGACTGCCTGGCTGACTTTTTCACAAGTTTCAGAGAACATTTTTATGGTCTTGTACATTAAATTATGTCTACAGGCCTATTTGTCTAGAGCATGCCTACTATCTCTGTGTGTTTGTGTGTGTGTGTGTGTGTGTGTGTGTGTGTGTGTGTGTGTGTGTGTGTGTGTGTGTTGTGTGTGTGTGTGTGTGGTATGTGTGCATACTCTGTGAGTGTACTGTGTGTGTGTGTGCGTGTGTGTGCACATGTGCATACATGCTGCATTTGTTTAATAATTCAACATCTCTTCAGAGTTCAGTTCACTCAAAGTGATATATATATATATATATATATATAAACTAATAAAGTGTGTGTGTGTGTTTATGATGGACCCTGTTTCGGCTTGTTTTGGTGGGGTTTTTGGGAGAAAGGTATTTTTAATGGGGTTTTTTGGAGTGGTAGTCCCTTAGTTAGAGCTCCTAGGTTAACCAATGGCGAGATTTTTGCACATAATACAATGCAACCGTTTTTGCCAGCTATTAATGGCAGCTCTGCATTTCAACCTCTGGAATGATTTCCAAGCACAACACCAGTGAACATGCATTCTTTAGAATAGATTCTGTGACCACCCTTTCCCACTGGCACATAATGGCCTATTCTTTAGAAAGGCGGCACAGGTTTCAACATGTACGCAAGATGTTGTACATGTAGCAGGTGTTTGCACATGGCACCTTGGTTTATAGTCTCAATGTGAAACACTGTCATCCAAAGGACTTTTGGGGAAGTGGAGTCGGCATTGATGTTAACTCCCTGGAAAAAATCCCCTTACTGGGCATCTTGGTGGTAACTTAAAACCTGGGAATGGGATCAATCCCAGACCATCAGATCGCAAGCACAACACTCTTAACCATTATGGCACAAGGCTATCCCATACCCTGGTCCCTGTTAAACAGCTTGTTTATTTTGGCTACGAGTATGACCTCACTATTAATGAGTATTATTATTATTAGTTTTTATTACATGAAATGAACCTGCAGAAGATGAACTGTTATGAAGGGAAAGAATATTTCTGCCCCAGTGCTCAACATCCTTATTCAGACTACAGACCTACTAGTACTACAGTAAAAAGAACACAGATTGCACAAAAGGTAAAAAGGTGAACCATGAAGACATGAGGGATAATGATGGTGATCATAATGACAAATAATAATGATACTAATAAATAATAATGATAACATATTTAACGCAACAATTGTCATCATCATATAATGCTGCTGCTGATGATGATAATAATAATGATTGAATGAATTATACTTAAAATAATGATATAAAGGTTTCTAATGCTCCATACTTTCTACACCTATGTCAAGAGCCCAAATTGGCCTAAACACTTAAATTCAAGGTGACAAACAAAGCTTATGTATACACCCAAAACAGCAAAATAGTAAACAAATTCATGCAGAACAGGAAAAATCAAAAAGTCATCGTCCTAGAGCTCTCTCTCTCTCTCTCTCTCTCTCTCTCTCTCTCTCTCTCTCTCTCTCTCTCTCTCTCTCTCTCTCTCTCTCTTTCTCAGCACACACACACACACACACACACACACACACACAGTACATTGGCCTATTGTGTGAAATGTTTAATTTCCCACAATGTGTTATAACTCATATTTAGGTGGCAAACCTAAAGTAGCCGAGTAGGCCTATAATAATAATAATAATAATATGATATTTAATGTATTTCTCACAGTCTCACAAAAGGAGACATGACTCAAGACTGCTTACAACAATTACTGAATTAGCCTATAATTATTGATTTATCTGAGTGATTTGCTGCTCCAAGAATAGTTTCATGTACAGTATTTTATAAAGACTTTGCTTTTGCTGAAAATTAAAAAATACTTCCTTGAGCACTTCAAATTGCTTAGAACTATCAGTCTGACTGAGTCATACAGTGTTGGTGTGTTGTGAAAAATACTCTGTAACAGTGTGACTGCAAGTCACTTACTGACTTAGTAAGTGTAAAGTTCTATATCTCATTTGTCTTGATGAAAGCAAACTTATGTTCCATAGTATATTTGGATTTATAATTCCATTCATGACTTAAGAGATTTTGTTCAGTGGAGATGGTACAGGAGTAAACTGTTGGTGTTACAGAGGTTAAATAAATAAAATGCTACAATGCCATTGATCTAGTTCATTTTACTGTCAGAGTTGCACTGTACCGAACTTTTCATTACACTCTCAAACACATCCTAACGGTAAATTTGAATGTTAACTAACTACAAAGTTCTATAAAACTCGTTGAACAACTTCGGCAAGTTTCGTCTGCTATGTGGAAAAATGTAGGCTGACTTCAAACTGAAACTAGTGAAACTGGAAGCGGACAATGACCGAGTTAACACGATTCATCCACAAAAAAAATCTTACAATTCACCAAATGTATCAATCGTAAATTTTACAATTATATATTACAATGATAATCAAGTATAACACACATTTCGAGAGAGGTGTGTGTAAAATCTGTTCACAATCGATCACTGAGTTAGTCTTTAATTCACTACTAAAGCCGATGACTGATCAACGTTTTGACTCATCAATTTTCATACTGATGATCCAATAACTAATAAACCAATTACGGGCAAAAATAAATTAGTACCAACATCAAATAAATACACTCGAGGTACTGACCAGGAATCACCCTTCTTCAAGGACAATTTTAGTAGTTTTGCTATTTCACCCTTTTGGGCGTCCAGCCTGGAAGGTCCACCCTCCGCCATGTTTAATCAACACCGGAAGTTGAGCGAAAACTATCGACATCACCCCATCACGATTGGAAACACTTCCTCGCCTGCCCAGAACTTTCGAAATAAATTATAGATATTGGCCAGGCACCATCCAGTGCTCTTGACACCACAAAGCATAATTTATCATATTCTTTATAAGCAACTGAGAAGTCTTCTACCCATGAACATAGTAATAGTAACTTCCTTTTTCTAGAGACAAAATCTTTATTTTTTTTCAGTATGGGTCCAAAGAAAATTCATGATTAGGCCTACTATGCAATGTAGTAATAAGTGTGCCCCCCCCCCCCCCCCCCTTCTTATTTTCTTTTGGTCAAAATTACTTAATTGTGTGTATTTTAATGTAATCATTACAAGCAGATGGGAAGGGGTCTTTTGACAGATGATTACAATTTATATGTGAAAAGTATTTCTTTATATCTATTTATACTTTTTATTTTATGTACTTATTTATTTATTTATTTATTTACTTTGGTCTTTATTTTGAGAATAATGGAATAATGATGATGATAAATGGAATTTATGTAGCGCTCTATCTTGCACCCCCCCAAAAAAATCAAATTGCTTGCATTCAACCTATTATTGCAGCTAATAATCATTACTCTCCACGTGTGGGAACGCATGCAGAACATCTTGCGCACACGTTAAATACTGTTCCGCTTTTCGAAAGAGTAGGCCATTGTGTGCTTGTGGGAACAGATGACAAAATTTACAAAACCGCATACACACGGGGACTGGATGGGGGGAAAAAGCACATGAGTGCTTATTCCATTATCCTTGATGTAAAAGAATAAATAAAATAAATAAATAAAAATAAACCCTCGATATAAAAGAATAAATAAAATAATAATTATAAATACTACTTTTAAGGAATTCAAATGCATGCACACATACATGTGCTTTTTTACATCCAGTTCCCAGTTTGCCGTTTTGTCAATTTTGTCATCCCTTCTCACAGCCACACAATGGCCTACTCTTCCGAAAAGCAGAACAGGTTTTAAAGTGTGCACAAGATGTTCTGCATGGGTTTGCATAGGGGACCTCAGTTTATAGTCTCATTCAAAGGATTTTGGGGGAGGAGTGGAGTCGGCACTGATGTTAACTCAAGTGGAATAACCCCCTTTTAATACACATACCTTTGATGAGCTATTATTAGGATCACTGTTATATTTATTTACTGAATGGCAGTTCATTGTCAGCTGAAGAAAAGAATAACTTGTAATGTTACAATGGTACAGTTCATGCTTTTTAGGTGACCATCCAGGGTTTACCCATATGGTTGGCCAGGGCATTGATACAAGGAACGGCAGTAGAGTTGGTTTTATACCCTGTGTTAATCTGTATATAGCTGCATTGTTGGTTTGTTTTTCTTAGATTTAAAATTTCACAGGTGACAGCCCTGATATGGCCTCTGTGGTTGGTCGGGCTAGAAACAAGAAGACTGGATTGGATTGGATTGGAATACAAAATAAGGATACACTTTTCATAGCTTAGGTCATGGGAACACTTTACTGTTGTATAATGCTATATTATGTCAATGGCTCATGAGTGTGTGTGTGTGTGTGTGTGTGTGTGTGTGTGGATATGTGTGTATATATATATACATATATATATATATATATATATATATATATATATATAATAGAGAGGAGAGAGAGAGAGAGAGAGAGAGAGAGAGAGAGAGAGAGAGAGAGAGAGAGAGAGAGAGAAATGCATAATTGTACTTCTTTTTTCTTCTTTTTTTAATATAGTTTTTTGGGTTGTTTTTTTATATATAATTGTACTTATAAAACAATATTCACAGCAGACAAGCATTTCCATACTTGACAAGCATCCTTCTCTTCCTCACAGTCTTTTGTTCACGTGCAATGCTAACCTGGCCAGCCTTGCCCCTGAACATCATGAACAACTCTGTGGGGTTGCTCTGAAGAGTCAGGCAGACTAGACAGCTTCAAGAACTTTGAATCGATGCATCATTTCATGTATAGTCTTCTCTGGGGATCTACCATGACTGGTTTAAGTTTTCAGAAGGTCATGATGCATTGTATCAGTATGGAAAACGTAATTGGATTGATGCATCACTTCATCTGTATTCTCCTCTGGGAATCCACAATGGCTGTTTCAAGTTTTTAAAAGGTTATGCATTGTATCAGTATGGAAAATACAATTGAATTGATACATCATTTCATATATATTCTTCTCTGGGGATCTACAATGGCTATTTTAAAGTCACGCATTGTAAAAAGGTAAAGGTGTCCCATAACCTAAGTGGGTTGTAGAGAGCGAGGCATCAGAGACCTCAGCTTCTCTAGGGGACAGCATATTGAGGGCGGCACCCATCTCCTCTCCCTCACTGCTTTACCTTCCCTAATCCTAAAGGAGGCAGGTACCCATTTACAGCTGGGTGAACTGGGGAACTGTTCTGAAGCCAAGGTGCACAGTCACCCATCCAATTGGTAACCATGCTTTACGCTGCTTAACTTTGGCTGGGGAAAAGCGAGTTTTATGACCATTGAGCTATCCCAAACCCTGCATTGTATCAGTATGGAAATTACAATTAAGCTGATGCATCATTTCATTTATATTCTCCTCTGGAAATCTACAATGGCTGTTCCAAGTTTTCAGAAGGTCATGCATTGTATTGGTATAGAAAATACAAAATACAATTGAATTGATGCATCACTTCATTTATATTCTCCTCTGGAAATCTACAATGGCTGTTCCAAGTTTTCAGAAGGTCGTGTATTGTATCAGTATGGAAAGTACAACCCACAATTTGATTTTCCCCCAAGCAAAGCGGCACGGGCACATCAGAGTAAAACACTCCATGACACATTGCACTGCACACCATTGGTCTAAGTTGATGCTGCATCAGTTTATGTGTGTGTGTGTGTGTGTGTGTTAAGTGTGTGTGTGTTAAGTGTGTGTGTGTGTTAAGTGTGTGTGTCTGTGTGTTTGTTTCTCAGCTAGAGCACTGCAGTTCATGAAAAGTGAGATTTGTATATGCAACCGGTTTTGCCAATCATTAAAAACAGCTGCACTCCATCTTTAGGAATTATGTCTAAATATAACGCCTGTGTGCACGCATTTAGAAAAAAATATAATTCTATTTTTTTGTCATCTGGTCTTAATGGCTTGAATGGCTCACTCTCCTGAAAGGTAGAGTGGGTTTTAACAAGCGCGTAAGATGTTCTGTATGCGCTCATATACAGCCCTTTCATGTATGGTCCCATCCAAAGGACCTTCCACCCACCTGTTTGTCAGGGAAGACAAAGCAAAAAGGGAAAGCACAATGTGTAAAAACATGTTCGATACAAGTGTAAAACAGCAAAGAAACAATTGAGAGAGAGAGTGAGAGAGAGACAGACAGACAGACACAGAGGGAGAGAGAGAGATAGACAGACACAGAGAGACACGGGGGGGGGGAGAGAAAATAAGCAAGAATGGGGGAATACATGTGTAAAAACATACGTGGGAGTTATAAATGTAAGATGGGAAGCAAATATTCAAAAGTGTTTTACTGGGTCACAAGAAAACATGGATAATGAATGAAAGATTTACAGAATGCTGAAAAACAAATCACCGCACACACAGACATTACCATAGAACACACTCTCACTATACACACAACTGCATTTTTGTATACATTTATTTGCTGCTTTGCTTAGTACAGTAGTAAAGAAAAAAGCATTAAAATAGACAAAGTGACACCATTTTAAAAACAAAATCATAATTTCTCCAAAATAAAAGTAAACTGGGTAGGTTATGAGTATGCAATCTTGAGTATGCACTATCAATAAACATCAAAAGACTTTGCACATAACAAATCAATATCGCATTTGTTATGGCACACACACACACACAAATAGCAACAAAACCCAAACAAATAAAAAGAAAAAGAAAAACTCAACAGTAAATCTCTGCTTAACTTTAAAAGTGCAAATACTGACCAAAAAGTAAATAGTTCACAGCTACTGACAAAAAAATGTGTGATTCAAAAATACTGATGAAAGGTATGCAATTCACAACTGATGAAAAGTATATAATTCACAACTACTGATGAAAAGTATGTAGTTCACAACTACTGATGAAAAGTATGTAATTCACAACTTCTGATGAAAAATATATAATTCACAAATACTGACAAAAAGTAAATACTTCAACACTCAGGCAAAATGATTCAACAGATAATAAAAACAACAACAACAACAACAAAACAAGAAAAGAGGAACAAAACCATCCTTGCATAATTCCCTTTAAAAGATATTCCAACATTATTGATGAAAGCACAAAAACATCATGGCGTATGTGAATAACAGCATACAAAATGCATCATGTCTCAGATAAAATATATGTTCATATAGGTTTAAAGTTAAAACCAATCCCTGATTCCGATGTATTTCACACTGTTGATATAAAAAGAAAGGTTTTAATAGTTGACTTTCATTGCAGCATACCTTCAGCAAAAGAACACATGCATAATACTGAATGATAATGGCCTTTGTGTAAATATTATAAATCCGTTTAATGTGTTTCATGAGCGAAACATAACATCTGCCCCTTAAATATCACAAATCCTTTTGACCCAAGTTAAACTGACATAACATGCACATTTGATAAGACTGGACCTTTTTCTGTTTTGTTCCTTGGCTAAAGTTCCAAGCTTTGCCAATGGTGAGATTTCCCATAAACAACTGTCTTTGCCCATCATGAAGGTATCTGTATTCTGCCTTCCAGGATGATGTCTAAACATGACACCAGTGTGCGTGCAGGGCTTTCTTTATGTATTTTTTGGTAATCTTTTCTTACCCGCGCAGATAGTGCGCTCTTCTGAAAAGAAGAACAGGTTTTGATGTGTGCACAAGATGTTCTGTGTGTGTTCACATACGAGGCCTCAGTTTTTTTAGTCCCATCCGAAAGACTTTTGGGGAAGTGGAGTCAGTGCTGATGTTAACTCCAGAGAACAAAAATTTCCCCTTCAATGGGTGACCTTGCAGTGGCTCGAACCCAGGCTGTCAAATTGTTAGTGCAATGCTCTAACCGTTAAGCCACCCTTCCCTCTTTAACAAAGTAGTTTTCCAAGGCGCAGCTTTGTCCATGAAGCTGATAAGGAAAGCAATATTTTTAACTTCGGTTCAAATTTGATGTTCTTTAAAAGCCACTGGGTGTCATTTTTTTCTCTCCCAAATTGATGAAAACAGTCATAACAGATCTTGTTGATGATAATTATGCACACGAGCCAATATTACCTAGTTTTATGTTGTTTGGAAAAGCAATTAGGATATCAGTCATTTTATCAGTGTTGCTTCCTCATCAGAAATGAAACAGTCACCAAAATGCTGACCCCCAAAAGTTATATCTATAATGTCTCCAATAAAGGAGATATACAAAGAACACCTAACCAAAAAATCGTACATTTCACAGCAATGTAAATAGATGATTTGCAAAGTTATGAGCCATCCAAACAAAAAACATATCAGAACAGAAACCAGCCATTTACAAAATCCCAGTTACATCTGAGAAAGAAAAAAAAATGACCCCAGCACAACACCAGGATAATCCAGCAGCAGTGCAGGATCTTTCCTGCTTGGTGGCCTCCTTGCATTCTAAAACAGACAGCTAGTTCCCTGTGAACTTCTAAGTTTTGTGACATAATGAATGTATCCATAGCTATGGTGGTGGTGAGAATGTAAAGAGTAATGGGAGGACAGTAGCAGGAGACAAGTGATAACACCAACAACAACAAAACCCAGGAACAAAAACAACATTGAAAGCACGTAAAAAAAAACCTTAACTTAAACCTAACAAGCCGGTCAACAATGCCTGGAATGATTTACTGGCTAATATGCCCTAATATTGTATCATTTCATGAGGATGTCAACATAAAGACTTCACAAGACAGTGTGACACATATACCCCCCTCCCCCCACTACCACCCCCCTACACACACACCTCTCTATGTTTTGGGTATCAAGAGAACCCATAGACATGAGATCACAGATGTTACCACAACAGGCTAAAACAAGCAATTACACTGAATAAGTATATCCCTGAGTGAATCAAAGAACACCAAACTATCGAGTAGTAAACTGGTTTATATGAAAAACGGCTGACACAGAAAACTACATTGGTATGCTTTTTTCTCCCATCCCTGCCCCAATGACAAAATGTCTTTTGCATATTCATAAACATGAGTCCCCTGGGAACTGTTGAAGGAGGGAGACATGCAAAGTAGATAGATCCCTCTGCCTCCACCCTCCACCCCACCCCAAAGAAAACCAAAAAGAAAACCCCAACAAAACAAAAACAAAACAACACCAAAAGTAAAACAAAACCTCCACAAAAACCCTGATGGACTGACAACAGAGCAGAATGTGTGGGACGATCATTTACAGAGACTTCGGTTTTGGCACACATGCGACAAAAAAATAGAGAGAAATCAAATGAGCAGCTCTTCAGTGTGACAACTCAATATACTTCTTGAGGGAGTTAAAGAGTTGAAGAGCTGTGAAAACTGAATGCTACGCTACATGACAAAGATCAGATGGGAAGACAAGGATCACAAATGAAGAACTATGGAGAATGTGCAAAGTTGATAATCTGAAGTCTGTAGCTAGTAGCAATAGACTGCGCTGGTTTGGGCACGTTCAACGAAAAGCAGACCACCACATCATAAAAAGAGCAAAGAGCTTCGTAGTGGATGGAAAGAGACCAAAGGGAAGACCTAGCAAAACCTGGGCTGCCTGTGTTGTAGATGATCTTAGAGAAAGGGGCATAAATAAGGAGGAAGCTCAGAACAGAGAGAGATGGAGAAGGCTCATTAATGTCAAACCTCCCCTGGGAGAAACATGACAAAAAGAGAAGAAGAGAAGAAGAAGAAGAAGAAGAAGAAGAAGAAGAAGAAGAGAAGAAGAAGAAGAAGAAGAAGAAGAAGAAGAAGAAAAGAAGAAGAAGAGAAGAAGAAGAAGAAGAAGAAGAAGAAGAAGAAGAAGAAGAAGAAGAAGAAGAAGAAGAAGAAAAAAGAACAAGAGAAGAAGAAGAACAAGAGAGAAGAAGAAGAAAAAGAAGAAGAAGAAGAAGAAGAAGAAGAAGAAGAGGGAGTTAAAGAAAGAAGTAAAAGAAACAGTAACATAAGAAGAAGGATGCTAAAAGGTAAAATACAAAGCTATAATCTAAACCAGTACTGACTCTCACAAATCACAGGCATAGGGTTTTGTTGGTGGTGGTGGTGGTGTTGTTGGTGTTGTTGGGTTTCAGTATTTGTTCCTCAGTTTGAGCACTGAGGTTGTTCACCAACGGTGATATTTTTGGGCATATGCAACCGTCCCCTCCCGTTCCCTATCCTAAAATTTAAGTGTACACGATCTGACTTTGGAGATGCAGGTGTGTTGAAAAATACCACATGCTGTCAAGTAACTCTGGCTGTTAGGTGTTACCAGATGGTAAAAGGTAAAGGTAAAGGTATCCCATAACCTATAAGGTCGTAGGGGAGCGAGGTGTCAGAGACCTCACTTCTCTAGGGCCAGCATATTGAGGGCGGCACTCATCTCCTCTCCCTCGCTGCTTTACCTTCCCTGACCCTAAAGAGGGCAGGTACCCATTTACAGCTGGGTGAACTGGGGAAACTGTACTGAAGCCAAGGCATGCAATCGGTCACCCATCCAACTGGTAACCATGCTCGACGCTGCTTAACTTGGCTGGGGGAAAGCGAGTGCTCCGACCACTGAGCTGTCCCGTCCCCTTACCAGATGGACAGGAGTCAAAACAAACCAACCAGAACAAGCAAAAAAACCCAATACTTTTTAAAAACAAAATACAGCCATTTTTGTACCCAACATCTTTTGATTAAAATGTTATGAGATAACAATTTCATTCAGACTACCTCTAGCAATAGGGCTAGCACCATGGCCAACAATAAAATAAAAGAGTGGTATGCACAATCACCTCAAAGAGCAGGTTTGCTGCTTCTAAATTGAGTATTCAATAACAAACAAGCAAAGAAGCAAACTGAGTATCTTTACAAGGCACAATAAGTTAGGAGGTGGGGGGAATCCCACTCTGTAAGTGCTAAGAATAAGTCTTTAAAAAATGCAGAAAAGTTTTCAACAACGAAAAAAAAGAATTCACAGAATTCTTCCTATTCAATTTATTACAAAATTGAAGCACCATACCACGGCATCATGATTTCATTAAGGGAAGCACCTGAATTGCATACGACAAAATTTGCTACGATAATAATGACACACGCACCTTTGTTATTGACAGCACTTTTCCATTATGGCTCATTTCTTTGAATGGATCGGTGGTCTAGAGGTAACGCGCCTGTCTAGAAAGCGAAAAGTCCGGGTCTGAAGTGTGCGGCGGTTCGTACCCCGTTTGGACCGGAAATTTTTCCCCCATCCATTAGACCATGAGTGGTGGTCTGGGCGCTAGTCTTTCGGATGAGACGATAAACCGAGGTCCCGTGTGTTACACGTAATTATTTAGCGCACGTAAAAAAACCCACGGCAACAAGAGAGTTGTCCCTGGCAAAATTCTTAGAAAAAAGCCACTCTGATAGGGAAACAAATACAGCTGCAGAGATAATAAAAATTAAAAAAAAGGATGAAAGGGTGGCGCAGCGCTAAGTGGCGACGCGTTCTCCCGCTCTCCCCGGGGAGAGCAGCCCGAATTTCACGGAGAGAAATCTGCCATGACTTAAAGTGGTATGAAATAAAATCTGAGCGCTTTGATTTGTTGCTTTACAAGATTCAGCGCTATATAAATTCCATACATTATTATTATTATTATTAAGTAAAAACAGCTCCTCCACCAAATTTTCCGCTGATAAAAGGCATACCAAAACATAACTATAGCCAAATGGCACTACAAGACTGCTTGAGCATACATCATGCCCATTATATTCTAACACAGAATGCGTCTGAAAAGTAAAAAAAACACAAAAAGATCAAACATAATTACACTGCCATACCACGACAACAGATTTACAACAACAACAAAATGAAGCTTTTCATTTTTAAAAAAAAAAGGGTTAGCATATCTACAGACTACATAAAAACAAACAGAAACAGCATTCTATGACAGATTATCTAAAAATATTGTATGTATGTATGTATGTATGTATGTATAGGAATAAATATTCCAAAAAGGGATACTCATCCAAACAAGAGAGACAGATAGAAAAACAGACAGACAGACAGAAGCAGAGAAGAAAGGTGGGGGGTGGGGGAGATACCAAGTTAAAAAGCAAAGAAATAAACAAACGGATATCCCTTATTATCCTCAGTAAATGAGGAATATTTTCAAACATTTTTCTTTTTGAGTACCAGCACAATTCATGAAAGATTACAGATATCTAAACAGTTTGCAATCTCTATAATAAAACCTACTATTTAAAAAGAAAACCCCAGAAAACTGCTGGGAATGCAGGCCTTTTGGTGAGGGAGGCTCTAAATAGCTTAGAAATTGCCATGGAAGGGACAGAGAAGAAAGTTGTTACAAAAGCAGACTATTCTGAATATTAACAGGTTGCAATAACGTGATCAGGGGATGCAGTGAGGTGGCCTCCTCACTGTTCCTCCTATATGATATGATATGATATTGCTGTGATGAAGCTTGTGTGCGTGTGCACACGTGTACGCACACACACACACATGTGCATATGCATGTACACATGCATGCATGCATGCACACACATGCAAGTACGCACAATTATGCACACACACATGCACACACACAATGTGTTCCCAAGTACACAAAACAGATTTGTTGAAAAAAAACAACTTCAAATCTGATCTGGGGAAATCTTATTACTGTTAATACAAAAAACAATACTTCTTCCTGTGTTGATTTTCTTCCAGGGGCAGTAGAGACAGTTGAGTTGAATTGAGTTGAGTTTTGAGTATTTCCTTCTTTGTGTTTGATTTTCTTTTTAAGAAGCAGAGGAGGGGGGAGGGGGTGTAGTTAATGGAGGGGAGGAGAGGGAAAGATTGAAAGGCAGTATGAGGTAAACACTAAAATCAGGTCAAATTTGAAAGCCATTTGCTAACAACAAATCCATAACAATTGTAAAAAGTCAGATACTGGAATGCGCATGTGAGAGATCAACAATGAAAAGCGTTTTGTTCAGTTCAGTTCTTGTGGAACAACAGAGACAAAAGGCCATTTATGATAACAACAGTATACATTGATAATATATTGCAATATGATAACATATTGCAATATTTGTACAGCAGCAGTAGCTCCAATAATGCTTGGTGTAGAAAATAAATAAATATCAAGGCAAAATTTTTTTTTTGGCTGAGTCTGCATAGTGCTTTGGCATGATTCAAAAGCTTTGAAATTAACACACCCACCTGAAAAAAAAATAAAAAGGACAACATGGAAAATCTAGCAGAAGGGTAGTCTAGTAGTAGCATACCTCTCTTGTCAAATGAAAGATCTTGCATGGGTTTCAATCTTTTTTTCAAAATTCAAAGCTATGACCAAAAATACAGAAACTGTGCACATCACTTGAAGAAACCGATGCAAATTTTACTGCCAATATTCTGTTAAACCGCTTAACTTGTTCTTTGCAAGATCTGTAATGAAAGTGTAAACTTTGTGAGTCTTTATCTGTACTGTTCTTCTTCTTCTGCGTTCCCTGGCTAAACTAAATATTTAATCCGGTCTGCATAGCAAAGTCTGCAGTCTGTCGTAATGATTTCTAAATTGTGTGTGTGTGTGTGTGTGTGTGTGGGTATGTGTGTGTTTATGTCTTTACTAGATAATGGTTATTTTGGTGCGCGGGTGCACGTGTGTGTGTATGTGTGATAAAACTGTGTTCATACATTGGTGTGTGTATGTATGGGTGTGCGCGTGTGTGCGAATGTGCACGCAAAAAGTTTTTTATTATTATTTTTAAAAATTTCTATTCCAATCAATGGTATTTACAACATTGTATTCCTACATTGGTGTGTGTGTGTACGCGGTGCGTGTGTGTGCGCGCACCTGGGTTTGTGTATGATAATTTTTTTAAGCTATCTTGGAATGCTTATAACAATCGGAAATGTATTTTTCTTGTGTCTTGTGAGATAATTATAGGTATCAATGTGCCTCTCAGTATTGTAATTGCCCTTCATGGGATGATTAAAGTGTTTTTGACTTGACTTGACTTGACTAATAGTGACCCTGCCAGTCCCCACAGTTTTTCCTGAAACTCTACTGGGATGGGCCACGTCTGGTGTCTCAGAGTAATAAAAATCTGTATAAAAGCAAACTGTAATCTTAACAGACTGATTTGCAAATAATTCATGACTTCAAAGCCGATACGTGGACAGGGTGAAGGTCACGTCCTTGGATAGTTTAATGCTTTGTTGGTGCGGTCCACAGCAGCGGTTAGGATCCTTGGGCAACAGCCTCACACGCCAGGGAAGACTCTGTCCAGGAACTTCATGGCGACCTCATACCCCACAAAGCAGGCCTGGGCATCAAAATGAGGTGTTTGAAAATGACACGAGTCAATCTGAGGGGAGTGGGGTTGTAAGAGTGTGTGTGTGTGTGTGTGTGTGTGTGTGTGTGTGTGTGTGTGTGTGTGTGTGTGTGTGTGTGTTGTGTTGTGTTGTGTTGTGTTGTGTTGTGTGTGTGTGTTGTGTGTGTTGTGGTGTGGTGTGGTGTGGTGTGTGTTGTGTGTGTGTGTGTCTGGGTGTGTGTGTGTGTGTATATATATATACACACACACACACACACTATATATATATATATATATATATATATATATATTATATATATATATATATATGAGTGTGTGTGTGTGTGTGGTCCGGCTGGCTGGCTGTCTGTCTGTCTGGCTGTCTACCAGTGCCCATGCTTGGGTATAAAATTCAAGATAAATCTGTTTACAGGCTATTTTCAGCTTAAGGGGCTGGTGCAATTTCAAAAACTAAAAAACAAAAAAAACAACAACAGAATATTGGCTATGGCTGGGTATATTAATAACAGCCTAATCATTGATGTACAGGATCAGACTTTTTTTAAACATTAGAATCACAGCTGTTCCAAACATGCCATTAGAGTGCAGCGCCACATCTAGACAGTTACTCAAACCATCAAAACTTTCAATGTGAAACACCATTTGTGATACTGATATCCTTGAAACAGTTTTATTTCTACAGCATGCCAGTCACACCTCTTCTTTCTGCATATGGCTATGTTATAGTGTGCACTTTGCACACTATAATGTTTGAACTAAACCCCTCTTTCCTTCCCTCTCCCCCCCCCCCCCTTTTTTTTTATAGAAAGAATTCTTCAACTTGGTTAGACTTCATGATTTGCTTAGAGTTAGGTTTCTTTGACAACCTCTAGTTACAGTGTTGTGTTTAAACAAACAACTTCTCAGTCTGTTTGGATACCCATGGTTGTGGTTTGGAATTTCTAGTAATCCACTTGAGGTTTTCTCTAAAGAAACCAATTGAAGTCTGTGTAGTGTCACTCCTCTGAGCTTTGGTGTCCAGCATGTCTCTGTGGGCTAGGAAACCTGGCAATTGATTGAGGCCTGTGTACTGTTACACCTTCTCTCATGTTAAGTGTCCAGCATGTGCTGTGAGCTAGAAGATGGGCAACTCAGTGTGATGGTGTAGCTAAGTGTCCTCATTGTAGGCCTACAGTCCCAGGGCTGGTGGCTCAGCCCCTTTGTTAGTTACAGTGGAGTCCTCTCTATTCATGGAGTCCTTGTTGTAGCCTAGAGTGTCCAGTGGAACAGTCATGTAATAAGCACATCAGAGCTTGCTTGTGGGGCCTCTTTCTTGTTGAATAGCATCCCCCTTTCCCCCTCTCTATTACCCCACCTCCTCCTCTATTGAATCAGCAGATTTGTCATGTAAAGACTACATTGGTTGATATAAATTTGTTTGTCAGCTGATTTGATGTGTGGTTAGGATTTGTTCATCTCAGTTTCCAAATGTATTCATTGGTCAGTTGGAATTAGTAGTTCTGCAACTGAACCAATATAACAAGGTGTACATGGCGTTTTAAGGTCTTTCTCTTGCTGGCTGTCTGAGGCAACTTTCTTCTTGAGTTAGGCTGTGGTGCGGTAAAACCTGACAGAATGACTTAGAAGGAAACAGCAGTTTTCTTCTCCTGCTTGAGCTGTAAGTGAGAATTTCTCTTTTTGATATAAATTGTTGCTTAAAGAGATTTATCAAGGAAAAAGCTGATTTTATAAGTAAATCTTATTTGTGTGTACTAGCTGAATTTAGTTATTGATTGAGTATTGTGACTCGTTCAGTGAAAGTGTGTGTAGTTGCTTTACACATGAATATTGGCTTAAGTCACGAGACTTTTACTATTTGTGTGATATTGAATTTATTCCATAATTGGATGTCCATGTGAGAAGTGGAATTTTATGAGTAAGTAATTATTTGATGTGGGTATCATGTTGAGATGAAGTTTGTAAATTGCACTGATCAAAATAATGTGGATTTGGTAACAGAGCTATTGGGATAGAATACTATATAGCAAAGTTGAATTGAGATAAAGAGTTGACTGCTCAAAGAGTTGAACTTGAAGACTTGAATGTTAGACTTGAATGAAGAACAGGACTAGGCCTAGCTAGGCCCCTGTGGTAATTACCATTCTAAAGTAGGCAGTCTTGACATGTAGGTGTGACTTGGTGTATGGTTAGTCATTTGTGTCAAAAGTGGTTAGTTTGTATGTGGTTTTGGACATTAGATTGTGCCTGCTTGCTCTCCCCCTCTCTCTCTCTCCTCCCTCTCCCCCCCCCCCCCCCTCCTCTCTCTCTCTCTCTCTCGTGCTACAATATCCATTGGGTATGATAGGGGCCGATGTTGTGAAAGATCTTAGTAGAGACTAAGTTCTGTGGACATTATTAGGATAATGTCAGTTGAGAGTATTGAGGAAAGGATTTTTCCTAGTTATTTTGTAGTCTTTGGTTGTCTGATTTACAACTGTATACTCTCTATTGGTTCCCTAGGATTAACTTGGTATTTTGGTGTGAGTGATGAAAGGAATTGGGTTTTCTTACTTTCGTCTAGACGATGATATAGCTATGTGCTGTGTGTGCCTTTCATTCATTATGAGTACCTAGTTAAATATGGATAGAGTAGTTACCTGAATTTTATGTTAGTTTCAGGTGTGTGTTGTGTGTAGATGAAACAATAAATTGTGTTACCATAACACCCCTGCGTGGCCTCACATCATTCCTTTGAGTGTGGAGTGCCAGTGTCCTAACATCCCCTATCCCACGAACCTTGTTCACCCTCCAACAGCTATATGGTACATCTTTCTCAATACTTCACATTATGATAGTCATCATATTCACACTATCCCTATGTTAATGAAGAGAACCCCTCTTTCTCAGTACACGTGCACTGTGCACATTTGCATGCTACTGTAACCCAGTAGTGGGTGAAACGGAGGGAAGGGTTAACAGATGGTTGGTTACCCTGTAGCAGGTTACCTGTTGAAAAAAGGTTAAACTCTAGTAGAAGGTACAACATGTAACATATTTTGAGTTGAATACCATCATATAAAGCTCTATAAAAATGGTGCAATATTGATAATAAACAAGTTACGTGTTTCAAACCCAAAGTACCCCAAAGTAAAACATAATATAGAATAATCTTTGAACTTCCTATTTTTCGCTACATGCCTGAGCAAAATTATAACACTAAATACACTGAGCATACTGCTGAGGCTGACAGTAATCAGCATGTCAGATACATTTAAAAACAAAAACTAGTAGCAGCAGCACCACCACCACTACAACCATTACCGCCACCACCACCAACTATATGAGCTCAGGCTTGCGCAGCATTCTTATGCTCGCACAGCACTGTTGCTTCAAGAACTGTACCATTTTTAGGGTAATCTGCGGCGCCAAAGTGGGATGACCTGCGACTACAGTCCCAAAATTGGATAACTCCGCCGGGACTACAACATAACCTCAACAACAACAACCAACAACAATAGAAGCAGTAGCAGCTGCAACAGCAACAACAACAATGACAACTTACACCACTTGACGGAAATGATCGAAGCATGATAGGTGTCACTCCGCGATAAAGAGCCCTAATTCCGTCCTCTCTTAGCAATTCTCGAGCAACGTCTCTTATTCCATTTGGATACTTTCCATGTGGAGCTGGAAAAAAAATCATGATATTTTGTATGCATGAAAATTTCTCAGTTCAAATTTAGATATGGAAAGATTGTTCATTAGTAATCTCCTTTTGGGGAAACTACGAATTTGTAACGGTGCAGGTGTTCCCATAACCTTTGCGGTGTTCGGGGAGGGAGGTGTAAGAGACCTTAGCTTCTCTAGAGGCTAGCATCTTGAGGGTGGCGCCCATCTTACCACCCTTGCTGCTTTTCCTTCCCGGAGTATAAAAGGGGCAATCCTGTCCCCACAGGGATGGTTTACTGGCCAGAGCACTTGCTCACCCCAAGCTAGGACTTAGCTGTGCACAGCATGGCTGCCTCTGAGATAGATGACTCGCAATCTGACCACCCAAAGGTTCGAGGGGGGGACGGGATAGCCTAGTGGTCAGAACATTGCTCTCGCAATCCGATGACCCGGGTTAAATAAATAAATAAATAAATGTGCCTTGGCTTCAGTACAGTCCCCCAGTTCACCCAGGTGTAAATGGGTACCTGCCCTCTTTTGGGACAGGGAAGGTATAGCATCGAGGGAGAGGAGATGGGTGCCGCCCTTAAAATGCTGGCCCCTAGAGAAGCTGTGGTCTCTGACTCCTTGCTCTCTAAGGAGTTCAGTGGTTATGTTTCATCTCCATGAAATCACAGAAGATATTTAAGTTTGTGTGAGTTTTTGTTGTTGTTTCTTTGTGTGTGTGTTTGTTTTTTTTGGGGGGGAGGGAGGGAGGGGAATAAAAATAGTCCTGATTAGTGGTGTCAGCTGCATAAAATGAAGGGATATACAGAGCATGAAAAATCCCCAACCCTTCTACACAAATATTTACAAATTCATAGCACCACATACTATCACATGTGCACATACACAGATAAGGTGGATCAGTGGTCTAGAGGTAACGCGCCTGTCTAGAATGCGAAAAGTCCGGGTTGGAAGTGTGCGGTGGTTTGTATCCCGTTTGGGCCCGAAACTTTAACCCATCCATTAGACCATGAGTGGTGGTCTGGGCACTAGTCTTTTGGATGAGACGATAAACCGAGGTCCCGTGTGTTACACAAAATTATTCAGCGCACGTAAAAGAACCTACGGCAACAAGAGAGTTGTCCCTGGCAAAATTCTTAGAAAAAAGCCACTCTGATAGGGAAACAAATATAGTTGCAGACCAAAAAAAAAAAGAAAAAAAAAAGGGTTGGCGCTGCTCTTGTGGCGACGCGCTCTCCCCGGGGGGAACAGCCCAAATTTCACGCAAAGAAATCTCGTGACTTAAAGTGGTATAAATGAAATAAATGAAGACTCACACACTTCTACATAGGAAGGAAGGTGGCAGGATGGTTAAGACGTTTACCTGCCAACAAGTAACCCGTGAGGTTCTGGGTTCGATTTCCACCCTTGCCCTTTCTTCCCAGTTTGACCAAAAAATCGAACTGAATGTCAAAGTCCTTCTGATGAGACTAAAAACCATGGTCCCGTGTGCGAACGCATGCAGAACATCTTGCGCACATGTTAAATCCTGTTCCGCTGTTCGAAAGAGTAGGCCATTGTGTGCCGGTGGGCACAGATGACAAAATGTTTAAAACCGCATACACTCGCATAAATTTTTTAAAAAGCGCTTTGATTTGTTGCTTTACAAGATTCAGCGCTATATAAATTCCATACAATATTATTATTATTATTATTACATCTCCACACACACACACTTACAGTTACACATACAGACAACACACAGACACACTCACACACACACACACACACTCACACCGGGGGTCGGGATAGCCTAGTGGTTAGAACATTGCGCTCGCAATCTGACAACCCGGGTTCGATTCCCTTTCAAGGGGATATTTTCCTCTGGAGTTAACATCAGTGCCGACCCCACTCTCCCCAAAAGTCCTTTGGATGAGACTATAAACCGAGGTCCCATGTGCAAACACACACACAACATCTTGTGCACACGTTAAATCCTGTTCCGCTTTTCGTAAGAGTAGGCCATTGTGTGCCGGTGGGAACAGATGACAGAATTTACAAAACCGCATACACAGGGACTGGATGTAAAAAAACATATAAGTGCTTATTCCATTATCCTCGATATAAAAGAATAAAATAAGATAAATTAAAAAAATAAAATAAACACACATTTAGGTGATCAAATATTATTTTTTCAGAAATACGTTCTAAAACTTTGTTTTGTGTGGAGAAAACCCCCCACCATACTGTGGTTTGAACGCTCATTTTTGCTGTTTTTTCTTGTTTGTGTTTTTGTTTTGTTTTGTTTTTGTTTCTCAGCTAGAACTCCAAAGTTAATCAATGGAGAGATGTTCGCTTATGCAACCTTTTTTTCCCACCACTGGTAGTCACTGAGAAAACCAAATGCTACGCTACATGACAAAGATCAAATGGGAAGACAGGATCATGAATGAAGAACTATAGAGAATGTGCAAAGTTGATGATCTGAAGTCTGTAGCTAGTACCAATAGACTGCGCTGGTTTGGGCACGTTCAACGGAGAGCAGACCACCACATCATAAAAAGAGCAATGAACTTCGTAGTGGATGGAAAGAGACCAAAGGGAAGACCTAGCAAAACCTGGGCTGCCTGTATTGCAGATGATCTTAGAGAAAGGGGCATAAATAAGGAGGAAGCTTAAAACAGAGAGAAATGGACAAGGCTCATCAATGTCAAACCTCCCCTGGGAGAAACATGACAAAAAAAGAAGAAGAAGAAGAAGAAGAAGAAGAAGAAGAAGAAGAAGAAGAAGAAGAAGAAGAAGAAGAAGAAGAAGAAGAAGAGGTAGTCACATTGCAATTTTGGGCGGGATATTTGGGAGTGGGAGGGGGGTGCTATTTTTTGTTTGTTTTTAGTTCTGTTTTGGTGTTGTTGTTGTTGATGTTTTTTTTAGGGGTGGGGGGGGGGGGGGTTGGGGGGGGGGGGGGGGTAACATTGATACATAACATGTGAGCCTTAGTCCATTGAAAGCATTTTTGTTTAAATTATCGAGATTTCAGGTTTGGAAAAACATGCCGTATTCTTCTTAAAGTCAAACACCAGCAAACTATTATTCTGTCATAGGAGCGAAAAATGCCATGTGCTGCTGTCAAGCGCCTGACAAGTCAGGCCCAGCACATCGAACTTCGACATGCCCTATAATCTGTAAGTTCTACAAATTATATCACACTCTTTGTTAGAGCACTAACCTGTCTGTAAGCGGGACTTGAGGACGTCAGGGGGAATGGCCAATACCCAGTTAAAGACACCTGCCATTCCTCCCGCAAACAGGGTACGCCACACACTCAGCTCTCCGGGCCTGAAAAACAAGAAGACACTAAATACCAAACACAACAGCCAATTGAGGATAATAATATCTATCTATCTATCTACCTATGTATCTATCTATCTACATTTTTGGGGGTTCCAATTTAGGATAATAATATCTATCTATCTATCTACCTATGTATTTATCTATCTACATTTTTGGGGGTTCCAATTGAGGATAATAATATCTATCTATCTATCTACCTACCTATCTACCTACCTACCTACCTACCTACCTACCTACCTACCTACCTACCTACCTACCTATCTATCTATCTATCTATCTATCTATCTATCTATCTATCTATTTATCTATCTACCTATCTATCTATCTATCTATATCTTTTTTTTGTTCCTTGGCTAGAGCTCTGAGATTCACCAACAGTGAGATTTTGCGACCATTTTTTTTGGCGCACTATGAAGGTAGCGGTATTTTGACTTCGGGGTGCATGCTGGGTACGTTTGTGTTTCCGACACCCACCAAATGCTGACATAAATTACAGGATCTTTAACCGCGCATATTTGATCTTCTGCATGAATATAAATACACAAAAGGAATTGAGGCACTGGCGGATCTGCACCAGAAGTTGACCTGGGAGATCGTAAAAATCCCCACCCTTAATTCACCTTAAGACACCCGCGAGATCTGAACCCATGACTTCATGACCCATGGGACTGAAGTCGAACGGTTTTGACCACTCGGCTATGGGGACCGTTGAGGATAATATACACAACCTGAGTTATCATCAGTACTGACTCCATTGCCCTGAAAAGTTTTTCAGATGAGACTAAAAAACTGAGGTCCCATGTACAAATGCACGCAAAACATCTTGCATAAAGATAAAAACCCATTCCATCTTTTGGAAGAGTAGGCCATTTCATGGCAGTAGGAATGGATGATGGTTTAAAAAATCAAAAACCCACACTATGCACACTGATGTTGTCGGTAGACATCATCCCTAAAGTTCTGTGCTAGAAATGTCCCCTTTTCCATCTCTCCCATTTGTCACTGTCTTTCTCCTCACCTCCCACACTCCCCTTCTCATGCCTATTTTCTGCCTACCCAGAACAGTCTCCTGCCCCTTTTTCATGCAAATCTGTAAAAAAAAACACCCATTTGTAAGCTTTCTGATGAGCTTCCCTGAAGTCGAAACGTGTCGGATGAGGCCAGCAGGGCAGACCTCATGCAGAGTCACAACAAGCACAGGAGAAGACCAGGCACTAATGCATTCCACCCGCAGTACAAAAAAATCCAACATCATTCAGTCAGAGTGCTAATTTAGCACTCCCTTTCATTTACCTAGTCGAAGTGTGGTCAGTTCCTACTACCATTAGCACCAGCTGGGCTGGAATGGGATGGAATGAATAGCAGCTGAGAGCAGCTGAAAATGGAGGAAACTGCTGTGCGCCCAATATGGCTATGCTAAAAAAAAAAAAAAAAAAGGTAAAGGTGTCTCATAATCTATAAGGTCACAGGGGAGCGAGGCGTCAGAGACCTCACTTCTCTAGGGGCCAGCATATTGAGGGTGGTGGCCATCTCCTCTCCTTCGCTGCTTTACCTTCCCTGACCCTAAAGAGGGCAGGTACCCATTTACAGCTTGGGTCAACTGGGGGGACTGTACTGAAGCCAAGGCGCACAAAACGGTCACCCATCCAAATGGTAACCACACTCAATGCTGCTTAACCTTGGCTGGGGGAAAGCGAGTGTTCTGACCACTAAGCTATCCCGTGCACTTATGCTATGCTAAAGAAACCCCCAAAATAGAACAACAACAAAAAGAACAAGAAGAAGGCAAAGAGAAGGAGCAGAACCTCTCCCCATAAAAAACACCCAACCCCAAAACAACAACAAAAACTAAAAAAACCTACACCAACCCCAAAACAACGACAAAAACAAAAACTAAAAAACCTGCACCAACCCCAAAACAACAACAACAAAAACAACCATGCGATGACTTAACTTACGCTTGCCCTGATGGTGTCAGAACGATTTGCAGCCATTCGTAGGTCATGAAGTATATGCCGGTGGCTGGTACATCTCGCAGAAGGGTGGCCCCTGTCCCTCGGTATATGGAGCGGATACCCCCCTCCGCATACAGCTTCTTCGCACAGTCCATCAAGCCTGTGTATTTCCTATCCTTGATGCTCACTCCCTGCTGAATCTGGTCAGTCCAAAGATGTGGCTTTCAACAACGTGATGTGAAGGTGGGGGGGTAATTCTCACTATCTCATGCACACAAGCATGCACACATAGATGCGCACATACACACAGAGTTAAATTGTTTCCCCCCAACTTCACAAACATGTCAGAAACAGCACAAGTGAACATTACTGAATGGATGACAGAATTTACAAAACTGCACGCACACAGGGACTGGATATTATATAAAAAAAAAAAGCACATGAGTTCTTATTCCCTTATCCTCAAGTTGAAAAAGAAGAAGGAAGGAAGCGACTCAGCAGAAGTGAAGGTCCCTCATTGTAAAGGGAAACAGGAGATGAACTCCTAACCTAAACATCCACTGAACATTAGTGTTATCATGTGAGGCACATGTCAAATAAGCTTTCTGCACACAGCAATACCTTTTTGAAATAATAATAATAATAATAATAATAATAATAATGTATGGAATTTATATAGTGCTGAATCTTGTAAAGCAACAAATCAAAGCGCTCAGATGACTTAAAAAAAAAATTAATGCGTGTGTATGCGGTTTTGTAAATTTTGTCATCTGTTCCCACCGGCACACAATGGCCTACTCTTTCGAACAGTGGAACAGGATTTAACGTGTGCGCAAGATGTTCTGCATGCCTTCGCACACGGGGCCTCGGTTTATAGTCTCATCCGAAGAAAAGACTGATTAAAAAGAAAATCCGAAAAACTGTGTGTGTGCATGCGAGAGTGTGTGTGTGTGTGTGCGTGTGTGTGTGTGCAAGTGAATGAGCATGTGAGTGAACATGTGTGTGCATGTGTGCATACATGTGTACATGTGCATACATGTGTACATGCGTACGTGCATGTATGCAAGCATGTGTAAGAATGTATGTGCAGGAACATTACTGACTGATGAATGCATGTGCATGCATGTGTGCATATATCAGTGAGAGAATTTAAATGCATAAAACTACATAATACATGACAAGCCTGTTTGCAAGCAGGCAGGCATACACATAATTAATCATGTGTGTTCCACAGCCACATCAACACATCCCACACACTCACCTGCAGGAGACACTTAATGCGATCCCCTGGAGTCATAACCACAGTAGTAAACACACCTGCCAGCATACCAGCCTTGAAAATACCTGCGTACCTGCCAAGGACCAGAAAGAAAGAAAGAAAAGCCATGAAATACATCAACATAACATAATAATAATGATGATAACAATAATATAATTATAATAAATAATAGTAATAATATATAATAAGGATAATAATAATAATTAGTATACCAATGATTGTCATATAAAGAGTTTGTACAGCGCTGAATATTGTAAAATGAACAAATTAAAAGCGCTTGCATTCATAACATTCACACATGTGCAGCCATTCACTAAAGATTAATGGATGTTGGATTTACAAACGTATGCTCATATGCACACACACACACACACATCTGACAGGAGAGAAAGAGAGAGAGAGTGGAAAAATGTAAGTGGTTAGAACATTTGAATATGTGGTAGTGTGTCTTAGGGCGATGTGGGAGTATGGGGGAAAGTCTCAGCTAAAGTGGTAGTTGTTGTTGTTGCTGCTGCTGTTGTTGGATGTTCTTCAGCTTAACACCTCTGAATATGCCCTCTGCATCTGACTCACTCACTCCACCTGAACATCACTCAATGTGCCAATGTGTGTGAGAAATGCCAAATGCTGTACATACACATCTTACCCAAAAGGCACACACATCCAACACAGCTGTTACACACTGGCTACCAATCTCACATCAGATAACTGCTACAGTTACTGCATACTAGCATAGCCTAGGTTCCAAATGACACTTACAACAGTTCCAAATCTACGCTACAATATCAGGTGTGTTTTTTTAACAAGAAGCACATCTGAGAAAATTACTGTCAACTGTATTCACCGTGTATATATATATATATATATATATATATATATATATATATATATATATATATATATATATATATATATATAAAGATGTCAACAGTGTAAAATCTTGTAAATTAGTCTTTACCTTTATTTTGTCAGATATGTATATATACATTCTTTGATAATTGAAAAAAAGAAAAGAATGAATGTATTATGTAAAATAGAAAGCAGCTATGTGAATGATGTAAATTAGTAAAGGAGAATGTGTGAATGATGTGAACAGATGTGTGTGAAAGAATGATTTGTGTGTGGATGATGTGAATCTGAAAGAATGAAGATTTATATTATAGATATATATAATGTAACCAAATGAATAACATAAATCAGGAAGAACTACGTCCATGTACAAAAAGTAAGTATGAATGATGTAAACGGATGTGTGTGAAAGAATGATGGGTATGTATACATGTGTGTGGATGATGTGAACTTGAACGAATTGTATACAAAAGAATGTAACCAAGGGAAAAACGTAAATCAGGAACAACTATCATCATCATCATCATCATCATCATCATCAATGCCTTTGTGCCTTATTGGCACGTAGGGCAGCAACAAATGTTCTCCACTCCTGTCTGTCCTGGGACAGCTTCTGAATGGTTTCCCAGGTATGTTGGAAGGTCTTCAGCTCTGTTTCGATTTTGGTCTTAGTTTTGGCGCTTAAGACTTCCATCTTCCTGTCAGTGACTTCCTTTCGGCTTTCACCACTGTCATTCATGGAACAACTATGTCCATGTACAAAAAAACAAACATTGAAATTTTCTTTTTTAATTTGAAAAAAGATGATCTGGTGTTTAAAAAAAAGAAGACATACGTTAGTTTCTCATCAGGATGTGTCTTCTGGAGACGACACCCAATGCCGTAGCCAAAGAAACATATGGCGAATATCGGAGAAACGGCCGTCAGAGGTGCTGATATTCCTTTGTACAGGCCTCTCACACCCTGCGGTAATAACAACAAACATTGATAACTGTGACATTGTTATTTGATATTGTATGAACATTTGATGGGGTTCTTTTTTTTCCCCATTGATTCTGTCATGGGTCTGTGGTTATACAGATAATAAAGATAGCAATATGTGGCTTTGTTATCGAATACAGTAAGAGTACATGAAATTTGATGGGGTTTTAAGTATCAATTTGTTCTCTTTCTTTCTGTGTTTGAGTGTGTGTGTGTGTGTGTGTGTACATGCATGTGTGTGTGCAAATGTATGCATGCATGCATGTGTATGAAGGGGGAGGATGAATCACTAAGTAAGATGGAGGCAGGGTTGCACGCACATGTGCGCACACACACACACACACACACAAATACACTCACACACACAACACACACACACAGCCACACACTAACATTTGAGAATTAATACTTTATTCTATAGAATGAAACTAAATGCATTGATAACCAAATTCAGCAAAAATGGTAAATGCCTGTGTGGTGAGAATATCACTAATACTCATATACTTTTTGACTGCCAGAGTGTAAAACCTTTCATGCCCCATTTTTCTGAAAACTCCCTCACCAGCATATTCAGTAATTTAAAATTGGCATTTGAAATTGTGAAAGGTCTTTGTTACAGTCCCATAGGACATTTGTTATAGTTACATTAACGTTAATGACTTGTTGGGGTTTTTTGTTGTTTTTTTAATTCCTGTCGCATTGCCAAGTTTTTCGAGATTATTATTATTTTTTTTTTTTAACACCACATCCACATCTCCCGGTTTTTTTTTGGTGTTTTTGTTTTTTTGTTTGTTTGTTTGGTATGTTTTTTTGGAGGGGATGGGGGTGGGGGGGGGGGCGTCTAATATCACTAAAAGTGAACAGACGTAAAATTGAAGTCAACAACTAACATTTGATATAATTTTGAGTAGACAGATGTTAGACTTAAGAAGAAAACACACACACACATACACACACTCACTCACAGTCACACTTTTAAAACCAAAACCAAACAAACAAACCCCTTCAATCTAACCTCACTGATAACAGTCTGCCTAGCAAAATCTCACACTCCCTTAATACACAAATGCACATACACACACACATGCATGCAAGCATGCAAACAAACACACACACACACAGGGGGGCAGGATAGCCTAGTGGTTAGAACATTGCGCTTGCAATCTGACGACCCGGGTTCGATTCCCTTTCAAGGGGATATTTTCCCTTGGAGTTAACATCAGTGCAGACTCCACTCTCCCCAAAAGTCCTTTGGATGAGACTATAAACCGAGGTCCCATGTGCGAACGCACGCAGAACATCTTGCGCACACATTAAATCCTGTTTCGCTTTTCATAAGAGTAGGCCATTGTGTGCCAGTGGGAACAGATGACAGAATTTACAAAACCACATACACACGGGGACTGGATGTAAAAAAGCACATATAGAAGTGCTTATTCCATTATCCTCAATATACAAGAATAAAATAAAATAAATAAATAAAACACACCACACCACTCACTCACTCACACATTCATCCACACACACAACACACACAAACACACACACACACACCACAACACACACACACACACACACAACAAAGAGTTCCACAAACAAACACACATACTGCACACACATGCACGGGGACACACACACACACACACACACACACACAGACAGAGTCACACACACACACACACACACACACACACACACACACACACACACACACACACACACACACACACACACACACTAACTAACCTCATTGATGATGGTCTGTCTAGCACAATCAAATGTCCCCTTGTACAGAGCTGCCTGACCGGGAACTGGTTTGGGCATTGTCTGCAGCCTCACCTGAACAAGATTAATTGAACAAGATTATATTCAATCAATCAAGCAATCAATCAATCAACCAACCATCTAACCAAACAATCAATCTTTCATTCATTCAACCAATCAATCAATAAATAATTCAATCCATCAACCAACCAATCAATAAAAGTCAATAAATCATTCAATCCATCAATAAACCAATCAATCAACCAGCCAATTATTCAATCAGCTGTCTACTCAATCATTCAAAGAATCAAGAAATCAACCAACTATGAAACTACCTACCAAAGATTGGAAAATATCCAACCAACCAACCAAATATCACCCACCTTCTCTCAACCACCCACCAAGTAAACAATCAAGTAACTAACTTACAAAGCAGCCGACCAGCTAACCAATTTATCAGTCAATCAATCATTCAAGCTAACCAACTGAGCAATCAATCAATCATTCAGGCTAACCAACCAATCAATCATTCATTCAAGCTAATCAACAATCCAATCAATCATTCATTCAGGCTCACCAACTAAACAATCAATCATTCAGGATAACCATCTAAACAATCCAGCTAACCAAATAATCAATATATCATTCATTCAACCAATTATTCATTCATTCTAACCAACTAATCAATCATTATAACCAGCAAATCAATCAATCAGTCAAACCAACAAATCAATTATTCAAGGTAACCAACTAATCATTGATCAATAATTCAATCTAGCCAATGACCCAATAATTCAATGAACTGATCAATCAATCAATCAATCAATGAACATTCAGATATGCATGGGTTCTGGAATCATCTAAATTTAGAATTAGACAAGAGCATTCAACTTATTTTGCATTCGCATTCAAGTGTGTGTGTGTGTGTGTGTGTGTGTGTGTGTGTGTGTGTGTGTGTGTGTGTGTGTGTGTGTGCGTGTGTGTGTGTGTGTGTGTGTGTGTTTGTGTGTGTGTGTGTGTGTATGTGTGTGTGTGTGTTTGTGTGCATGTGTGTGTATGTGTGTGTGTATGTGCCTCTGTGTGTGTGTGTGTATGTGAGTGTGCCTGTGTGAGTGTGTCTGTGAGTGTGTCTGTGTGTGTGTGTGTGTGTCTGTGTGTGTCTGTGTATGTCTGTGCACACATACATTTACACACCTATGTGTACGTACTATGTCTATGTAGGTCTACACAAAAATAATGTGGTCAACCAAAAAAAAACAAAACAACAACAACAAAGTAGAAGGTTGCTCACACTGTGCTCATAGTCACATACATAAAGTTGATAAGCATATATCTGTCAGTGTCAACTACAGTAAATCTTAGCTAAGTGTTTCAGTTGCCATGTCATGAGCTAAGGTTGGGGGGGGGGGGGGGGGGAGTGGAGATGGGGGGGGGGGGGGGGGGGGGAGGGAATGGGAGGTGTTCAAAGTGGAGTGTGGAAGTACTACTACTAGTAGTGCCAATGGCTTATACAATTTTTCAACAGAAAATGAATTGGTGTGTCAAAGTCAGTTTTTTAAATTTAAAAAAATCAAATGATGCATTGAATATACAATGCATTTGCTTGTCTTCAGCATGCCATTCATTTAAAAAAAAGTTTTAAAAAATAACACAAAAGAAAGAAAGTATAAGGAAAGAAAGAAAGAAAGAAAGAAAAGAACGAAAAAGAAAACACCCCTAAAAGAACAAGCAATACAGTGCAAAAACAAATTAATAGAGATTTGTCATGTTACAATGTCTGACTAACACATCATCCATCCCCTTTTTTTCTTCTCATCTGTTCTTCCACTTATTTATTAATACACTCTAATAATTAAAAAAATTTAAAGAATTAAATCTACATGTACAGACTAGGCACTAATAGTAATAGAAAAACCCGGACAAAAGCATCAACAACAATACTTCTTACTTGTTTCTAAACTGAAAATAACCTCCTTGAAGTTTGTGTGTTTTTCAAAGCACATAAAAGTATAAATTTATGTGTGTATAAGTATGTTTAAGTGTGCATACTGTGCACAAGAGAGAGAGAGAGAGAGAGAGAGAGAGAGAGAGAGAGAGAGAGAGAGAGAGAGAGAGAGAGAAATAAAGTGTGTCTGTATATATATATATATATATATATATATATATATATATATATATATATATATATATATTGTGTGTGTGTGTCTGTATATAGATAGATAAGATAGATGCATATATAAACATATGTGTGTGTGTGTGGTGTGTGTGTGTGTGTTGTGTGTGTGTGTGTGTGTGTGTGTGTGTGTGTGTGTGTGTGGGTGTGTTGTGTATGTGTGAAAATAAAATTGTAATGGTTCAGTTTCATGCATGAAGATGTCACTGCCTCTGCTTTTCAAATAGAGAAAAATTGAGGTGGTTTAATTAAAATAGATTTTATTTTTCATTTGGAGGGTGAGGTGGGGGGTGGGGGTGGGTGTTACCCTTTATTTAGCAATGCATTCCAGCTGCCACCAACTAATTTTCTGTGTGCATCAAGTTTGTTTGAACATTGATTTGTTTCTCAACTGTGCCTCACTGAAATTAATCTTCTTGACACTTGTGTGTTTATGAAACATTGATTTGTTTCTCAACTGTGCCTCACTGAAATTAATCTTCTTGACACATGTGTGTTTATGAAAACACATGAGAGTGTAATATGTTCCTATGAATATGCATGTATGTTTATGCATGTGTACTGTGTGTGTGTGTGCGTGCGTGTGTATTGTGTGTGTGTGTGCACGCGCGCACGTGATATATGTGCATGTAACCATGTGTGTGTTTGTGTATATGAGGTCGCATGCATGTGTGCAAGTTTGCATATATATGTGCATGCGAGACTGTATGTACTGTGCATGCGTGTGTACTGTGCATTCGAGCATGTTACTAGCGCACGTGCATGTGGTGCGTACATATATCTTTCCGTAAGTGGACAGTGGCGTGGTTGTATTAACAAATACATGACTGGGCGCGTCCACAGGCTGCACTTGAATACGACGCCACTGTCGTTTTGATCGCCAACTCCATCAAACACACAACACGCACATGCAATTTACAACCACACTCTCAATGTAGTCCTACATGACCTAAGTTAGAAAGAGTTACCTTCCATAAGCAGCAGACGATGTCAAGTTCAAAGGTTAGCCTGAGGATGCAGGTATGCTTCTAATTTTTCAAACAATAAAAAGATCGGGGGGGGGGGGGGGGGGAATAAAAAGGAAGAAACCTCTTACCTTGATCGTGTCAAGCGGGTGCCCTGCAATCACTAAGCAAACACCCCCGAAACCTCCAGCTACGAAATCTTTCACTGGGCTTTCTTTCGGCATGGTTGTGTAGCCTATTGTCCACCCCTCCACGCTGCTGTGTCAGTGACGTATCTCCCACGTGACCAGTCTAACTGTTTTGCACTTGGGTTACTTTGAGTAGCATTATGAATAGGCTAGTAATATACTGTGTCATCGAGGCTGGAAAGGACAATATGTCAATTAGGTGGATTCATTAAGTGTGTGTGTGTGCGTGTGTGTGTGTGTGTGTGTGTGTGTGTGTGTGTGTGAATTCTTGATAATGGTATAAACACTCATGTGCTTTTTTGTTTTTTGTTTTGCATCATGTCCCTGTGTGTATACATTTAAGTAAACATTATTTTGTTATCGGGTCCCACCGGCATACAATGACCTACTCTCCTAACAAAACAAAAACGAAATGGGTTTTAACGTGTGCGCTAGATGTTCTTCGTGCGTTCGCACAGGAGACTTTAGTTTAGTCTCATCCAAGTGTGTGTGTGTGTGTGTGTGTGTGTATGTGTGTGTGCTGGTCAGTGCAAATAGATAGAGTGCATTAGTGTGTATCAAGTCAAATCAAGTGAAAATGATCTTGATTTAGGTTAAAGGATTAAGTTTACACAACAGTTTTTCACCCTAACCTCACCAAAGGGAAAAAAATAAAGAAAATTGACTGTAAAAGCAAACACATGACAATGTTAATCAGCAACCTTTTTTCCACAATTTTCTTTGAGGCTTTTCCATTTAATATATTGTCCATACATAGACACTTGTTGAAATGTAGACTGTCTTTGAGTGGAAGAATATTTAACACTTCGTAGTTGGTCTTGGTCAGTGTATTAGGATTCAATCTTAAAAGTTTGACCGCTCGGCGCCTGGGTTTATTACAGTTCTTGATTAAACCCTTGAGGCTGGGGACAACAGCAAAGTGAGAGGCTATATCATGATCAGTGGCTTTCTTTCCCACTCATGGAATTCCATTTTACAGCTAAGTCTTTAGTGGTCGACTGTGGCTCTCTGACTAGGAGGCCTTACTTGCACAGTCCTTAATATTATGTGCTGCAGCCCTGGGGGCTAGTTGGCCTTTGGAGAACATATCCAGTGCTGACTGTCCCTATGCTCACTTGGCCGAGAGAGTGGGGATGTACTGTGGGCAAGGCATCTCCACTATAGTCAAATTGCTGCCCAGTTTCCGAAACAGCAGCTGCCTCCTCTGCTGTTTAGGAGGTCATGATCGAACAAGATGGACATACATATGTAGGCGGCCTATATTATGCTGTTCACTAGCACTATCACATAGAATAGAAGCATTATTTATAAGAGATGGAATTATGGGCTTGGAAGATTAGTTTTCGTGACTGTAGATTTAGACAATTGTTGATTTTTCTAAGTTGGTATAATCTTACTGAAATGTGTTTACCTAATGAGGTAATGTTTTCTGACCAAGATAAATTATTGTCTGACCACACTGACCTCTCTGATCACTATAACACTATTCTCCGCCAACTGCTTGATGAGCATGCACCTCCTACTGATCATCTCCTCCCTGACAGACCCTGTGCGCCATGGTATACCCAAGACATCTTGATAGCGAAGCGCAAACGCCGGCAACTAGAACGGCAGTGGCGGAAGTCAAAAACCGAAATCAACAAACAGCTTTTCCGAAAACAAATAAACAAAGTCAAACTCTTAATCCATTCAGCAAAGACAGACTACTACTCTTCCCAAATTCTCTGTGCTACATCCATAAAATCTCTTTTTTCCCTCACCTCAAATCTCCTTGGATCTGCAAAAAACAACTCTCTGCCTAACACCACAGCCTGTCTGAACTTCCATCCATATTTTCTGCCTTCTTTTCAGACAAAGTTCGAAACATACGCTCCAGACTTGATCAAACTCAATTCCAGCCTGCGCCTCCTGACCCCCAGTTCACTGGCACTCTCTCTTTTCCTTCCATCCCACAAGTGAAAAAGAAATCATGACAATTCTGAAGGAAATGACTATAAAATCATGCGACCTGTTTTCTCACAATGCCTTCCACAACTTGTGCCTATTATCACTAAAATAGTAAACTCATCTCTTCAGTCAGAAAATTTTCCATCAGCTCTTAAAACAGCAATAGTCACACCTCTACTGAAAAAGCACGACCTCGATCCCAACATTCTGAAGAAATTATAGGCCTGTCTCAAACTTACCCTTGTCTCTAAAGTACTAGAAAAAGTTGTTCCAAACAGCTCAACAGTCACCTTCATTCCAATGATCTTCTTCCCACTTTTCAGTTCTGCCTATCGCCCCAACCACAGCACCGAAACCACCCTAGTCCATACTTTAGATACACTTCTACTTGCTTCTGATGCAGGAAAAATCTCCCTCCTCACTCTTCTTGACTTATCTGCAGCCTTTGATACCATAGATCACTCAATTCTTCTTTCTCGCCTCCAAAATACGTTTGGTATTAATGGCACAGCCCTCACCTGGTTTACTTAATACCTCACAGACAGGTTCCAGAAAGTTATTGTAAACAAAATTCAATCAAAACCTGTCAAAATGGAATGTGGAGTCCCGCAGGGATCAGTCCTGGGCCCTGTTCTCTTTACTCTCTACACTGCTCCACTCTCACATATAATAAACAACCACCCTATTGATCATCATTTCTATGCCGATGATACTCAACTGCAGTGCAGCGATACTGTTGAAAACTTGCCTTCCCTCCCTGAAAAATATGTCCTACTGCCTTCAAGACATTCAAAACTGGATGACTCAAAACAAGTTACAACTTAATGCCGATAAAACCGAAGCCATGCTCTTAGGGACCCAACATAAACTTTCCTCTGTCACAAAAACTTCATTAGAATTCGGCAATACGTCAGTTCCTTTGTCCAACTCTGTGAAGTATTTAGGAGTAGTTCTTGACAACACACTCTCTATGAAAAAATTCATCACCCAGACCTGCCAGTCTTGCTACTATCAATTACGGCGAATAAGCGCGATTCGCAAGTATCTGTCCACTGATGCAACTTCCAAGCTTGTCACATCTCTCATTCTTTCACGTTTAGACTACTGTAATTCTCTTTTGGCTGGCCTACCAGCATCATCTATCCACTCTCTTCAACGCATACAAAACTCTGCAGCTCGACTGGTCCTAAGAAAGAAAAAATCTGAACACATCACTCCTCTTCTGCGATCTCTTCACTGGTTGCCTGTCTCACAAGACTGGAGTATAAAATCAATACCCTCTGTTTCAAATGTCTCCACAAATCTGCACCCTCTTATCTCTGTAACTGTCTTCACCTGTACACTCCATCCCGTTCCTTCGTTCAGCGCAGATACTTTGTGCTTTCGAACACCCAGATTCAAACAAACCACTGTTGGCCGTTGCTCCTTCTCTGTTTCTGGTCCATCCACCTGGAATGACCTCCCTCTTTCACTTCGTCAAAAGCCTTCACTTGATTCCTTCAAATCCAGCCTCAAAACACACTTATTTCCTATTTGAGACTTTCCCCCTACATATCTGTCCCTAATTTTCAACAGCATCTTTCACCTTCTAAGTGTTGTTCCGAGTGTGTGTGTGTGTGTGTGTGTGTGTGTGTGTGTGTGTGTGTGTGTGTGTGTGTGTGTGTGTGTGTGTGCGTGCGTGTGCGTGCGTAGTGCGCACGCATGGATTTGAAATCTGTTGCTCATTATGTTTGAGGAGAGTTGCATGCCTGTAAATGATTGAGTGCAAGCGCTTCGATTTGTTTGTTTTTTACAAGATTCAGCGCTATATAAATTCCATAATTACTGCACCTAGTCTAGTGTTTTATATGAAACTACTTCTATTTTTTGCCCTTGAATACATATTATTGACGCGAATGGAGGACGCAGTTTCTGTCTTTTCTTGAGTGGGTTATAAACATACACTTTGGCTTATCTGACATATCATTAAGTTTTGTCCATCCAATAAGTTGATCAGTTTCTCCGTGTATATTACCTACTAGCTGGTTTCACTCACTCACTCATCCCTTGGTCGGGACGACCGTTGGGGTACCCGCACGGACGCTGCAAATGGACCGCCAAATGGTTCTGTCCTGGGCTGCTTTCAGGAGGTTTGGTACAGTAAGGCCGGTCCACTCCTTGATCTTGGATATCCAGCTTTTGCGTGGTTGTCCCTGCCTCCTTGCTCCTTCCACCATTCCCTGCAGGACTGTCTTTGACAGGCTGTTATGCCTTGTGTGGCCAAACCATTTCAATTTCCTCCGTTTGACTGTATCTAGCAATGGTTCTTGTTTGCCAGCCAGTGCCTCGATCTGCTGCCAGATGCAGTCGTTGGTTTTACGGTCTCTGTAGGTGATGTTCAGGATCCGCCTGAGGCACTTCATCTCAGAGGCTTGAATGCGACGTTCTAAATCGGGACGTTCTAAATCGGCAGTGAGTGTCCATGCTTCACAGCTGTACAAGGCAATGGATGTGACGAGTGCCTTGTAGAGTCTGACCTTAGTGTGGGTTCTGATGTTATGGTTTCTCCACACTTTCGCCAGCTTAGTCATGGAGGAGAGTGCCACAGCAAGTCTGATCTTTACCTCTTGTGTGCTCGTACCTTCTTTGGTGATGACTTCTCCAAGGTACTTGAAAGTTTCCACCTCCTCTAGTGTCTCGCACTCATCTGATGGGGTGGGAGTGGTCGGTGTGGTACTGTTCAAAAGGATCTTGCTCTTTTCCGTGCTGATCTCCATACCGTGGGCATTGGCTGATGTTTTTCCAGTCTGGGGGTGAGATCCCGGAGTTCTTCTTCACTGCGGCCCATGAGATCAATATCGTCTGCGAACGAAGATTGGCAGACTGGCCTTCCTCCTGTTGTGATTATGGTCTTGAAGTCAAGGAGGGCCTCCTGGGATGTGTTTCCAGGAAACACGTTGAAAATAATGGGGGATAGTGGGCAGCCTTGTCGAACTCCAACTGAAGTCCGGAAGAACTCCCGATTTCTCCACCCATGGGACTGCGCTGTGGGAGCTGTCATACAGCGCCTGGATGATTGAATCAGGTCCTCGTCGAAGTTATAGTCTCTCATGACTTGCCACAGAGCTTCTTGCCACACTCGGTCGAAGGCCTTCTTGAAGTCAATGAAGTTGTTGTAGAGCTGAAGTTGATGTTGGAGGTGCTTCTCTATGAGCATTCTGATGTTGAAGATCTGCTCGACAGTGCTTTGACCTGGTCTGAATCCTGCCTGTTCTTCTGATAGGATTTCTTCTGCTTGTGATTTCAGTCTGTTCAAGGTAATGCGTAGCATAACTTTGCTTGGATGGCTTATCAGACTGATTGTTCTGTAATTCTTCTTTGGAAGTGGAACTATGATGGATTGGGTCCACTGTTCAGGCCACTCTTTGCTGGTCCAGATGCGTTGGCAGATGATTGTTAGTACCTTGATCATCTCTGGGCCTCCGTACTTGATGGGCTCAGCCGGGATGTTGTCAATCCCTGGTGACTTGCCTCTTTTCAAGGATCTTACTGCTTCTTCTACCTCTTCCTCCAGCACCTGTGTGCTTTCAGGATCTGATGGTTGGGAAAACTTGCTTTGTGAAGTTTGTTCAAAATCAGCTTCAGCTTGTAGTTTTTACGGTCGCGCAATATTTGTCCATCTCTTCATGATAGTGGCGCTCTCTGTAAGACTGACCCCTTTTTTGTTTTCAATAACGGAGGTCTTTTGGGTCTGGGCTTTTGGTTAGTACCTTGATGTTGTACGCCTTTCTTGCTGTCTTTTTTCGCCATTGCTTTCAACTTGGAGTTGTTCTGAATCGTTCCCATGGCCTCAGTCATCTTTCTTTGATTGACTTGATGTTCTATACTCTTCGACCGTTTTCTGGAATTTTTGTTCTTCTTGGTTTACTCCCTACGTTGATGCAAGTCCAGATATCGTTGTAACCACGGTTGTTCTTTTTCCTTTCTTTTCCCAAGGATCTCCAGGTGTCTCTGATATGGTCTTTATGAAGTCTCAGTGAGGTTGTTGAAAGTCATCTTGGAGGAAATTCAATCTGCAAATTTTGCCCTATTCAGCTTTTAAAGATTTCAGCGACTTTCAGGTCCTTCAGCTTTTCCATGTTGAACCGCAAACGGGGATTTCTTTTTTGGTTCTTGGTCTTCATTGATCTGTAGGTCATGAGTACCATGTTGTGGTCACTTTCCGATATCAGCCCAGGGAAAGTCTTGTCCCGGCTTTTGTTGATGCTTGACTTTATCTTTGGGGCCCCAAGTGTAAACATTGGGGTGTGTATTTTCATTTGGGTGAGGGTCGTTTTCTTGATGTCTTGTGGGGTTATTGATGTGGCGACAGTTAATGGCCGGCTTGGGATTAAAATTGGACCTAGGTTGGGTTTCGTCCCACGCCAAGGCCTTGTCCTGGCCATTGGTCATAGGCGTAGGTCCGATCTTGGCATTCCGTCGCCCGAATCTCGAGAAAGCCTTCTTGGAGTTGATTTATGGCCTGTCCCAAATCCCTCTGGGAAACGCCGTTGTTCGTCTTGTATCTGATGTTGTTGCATAGATTGTTGATGGTTTATGTTGTGGTTTGCTGCCATTGGCAGGAATTTACTCTTGAGATTTGGGGTTCCAAGCTTTTAGACCTTTAGTCCTCTTCTGTTTGCAAGGAAAGGGATCTTGTTGGTTTTGGTCCGTTTTTGACTATACCCTGTTTGTGGTGCTTCTTCTGGGTTTGTTTCGCCGAATCCGACCCAAGGACTTGGAGTCCAAGGGATGTCCCATTCGTTCTTGTATTCTGGGGTTTTATCTTGGAGTTTTCCCGCCCCATGACGGGTTTGCCAAGGTACGGATGTCCCCTGTACCATGATGGTCCCTCAGCCGGGGTTTGATTGCGTTGTTTGCGTCCATCGCATTATTTTCCCCTCCATCCTTGGAACGGGCCTCGACGATCCCGCATGTTTCTTTTCTTGCAAATACTGTCCATGTTGGCTTTCTGGGGCGTGGATGCTCATCTCCCCTCCAAATCTGTATTTGCTATTTGCCCATAACTGGGGATTTTGGGTCGGGTTATCTCCCCTCTGAGAGAGGCAGTACTGGGTTACAGGTTACCAGTAGCAGAGGAACACCTCTGACTCTGACTCAATTCCATTGAATTGATGAATCATCAGCACTCATTTCACATGAACAATGGATAGACAGGGGTAGGTCATTAATAGAATTTTTTTTAAAAAGTGGTCCTAAGATTGATTCTTGTGGTATTCCATATTTCACGGGTATTAAGGTCGATCTCCTCTGCCCGATTTCAACAAGCTGTCGAGGATTACTGGCAAAACAAGTAAAAAACCAAATGTGAGGCCTAATGCTTCCTTGGAAATTCAATTGCTTCCCCACCCCCTTTTTTATGAGAGGACATTGGCTAATGACATCAAAAGGTATGTGTGTGTGAGTGTGAGTGTTGTGGTGGTGTGTGTGCGCGCGGCGTGCAGGTGTGCGTGTGTGTGAGAGTGTGAGTGAAGTGATGTGGTGTGACCCGTGCATGTGCGTGAGATAAGAGAGAGAGAGAGAGAGAGAGAGGAGAGAGAGAGAGAGGAGAGAGTAGAGAGAGTAGAGAGAGGAGGTGTGTGTGTGTGTGTTGTGAAGTGTGTGTGTGTGTGTTTGTGTGTGGTGCGTGTGCGCGTGCCTGTGTGTGTAGCCTACCTGCCCTCTTTGACAGCCAGGGAAAGGAGATGGGCACCACCCTCATCATGCTGGCCCATAAATCAAGCTAAGGTCTCCGACACCTAGCTCCTAAAATTTAATGACTAATAGGCGTATCTTATGTTAGGGTACACGGAGGTTAAGATCCTATCTATATTCATTTTTAATAAGCCGATTATGGCCCAGTAATATGAATAAATGCACACGCATCGGAAGCTAGTGGAACGTTAATTTTTGCTGGGTGATAATTAGGCTAACCAGATGTAGGGAATAGGGAACACACTCCCGACGCCCACCGGAATATCTCTTTAGGATATCTCTGTAACCATAGTGTCTGAAACAGGGAGGGGGCAGGAAAGGGGAAGAAGGAGGAGGAGGGGTGGGGGCGAGGAGAGAGAATTAGTACAGCACTGGGCTAAGAAAATTGAATGATCGAATCCACCCACTCGAGCCCACATAGCCCACAAACACACACACACACACACACACGCATGCACACACATGCGCAGGATCTCCAAACACACACGCGCGCGCAAACACACACATACACACACACACGCACACACACACCCATGAAAAATCCAATAGTATTTAATGTCTGATCATCCAAATCGAAAACAACAACACTTTCCTATTATACATCATCATCATCATCATCATCAATGCCTTTGTGCCTTATTGGCAGGTAGGGCAGCAACAAATGTTTTCCACTCCTGTCTGTCCTGGGCCAGCTTCCGAATGGTTCCCCAGGTATATTGGAAGCTCTTCAGCTCTGTTTCGACAGTCCAGTCCGACGCCAAGTGTTCTTGGGTCGTCCACGTTTGCGTTTTCCCTCTGGTGTCCAGTGGAGGGCTGTTCTGGCGAGGTTTCCCTGTTCCCGACGGCAGATATGCCCTATCCATCCCCATCGCCTATGCATGATGATGGTGTCCATGCTTTCTTGGTTGCAATGGGAAAAAAAGTTTTTGGGTTTGGAGATGGTCTCAGGCCAGAATTCTTCTGAGATTCTTTGTGTGGAATGTGGGGTAGTTTGTCGAGGTCACTCTCAGTCCATCCCCAGCACTCCAAAAGCCGTACAAAAGGGTGGAAAGTACACATCTCTGGTATAGCCTTAGTTTGGTTCTGGTGCTGTACTGGGACGATTTCCACACATTGTTCAGATTTCTATAAGCATTTCTTGCTTTGCTAATCCAGTTCTTGATGTCGCTGCCTGCTCCACCGTCATGCCTAACAGTGATCCCCAGGTACGTGAACTCTTCAGTTGTTGGTAAATCTTCTCCATTCACTGTGACGGTGAGGGGTTCTGGACGTTCAGTGTCATCACCTCTGTCTTCTTCTGACTGATTTTCAGGCCTACTTGCTGTGCGAAAGTGCTGAGACCGGATGTTTTCTCTTGAATGTGATGGTGGGTATGTGAGAGCAGTGCTAGATCGTTGGCTAAGAAAATTGAATGATCGAAACCACGCACGCACTCGCGCGCACATAGCACACAAACACACACACACACGCACGCACACGCACGCACACACATGCGCAGGCTCCCGCAAGCACACACACACGCGCGCGTGCACACACACACACACACACACACACGCATGAAAAATTCAATAGTGTTTAATGTCTGATCATGAAAAACAAAAATAACAACACTTTCCTATTATACAACAAAACATAATTATCTTTGATTATTTAGCTGAATAGGCCCACTATCAATATCACAAATGGACGGATGCTTAATTCTAGGTGAATCAGATTTTCAGATTATTATCAGCCAAGATCATGCCACCCCTCCAAAACACCATTAACCCCTTCAGTGCTTGTGGTTGCATGCTGATTTTAAAAAACAAAAGATTTATATATATATTTTATATTATTAATTTATATATATATATATATATATATATATAAAAAAATAAATATATATTATATATATATATAAATAAAATAAATATATATATATGTATATATATATATATATTGCTCGGAGATTACGGCTGATCTTCTTTAGTCACCCCTTTGTCTTTGTTTGGGAGCAATGTCTGGAGTGACTCAGCATGCTGACCAATCCGTGCATGGCAGTCTCTGTCGCTGTTGTAGACAAAACTGGACACTGCGGGTTGATGGCCTGGTTTTTCTGTCCTCCTTCCTCGCAGCTTCATCCTGTCTTTCAATGTTTGGAGTCTCTTCACTTTTTTGCCAACAAATTCTATATCTCTATAAAAAGCATCAAGCTAGCGGCTTCGTAACTTATGTACCCCCCCCCCCTATTAATAAAAAAGGAACAAAAAATCCTGTAGAATTTATGGTCATTCTCATGCTTTTTTGTTTTGTTTTATTTAAAACTTCATGTATTTTATTATTTACATTCTTCGATTTCGATGATAATCGAATAACCACTCACTTCAGACGTCAGAGCATTTCATTGTACAGGTTGCATGCTAGGCGTTTTTGTTTCCGTAACCCACCGAACGCTGACCATGGAGAAAGGGATCTTTAACGTGCATATAAATTTTGATCTTCTGCATGTGTACATACGCGAAGAGAATCAAAGCATTGGCAGGTCTGCACTTGAAGTCGACCTAAGGGATCGTTTAAAAAAACCCACCCCTAACACCAAAGCCAACACCGAGATTCGAACCCAGACTTCACAGACCCCATGACTGAAATCAAACGGTATTAATCACTCGGCTTTAGTGTCCATCATTACCAGGTCTGAACGTGGTTGGCAGTGCAAATAATGCTATATGAAAGATATCAAAAGGATATATTATTTTCATAAGGAATCGAAACCAACCAGTCGTGTTGGGAATCTTTGCTCAGTAGCGTGACTGTTATCCAGGGGGGGGGGGGGGGGGGGGGGGGGGGGGGGGGGGGGGGGGGGGGGGTGTTGAGAGACATTGGACGATTTTTTTTTAATATGATTTTTATAGTTTTTTTTTTCTCTGTTGTTGCGTGGAGTTCTAAACTATTACGCCACTTTCAACAAATTTATGTACAATGATAATTATCCAAATATTGTAGTTCCTCCACTTTTCGAACAATCCGTTTACATTGTCAAGACCCAGTACTAAAATGGAGCAAACAGGCATCTGATTCAGCTTGTGTGAATGACAGTTTTTAAAAATCTTACATTACTGTCCCGCAAAAACCTTATACTCAATAGAAAAATCAAACACGCTACAAAAGTTGAGAACAATGCATGTAAAACAGAGAAATAAAATGCAATCATTCTACAAAAGCAAAATCATCTTTTCCTTTGGTATCATATCGAATCTCTTTCTTGAACCATCAAAAAAAAAATAACATTATATATAATTTTATATTATGATATTATAATATTTTATTTTTTTATTTTAATATATATATATATATAATATATATATATATATTATATATATATAATTATATATATATATATCTAGTCAGTTCAAATGCTGCCATCATTGTACAAACAATATCTCTTGATGTAAAACCACATCCCCCAACATTATGGTATCACAGCATTATGAGAAGAGGGGGTGGGGGGTGGGGGGAGTGGTTGTAATACTACACTGACAGTTTCCTCTGCCGGATGAGTTATGATTAGGGTCACTGGATTAACGCTTCTTAAGCGTAGATTAACAATTGATGATGTAAGAGGCTAGTACTGGCTGGCCGGGTTGTCAAAGGTAAAGGTCAAGGTGTCCCATAACCTAAGTGGTCGTAGGGGAGTGAGGCATCAGAGACGTCAGCTTCTCAAGGGGGCAGCATATTGAGGGCGGCGCCCATCTCCTCTCCTTCGCTGCTTTACCTTCCCTGACCCTAAAGAGGCAGGTGAACCGGGGTAACTGTACTAAAACCAAGGCGCACAAACGGTCACCCATCTAGGTGGTAACCACGCTCGATGGTGCTTAACTTGGCTTGGGGAGTGGGGGGTGGGGGAAGCAAGTGCTCTGACCACTAAGCTATCCTGTCCCCACAACTTCATAAATGTTGATAAAAATAGTAAACGTTTTTTGATAACTATCACATTTGACAAGGTAGTTTGCTTTTTTTATTTGTGGTTTTTAATTTAATTTTGGAAACTACTTTTTAGGAAAAAGATTTCACATTTTACCTTGTTAAAACACATGCATTAAAAAATTCAGCAAAAAATGGTTTGTATGCTTTTTCCAATACTTGAAAACAGGGGTATTTCCAAAACGGGGTTACTGTAACCATCTTGTGCTTTAAAAAATTATTTTTTAAGGGGGTTTTTATTTTGGATCTTGTCTTGTGGCAAAAACAAAACCCTTTTATTTTAGAAAAAGGGAGGGCCAAAACATTTTAAAGTTCCCAAAAATAGATGTAATCATAAAAACATTTCCAAAAACGGGTTTCCTGGGTTTAATGGGGTAGTGACAGACAATATTTAATTCTTCTTTTTTAAAATTTAAAATGTTTTGAAGTTTTATAACCCGTGAGCCTATTTTTGGCCCCTTAAGCATCACCCCTTTCAGAAAAACTTTCAACTTTTACTTAACGTTAAAAAAAGTTTGGGGTTTTTTGTGTTTTTGAAAGAAAAAAAAACCCAGGCCTACCAAAGTTGTACTAAAATGTTTTTTGGTTGTCTCGAGGGAAAAAAAAAGAAGGGGGGGGGGGGGGGGGGGGGGGGGGGGGGGGGTTTTATGTAAGGGAAAAAAGGTAAAGGGTTTAAAAGGGGTCCCATAACTTATGTTTGGGCGTTGGGGAGTGAAAAGGAAACAGAGACCTCAACTTTTCAAGGGGGCCCAGCATATTGGGAAAGGGGGTGCTCATCTCCTTCCCTGGGGTGCTTTGGCCGGGACACCGGTATTAATTTTTTGGGGGTCAAGTAGTATTTTTGTATAGAGTGCGAGTCGGGAAAAAAATTTTGGCAACTTTTACAGGTTTTTTTTTTGTATGAAAAAAAATGCATTTTGCACTTGGGTTTTGGGGGTTAAGGACATAGAACAAAACCCGGTAGTCACGGAAGTTGGGAAAAAATAATCTAAATTTAGGGTTTGCTTGGGAAGGCCCCCTTTTTCCCACAAACATTGGGCCCTGGGGCATGCTTTTTGCCCGTTTAAAGGGAAACTAAACAAAACCACAAAGGACTGAGGGGGGTCAGTGTTTTGGGTTTAAAAAAATTTAAAAATTTTTAAACGTACCAAATTTGTTCAAAACCACATGAATTTTGAGTCAGAGGCTAGTCTTTCACAAAAAGTGGTTTTTATTTCTGTCGATGCCTTAGTGCGTGCGGAATGAATATAAGAGTCACATACAAAAACAGAAGTGAAAGAGTAAATTTTTAATTCCGGTGTGCGGCCTTTACCTTCCCAGACCCTAAAGTGGCAGGTACCCATTTACAGCTGGGCGAAGTGGGGGACTGTACTGAAGCCAAGGCGCGCAAATGGTCATCTATCCAAGTGTTAACCAAGCTCGATGCTGCTTAACCTTAGCTGGGGGGGAGGGGGAGGGTGGGGGGGGGGGGGGGGGGGGGGAGCGAGTACTCTGACCACTGAGCTACCCCATTCGAGTACAAAGTGCTTTAAAACGTCACAATTGACCAATATAAGGTCATCAATATATTTGTCTATCACAGCAAAACAAAAGCAGCATAAACCTGAAGGAAAAAACCCTGATAGCAAATAACTACTACAATCCCAGCGATAGCAAAGCATAATGGCACACAAACAACAGTTGCAGTGGTGACAACTTCATATTCAATCTGTAATAACACCAGTAATTGCAATAATCTATAATAAAAAAAGCTAAAGATAAGAGTTGCTATTTTTCTTTTAAAAGCTGCTGGTAAAACACTGCAACTGGTTTTAAGAAAAAAAAGCCCCTCCCTCCCATAAAAATAGAAAAAGAAAAGATATCACAGACACGAAATATACACGAATTCCTCTTCTCTTTGATAGTGATTTCACATCAACAACAAAAACCTCACAGCAACAGTTTCTGGATAAGTTACCTCTTGACTTTATCAAACAAATACTGGGGGGAAAATTTCATTTAAAAAACAACAGATTATTCATATTTGTAGATATGGAAATGTTATTATGTGTATGTACAAGTGTAGCTCATTCAGACACTCTCTATACCTATACCAACAGTGCAGTCCTCACAAATAGCCAGCAAGGTTGGAGATTTCTTTTGAAAGAGCGTAGGAGTCAGCCAGGACTACAGAACCAATCAACGAGTCGGTGTGCCAAGAGGTGATGATGGCAGCTGAGTTACAGCATGCAGCCCTTTGGGCTGTTGTAAAGAGGAGGAAGGGTTGCTTGAGACCCAGCCTCCATCTATCCGCCTCTATGCCACACTGACTCGTTGGTTCTGTGGTCCTGCCAGCAGGAGATATGTCTAGAAGCCTTCTGAATGATTCGATTTCTGAAGGTTTGAATTTTTCTTCCACTTCTACAGTCAAGATCCAGTTTTGACATCCATCCGTACCGCGGTAATGAAATAACGAGTATTCTAAATATCTTCAGTTTGGTAAGACAGCTGAACTCTCTCCTTTCACGAAAAATGGTGTTCAATTTTGCCATGGCCCAAGTTGCCGGGGATAGTGTGTGATCTTGACCTCAACGGAAGAGCAGCAAAGAAACAACAAACAGTTGCTTCCATTAATCGCGCCATTTTTCCCCCTCCATTTTCTTACAATTCTGAACTGAATCAACTTGCAAGCTACGCCCTCCCCCACTCCTCCCTTCTCCAATCCTAAACAAAAAAACCCCCAAATTTTGTTTACTGTTTTTTTTCTAGAATCAGCCTTTTGGATTCCTTAAGCCAAACAATATTAGATTTGTGCTGAGGACGCCAGCTATTCTTCACAGTTTATCTAACCACAAAAACCAGTTTAAAATGTATGTATGTATGTATGTATGTATGTATGTATGTATGTATGTATGTATGTATGTATATATATATATGTATGTATGTATGTAAGTATGTATGTGTGCATGCATGTATGTAGGTATGTATGTATGTATGTCTTCTAGGCAAGCTGCAATAGGTAAAATAAGGCTATACAGGCAAATTACACATAATATCTACACTGCACGTATTTGGTATTGAGTTCAACAAAGCATTTTACACCCCCCCAACACATACACACACACACACAAAACAGATAACAAACACTTAAGGTTAGCAGGCAAACCACACCCAACGTTTACAAACTACCTACCTAGTATCCAGAATAATACAAGTGTGTAACAACATTTGTTAAACAACCACGTTTAATAGAGTATAAAGAAAGAAAATAATCGGGTGGGTGGAGAGGGGGAGGGGTTGATGTGGTAGTTTAAGGCCTGCTGCTTGAAAATGAACGGGCAAATAAAGGGACTGGGTACTAGAAAGTGGAATTATAAACTCACCAACAAAAGATGACAAGAGAAAATAAGAAAAAAACGAAATAAAAAAAAAATCCCCCCCCCCCCCCTCCAAAAAAAACCACATCACCCTATATCATAATTAAAATCAGTGACAGCAAAACAAAACAAAAAGATTCACAGAACAAAATTTGTAAAATACAAACCTAAAAAAAGTATTCCTTACACTGTTGCAAAACACGCTCACGCTCTATGAAAAAGAATAATTAGGTCCTTCTCCCACCCCCCCCCCCCTCCCCTTCGCCCCTGAAAATAATCACTATAATCACTTGGAAAATTCTCATTCTAAACAAGTACAGACATAAATAGAAGTTTCAGAGGATGCTAGGCAAGAAAAATTGTGGCTAAAGTTGTATTACCTTTTCAAATATTAATCTCTTGAAATCATTTTCATCCGATCGTGGGTCTGCCTCAGGAAGTTCTGAGAGTAGACAAAACTGTTAAAAATAAACACTCGTAGATCGTGTTTTTGAATGAATGGATAGGATATCATTTTTTTTTCAAAATAAAAAAGGCTTCGAATATTCTTTTTGCTTTAAACTTTACAATCTGAATTATGGGGGGAGGTGGGGGAGGTGATGTAACATTCTAGGCAATGTAACTGCAATAACCAAATAATTATTATTTTGATTCCCTCTTTGGCTTAGAACTTCACCTTTTGAAAAAAGAAGGAAAAGCAAAATATTGGGTAGGTATAATGCAACATTCCAGATACGTGACTGCAATACCAAAGATGAAAAGAGATTATTTTAGTATTGCTAAGAGTATCATCCCTATTCTTATGGGGAATTTTTTATATATTTTTTTAAAGTTTCTGGATGTTCGTTTACAAAGAGTCTCTCCCATTATAAACTACTTGGCTCACGGAGATGTTTACTGTTGGATTTAATGGTCATAGTGAGGACACTCGATTAATTAAGCCATTGATCGATCATCGTGTCAAATCTGGGATTGATGGCACACACACATGATAACGTTGCTTATTCAAAGTGCCATACCATCTGGAAAATAAAACAAATCTGACTCTGTGTGTGTGTGTGTGTGTGTGTGTGTGGTGTGTGTGTGTGTGTGTGTGTGTGTGTGTCGTTAGGTGTGTGTGGTGTGTCTGTGTGTGTGTCTGAGTTGTTGTGTCTGTGTGTGTGTGTGAGAGAGAGAGAGGAGAGAAGTGAGAGAATTGAGAGATGAGAGAGATGAGAGAGAGATGAGATGAGAGACGAGCCGAGATGAGAGTGAGAGAGAAAGAGGGAGGAGAGAAGAGTGAGAGACGAGAGTCGAGAGAGAGTGAAGAGAGAGAGAGATGACGAGAGAGATGAGAGAGTGAGAGAGAGGAAAACTACGAAACTCGAATTTTAATTGTCTAAGGCACAAGCACCATACATTTGGGGTTGACTAGATGAAGACTAAAGATGCAACATGAGTACAAATCACGAATAGGAAAAAGTCTTAAGCAACACATTTTAAAGGACGTTACATTATCAATTTTAAATATTGCTTTCGGCGCACATACACGACTCACAGTACTCTCGCGCACAATACAACATGCGCGCACACATTCACACAACGCTTCATGCGCAATGCGCGCAACATCTCACACACACCTCGCGCGCAGCGCGCTCAAACACACATACATACACACAACAAACACACACACATCCAACAACAACACAATACACACTTTAGATACAGGTTATCAATCATTGAAAGAGAAAACAAACATATCAAATTTCTGTTTACAAAGAGAATCAGGACGCAATATAATAACATTAATGTCGAGAATCGTGTAGTTGTTTCCGGCGTTCTTGGTACATGTAATATTTAAATCTACTAGAATTAAAGATGTAATCATCATTTCGGGCTGATCTGAATATCTTGGCCAGCCTGGAAATTATATGGTTATGCTTTCAGCCACACTGGATGTTTCTGACGGATATCTTTATATACAGGACAGAGAAACATCACATGCACTTTATCTTCTAATCAAGTTTTTACAGAATGGATAGTTTCTTTCTCATCCAATAGACGTCATATCTTAATTTTATGGATAGTAATTTCCGATACTCCAATTCGAAAACGCGCCACGCTACTCTATATGTATTGAAAGTATTATGTCATTGTACCTTTCTCTCTCAGACAAGCACTTATCGTTCACTAATAAAATATTATGGTCACATTTGCTTTTCAAAAATAAGAAAACCACTCTGACAGAACCATCTTTTAATCTTCTTTATTGAATTCCGTAATGAACGTTTTTTCATTGCTACACTGCCAAAGGTCCTAAAATACGAGAAACCATTTAGGCACAGCAGATTACGGATATATTGTCAACCCAATTTGCACGACCCCGATTATGAAGTTCCAACAGCATGTTGTAGGCAATTTAGTTTATTTGAGTCGTGCTGTTGCAGAAAGCTTGAACCGTATTCTGATGCAGCTTGTCTGCGAGTTTATGTCAGTGGATGTCTTCCTAGTTTCACTTACACTACATTGTTTGGCGATCTTAATGAGATTTTCAGGAATCTCTTGCATGCAAACAAGTGTACTTATTTCTAATGGAATCATTATTTTGTGTACCCCCAAATTCGGATCAGTAGAGTAAACTATAGGTTTGGTCTTGTGCATAAACATTTTAAAGAAAACTTTGGCTGAGTTACAACGCATTCTGGACAAGGGCAATTCAAATGTCTGAGACTGCTTTCTTTGCTCGGCTTATCCTGTAATTCACTGCTATAGTCCAGCTCATTTTTGTGGAATGGTTTACCTCCAAGTACTTGTAGGATTCACGACTTCTAATTTTTCATTTCATCGAACCAGTTCTCTTTTGATGCTAAAAACCCTCTTTTTTTCTTCTGATCACCATTACTTTATCGTTTCTCCATATTTACTTCAACGCATAGCCTCTCTGTTGGGTAAACAGCAGGTTGAGTTGGTTCGTAAAGCCAATATCAGTGTATGAATTAGACAATATCGTCGGCAAACATCATACATGATCAAACATTTGTTTCAGTCTGGTGACAGGTATTGCATGGCTGTCCCATGACTCAATATTTCATGTGCCAGTTCTTACATAAGAAAGAAAAGAGTATTGGTGAAGCAACACAACCTTGCTTTAGTCCTTGACACACTTAAAAAAATCTGATATTCAATTCGTTTCTTACACACATCTTGACAGTTTACATACATGCTTCTTAAAATGTTAAGCATCTTACCGTGTACCCCTGCTTGAGTATAATCAGACCACAACACTGGACGTTGAATAACTATCGTTATGCTTTACAAAAATATATATTAAGCACATACAGTTTTGCATTATTCTAAAAACTGTTTCTGTTCACAAGCATTTGTTAGGTAATTTGTGAACACATGGATCACTGTTGAGTAATTGTCTTCGGAATCCTGCTGGCTTTCATCTATCTTATTGTTTGATTTCTGGCCATTCATACAAGCTTTTGTTTAAGTATGGACCCCGTAAAAACTTTGCATAGAGTGCTCAATCATTGATTTTTCTCTATAATTACCAGGGTCATCAGTTTTCCCTTTTTATGGAGAGTGGCCAATTATAGATTTGGTCCATTCAATGGGTAGACGCCTGCTTGTCGAGCATACTATTAAAACATCTTAAGGAGGAATGGCATGATAGCCACCACTGATGCTTTAAGCATTTCATTGAGATGCCATCAGGACCAGCGGGCTTCCCCATTATCTTGATGTCTATCTGCTGTTTTTAATCTCTTCTTCTTGTTATGGCCCTGTCCAGAAACTGGTCCCCTCTCCTTCCCCTGCTATACCTTCGTTACCCTGCCCTCTTGTTCCCCAGCACCTGCATTTCTTAGCACATTAAAGTGTTCACGCCATTACTTCTGTAGTTGATTTTATCACAGGAGCCGCCTGTTCGTAAGTTTCTGATTGATGACAAAATAGTTTTGGATCATACAGTGAGTTCAGGAGTGCTCCAGTTGGATCTTTTTATAATCTTGTGTTTATGTTTTATGCCTATTTTTATATCTTTTCTTCTTTCCTGATAAACATTGTTTGTCCTCCTCTTTTTTGGTTTTCTTATCTTTCCTTAGTTGCCTTCTACGCATGCCTTTTCTTTTCCACACATTCTTTGGTCATACCTTGGAGAAAATCTATTGGACATCCCCAGCGTTTCCCCCGACATTTTTTAATCATTCCTCGAGCTGCATGTTTCATTATGCTTGTTAAATATTTCAAGTGCTGTCTATGTCTACTGGGGTTGAGCTGCACAGGATCTTGCACTTTATTTGGGAATTTGCAGATATCATATTATTCACAAAAATCCTCCTTTTGTCTTCATTCCAGATGTTTTTTACTTACCGATTTTTCCTTCTTTGTGACTCTCTGTTCTGTAGTTGTTTTAAGCACAAATTTAAGTGGCATTTGGTTGATTCTATTCTTTCCTCCACACCGTAAAATCAGTTATACTGTCAGCTAGATGACAAGAAGATATACAATAATCTCCACACTATTGCCCTGTAGGGCATATGTTCAGTATACTTACTTGATTCATGGTACATTCATGAAACCGTTCATGATTTTTAAAATCAAGATACACAAAAATCAAGGAGAGCGTACCAACCATTTAGGACATCATCATCTGAACCACTCGTCCATGAAACATCAATTCATTACTGTCTTTTAGGTGGTTTTGTGTGAAATTATCTATGGTGCCGCTGGTGTGTTTAACCTTGGTAATCTGCAGTCCTTGCATTCATGTCCAACAGAAGAACAATCCACAATTTCCTCTAACCCTCCATGTATATTCCCCAATATAATTTCCATATCATGTAAATAAAAAGCAGAACCATTCTTTGTAGTGTGGACTCCCACTCAGGTGGGCTGTAGGTAGGTATTCGCATAACATCATTGATTCACCATACAGTGATTTTGACAGTGCTTAGTTTAACAAATGATCGTTTGGAGAGTCAACGAGTTAGTACATGGTTGGGCAATGTTTTTCTTATCATACCACTGAATACCCACTGAACGCACGACCCTGATGGGAGAGTTTGATAGCAGGGAGGACATGTACTTTCACATGATTGATTAAAGTGATTAAGGACAAGTCAGATGCCAGTTGTCCAGGAATGTTTCCATTCCAGGCAAATACATCGAAGCATCTTACATATTTCATAAAATCACTGTCACCCAGCAGACTCACAAGCCCCCAATATTCCAAACTAAAAGGTTAATATTATGTCACCATTGTCTGTTTTGTCGCTAGAATTACTGTTACTATTTTCATCATTTCTACTGTAACTTGTTGATACTGGAACCGTCTTCAACATCTTCATTATTGCTATCCCCACACTGCTACCATCTTTCTTGTCTCTTCATAAAGTCACCATTTCATAGTCACTCATCATCACCCCACCATCTTCCCCTTCATCATCCCTTCCTTATTACCACAATCATCACCTCATTCATCATCATAGTTACCATTTCCCCTGTTACCATTAGATGTTCTAATAAGATAAACATTCTCTGCTATTAAGCTTATTCTGAATTATTGATATCACACACTTGATTTCTTGCCTGGGAAGTTTTCATTGTAGCCTGATTTGATCTGCATCAGAAGACTGGGGCCGGCCCGACTTCCTATCTCCAGCACGTTGGCTGGCGATGTCTCCCTCTGCAAATCCCCCATCCATTGGCTGCCCCTGGTATTGTGGCCTTCACGTCTGTGCTGTTGAAACTCGCCCTCCTGTCTAGGTTTTGCCTTGCTCTGGTGCAGGTGCTGATGTTCTGCCCTCAGTACTGTCTGGTTCGTTGACAGTACTTTCTGGTTGTGGGCCACCGCCACTATCGTTGATTTATGCTGATGGACTGTGCCGGTGATCCGGGAACTGAGCCTTGAGGTGCCTGCATCATGTCTGTGTCGGGGCTGCTGTACGACTGGTGTGGTTCTATGTGTTGTATAACTGCTACACTGTATCTTCACACACGACTTTGGCCCTATTTGGTACGCCTTTTTGCCGTCTTTCCGCAAAGAATAAGTAGAGGTTGGAGATGTTTTCTTTTTGTTTCTTCATTGTGGGAAAAAAATCTTTCACAAATTCGATGCGGTAATTTAAGGCTTCTTTGCACTTTCAGAAATCTGTTTTTTCTGTTTTACAGATTGAATCTGTCAAAAGGCCTTACTACTTGGTTGCAAATTCAATAAAAACTTAATTGCTATTTACAGTTCGTTTTATATCGTCACGTACTTTGCTTCACAGTCAGTCCAAAAGTTCTGCGGCTTTCCGAGGAATGCCAAAAACTGCGGTTGTTTCGCTATTTTGACTTTATGATGTTTCCATTATTTCTTCATGGCAGTTAGATCTTTTCCAACAGGGCAGCATTCTCTTCCTTCATGTCCAGCATACGTCGTGCATGGCGTCTACATCAAACTGTTAGCGTGTCACACTTGTCCAGAGAGCTGTTACTTGTTCCACATTCTCTTTTCCAGTTCTTCCTAGTCTGGCATCGATGTGGGACAACAAGGTTGCTGTTCTTGTTTGTAGTTGTTTCACTGCTTTTGCAGTCCCTCCACGCTCTGTCAGTCTGTCTTCTCTGCTAGCTTTTTGTAGGACTGCAGTTTTTTTCCAGTGTGGGATTCTCTCTCCCCGCCAATCAAAGATGTGTCAACACTCGAGAGAGAGAGAGAGAGAGAGAGACGATGAGAGTGAGAGAGAGACCAGCCAGTGAGAGGAGAGTGAAGGAGAGAGAGAGGAGAGAGAGAGAGAGAGAGAGTTAGTTCAGACTTACATCTCTAACATCATCAGGCAAGACCAGCAACTCTCCACCCGGCTACAACATTTCACTGAACGCGTTGTAAAGATCTTGTGCCAGTCCTCGAGTATAGGTTAGTTTTCGTTGATGTTGGTTTCTTACACAGTAGTAATTTTCTCCGATCTTGCTGAATTTCCTCCATTTCCCCCGCTTTTCTTTCCCTCTCTTTTCTCCCTTTCTACTTCTCTCTTTCTTGTTGCTTCGGCTTTCTGTTTTTCCTTTTTGCGATCCTTCCTTTCCTGTTTGGCTTTCTCTTTTTCCTCTTTCTCTTTTTCCTTTTCTTTTTTCTTCCTTTCCTTCTTCTCTTTTTTGGTTTCTTTGCGTCCAGCTACTCTCTGCACAAACAGAATTCAAAATGTTAAGTTCTTCATTCTTTCCATTGGGGAGGGGGGAGGGGGGAGAGGTGCATATTCATCATGCTTAGGTAATGTATGATAGAGACAGATTAGTACAATTACTTGAGTGCACTTGCTACACACAAACACGCATGTATATGTGCACGTGCACGCACGCGTACGTACATGCAAACATACACGCAAGCACACGTGCGTGCAAGCATGCACTTTCTTTCGCTCGCTCGCTTGCGCGCGCGTCACAAACACATACACTCACACTATACACACACATACTGTACACACACACACTGTACACACACACACAAACGCCCAAAAAACAAACAACCCCCCTCTTCGCCCCCCCCCCCCCCCCCCCACCTCCCAAGAATATATTCTATCCTCCATGCGGACCTGAAAACACGGTGTAAACATCGGACTTGAACCCACGACCTGACAGCCAAGAATCGGCAACGCCACGGCAGTTCGTCACAATGATGAACTTGACCATTACTAGACGCATTGTTCTCATCTTGTCCTTTTACTTGAACAGACTATAACTAGACTATTACTATCGTTTCTTCTTCTTCTTCTTCCTTCTTTCTTTTTCTTTGCATTCTTCTTCTTCTTTGCAATCTTCTTCTTCTTTTTCTTTGCATTCTTCTTCTTTGCATTCTTCTCTTTCGCATGCTTCTTCTTTGCATTCTTCTTTGCATTCTTCTTCTTCGCATTCTTCTTCTAAATTTATCCATTCTTCTTCTTTTTCTTCTTTACATTCTTTTCTTTCTTCTTCTTTGCATTCGTCTTCTTTTTCTTTGTATTCTTCTTCTTCGCAATCATCATCTTCTTTGCATTCTTCTTGTTCTCCTTGTCGTTGTTGTTCTTGTTCTTGTTCTCCTTCACCTCCTCCACTTCCTCCTCCTCCTCCTTCTTCTTCTTCATCGTCATTGTCGTTGTCGAACGTTCAGACAGCAACTATTGTTGCCTCTCATATGAGCGAAAATGCGTTGTGTTGCCGTTAAGCGCCTGACAAGTCGGATGCGGATGGCCTGACTTCAGCATGGGAAAGAAATATTATTTTTTCAAGTCTCTCTCTCTAAAAAAAAAAAGGCAGAAGAACGGACCAAGAAGGATGCGACGGGAAGAAGAAAAGGAACAAGGCAGAATGGAATCAAAGAGAGCGACAGGAAAAGAGAGAATTGTTCGCACACAATATCCAGAAGGTGGGGATGCTATCTATACTGACAGGGCCGCAGCATCCCCATGGGTGATTTTTAAGGTTGTTTTTTTTTTAATGCAGGGCATTGTTTGGGTCACAGTTACCTCTTCGCCAGTTGGTGTGTCAGGGTGTACTTCCCTGCCAGATAAACCCGGTGGGGGTGTTGAAGTCCAGGAACCCGGAACTTTGTTATCGAGATCCTCAGCCAAAGAGCCCATCTCTACTGGAGGAGTCTATGACACAGAGGCAAAACATAGTCGACAGTGCATGGGATGATACAGAATCATACCTGCCACCTGGAGGCGAGATGACCTAGTGGTTAGAGCGTCCAGCTAGCGATCTGACGGCCCCAGGTTTGAACTCACTGCCCAGACGCCCATTCGAAGGGATTCTCCCCCTGGAGGTCACATCAGTACCGATTCCGAGTTGCGAACGCGCGCAGAACATCTTGCACACTCGTTAAAAACCCGACCCGCCTTTCTGAAGAGTAGGCCATTGCGTGCCGGGGGGTGGGGTGGGGGGACGCATGACAAAATTTACAAAACAGCATACACACAGGGACTGAATGTTTAAAAAAACGCACCCGAGAGCTTATTCCATCATCGAAATAAAAGATAAGATAAATTAATTAATTAATTAATTCATACTAATAACAACAACAACATGATTTTGGCTTCATGTGTTTCAGAGTCCAGCCTTCAGCATCTGCATAATCAAACATCACCTGTCCAACTAAATGACGAAAAAATAGAATGAGAAGCTAGGTGATAAATAATCATAGCTGCCAGTTTTGAGGGCACTCTGAACAAAAGTGGTTCTACTTCGTTCAATCGTAGGCTTTCATGAAAACAACGCTCTGAACTCGGTGAAAATTGGTTTAAATAATAATAATAATAAATGGAACTTATATAGCGCTATATCTTGCAAAGACAAATCAAAGCGCATAAGCAGAAGACATTGTTTTCTAAACATTCGACCAGCTGCCATACCCAGAGGGATTTTTCTCAGTCCTGAGCGAGTTTTCTACAGGCTCGTTTGGGAAGACTGGGACCCCACAGTTAAGCTCCATCTACTTTACAGATGGGAATTTGAGAGTGTTGCTAAGACTACCCGAACAACACTGCAGGTGTTTGTATCTTTCGGGCCTGGCTGATGCCAGAATGTATGCATCTTCTTCAAGTGTCCGGTCTGGTCCTGCAGACATCGACGATCATGCTAGGAAGGGTAAAATGCAGCCCTGTCAAGTCGTCTCAAAGCACATGCGCTTTCCTAGCTGCCAGCATCATCACTACACCATCCTCATCACCATTGATCATCAGAATGTAATAAAAGAAAATTGTCTTTGATTCGGTGGTCCCAGTTGCTCTGGTCTCGTGGTGACCTCAGTTTTGGTTTCTCCTACTCTTCTGTGGCTGTGGTGAGTTTGTGTCAAAGCCTTTAGCAACTCACAGGAAAAGATCGTTGGAAGGACGATGTGGTGTTCACCATCCCGGGTGGGTGTTTCACATTATCTGGTTCCCAGTCTAAGCAATCATTGTCGTTGGTAGAGGTGGATCGGTGGTCTAGAGGTAACGCGTCTGTCTAGAAAGCGAAAAAGTCCGGGTCGGAAGTGTGCGGTGGTTCGAATCCCGTTTGGACCCGAAACTTTTCCCCCATCCATTAGACCATGAGTGGTGATCTGGGCGCTAGTCTTTCGGATGAGACGATAAACCGAGGTCCCGTGTGTTACACGAACTTATTTACCGCACGTAAAAGAACCCACGGCAACAAAGAAGTTGTCCCTGACAAAAATTCTGTAGACAAAAAGTCATTATAATAGGGAAACAAGTACAGCTACAGACAGGAAAAGAAAAAAAATGGGTGTCGCTGTTCTTGTGGCGACGCGCTCTCTCCTGGGGGGAGAGCAGCCCGAATTTCACGGAGAGAAATCTGCCGTGACTTAAAGTGGTATGAAATGAAATGAAATGAAATGAAAAGGTTTCGGTAGGTGGTGTCTTGCAGATGTTAGCTCAGAACAGGTGCCACTGAAGCTTACCAAAGTGACCTAGCAACAATGCAGGGCCTCTCTGACTGGTGGCTCTGCTGCATAGTGACCTAGCAACAATGCAGGGCCTCTCTGACTGGTGGCTCTGCTGCATCTTGACACTGATTAACTCACTTGGAACTTCTGATGAACCTTGAGGATGCTAAAATGATAAACGAATCTGGGTATGGTTTGGTATTCTTTTATATCGAGGATAATGGAATAAGCACTTATGTGCTGTTTTACATCCTGTCCCCGTGTGTATGCGGTTGTGTAAATTGTCATCTGTTCCCACCGGCACACAATGGCCTACTCTTACGAAAAGCGGAACAGGATTTTAACGTGTGCGCAAGATGTTCTGCGTGCGTTCGCACACGGGGCCTCGGTTTATAGTCTCCTCCGATGGTTGAAGGGGAGAGTAGCGCGGAAAAGCAATACAGGCACGTCATACAAAATGAGGCTTTCCAAAACAAAACAAAACAAAACAAAACCACTAAAAGAAATGTTGTCTAAACGATTAGCTGTTGGTTGTTATTTCAGAACTGGATTGCATTACATTATACCTAACTTTCAGTCACGGCAGATTTCTCTGTATGAAATCCGAGCTGCTCTACTCTAGGGGGCATAGCGTTGTCACAAGATCGGAGCTACCCACCTTTTAAAACAAAAACAACTATCTGCATGCAGCCTATGCTGGTGGCTTTGCTTTCTTCGACAGTTTTGCCAGGGATATTTCTCATGTTCGTGGGTTCTTTTACGTACGCTTAAAGGTGTGTTGCACACTGAACATCCATTTATCGTCTCACCCGAAATCGACCATAAGTTTACGGCGTTAGTAATCATTACAGGCCAACTTTGCATAGGGAGACACACAGATAATAATAATAATATAATATAAAAAAATAATAATAATAATAATGTATGGAATTTCTATAGCGCTGAATCTTGTAAAGCAACAAATCCAAGCGCTTATGACAGGCGTGGCAGAGAATCGTTATCTTTTAAATCTTTCTGGGGGGGGGGGGGGGGGGGGGGGCGAGGGGTGGAAGGCAGGAGAATGGACTAAGAAAGCAGAAAATAGACAAATAAGAGGTGACAGGAAGACAAAGAACCAGGCAGAAACAAAGAGAGGGACAGAAAAGAGGAAACTCCTTAGCACAGAATTTCCAGAAGGAGGGTGTGCTGCTTGTACTGAGAAGCCTCCAGCATTCCCACGTGGGGACTGACTGTAGGCAGCTGACGCTGACAAACTGTTAAACAAAGCAAAAAGCCAAACAGACAGTCATAATTATTAAACAGACTGTTGGACGGATAGACAGACGGGACAGAAGAGATTATTTCAGACGTTCTACCTGCTCTTGGGCCTCCTGAATTTTCCTTCTGGCCTCCTGCTGAAAAAACCCACAAAGGTATCAAAGGTAACAAATCGGTCTTTTCTTTTTCGCTCGATTTTTTTTTCATTCCAACCTACTCCCTTCCCCCCCCCCCCCCCCCCCCCCCCCCCCCCCGTGTGTATGCGGTTGTGTCAATTGTCATCTGTTCCCACCGGCACACAATGGCCTACTCTTACGAAAAGCGGAACAGGATTTTCACGTGTGTGTGTGCAAGATGTTCTGCGTGCGTTCGCACACGGGGCCTCGGTTTATAGTCTCATCAGATGGTTGAAGGGGAGAGTAGTGCGGAAAAGCAACACAGGCACGTCATACAAAGAACCTGAGCTTGTGGACTTTATGACCCAGCGTAAGATCTCTATCCTGGGTATCACTGACACTAGACTGAAAGGAACAGGTACAAAGGAAATACACTCAAACTTCGTTCTGGTTTGGAGTGGAGTGAGCAAAGAGCAGAGAGCAACACATGGTGTAGGTTTCATCATACACCCAGATATGGCAGATACCTTTCCCGCAGCACATCCCCTACTCCCCCGCCCAAGTGGGCATAAGGACAGTCAGCGTTGGATCGCGATCGTCGGCGATCGTTGGCAAACAAAATGGCGACCGTCGGAATGTTTCATGTTTTCATGCATCATTCATAAAAAAAACTAAAAACACAACAGTAGGTTGAAAACTTTTCTTCTGTAATTGTTTCTGAATGTTTTACTTTTTATTTTATCAAAATCCATGCATGCATTCCAAAGCTATTGCAACACTAACTGTGACACATACAAACCGATCAATGACCTTGTGTGTTTATGCATTATAATTCTTTAAAAAAAAATAACAACAACACACAATAGCAAATAGCAGTTTCTTTATTCATTTCTGCATTTTGCTGTTTTTATTTCATTAAAATCCATTAAACCATTGTGGAGTTATTGCATGTTAAATACACCCACCCACTCAGAGGCCATCCACCTCCATTTTGCTTGCCCAGCAGGAAGTGAACAATTGATTTTGCTGTGCCCAGCAAAGGGTTAAACAAAGCAAAAAGCCAAACAGACAGTCATAATTATTAAACAGACTGTTGGACGGAGAGACAGACGGGACAGAAGAGATTATTTCAGACGTTTTACCTGCTCTTGGGCCTCCTGAATTTTCCTTCTGGCCTCCTGCGGAAAAGAAACAAAGGTATCAAAGGTAACAAATCGTTCTTTTCTTTTTGGCTGTTTTTTTTCCTCTCGTTCCTCGGCTAGAGTTCCGAAGTTCACTAATTGTAATATTTATGCGTACGCAACCTACTCCCCCCCCCCCCTCCCCCATCATTTAGGTAGCTGCGTTTCGACTTCGGGGAATGTGTCTAAACACAACACCTGAGTGCGCGCTGGATGTTTTTCCTGTTATCCGTTCCCACCGGCACACAATGGCCTACTCTTCCCAAAGGCAGGAACGGGTTTTTATGGTGTGCGCAAGATGTTCTGCGTGCGTTCGTACACGGGGCCTCTGTTTATAGTCTCATCAAAAGGACTTTGACATTCAGTTCAAATTTTTCGTCAAACTAGGAAGAAAGAACGAGACGGGCAATCGAACCCAGAACCTCACGGTTAACTTGTGGGCAGGCGAACGTCTTAACTATCGTACCAACCTACTTTTAAAAGAACCAAACCGATTTCATTACAAACTGTGTAAAATAAAAAAAATCCCCATCCTGAATTCACCAGATGACGCAGCTGAGGTTGGAACCAATGACTTCGTGGACTTACATTCGAAATCAGACGGTCTTAACCACTCGGCTATAGATAGGCCTGTCATGGATACGCCTTAGTTTTTGTTGTTGTTGGTGCCTCGTCTTCTGTGACATCCGTGTCCTGCTGTTCCTATCCCGCTCACCTCAATCTCTATGCCCCAGCCATACCCAGATTCGTTATACCGCCTATTCAGGGTAGCAAGCCCGCGAGGAGGCTTCCATAGACAGACCGCCGGGGGAGGGGCCACCAGCCAGAGTGGCCCTGCGCTTCTGCTGGGTCACTTTGGTGCTGTTCGGGGGTGCCTGTTCTGCGCTATCATACTAGGACACCACCTACTAAGTAAGCCCCCTAATGACGACAGTATTAGCTCAGTGTCGGAGCCAGATGAGTAAGATGCTCCCGTGTGGCATCAACCACAACGTCCCTCCAACGACCTTCCCCCGTGAACCTCAAACCCCGAAGGCTTTGACACAAACTCACCGCGGGCACAGAAGTGTTATGGGGAAACACAAACTGAGGTCACCATGAGACCAGAGCAACTGGGACCACCGAATCTGGGACAATTTTCTTTTATTGCACGATGATCAGGGATGATGAGGATGAGGTAATGCTGCTGCTATAGTAAAGGTAAAGGTAAAGGAGTCCCATAACCTATAAGGTCGTAGGGGAGCGAGGCGTCAGAGACCTCACTTCTCTAGGGCCAGCATATTGAGGGCGGCGCCCATCTCCTCTCCCTCGCTGCTTTACCTTCCCTGACCCTAAAGAGGGCAGGTACCCATTTACAGCTGGGTGAACTGGGGGAACTGTACTAAAGCCAAGGCGCGCAAACGGTCACCCATCCAACTGGTAACCACGCTCGACGCTGCTTAACTTGGCTGGGGGAAAGCGAGTGCTCCGACCACTGAGCTATCCTGTCCCCAATATCATGTCCCCAATGCTATAGAAGTGCATAATTATGCTTTTAAACTGCGTTTCAGGGCTGTACTCTACGCTTTCGAGCATGATATCTATAGATACACACACAGAGATAGGTACATGCATACATATATAATATATAAACACACGCACGCACGCGCGAGCGCGCGCGCGCGCGCGCACACACACACACACACACACGACTAATCTTGTCACTCATATTGGGGGGGATGGGATAGCCTAGTGGTTAAAACATTGCGCTCGCAATCTGACGACCCGGGTTCGATTCCCGTTCAAGGGAATATTTTCCCCTGGAGTTAACTTCAGTGCAGACTCACTCTCCCCAAAAGTCCTTCGGATGAGACTATAAACCGAAGCCCCGTGTGCGAACGTACGCAGAACATCTTGCACACACGTTAAACCCTTTTCCACTTTTCGTAAGAGTAGGCCATTGTGTGCCGGTGGGAACATATGACAGAATTTATAAAACCGCACACACACACGGGGACTGGATGTAGAAAAAGCACATGAGTGCTTATTCCATTATCCTCGATATAAAAATTTTTTTTAAAAAAAACCCCAAACCCAAACACCAACATCAAATCTTGCCAAAGCCACCAGATGCCCATGACACACCGCCTGAAAACCAGTTTAAGGTCCTAATGTCAAGGGAGGGTCAAGGTGGCTCAGTGGTCTAGAGGTACCGCACCTGCCTAGAAAGCGACAAGTCCGGGATCGAAGCGTGTGGTGGTTCGGTCCCCGTTCGGCCCCCAAAAAACACTTTTCTCCCATCCACTAGACCGCGAGTAGTGGTCTGTGCGCTAGTCTTTCGGATGAGACGATACACCGAGGTCCCGTGTGTTACACGAACTTATTTACCGCACGTAAAAGAACCCACGGCAACAAAGGAATTGTCACTGACAAAAAGTCTGTAGACAAAAGCCATTATAATAGGGAAACAAATACAGCTACAGACAGGAAAGAAAAAAAATGGGTGTCGCTGTTCTTGTGGCGACGCGCTCTCTCCTGGGGGAGAGCAGCCCGAATTTCACGGAGAGAAATCTGCCGTGACTTAAAGTGGTATGAAATGAAATGAAATGAAATGAAATGAAAAGGTTTCGGTAGGTGGTGTCTTGCAGATGTTAGCTCAGAACAGGTACCACTGAAGCTTACCAAAGTGACCTAGCAACAATGCAGGACCTCTCTGACTGGTGGCTGTGCTGCATCCTGACACTGATTAACTCACTTGGAACTTCTGATGAACCTTGAGGATGCTAAAATGATAAACGAATCTGGGTATGGTTCTGTATTCTTTTATATCGAGGATAATGGAATAAGCACTTATGTGCTGTTTTACATCCTGTCCCCGTGTGTATGCGGTTGTGTCAATTGTCATCTGTTCCCACCGGCACACAATGGCCTACTCTTACGAAAAGCGGAACAGGATTTTCACGTGTGTGCAAGGTGTTCTGCGTGCGTTCGCACACGGGGCCTCGGTTTATAGTCTCCTCCGATGGTTGAAGGGGAGAGTAGCGCGGAAAAGCAATACAGGCACGTCATACAAAATGAGGCTTTCAACAAAACAAAACAAAACCACCAAAAAAATTTGTTGTCCAAACGATTAACTGTTGGTTGTTATTTCAGAACTGGATTGCATTACATTATACCCAACTTTCAGTCACGACAGATTTCTCTGTATGAAATCCGAGCTGCTCTTCTCGGGGTGGCATAGCGTTGTCACAAGATCGGAGCTATCCACCTTAAACACGGTGGCTTTGCTTTCTTCGACAGTTTTGCCAGGGATATTTCTCATGTTCGTGGGTTCTTTTACGTTCGCTAAATGTGTGTTGCACACTGAACATCCATTTATCGTCTCACCTGAAATCGACCCAAGTTTACTGCGTTAGTAATCATTACAGGCCAACTTTGCATAGGGAGACACACAGATTATAATAATAATAATAATAATAGTAATAATAACAATAATAATAAATTTGTACGGAATTTATATAGCGCTGAATCTTGTAAAGCAACAAATCCAAGCGCTTATGACAGGCGTGGCAGAGAATCGTTATCTTTTAAATCTTTTTGGGGGGGGGGGGGGGGGGGTGGAAGGCAGGAGAATGGACTAAGAAGGCAGAACATAGACAAATAAGAGGTGACAGGAAGAAAAAGAACCAGGCAGAAACAAAGAGAGGGACAGAAAAGAGGAAACTCCCTAGCACAGAATTTCCAGAAGGAGGGGGTGCTGCTTGTACTGAGAAGCCTCCAGCATTTCTACGGGGGACTGACTGTAGGCAGCTGAAGCTGACAAAATGTTAAACAAAGGAAAGCCAAACAGACAGTCGTAATTATTAAACAGACTGTTGGACGGAGAGACAGACGGGACAGAAGAGATTATTTCAGACGTTTTACCTGCTCTTGGGCCTCCTGAAATTTCCTTCTGGCCTCCTGCGGAAAAAAACACAAAGGTATCAAAGGTAACAAATCGTTCTTTTCTTTTTCGCTCGTTTTTTTTTTCATTCCTCGGCTAGAGTTCCGAAGTTCACTAACTGTAATATTTATGCGTATGCAACCTACTCCCCTCCCCCCCCCCCCTCAACCCCCATCATTTAGGTAGCTGCGTTTCGACTTCGGGGAATGTGTCTAAACACAACACCTGAGTGCGCGCTGGATGTTTTTCCTGTTATCCGTTCCCACCGGCACACAATGGCCTACTCTTCCCAAAGGCAGGAACGGGTTTTTATGGTGTGCGCAAGATGTTCTGCGTGCGTTCGTACACGGGGCCTCTGTTTATAGTCTCATCAAAAGGACTTTGACATTCAGTTCAAATTTTTCGTCAAACTAGGAAGAAAGAACGAGACGGGGAATCGAACCCAGAACCTCACGGTTAACTTGTCGGCAGGCGAACGTCTTAACTATCCTACCAACCTACTTAAAAAACAAACCGATTTCATTACAAACTGTGTAAAATAAAAAAAAAATCCCCAACCTGAATTCACCAGATGCCGCAGCTGAGGTTTGAACCAACGACTTCGTGGACTTACATTCGAAATCAGACGGTCTTAACCACTCGGCTATAGATAGGCCTGTCATGGATATGCCTTATTTGTTGTTGTTGTTGGTGCCTCGTCTTCTGTGACATCCCTGTCCTGCTGTTCCTATCCCGCTCACCTCAATCTCTCTGCCCCAGCCATACCCAGATTCGTCATACCGCCTATTCAGGGTAGCAAGCCCGCAAGGAGGCTTCCATGGACAGACCGCTGGGGGGCCACCGGCCAGAGTGGCCCTGCGCTGCTGCTGGGTCACTTTAGTGCTGTTCAGTGGTGCCTGTTCTGCGCTGTCATACGCAGGATACCACCTACTAAGTAAGCCTCCTAATGACGACAGTATTAGCTCAGTTTCGGAGCCAGACTGAGTAAGACAACCCCCGTGTGGCATCAACCACAACGTCCCTCCAACGACCTTCCCCCGTGAACCTCCAACCCCGAAGGCTTTGACACAAACTCTCCACAGGCACAGAAGTATATATGGGGAAACATAAACTGAGGTCACCATGAGACCAGAGTAACTGGGACCACCGAATCTGGGACAATCTTCTTTTATTGCATGATGATCAGGGATGATGAGGATGAGGTAATGCTGCTGCTATGGAAGTGCATAATTATGCTTTGAGACTACGTTACAGGGCTGTACTCGTACGCTTTCGATCATGATATCTATAGATACACACAGAGATAGATACATGCATACATATAATATATTAACACACGCACGCACGTGCCGCCGCCGCGGCGCGCGCGCTCACACACACACACACACACACACACACACACACACACACACACACACACACACACACACACACACACACACACACACACACACGCAAGACTAATCTTGTCACTCATCTTGGGGGGATGGGATAGCCTAGTGGTTAAAACATTGCGCTCGCAATCTGACGACCCGGGTTCGATTCCCGTTCAAGGGGATATTTTCCCCTGGAGTTAACTTCAGTGCAGACTCACTCTCCCCAAAAGTCCTTCGGATGAGACTATAAACCGAAGCCCCGTGTGCGAACGCACGCAGAACATCTTGCGCACACGTTAAACCCTGTTCCGCTTTTCGTAAGAGTAGGCCATTGTGTGCCGGTGGGAACATATGACAGAATTTACAAAACCGCACACACACGGGGACTGGATGTAAAAAAGCACATGAGTGCTTATTCCATTATCCTCGATATAAAAAAAATTATTTAAAAAACCCACAAACCCAAATAAGGGGGGAGAGCAGCCCGCAAATGAAGCTCGTCTTGATTACAACTTTAAACAAAACGAATAAACACAGGGAGAAGATAGACAGGTAGACAGACAGTACGAGGGAAGAGCTTTTATTTGTTTGTCTGTGGTTATTCTTACCTCTGCTAATCGGGCTAAATTCTCTTCCACCGCCTTTTTTCGTGTGGCATACCCCTGAAGAAATAATAGAGAACAATAGTAAGAACTGTCTTCGACTACACACTGTGTGTACGAATAAACATCGGAACACTACAAAAACCTGAGAGAAAAGAAACTGGTCAGGTCACAGAATATGTTGACACTGAGCCCAAGTCGAAATCTTTTTATCAATTATCGAAAAAAAAAAAAAATGTCAAGTTTTTATACTAGTGTGTTGTTATGCTCGGAAATGTTTTGTTGATATCGTCTTCATCCATGACAAACTCTCAGCACAGCAATCTGTATTCTTCATTAAAGGATGTTTAAAAAAAAAGTCATCTGAAGTCAGAGTATGGCAGCCTAGAAGGCAAGGTACTTTAAAAAAAAAAGAAAAATCATGCAGGCAAGCTTCTGTGTACATGCGGTGTGACAATAATTCCCAGGTGGGAAGAGTGAGACAGAGTGAAAATTCGGAATAACCCTCCTCGTGTTAAGCTGGCGAACGCCCAACGACCCAGTTGCAGGGGTGTTGTAACCACATACATGCGTACGTATAAACTGAAGTATGTTGAAATCATACGAATATAAGCCACGCATGCCCTGCACATACATACATACATACATACATACATACATACATACATGCATACATACATACATACATACACACATACATTCATTATATACATATGCTGCTGCTGCTGCTGCTGCTGCTCCTCTTCCTCCTACTACTCCTACTACTACTCCTACTTCTACTACTGATGATTATAGTTATATGATGATTATTGTTATCAGTGGTAGCAGTATCAGCAGCAGCAGAAGTAGTAACAGCAGTAGCAGCACCAGTGGATGTGACAGCTATAGTAATGGTAGTGGGTGTAATAAATAAAAGACGCAGCAACAGCAGTAACAGCAGCAACATTGGCAGTAGTAAGTAGTTGCAGCAGCACCAGCACCACCACCATCATCACCACCACCACCACAACCACCACCACCATCACCACCAGCGGCAACAGCAACAACAACAACAACAGCAGCAGCAGCAGGAGTAATAGTTACAATTCTTGCTCATTTCCTGTATACCTCCACTACAGGCACATGAGAAACCGCGCGCAGCCTACCGCCAATTTAATCGTGCCTAGCCACCTTACTGACCAGACGTGTTATCATATCGCCTCTCACTGTGTCGGCAACGCCCATCACTATCAGGAATCTGAGCATAAGCTATAATAGAGTTCTAGTCCTAGCCTTTCTTGGTTTCTTTTGAATTGTGTTAAAAACTGTTTCATTTTATCACCACCTGTTTTGGTTTCTTTTGTATTGCTGGTGAAATACTTTGTATTGTGGATAAGTGTTCTGTGGGAAAAAAAAAAAAAAAAAAAAAAAAAAAAAAAAAAAATGGAGGTCTATGCTGCTGATTACTCTAGTGACCAGGATTTGGTGATGGATCTGTCTAATGAAGAAGAACCACAAGCTGTCATTTCTACTGAAAGGGAACCATCTCTCCGAGATATTTTGACAACTGTCCAAAATCTCTCTAGAAGAATGGAAAATTTGGAAAGAAGTGCACCGCACTCCCGGAAGAGGAAAATGAGCACTGGCTCAGACATAGAACCCCTCCTGGAAAATGAAGGGAAAAGAAAGAAGGCAGGCAGCGATTCAGAAACTGTTACTGACAGTGTTTCTGATGAGAGGGCAGAGGAGCTGGAGAAAGAACTGATGGCAGAATCTATAGAGGATGAGGATAAAGATGACGACATTTTCGCTGAAATGGCATCATCCTTTGATGATAATGAGGAAAAAGGGCCACCGGTTTCTGAAAAACTGGCAAAGCTGCTTGAGTCCAGATTTGGATCGAAACTTCCAGACAGGAAACTGAGGGAAAAACTTACCAAGTACCCTATTCCCGAAAACTGTTCTTACCTGGGCGTTCCCCGAACAAACCAGGAAGTTTTTTCTGTTCTCAAGCCCTTCTCACGAAAGACAGATGTCAGGATGGCAAATACACAAAAAACCCTGTCAAAAGCTGCCATAGCGATAACGCTCTGCACTGACCGACTTCTGAAAGTAAGAGATACCATCTCAGGGCAGGAGGCAGCTAAAGTACGCGGTGAACTGACCGGATGCATAGCCTATCTTTCAGACGCCCTAGCCCTCACAGGTCATTGCCAACCATGACCTGT